>JAWWMO010000096.1:22962706-22981204 GCA_035047845.1 Dendrocincla fuliginosa | reverse complement strand
TAGCCTGTGAAGGCAGAGGTTACTGTGTGATATACACATACATAACTGTAGTAAAACAGTATTGATGTATTATATACAGTTAGAGCTATACACAGTTCTACACAGCACATCACATTTTGGGCTCCAGCAGATTGAATTTTTGTTTTCTTCAATACACCATTGATGAATGAAGATTTGTCCCCTCTTAAGCAGCTTCTTCAGCGGAGCAATCAATGCCTGCATAAGTAAACTTCTCATATAGGGTAGTATTCACATATGTCTGGGAAGGAAATAAACAGAAAAAGTGTGAAGCAAGATGTGTTACCTCAAGAGTCCTAACAACATTGAAATTATTCATGGCCTATTTATTTTCTATGGATTCATTCTTACCTTCCTTTCTTCTAACATTCTGTTCAGTGACACCAATATCTGAGCAAATGATGGTCTTTCATATGGTTTCTCTCTCCAGCACTGTCTCATTAGGTCATACCTTTAAAAATCAAATACCAGCAATTGATAGTTTTGATACAGAGGTAAAGCTGCAAATCTGTGCCTATTGAAAGATTGTGCACATTCCATTTGTCAGAGGAAAATGGATTCTTAAATAGCTGAAGTTCCATTTTCCATGGCTGGTTGCTGTCTGAAGAGAATTTTCTTTTGTTCAGAAATAATAAAAAAGCTCTTTTTGTGCTCAAGCCCAGCCATGTTGTGCAAAGAAAAGGATATCTGGTAGGAGCTGAGGAAGTTACTTACACTTCATCATCACAGTTGAGAGGCTTTTCCAGTCTGTACCCTTGAGGCAGTTTTTCATATAGTTCTGCACATGTCATTCCACAATATGGTGTTCCACCTAAGGCAAAGTAACCAGTGTCATGAGAAGAGATTTTTAATAAAAGGAAGCTTAGTTTTGTAGTAAAAATGAAAAAGTATGACTGACATAGCAACAGGTATATTAATCCAATGTTAAGGAATATTTTGCAGGTACATTTCTTGTTGTTAGTGCTTCCATACTGCTTCATGCACAATATTGAAGAGAAAAATAAAACTAAATATCAGCTTTTATCATCTGTAGGGCTGGCTTAAATTTCTCTGCAAGTCTGAGAGCCTGCATCTGATTTTATTTGAATTGTTTTTCCAATAGCCTTCATGTCAGTAGGCAAACCATTCCTTCATTATCATCATATGGACTCATATTACTGTTAAGCTGGTTTTGCCCCTTTCTGCAGGTGTTTGGTCGTTTAGACTCTTGATTTTTCACAGTGAAGTGTGTAAATTCCCATCCGTATCTAGCGCAAACCCATTTAGTAAGGAAAGCTGGGAAAAAATTAGAAAGCCAGAGTTCATGATTAGTTCAGTATGCAATGTGCACCGCCAATGAGCAGCTCTTGGCCAGCAGACTGTGGGGCACATGCCTAGGGCAAATTACAAAGGGGGTGTAACAATTATTTTGAATGGTTTGAAGTTGTATCACAATCATGATGAAGAGGTGTGTGCAGAAATGAACTCTAAGTTTTATTTGAAGATTAATGTTCAAAAATTTTCTTAAATGCTACTTGGAGTAGATGATTACTTCCATGCCCCACGAGGTCATTAAAATATGTCTTGAATTAAAACTCAGTAAGGCTGAGGAAAAGCCACCCATCAAATTCAAAACATTAAGGCTATGTATCATGTGATATGCTGGAGTTTATATTTAGGTATGGCCTGGGTTTTATAGCGCAATGAAAACCTGGTCATTATGGCTCTTTCTCATTTAAAATGGAAAATTCCATTTCCAAGCATAGTGAGGCTAAATAAAATTTTGTAGAATGAAACAGGAAAAGAATTAAACATGTTGTGAAGCAATAATTTTTTAAAAGACTGAGTGAGTGGAGCTGCCTTGGTTCGGATTGTTTACTTGTGTAGTACAAAACTCATATACTTACCTAAACTAACAATTTCCCATAACAGGACACCATATGACCATCTGCAACAGAGGCACATTATCAAGTGCAACAAGAATGAAACAAGATTTAATATTTTAAAATGGTAGATAGTTTTGCTAGTATTCAGGGAACACAGACAAGTGTGATACCTTATTCTACATTTTTTTATAAAGTTTTGAATAATGATAGGGGGCATAGAATCAGAAGGGAGGAAAATTAGCAAAATTAATCCCCTCTCAATCAAGTTTGTAAGATTGTAAGTTCTCAAAAAACCACTGTAATTACAGAAGTGCTTTGCCAAATATAATTTCCAATTTCCTAACTAAAATACCACATTCCTCTGGGTCTCCCAAGGATTCATCAGGTTTCTGATTTCAAATGAGAAATATAGCTCAAGTAGAGGTCGAAATCCAAGCAGCTTGTGAACACACAACTTGATCAGACACTGATGAAGAATAAAAGGAATATTTTTGGTTTGAATTTTGGTTTTTTTTGCTTCCTTTTGCTCACTCAGGCTGACATGACTATTGAGTGTTTTGAGTTAACAGTGGCTGTCAATCTTTCCTTGATATTAAAAAATATTTCTTTATTTTAAAAATGCCACTTGAACATATACTTACACATCACTGTTTGTGGTGTAAACACTGTAATTCAAAGATTCAATTGCCATCCATCGCACTGGAAGACGCCCCTGGAAATTATTTCATGAAAGTTAATTTGTTGGTAGCAGGAACAGCAATATTGCAATTTGCATGCCAACAATTGTCCTGTGAAATGAAAACTGACTTTATGCAAATAAATTTTAGCAAGTAAATAAACTTATTCAAGTTGTGCATGTTTATGGAAGAAATTCTTTACTGTGAGGGTGGTGAGGCACTGACACAGGTTGCCTTGAGAATCTGTGGATACCCCATCCCTGGGAGTGTTGAAAGCCAGGTTGGATGGGACTCTGAGTAACCTGGTCTAGTGGAAAATGTCCCTGCCCATGGCACGGGAGTTGGAACTAGATGATCTTTAAGGTCTCTTCCAAGAACAAGCCATTCCATGATTCTATGATTTGCTTCCCAAAGGAACAGTTCACACTAAAGCTAACAAAAAATTTACCTAGCCAGCACCAAGATGAAATGTAACTAATATCTAAGTGATGTCTTATGATGCCTCTGACCAATCCTGTTGCCTTGACAACACAGTGCTATTTCTGGTTTATAGCTGCATGATACTTATTGCATATTTCCCTCTTTCTGATCTTAGGAAGCATTAGCTCTGGGCAGCTCTTTTTCCAGCTCACGGATCCTGACATACCTCTGGTTACTATGTTGCTAACTTTGGCCTTGTTCAGTAGAATTAGGCCGGCTTGCCTCAGCTATTTTACTGTCATCCATATTCATATAAATAATTTTAAATTAACATTTTATATTATAAATATGGTAGAGAATTTATTCTATATATATTTAGGTATATTAATAAACTTGACATATATACTTTTACATGTTAATAAATAACATTTAAATAATCAGTTCTGTAATACCTGTAAGTTTGCATTTTTGTTCATAGAAAAACATGAAGTAAGAAACAAGAAAACAAAAACGAAGAAAACAACAAGTATCAGTTTGTTTTGATCCTTACCATGGTCTTCTTAACATAAACTTCTTGACCTCTTGATAAGCCAAAGTCAGCTATTTTTGCAACATAATTTTCTCCAACCAAGATGTTTCTTGCTGCCAAATCTCGATGAATAAACTAAAATAAAAAGAAAAATAATAATAAAAAATCATCTCAGTGTCAGTGAATTTACTTGTATTACTTTATTGCAATATTGAAAATGGCAAATATTTATAGTAAGAATACAAAACAAAGAATTTGAATGGTATGTCACTACCAAGAACATTTTAAACTTTATCTGAATATGAAAGCAGTTCACTACCATGTTGTTTGTAAGTCTTAATGTCTCTTTCCTGATTCCCCAAGGCATGGTATCTCATAGCGTTAAGTGAAGGGGCAACAAAGTAAATCTCATCCAGTGGGTGCTATAGAAGCTAAAATTTAAACCTTATTTTGATTTCATTAAAAGACATAGTCTCCAACAATTATTTATTTTTCTTTCAGTGGGTAGAGAGTTGAAGACTGACCTGTTTCTGGCTCAAGTAGTCCATCCCTCTGGCAACGTCTGCTGCAAAATGCAGAAGCTGCTGAGAGGAAAGTGTAGATGCAGTACTGTTGGCAATAGCAAATGCTGGGTCTGTCTCTAGTACTCTGCTTTTCCGAAGGAAGTCCAGTAAATTTCCATGGGGGGCATATTCAATAGCAAGGTAAAGATATCCTAATGAAACATCAGATAGTGAGCATATTGCAGACTAAAACATGGTCAATAATAGTCTGGAAATTTACACCACCTTGAGTGATAAAATAAATAAACATAAAACAGACTGGAGGGGAAATACCAAACAGACTCATTTCTAGAAGCAGAGAAGAATTTAGAGCTCTAGATAAACAAAATTTCTGAAGAATATCTTGTAGATCCAAACACAAGTTTATTTGGCTTTGAACAAATGTTGCAGACAGACCTGCTCAAAAGCTTGTGTTTCTATGACTTGTGCGGACTATACTATGGGATTTTTTAAAGTTCATGTTATCAAGAACATCTTACCCCTATGTTCACATGCTCCCAAAAGATTTATGATGTTGGGATGATGACCAAGTTTACAAAGAACTTCAAGTTCTCCAGCAAAATCTCTGTGATCATCTTTTGAGGCATACTCTGAAAATCAAAGAAGCATGCATTTATGTTTTCCTTTGAACTGAATTCATAACCATATTGTTTTTAATTATGAGAACTCTGAGCTGCCTGAGCCACTACTGCTTCAGCCCCAATAAAAACTCTAAGAGAAGTTAAGAGAAAAACTCCAAGGTACATTAGTATTTACTAAAAAAATAGGATTTTTCAAAGGAAAATTGTCAGAACCTGATGTCTGTAGCAGGTGTCCGCAGAGAAAGGAAGCATCTTTTCTTCTTATTTAAGAATGTAAAATTTTGTAGCAGATCATATGAAAACCAGCTGCTTAAACATCTTTCAATATGTGTGCTGTTAATTATTTGTACCTCCATGCAGGTCTTGGCTCTTTTTAAATTAATCATCATATGCAAGAGTGTCTCTCAATTTGCCTAGATAATGATGTAGTGAAATGCAATAAAATATGTACTCTTTCAATACTGTATGTATTTTAGTTCTCTCTGGAAGGTAGCTGTCATGCTTAATAAATCAGAACAAAATGAATGATCCTCGTGGTGTGTGTACATAAAGATGCATAGATACGGTTATCTCTGAATGGCTACAGTAAAGCAAGATGAGCAAATGCTCTGTCCCAAGACTAGCTCTGTGTTTCACTCTATTAAATGCATCCCACTTTGCAGATGAACTCACATGAAGTTCATACTGACCTATGAATTGAAAAATACACGATAGTTAATGATATTAACCATTAAAGTAGAAAACAACTTGACCATGCAATACAAATCTGACAACTTTTGGCCTAGTAACAGCCGATACAACTTAACTAGCAGCTTTGAATATTTATTTTAGCTTTAGAAGAAGGCTACTAAACATTTCTTATGACAGAGAAACACTTGGAATAAACAGCCAAGAAAATTCTTAAGTCACAGAATCTCATCTTTACTACCTTTCATCCTTTTTATTGCAGCATCCATGCGTAAGCCATCTTTCTTAATGCGAGCTTTCAGAACTTGCCCAAAGTTACCTTCTCCAATCACATCTTGAAATTTTATGTCATTCCACTCAAGAACTGGATAAATAGTGGGATCTGGACTGTTTTTGGCTTTCCTGCTCAGAGTGAGAGTACCTGAGTTAAACTGTACAGCTGGTTCTTCCCTCTGCAACAGAGTTAAGCAAATGTCATTAACTGTGATTTCAACTTAATTGAGCAATGCTCTGATTACATTTCCCAAATACCTGTGTGCTCCCTCATGTACACACACACACACACACACATGGAGCCTAGTCCATATCTTACTAACATGAGTGAGTACCTTAGGAGTTTACACCTACTTTAGCCTCTAACTGCAACAAGCATTTCTGCCTGGATCTACAGAATTAATCAGATTCCTAATTTATGTGTAAATACCTTTGTAGACCTTGGCCACCTGAACAGTTTTATAATCATCTTGGAGGTGAAGGACATGGGCAAAAATAAAGCGATAAAACTGATCTCAAAACGAGTTTTAAGTCTCAACTTTGAGATTTATCTCACATTAGGCTTAATTATAACTTGTGTTGGTCAGGTTCATTATGAAGGATGAGGCAAAAAGAATGGAAATGAAAAGAAAGAGGAAGTTATCTTCCTCCTCCTTAAAAGGACATCTCCTCTTCAGTTACACATTCTCATTAAATACTTCTGTGAGAAAAGTTTCAGGACAAGAAATCAGAGCTATTCTGTGTGGCCTGGGCACTGATCATACGCTTGGATGAGCTCCCCACCTCCCTGCTTACGAAAAAACATGTTCAGACACATATGAAGGATCTCTTTGGCCTACCTTCATTCTGCTTCACGTGTTCCTCTTCGAAGAAAGAGAAAAACACCAGAAAGCAGAATGATAAAGAAATTAAAGCAGGATACAAATATGTGCATGGGTATAAAGAGGGAGATATATCCTTGTGATGTTACAACCTTCAACAATTTCCTCACAGCCAGATCAGTGATGTCGCCTTTGGCTGAACCCTGGTATGCTGTCTCCAGGGTGAAAATGGATGAACATTCACCAGCAGTCATTGATGCTCAAAAGTAACTTTAAATATATGGTAGCTTTTGAAATCAGGCATGACTTCAGAGGGAGAACAGGCTCTTCCATTCTGTCTGGCTTGGTACTTGTCATACACAGGTGTGACAAGGCAGAAAAGGAAGCAAGGCAAATGATGTAAAACTTTATTCAAACCAACTCTTCTACCTCATAGCTTATAACTGTGATTGCTTAACTTGGGGGTCAATAGCAGAAAAGCTTTACAACAACAGGACTAATTGCACAAATGAAGAGAAGACAGTATTTGGGAAGGCCAGAGAAAAGAAATTGGAAAAGATGAGCTAAAGTTAACAATCAAATTGACATAGGAAAACTGGGAACCCACCACCACATTTTGGAAAGCCTGAGCCATTCGACGCTGAAAGTTGGCTCTCTTTAACTGCAGCATGATGAGAAAGGCCAGGAGAATTGTTACACAAGTCATTCCTGCAGAGCCAAGGATAGCAATAAGCAGCATTTTTCCTCCTTTTGATTCATATGGAGCTGTTGAGGAAGCACACAAAGAGTTCATCATTATTTCCAACTTATTCTGAATTTCGTTATACATTAGCAATGTATAGCTAAATACTCCTGTCTTGTAAACTGTTCAAAGACATAAGAATGCATCCTTTTGCTTTCCAAAAAGTCACATACATTGGCTCTCATTGAATTTCAGGTGTATAAGCACCTGCAGATTCTATATTATTCAGTCAGAGCAGAGTTGAGATCACATCCAGTGATCTAATAATCCTATTATGTGCAGATCCTTTAATTTATGAGTTGTTGGGCCCTTTCTTGTGGATACTCAAAAATGGTGCATGTTATCTTTTCACAATACTATGCAATGAACTAAGAACTGAATTCCAGTGGTGCCGTGTTGTATGTCAAATTTAAGAGCAAAGGAAAACTAAGACAAAAGAATCAATTATGACCCTGTCTTATCTAGCTAGTTTATAACACCAGACCTGGTTTGTGCAAGTCCATCATGGTGGATTAACCAACCTTTAGTTTCTGGAAGAGTCTTCAGTTCAAACGATGTGTTTGGGTTGCTCAAGCCAATGTTGTTTTGAGCATTAATCTGAACCTGGTACACAGTGCTTGGCTCAAGGCCCTTGAGGTGATACTGAGTAATGCTGGTGTTCTTTATGATAATATCAATGTGGTTGTACTCAGCCTTGCCATAGATTTTGTAGCTGATGATGATGGAGGAGATGGAGTGACCCTCAGCAGCTGTCCAAGAGATGACTGAGGATGTGTCTGTGGTGTTAGAAAATCTGATGTTGTATGGTGCAGGAGGGATTCCTGAGAACAAACACAAACACACAGGGAATTGGAATATACATCCATCTCTTCCTCCTTCCCACAAAGAGCAAAACACTTTCCTTGGTGCTTCTGCAGTGCTAAACAGAATCAGAATTTTGTTGATGAATTATGGTAACTGAATGCAGTAGTTTTATGATCTTCTTGTGCTGCCACTCTAGTTTCAGTACTCCGTACTTCCAGCACAATTTGGAGTGGCATTCATTATACTGTCTTTGGAGAAGATATGCATTCTCTGAGCTGTATGCAAGCACACCAAAATTGCTTTCAGACTAATGCAGAAAGGGTTCATTTCCTTCTATACTGAATCATCATACCCTTGTAATTCCCAGGTCCCATACTCTCACTGTTTTGAGGAGCAATTACCTGTTAGGATGCAGCCTGTTAGAAAGAAGAGAAATCAATACCAACGTTTCCAAATATTTAATCAGAAAACCACCAGCAGGGATGAGTTCTACACTTGTGGACACAGCCATGACTACTAAGCTATGTACCTTCTCCTGGAAAATCAGTACCCTTATGTTTTAGTTAGTGCAGTTTGGTGTCAGAGCTCAGGAAACTGGAGTGTCCCAAGACAGTCTTTGACACTTTTGTTAATACATGTAGGATCCAAGTGAGGGCATCCTCACATGACCTGTAGAAGAAGGAGGAAGAAGCACACCTTTTCAGTGTGGTATGGGCAGCGGCACCCATCAGCCATTCAGATGGACACCTGTTCAAATGGTATTTCATGCAGACAAGGCATTTGTTGCGGTGTTATGGAAGCAAGCTGCTCACAGTCAGAGAATTCAAGGGCGGTCTCCAGTGTAGCACACTTAACTACTCTTTGCTCACAGGGGTTTTACCTTGAATTGCATCTTCTCTTCTTTAAGTGCTGACTATTTCTGTATTGTCATAGCTGAACTGAGTAGCAAAAGAGCTTGGAATAGTGAACTCTGATGGCTCATTCTGAGGAGGAAAAAATGCTATGTGTGTCAGACACATGAATTGCACTGAAATGAAGATGTGGACTCTCAAGTCCTTTTTTTCCTTTTAAAAAAAATTATTATTAGTTCCTGATAATTTTCAACTTAATTTCTTTGGACATTGAATTCAAAATAATAGCAATCACAAGCACAAGTGATCATCAGGAACTAAGTGTAATCAAAACAAAGGATTATATTTAACATAGTCATCAAGTGACAATTAGTCTGATCACTGGGGGAAAGATGAAGAATTAAACAGAAGGATGTGAATCAGCACTTACTGTCACTGAAAGTCCATGCATATAGATAGTTGCTCCATTCTCCTTGGGACCTGGTGTTCACCCGTACCCTGCACATGTACTGCTGTCTAGGCTCAAGATCTTTAATGATCAAGGTGGACATATTTCCTGGCACTTGAGTAATAACACTGCTCTCGTCACCGTTGCCATTCACGCTCTTCCTTTCCACTTCAACACGAATGTCATCCTCTGTCCTCAGTGTTAAAGGATGCCATGACAAATTCAGTGATGTCATACTTTTTGGAAAGAGAGTGAGACCTTCTGGTGGAGGAAGACCTTGGAAAAGCCACAGTGAAACAGGGAACAACATTTCATGTCTGGTATGTAAGCTGAAGTAGGGGTACCAGTTATTCCTACCCACTGCCCTAGCTTGGGGTGACATAGGGTAATGCAGCCATCCTAGACAACTTGGTAGAAGTTACATCTCAAAGGTGTTGATAGTCCCACAGTGTCTTCAATGAGCTGGTGCCCTAGATGCACTTTTAGATGTGAGAAGCCAACAGTGTTGTCTTGTTAGATAGTTCCTGGTGCAACCTTCATTTATTTTGTATGTCTGTGTTCAAATTGGGATCTATCCTCAGTGGAATAAAAACCTCCCTGCTTGTTAAAACATCTTTCTTTTCAAAGCAAATTGATCTAATACCAAGATGAAAGACTGCAAAAGAAGTTGTTTGTACCTCCAAGTATGCTGTCTAGCCAGACAAAATATATAAATTCTCCTTTCCCAGATCCCTCATCTCTAAATCAGGGAAAATAATAGTTGCCCTTTTGTGGTTTTCTTCACCTCATTTTTTTGGATTTTTTTTTCCTTATCTTTTTCTTTTCTTCCTTTTTTTTTTTTTTTTTGGTGGTGGGGGCATGACATTGGGGTTTTTGTGACGGGTTTGGGGTTTTGTTTGTTTGTTTTATCCCTTTGCCTGAGATTATTTTCAAGGACTCTATTTCAAGTCCAGCCTTCTTTGCTCAAATGAAAGTGCTCTGGCAGAGCTCAATGAATAAACCATAGAGAAAAACAGCTGGAAAACCCCATTTGTGAAAAGCCAGGACGTGACTTACCCAGTGCAGCTGTTGTGAAGCTAGCCTGTGGTCCAGGATGGCCTTCCCCACCTTCTCCTTGTCGACTCAGCTGAACACAGAACTGATACTCTGTTTTAGGTTCCAGATTGTCCAGTCTTTTAGTTGTGCCTTTTACTGATAACAAAAATCAAAAGAAAGTAAAGCCATAGCCCATGCGGAAATACATTAAAGAGGAAAAGGTAAAAATGGAAAATATAAGGTAAAGTATTCAGGCTCCTCTTTTTGTTGTTGTTGGTTTTTTGGTTGGTTTTTTGTTTTTTTTTTGTTTGTTTTGTTTTGGTTTTTTTTCTGATTCACTAAGATAAACTATTTGGAAGTATAAAATAATTATTTTTAAGTTGAGTTACAACCCAGATCAGTAGTTTCTTCATCTGCCTTTCTTTCAGGACAAAACAAGACTGGTTGCTTAGACAGTGTGCATTGTGTATGCAGATCTTGTGTCATACTGAATTAGTAACAGTTATTGTTTACTTGTTAAAGTTCCTGTAATGTTTTCTATAGTATTGTAGGCCATGCATAAAATGTTTAAGCATAGCTGGAAAAGGTCATCTAACTCATAAGCAGACTTCATTCAATTCCTGATAAGTATTTTAGTAAGTTATTTATCTCACCAGGGCACAACTGATATGAAGCAAGATGGTGGATGCTCCAAGACACGTCCATACTGCTCACTACTTTTGAAAACCTGCTGTTTACATAGGGGTTTTCAACAGCTGGACCCAGCAGTGAGTACATTTAAGGAAGGAGAGGAAAACCGTTTGTTTCCTGTAAACTGAATATACATTTTTGACTACTGCTGGTGTGCCACATCCACATGAGCATTATGTGTAATGATAAACAGAGTCACCCATCCAGTCATAAAAGATTAAACTTCTATGCACTGCAGAGTCTTTTGAGTCTAATTAAGAACAAACACCACATGATGTTCCAGATTGCAGCTGAAATTTCTTTTTAAGGGAATTAAAGAATGTCCTCTTACCTTCCACAGACATCCAGGACTGATAACGTTTTGCTGGCTTGTACAGAAGTTTTGTTGACACAACAGGTCCATCTCCAAAATGTAACTCAGCATTGGTATCAATGATGAGAAAATTATGTCCACTGTCTGTCAGTCTTGGGGGATGTTGTGGCACAGGAGGAGCTGAACAAGAATGCAAGTATTAAACCAGCCTTTTAGCTCCCTATACCAGTAAGACTGGTATTTTCTAGATCTGCAGGACAATGGAACATGCTCTTCAAAACTCTCACAAAATAGACGGGGCTTTACACCCTGAAGTTGACAGTTTAGATATATGAAAAGAAAAACTTGGGTGTTGTTCTAAGCCTTACCATCATATTTATTTTTTCAATATACATAATAAGAATCTTATAAAGGGTTTCTATTCATATTCTGACTGTAGATATTTATTCAGACATTATCCCACAGTGCAGAGAAAAGAAGGTTCTGCCATGTTAGACTATAAAGCTGTGCTTAGAGAGACAAAGAGACTTGAAGAGATTAGTGATTTTACCTTTGACTGTAACTTGAAATGGTTTCTCTGCCATTCCTGCTACTGTCTGCACACTGCAAACCCAGGTTCCTGTATCGCCGGGCTGAATTCTATTAATTGTAAACATGGCTTCAGAGCGATTACTGATAAAAATTCGGGCAGGCTGAAATGGCAAAACATGTACAGGACCTCAAAAATGTGGGCATTTGGGAATATGCCAATAATACTTTCTCACAGTTTAGAAACTCAGCTTAAGTTTAGTTATATCCATTAAAAAGAATCTATAATGGTCAATTCCATAGTTCTGTAAGTGCTCTGTAAGTGTTCAGGAGCTCATAGAGTAACCTCAGAACACCAAAATTTCACATTACACTTGAAAACGTTAGTGTGCATGAACTACAAAAGCAATATAAAGAACAGAAATAATGGAAAGTAATTAATCAGGAGCCTACCCTTAGGACAGTTCCATCTTGCTTCAAAAGTTTGAATTCTTCAGATTTAGGAAGTGGCATCCCAGTTGCTATACAAAATGGCTTGAACTCCACACCAGAATTGAGTTCTATGGGATCTAGTAAGTTTTCTATCTGAGGTGAAATATCTGCTGAACCTACAGAAGTTACATAGTATTATGTCATCCTTCAAACAGAACTTTAAAAAGACAGGACCAAAACAGATTTAAGTGTACAATGAGCACAGGCAGTTGTGGGTGTCTGGTTCTCCCTTCCCTCATGTGGGCATATGTAAGAATCACACTTACCAAAGCCAGCATTTTCACATCAGTGTAAATATCGTGTGAGGAGGAACAAGCCTTGTGTTTACTTTTCTTCCTTTTCCCCACCACTCCCCTCTTTTTCTCACTGACATTCAAAGCACAGACAGTCTAACCATGGCAAAATCACTCACACATTTTTTTCTCAATGTACAATATCTCCTTGCTCTCCATTTTGTCTGTTTATAAGAGCAGACAGATCACAATAGTATAGTTTGGCTGGCAGGATCACAGTCTTAGTTCCCTGTCTGTTTTTGTTCTTGAAAGGTTTTACAAATTAGCAGTGAATTTGTTACTTTATTTATCCAACAGAAATAATAGATGCTGAGAGTGTCTTACAGAATACTGTGTGCAAGCCTCGCCTGAGTGCAAAGAGGTGAGATACGCTGAGCTTTGTAAGCTCAACTATCTCACAGAAACAAAGCTGTTATAAACTCTGGGGTTTTATTGGTGTTTCAGTCATCAATTTCAGATGAAGAAGCACATAGTATGTAGGAATGTATGAAGATATATAAGAGATAGGTAATGGTCAAATATCATGAGGCTATCCAAAAGCTGGATATGCAAGTTTTGTCAGTGATTGATGTTAAGGTCAGTGTCAATTCCTATGGAGTAAAGTTTGAAAATCTACTTCCAATGAAAGGAAAATCAGATTAAATGATACTATATCATCCTGATAAATGCAACCTATATGTCAGAGGCTTAAAAACACTCTCTTGCAATGAGGTCGAACCGAAGTGTCTGGGCCCCTGGAATGCAATGGGCAGAGCAAGGATAACAGCCTGGAGTGGTAATGCTGTAGCATCATTCAGATCTTTTTTCAGTTACACAGGGAAAACCTATTTACTACCGTGTTACCTTGCTTTACCTTCTTTTTCACATTGCAGTCCATGCCATCCTAAGGAGCAGATGCAGCCCTTAAATCTGTCGCATGTCCCTCGATTGTGACAATTACATTTGAGTTTGCAATCTGACCCATAAAAACCAGGCTTGCATTCTGCAAGTACAAATATTCAGTTAGTACAAAGGTACTAAAAAATGTCTTCCATTAGTTTTCCATCTTATGATTGAAAAAAACTTTTTATATGACTGTAAAAAATCATGCCTACTACTCTCTTCTGTTAGTTCCCTTCTGTATTATCCATGTGCAGAACACTAAGGATCCATCACTTTTTTGTTTTTTACTATACCTTTATCACACTCCAGTCCCATCCATCCTGTGGCACAAGAACAACCATATGGATCTGGTAGACAGAACATATAGTTTCTGCAGCCGTAATTTTCTTTACAGCTCTCTTCACATGTTTTCCCAAATGCATTGGCTCCACAAGCTGTTAAAGGGAGAGAGGGAAAGAATAAGCCAAGAGCACTGTCCAAAATAGGACAAGTGCTTCTAATGATACAGCGTTAGACAAGAGAAAAATTGAATTTAAATTAAAAATATCACTTTGACCATTCATATACCAGATATATTAAGAACCATAGCAATTTCAGACACAATTGTTCTAATGGTTAAGTACAGGCAGCAGAAACAAACATAACTTTCTCACTATGAGGATCTGTCAGCCAAGCACCCCTTGCTTTGGAGATGTGGGGACAGAGCTTCAGCAATAAATCCTCTTTATAAGCCCTTTTAGTATAAAATGGACAAAGAGGTCCATGAAAACCAAATAGTCTTCTTAGAGTTCAGTACATACAAAGCTGCTGACCGCAAGGTTTTGCTTTTATGATAAGAGCAGTGCTACACTAGAGTGGTTTGGGTGTCAGCTATTCCAATAGCTTAGCTCTAGTATTTGCAGCACTGCAATTGAGTCAAGTATAAGGATACATATTTAGCAATGAATGCAAAAATTGCTTGGAGAGGTCAAAGCAAGGTGATGCTTGCTCTAATTCTTTGGAATCCAAACAAATTGTCACAGTCACAGATTTGCACAAACAGATGTTGATATTTCCCTACAGAGACAAAGTACCCTGTGAGCACATTAGCAGCTTCTTCAGAAGCAGATGGAGAATCTCTAACATATCTCCTAGTGCCAGTGTATCCTTAAGATCTGCTCTTCTGCCACACATTTAGCAGTCAGTCAGTGGCAAAAAGCACACTCATTTCAAGAGAATCATAGAACAATCCAGGTTGGAAGTGACCTTGAAAGATCATCTGCTCCAGCCTATTGTGAGAAAAGGCGGCCTGAAGATATTGTTTAGTATATTGTCATATTGATTAGGAAGTGTTGGAAACATTAATCTTCCATAGTAAAATAATCAAAACTAGAAGAAGAAAGGGAGAATTTAAATCATAACTACAAGAACAGCCTTACTAATTCAAGATTCATCTCAACCAACACTCTTCTGTCTTCAGGACCAGCTGTGAACGCTATAGTTTTAAAGAGTAAAAAAAGGCTCTTCCATGTGATATTTCCTTCAGTAATATGCTAACTTCTGTTACTCAGAATAAGCAACCTCTGAAAATATCGTTTACTTACCTTTCTCACATGTTTTTCCCATAAAACCTGGAGGACAGATGCATTCCCCAGTATCTTCATGGCAAATACCATTGTTTGTGCAGGAAGGGCAATGGGAGCTACAGGAAGGGCCCCATTTCTGAGCTTCACATCCTTTTTTGGAAAAACATGACATATTTGCTGTCTTCTTATTCAGTAGCCCATCAAGTTGTAAAATTATTTTTAAGAAAAACAGTAAAATACATAAAAGTATGATCCATATGGAACCTGCATCCCCCAGCCAACTAGACCACTTTAATTAGTAAAGTGGCAGTAGCTTCAAAATTCAAATTTGGAATATTACATTAATTCATTTGTAACTCCTGGAAGTATCCTGTGGATGTTCACAAGTGAAATATATGTTAGCATCATAAACACTTTCTCTATACTGTGAGATATTTGAACAGCTGTTTTTTTTTTCATGTCAATCTTGTATTTCTATCCAAGTTAAAAGAATATAGTTTTCTTTATATCTCATGAAAATGGACACAGCAGCATGAACTATGAAACACATAGAATACTTAATGGAAAATATCCAACCTTATCCTTTCATCCACTAGGAAGTGAACCTTAAGAGGTAACTAAGGCTAGGGTATTCTGTGAAGAAGATGATAAATTCTTAAAATAAAACAGGTTTAGATACAGCCTACTATAGGGAAAAGGAAGACAGTGAAGAATGACATCTTTCATTTATACTTACTTGGTGTTTGAAAAGCTGAGGTGCTGAGAAAAGAGTTAGCTCTCCTGGAAATAGCTAAGGTGAATTGAACTTAAATCTGATTTTTTTTCTCTCTCTCTCAGCTGTTTAAATCAATATCAGCTTGTACCAAAGATCCTTGGAAAGAAATTTCTTCTGACATAATCTGATGGCAGTGTATGCCAAGAAAGATTTTAGCCCTTATTTGGGCACATTGTATTTCATTTCAGATTCACTAGGACTTTAAACAATTAATTTTCAACACACATTAATGGAACTTACGTCTTACAATAAGTCTTGTGTAAGCAGAAGTAAAGAGGTTTCCTCCTATATATCTGGCAGAGTAAACCCCTGCATCCTGTGGTTGAACTTGAGGATAGGAGACTTCCAGCTCCCCTGGAACTTCATGTCTGGGCACAGAGTGGATGAAGGAACCTGGGAAAGGAGCACATGGATGCCACAGACAGAAGTCATTCACCCTCTACATATGAGGGGAGACATGAGTTTGCATTGGTTACTGAAGAAGGACAGATGGGATGAGCTAAGCAGCAGATTCAATTTATTAGTTATGAATTTTCTGACAGCTCTTTAGCTATCTTCGTTTTCCATAGTTTTCAGTAAGAGGGAGCTGGAAAGTTAAGAGGGCTGTCACTTGACTGTGGAGGGAATACAAGGTTCCGAAGAGATGTATCATGCTGAGAGCAAGCTTTTAGTTGGAGAGGTGCAAATAGAAAGAAGGAAATTTAGTAAATGAATGTGACAACTTCACATTCAGCATTGCAAAGAGCCTGGTGGTTAAAAGTGTTCACTTTGTTTCTTGGTCTTGGTCAAGTGAGGGGTAACAATCCATAAGGAGTTTGGGGTGGCTGGAGTTGAATAGCAAATGCCAGTCAGGTCCAATTTAATCTGAGCAGCACAAAGAATTACTTAGGAGACCAAAGCAGGAAGAACTGAGCACAGCTTTATTTTTTCTTCCCAGACTTAACATGTTTCTGTCTCTTCTATGTTTTGGTTTTTGGGTTTTTTTTGTCACCAACAAGCTTATTTGTGTTACTCTAGATTTGCTAGAGTTGGTCATAAATGTTTGCTAAGGAAGGTAATAGCATTTGTTTTTCTCCCATCTCTCTGAATCACCAAGTAACAACATTGGTTGCTGTCAAAGAGAAGCTGCAGCCATTGAACTTCAGGACCCCTGGGAGTCCTTGCACTCCAATCTCCTAGAGCAAGGCTGCTGCTGACAGCTAATGCCAGGTCCAGCCAGCTCTCCCTAAAATATACGCACACATGCTCATACACACTGTACAAATAAAGCCAACCACCAACGAACCCACACAGCAGAACTGTGGCTTTATGTCCACACAGGACTCACTAAAATGCCTTGGGTTGGAAGGAATCTTAAAGATCCTATAGTTCCTAATCCCCTGCCATGGGCAGGGACACCTTTCACTAGATCACATTTCTCAAAGCCTAATCCAATTTGGCCTTGAACCCTTCCAAGGATGAGGCAAACAGCACTTTTATGAGCAACCTGTTCCAGTGACTTATTACACTCACATACAATAATTTCTTTCTAGTATCTGACCTAAACCCACCTTCTTTCAGATTAAAGCCCCTTGTCCTGTCACTACATGGTCTTGTCAAAAGTCTCTCTCCAGCTTTCATGGAGCCCCTTTCAGGTATGGGAAGGCTACAATAAGGTCTCCCTGGGTACTTCACCAGGCTGCACAATGCCAGCTCTCTTACAGTAACAACCAAGACAGCCTGATCCTGTTCTGACTTGCCAGATAGAATGGCTGACTGACCATTAAACAGATGTTACTCTCACAAGTAAAATGTCCTTACAGTTACACTGATAATGCAACAAATTTTTCTTCACTTTTTTCACCTTTCTGAAATAATTTAGAATGTAAACAGCATCAGGGAGGATCTTTACTGTCTATGATCATACTATCATACTATCAATCTGACCGTAGTCAAATTTCAAGCAGCCAAAACCCTAAAACTTTGCTGAGGCTCATATCCAAAACTGTAGAAAGACTGTGGGTCATTTCAGTCCATAAAAAATACATGACAGCAGTTCTCCAAGAAAACAGGGCCAAATTAAAAGAACAAATAATCAAAGTGATTTTTCTGAAACTGTGAGGCTTTTTCTCTATATCTTTTGAGTTACAAGCTACGCAACAAAGTTGACAGCATAGCTTTGAGAAAGCTCTGTGCTCACAGTCTTTTAGCAGGCTCAATTTTTTTATGGCTTGTTTTCCAAGGTGGCATATGTTAGGCAGATGCCTTAAAGAAACCCTGTTTAGCAGAACCATTTTATTCTCTAGACAGCCATTGTGAGGTCCTTTAAGGGGAAAGTGGTATTTTAAATCACTTAATACAGTGAAAGACTGCAACAGCTAAATATAGCAAGAGAAGTATTTTCTCTTCTTTGCCAGCTTATGTATCAGGAATTCTCAGGGATGTTTTTTCAACAGCAACCTCCAGTGAAAAACTTGACCTACTCTTCAGAGTCAAATTGAGACTTTTTGTGAAATTTCCAGATGGAAACTTAGCTAAGGGTGCACCATAATGTAAGTTCTCCAACATCTCATTTGGTTCTTTCAGAAAATGCTGACAGGAAATCACAAAACTTTCCTAGAGACGCTGAAATGACAAGTGATGGCAAACTTCCTCCATTGTGTCCTG
>JAWWMO010000096.1:22929348-22939613 GCA_035047845.1 Dendrocincla fuliginosa | reverse complement strand
TCTCACCCATCACAAGGTCGTGCATGAGTTTTTATATTAAGTTGCAGCATGGAAAAAAATTGTCTTTCAACATGTAAATATAATCCCACCATTAAACGTGTCTTTTCGTAATTCTGTTTTGCTGGAGCCTAATTTTATGATATGTCAAGTGCCCTGAACTCCTGACACCAAGCTTTCCGCTTTAGATAAGCAGCACACTTGTCTCAAGGACAATCCATTCATACATGCTGTACTGCATGGAAATATGTGAGGAGGAAAAAGAAACAATGCCACTCTGCACTTCTTTAATCAGGTAGATGTGTTAGCAGAAATCACATATCCTCTTGCAGTGTCTGGCTATATTATGTTTCTTGGAACCAAGCCATTGCTTTGGCCTTGACATGATGCTAATATGTGTTCGAAGGAGGCAGTAACTTCAGAAATTATTACCACAATCAGTTAATGTGAAACAGTGGCTCACAAATGCTGGAGTTTAATCTTTTCTTGAGCAAATTCTGTTCTCCTCTGCAACACAACCTCTGTCACTGAGGCCAAACACAGTCCCTAAGCCATCTGTTTTGGACCACCTAGAAGTGAGAGGTAGCAGCCAGGTGACCAGTGAGAGAATGTGCTGGTCTAAGCAGTCAGGATGAGAACTACTCCTAGCAATTCTAGCAAATGGAGTGAGGTAAAGATTTCTGGGTTACATGTCATGCAAATGGTGAAGGAAGAGTGTGGAGGGAGTAATGGGTAGCTCTGAGAAAACTTAAGGTAGGGTAGAAAAGGTAACAGAGTCTGCTTTTTGCTGCAGCACATTCTGAGGGAGTGCAGTTGCTTTATGCTTTTTCTACAGCCTCACTGCATATGCATAGTCAAAAGGCAACTCAGAATTGCAAATATACCCATGATCAGATTTATTTACTCAGCATTTCTGTGTGTTTTTTTTTTTTAAAAAAAAAAAAAAGCTTCTCTTGGAATTCGAACACAGCTCAGAAAACGGCTGAGTATTGAGCAGCCCTCAGAACAGCTTCAGCCAAAGGGGAGCTACTGCCTTCCTGTCTTCATTGCTAGTGAAATGAAAGGAAATTTATTGAAATGGAATTAAGCACAGGATTTGATGTGAATCTCAGGTTTCTTTCAAGGGGAAAGTTCAGCTGATGAAACAAGAGTATTGTAGGCCCTCTGTATCAGCAAAGTCGTTGTGAAGGACACCAGGCTGTTTATCTAATATCTATCCTCTGAAAATTTTCACTTTGTGAGTTACTTACTCTTTTTTGTTAAAGGTTTCATGTAGATTTTAAAATGGCCTGCCTGTTGTCAGCAGGACAAAAAAATTGTTTCTCTGTTCTACTACTGCTTTTCTACCTAATTTTTACAACATATTTTGAAGGACATATGAATATGTTTATATGTTTAATGGCAACAACTGTAAAACTAAATATCTTTAATACATTAATATTGAATCACCCCAAATGATGCACAGCAATAAAAATATGACTGCCTAAAGTAAAAGAGCATTAATGAGGCAAATTTCATATTTGTGCCATTTGAAGAAATAAAGAGTAATTTCATAAGCCTCTTAATGCATGGGAAGTTTGAAGTTCTGACTGTTGGTCCCAAGGAGAAGGAAATGGGTCATGCTAATTAACACTCAAGGGTAGTGTTTTCAAACATTAAGGTAACAAAAAAATCATTCTCAATATCCTCTTTCTAGGACCCACTATCTTCTATTGAATCAATCTCACACTTAGTATGATTCAATGGTAATTTTTATTTGATGACTGCATATTTAACTTTGATTTTAAACAGGATTCAACAAATACAACTTAGTAATAAGTTTGTTATCTACCTGCCTCTGCTTCCAAATTTGGGATAGGAAACTTTGCTGAAATCTTGGAAATCTGAAGGCTTTATTTGGAATTTTGCTCTCATGTGTAACTGTTAAGGTGACTGATGCTACCGATAAATTCTACTATAATCATTATTTTCTTTTGTTTTCCAATTTTCAGAGGTGCTGAGTCCCCTCAAACCACTTGAAACAGTATTTGTGGGCAAACATTTTGGAGACAGAGGTCTTGCACCTTACTCATCCTTTGCTGCACAGCAGAAATCTTGGGCCTAACACAAAGATTATCAATGCTCAGTGAATTGTGCTCACTGAATCAAACTCAGTTGCTTTAAACGAATGTAGCTTTCAAAGAATTAAGTTTATAAGAGAAAACAAGAGCAGATAATTTTACATTTATGGCTTTCTTTTAAAAAAAAAAATCTGGGATGTTTCCTCCATTTCACATATTTGGCATATTGTCACGATGCTCCTCCCTCCTCAAAGGAGAATCTACAAACGTGGAGAGCAAGTCAGGCCAAGGAATATTTCTTCGTCTGCTCCAAAGTTCTGTCAATCCCAACAAATGATTGATCAGAGCTGGGATTTGAATTCAGATCATCTCTGTAGTTATGAATGCTTAAAGGCTTCCCACTTCTTTATGGAAAAGGAAAAAGATTACAACTCTTGTTTGGGAATAATCCAGTTCCCTTTCTGAGTGATTGACCTGTATTTCACAGCCTTGCTTTGGCTGGAGTTATCACAGACTATATATATGCACTATTTGGTGTTCAGCTGGTATTCATCATTGTGCTTATGCTCAAGTGAACTCCAATTTTATGACTGCTTTCAGAATCTGAGTGTTTTTCACTCCAGACAACTGCTAAATCCACCCAGATGACTTATCCCCATGAGACATGTTCCCAAGAGTTCACTCAAAGCAGATACTTTGAAGAATAGTTATAAAGTAAGCATTTAATCTCATTCTCCTCAAACTAAGATACTCCTAAGGCTAGTGCCTCCTCCTAAGATCTGCATTATGCCTTGTATTTTTGTTTTCACACTTGCAACAGAAAAATGGAAGTGTTAGACCTTACCACCACTTCACTTTGGAATTATGTCCCTCTGATCGTGAAACAGCACATACCAGCACTAACTGCCTTCAGGTGGAAAGAGTTGAAAAAGCATCTCAGTGTTCTGCCTGCCTGGAATTGCTCACAGGAATATTTCATCTTCTCTTCTAAGCTCACTAAAAGAAATTAAAAAATAAACTCAATTTGAAAGAAAAATAAGCTTTTTTGATCACCATGAAAAGCAATGAAGGCAAGATGATGCAAGAAGGGAAACAAGAGGATTAACTCTTGCGTACCGCCAAAATACAGTTTGCCTGGAGATATGATGATATCCCCGAATATACGGGAACAAAGTTGGTGGAGTGTCAATCCAACATGAGCTGGAAACAATGGCAGTCCTTCCTGCGCTCATCCTCAAGCAAAACACAAACAACACAGCAGTTACAGACCCTCTGATTTTGATTTGATATGAAACTGAAATGTTTATTTTCATGCAGTGTGTAAATGAAGGGGGACTTGGAGTGACAGACATTGTCAAACCTGGTATCCTAATGCCTCAGTGGCATCTTACTCAAGGGGGATCAGGTCAGGGAACCTTGAAGAAACTGGACACATATAAGTCCATGGGGCTTGTTCGGATCCACCCATGTGTGCAGAGGTAGCTGACTGATGGCATTGCAAGGTTATTCCTGATTATCTTTTTGTCATGGTGTTAGGGAGAGGCTTCTGAATACTGAAAGAAAGGGACCCTCCTACCAAAGAGCAAAAACAGTAAGACAGGGTGGTCAGCATGCTCTCAGTCCCTGAAAAAGTGGTAGAGCAACTTATACGGTATACCACTTCGGGACACATGAATGCTGGGAAGGTGATTGTGAGTAGAGAACATGGATTTATGAAGCAGAAATTATGCTTCCACACTCAATGAGCAAGGAGAGAGGTGTAGATGTTGCTTACCCGAACATTAGTGAACCACTTGACACACTTTTATGTTAAATCCTTACAGATAAGCTAACAAAGTTCAGGTTAGGTAAGCAGGCTTGGGGCTCACTGTGTGATCAGTGGCCTGAAGTCCTGCTGGAGACCAGTCAGTAATGGAATACCCTAGGCATGGATACTGGGGCCAATACTGTTTAACCTTTTTACTAATGACCTGGATGGTGGGTCAGAGTGCATGCTCAGGAATTTTGCAGATTACACAAAGCTGAGAGGAGAGGCTGATACATCATAGGGGTGCCCTGCTGTTCAGAAGGACCTAACAGGTGAAGAAATGGGCAGCCAGGAATGTCATGAAGTTCCACAAAACACATATATGGTCCTGCCCCTGTGGAGGAACAATCCAGGCATCCATACACACTGTGGGAGTGGTTGGGAAAGGCTTTGCTGAGAAGGACCTTGGTGCCCTTCATGGTGTACACCATGAGCCAACAACGCATAGCAAAAAAATGAAATATGCTGGGGTAGGTTGGCCAGAGCACTGCCAGGCAGGCTGAGGGAGACGATCCTTACCTCCCTTTAGGCTTGGTGAGAAAGGTGAGCAGAAAAGGTATTAAATATCTCCACCTCACAGATGCTGCCATATAATCAATGTCCTCTCAGTCTGAAGTCAGAGTATAAAATGGACAAAAGATTGCCTGGGCAGGGAGACCTTTGTTACTGAATTAGTGTCTTGACGTACACGCAGGACCTTTGGTGAAAAAACATTGTGTGACTGGTCCTTAAATTGTATTTAAAATTAGAAAAGATGCTTTAGTGTGGGTGACATGGGTACAATTTACTCAGCTCACTACTGGGAATGAGTTATTAATCTCCCAGGGAGAGATAAATACTTTCTGTGTAGTTCACCGCTTAGAATTCATATAGCTCTTTTCAGCCATGGGTACTATGACCCCAATTGAGTACCATAAGGATGAACTGTTAAAAGAAGAAATGAATGAGATTCTCTAGCACAAACAGGTAATCTGAAGATCCTCCAATAGAATAAGGAAAAGAACAGCATGCTGGAGAATGGGTTTTTATGACAGGCATCTCCTGGGGAACACAACAAAGCCCTGCAAACTTTACTATGCTGTCATACAGAATCACTACTAAGGAATAAAACCTTCTCCTACACTGAGTGAAAGCAAATTCAAAGCAGTCTGTTTATTCAGTCTGCAGCTTTTTCCATTGCTCATTACAATATGTTATTCTAGCACAAGTGGAATTCAGGAGGTGATCTTTCTGGCTGATGGTTGGGTTGGTGAGAATATTAGACTTCAACTTTATCTCAGCAAATAATGGGCTCTCTGGAATAGCAGAAACTCTGACAGGAAGGAAGAGACATTAGTGGGAATTTCCCCTAGATAACAGTCCTTGGTTTATAGAAATCCTGTTCCATTATCTCTAGATGTTATACAGACATAAATATAGAGCAACAGCACTTACTGTGCTGAATTTGCAAACACGGTACTCTCTGCAAGAATCTTCAATATTTTTATTTTACATATTTCTTTATACTCAAAACAACAATCAGATTTAGAGAAATTTAGTGACAAAAATACAGAACTATTTTAACGAATGAGACACATTTTCTAATTATTTCTCAACTCCAGTGTTATGAAGTGCATAGTCTACCTCTTTTCCAGAGAACTCTTCTAAGAGAGCAGAAAAATTATAAATCCAGATCCCACTGCTTTGCAGTACATTTTGTTTTGTAAAAGGCTAGATTACTGTCTAGCTAAGATTCCTATCTGTAGCCAACTGTGTTTTTTTCTCTTTGACCAGGACTAGCTTACAACATATCAGGTGAAGGAAATTATCAATAGTCAGTTTATATATACAATACATGCAGAATATGAGGGAAATATATAAATGGAAATTTTGTTCTATGTAAATGTTTTCTGAAATTTCTGTATCATAAAGCACTTTGCTATTTTCTCTCTCAGTCCTGTTTTTGTTCTATACTGAAACTCTATCTGTGTTTTTTTGTCACAGGTTGCATATGATACTGCAACTTGAAACAGGAGGAAAAAAAAATTGGAGAAAATATCAGTAATTTTCCCATTTATTTCCTTTACTGGTGAATACTACAGTAGTAAAATTCTCTATAAAATCAGCATTAGCTACATTTCCTTACTTTTTGTCATAGTTCTCTCTTTGCAATTACATTTTTAAAAATAAGGAATTTCTCCAGTACAAAATGAAATTTTGCTGCCATTTGCTTTTATTATAGGATTTTACACTACGAAGCAATTCTGACTTTAAAAGATGCTTGTCATCCTTAGATATTTTCCTTACTTGGTGGATGATATGCTGCTATCCCCATTTTTCTTATTATACCCTTAATTTGAGATAATGCACATGAGAGCCTGTCTGTCACTGTCATTAAGTAAAAGTCCTATTCTGATTAGCAGGGGTAGAACTACAAGACAATTAGAAATTTAACATGTAAAGCAGACTGAAATTTCACATTTGACATGCAATTTAGCAATGGGCTTCAGTAACTCATTAGGCAGTATCTCCTTTTTGTTTATACAAGTTTCTAAAATTCAGAACTTTATTTCTAAAAATTTGAAACAGAGCAAAAGGAGAGATACTATTAACACCTATAATTTCTAAAAACCTGGAAAAATACTTTTAAGAATATCTGCCACCACAGTAGTGAGTGAATGAGCTCAGTAGTCCAGCCTTCTATGCTGGCTGTGCACATCTCTCATTGTTGATCCATTGGGACAGGAAGGAAATGCCTGGGTTCAGTTCTTGGTGTTCTGTAAAACTTCTATGAGAGCTTTGTTGTATTCTCTGACCAGCTTTCTCACGTTCTTCATTATTGGCTGGTAGTCACTCTCTTGACTTTTTGTTGCTATGACTGATTAAAAGAATTAAGGAAACAAACTGCCAGTATAAATATGAGCATAATTAGAGATCACCAGGGAACTACATTTCCTCCTGTGAAAACTGTCAAGTGTTGCAAATAATGGAAAAACTCAAATTGTGTCTAAAAGATTTACACTAATTTACTAGAGCTAGCTGCCATCTCACGCCAAGCACAGTACGAAAAAAAAAGATTACATGCCTGAGTCCGTTTTGTTTTCATATATATAGGCAATAGATCCCCTCTGAAAGACTCTGCCCAATGTTACATTGCAAGCAAAACCATTTCAAAGCACTCAGCTATTTACAGCCATACAGTCTGGCACTTTAGAACTCTGGCTAAACAAGTCCCAGTCCAGGAAAGCAGCCCATTTCTTTCCAGTAGCCCAAGCAGACATAGTACTCATATAGGGGGTCTGCACTTGGATAGGCAATACTGCATAGCAAGTTAGGAGATACTTTAATAGCCTGATAAACCTTTTCTCTTGGTTTGTTTTAGAGTTTTTTCTGTAGGAAAAAATGTATTTAAGAATACTGCCTTAATAAACCATTCATGTAGAACTTCTTTCATAGAGGAGGTAGCTCCAATGAGATTACGTTGTCCAACTCTCCAGATTTTTTTCCTAAGAATTAGAGCACTAAAGAGATATAAGAAATGGGTTATTTGGTATATGAAAAACAGCACTATATCATGTTATTATTATCATCATCATCATCATTATTGCTTCTCTGATGGCTAGGCTATCGTGTAATTGCCTGAAATATAATCCTGTGCCATTTTCTGAGACATATAGCAATGTTTATTGTCCAACACTCTACACTGGGTGGTGCAGTCTATCTTTACTAATGTTATCTTTATTAATTATATTTGTACTGTACTCATATAACAGTGATATTGTCTATCTTAGAGATTTCAGATTTTTTGTTTCCTAAGTAATTTTAAAGAAGTAAATTTATTGCAGTGAATTCACTGTCCCTAGAATATAAAAGTGCAGCTTGGTCCTACTCAGGTCTCTACTATAACTATGGAGAACAAATTAACACAAGATGAGAAGAACCATCGATTCTAATTAATATAAACTTCAGTGCTTTTTCTAATTTCAAAAACTATCTTACAAAACTCATTTGCAAATAAGCAAATGATTTGGCTGATGTTTTGTAAGGTCTTATATGATTAGTGAAATATAACTCTTTAATGTGAATCACATTATGAGAAAGCTACAATGCAGTTCCCCCAATCCAGCCCATTTTGTAGCTCAAGCATCTTCCTGTCGTATCTTAACACATTTATTCGTTTTTTGACTCTAGTATGCAATTCCTTTTATTTTATAAGAAAAGCACTGTGTATACAATTTGTTGTTTGCTTTTTAATTATTGGTGTTTTCAGGGGTTTAAACTGAAAAACACCAAGCTAAGTCACATTAAGTCATCATGCTCTACAGATTTTCAAACAATGATACACTTGTGGATTAATTTCAAATAAGACTGGACAGATATGAAGATGAACTTTGTATGAAACCTAATGGCAAAACTGAGCCAGAAAGAATAACTCCAAACTGCAAGGCAAAGCTTGTGTTTTAGTATCCTGCAAAATTATTTCAGACAACACATGCAAGTGTTGCTATGTATATCTATCAGCTAAGCAGACATTTGCAAAGGATTGCCTTTCCCTTCCTCCCCTCTCTCCTGCTCCCCATTCTGTCCTGTCTTATTCTGCTGGAGGAAACAGACTTCTTCCTCAATTAATACACTGCATGAATTTGACTCTATTTCTTACAGAAAAGGATACATTCCTTCATCATAAAGTTATTTTGCTCATGGTGCTGCCACTTCCTCTCCAAATTTGTAAGCTGAAAGCACAAAGAGCCAAAAATGAAAAAGATAATTACAATACACATACTTTATACAAATAATCTCCAAAAAATGTTGCATGAGTACCTTGTACTCTATCAGCTGATAAGATCAAAGTTATTTCACATAAAAACCACAGAAATGAGAAACAATGGCAAAATGTTTTTAAAGCTGCCAACAATTAACCTGCATATAATTTAGCACTTCATAATCCATCTGTACAAAAGCACTGCATGCAACTGCAGTGATAGATGAAAAAAGCAGATGAGAATTCAAGACTTGTCATATAAGGAAGTAGGTAGGCAAGTCAGAAGTAAAAAGTTGAACACTGCAGGGACATACTAATTTTCATTATGCTTCTTGTCATTTAAATGATCTCTTCTTAGAATCAGTAAGATCTAAAATCACCAAAGATACAATATTTCCTGACACTGTCTTGGACTTCGAGCTACACAGAAGAAACTTCCTTACTTCCATAGTTAAGTTTCCTGTCTGATGCCAGAAGCTGTGATAAGAACAGAGCTGCAGCAAGAAGATTGTAGGAGTGTGGGTTAAGTGCTGGCACTTCTTCAATACTTTCAACATCAACAGGAAACTAATGTGGACATTATATCGATGGCTGCTTCCTTAGAATACAATTTTATATTTGTTTTTCTGATGCTACTGTTCAAGGTTCTGCATTTCAAGATAGGAAGATGTTATTTTTAAATGCAAAAACTGAAAATCATTCTGAGACTAAACTTTCAGTGGAAATTAAAGTAATAAATTAGGAAAACAGCAATATTTTACTTAAAGCTTATTCTTAAGCTAGAATATATGAAAATAGTTGCTACATTACTCAAATCTTAACAGTGAAGAACCAGTTATCTAGTGTACTGGTTCACAGCAAACATAGCCATCACTTATTTCCAAGATCAGATATTTCTGACCAATTAAAATTTTTATTGCTCCCTTTGCAGATGTTGCTACGCACACAATATAGCCAGTAAAGGAGCCTAGATATGAAATACATATGAAAGAAAACATTGAATGTATTTTTATAATAACTCCTTGGAGGCCAGCTGACTGCTTGCAAAATTGCTCAAGCCCTCAAGACATACGAACACTGTACTTCAAAACGCATGTCAACCAATCAGCTGTTATAAGATATACCTTAATTTACCCTCATGATGTTTACACTCCTGACATAAAAGGAAACAAGTCCTTTTTGCAGACATTGAAATAGAACTGCCACAGTTTAATGAACTGAAGAAATGCTGTACATCTATTATTTTATATAAAATTTTAAGCCTCATTATGCAAGTATCCATCCAGTGGGTATCTATTTCTGATTTACCTAAACTCTAAGAATAAGACTCTGATCCCGGCATAAAATATATACCGTATTTGAAGTCTTGCAAAATTTGACATGTAGCTTTGTGGATTTATATCACCACTTTAGAGTGATTATAATAATTCTATGCTACAAATTTATAGATATAGCTCAGTCAGGGCTATACCTTCTCACGTGCTCCATGAAGTTCACTCCAGCAGAAAGTCAACTTAAACATGTACAAATATGACCTTCAGCTTTTAACTGAATTAGAAATAACAGTTCTAAAGGAAAAATATCTCAACAACCTCAAGCAATAAAACCCAATGAAATTCACAGAAAATAATTAATTTCCATTTCCACCTTTCTTTAAGGT
>JAWWMO010000096.1:22917117-22929341 GCA_035047845.1 Dendrocincla fuliginosa | reverse complement strand
TTCCACCTTTCTTTAAGGTTATCCATTTTCCATCTGTGCATTCAAACCTATATGCCAAATAAAGTTCTGTTGCCAAAACGACAGCAATATATGGGTGTCTATAATGGAAGAATCAATGCTGCTCAAGAGGTTATAAACATCTTCTTTCCTGATTCACTTTTTAAATGTGAATGTACACATATACTAAAGTTCCATAGGTTTAAAGAAGTTTAAACAAACCCTAAAACTTCAGTGGTTTGCAAGAAGCACAAAAATTGGAAAAAGGGAATGGATTTAATAGCACGGGTTGCAAGAGAAAACCACAACTTTAAAAGCAAAAGGAATCTAGCTAATTAGTACGGACTTTTTTTTTTCCTGTACTTTCTTCTAAGATAGTCCACAAAACTACTCAAGGAAGGGCAGAAGGTGGAGAGTTCTGAGCAAGATTAATACAAACACTTAAACAAAGGAGTCAGATAATTTTTAAGCTCAGAAAGACCTCTGCCTAGTAATCCAAACCTTACAAGCAATTTATTGGCACAACAAAACCAAAAACACAACTACACACTTAAAACACGTGACTTAGAAAATGCCCTGAGAAGGAATAAACAGACTGCATCCACACAATGCTTCATGTCTATGAGAAAACCAAAACTGAGAAAGAAACAACTAAAGGGATAATATGTAATCTCAGCTATACCTGAGAATGTGTTTCATTTTCTTGCAGCTCTCTCTTTAGTGTCTCATACTCTGTATTCAAGTGTTCCATTACTTTCTTGAAAGAATGGCTGCGCTTTGTTAATTTTAGTTTGTCATCCTGGAGTCTCTGTTTAGAAAAAAACCCAACACAAACTGATTAATAGATGAGTTCATTTGCTTTGGGCTTCAGGCAAACTACTTCAATTCACCTTTCAAAGTGATATTATTTTCCTTTCACAACAAAACCATATGCATAGACAACTCATAGGCCTTTCTCCAGCAATGCATGCTCTATACTAAAAATTGCACTCAATGATTATCACCAAGTTATAGACTTGGACCATACTATATGAGCGCAATTGGGAACCCTGATGTTAAGAATTTGTAGGAAATTCTCTTTTGTTTGTAATCTGTGTTAGATTGCTAAATTCAAAGTTATGGGTTGTCACAATTACAATCACTAAAATAAAATGGAGAGATTTTGTGGAAGGAAGTTATAAAAGGTATTCAGCTGATAGCCTGGTATATGTACCCATTTAGTAAGTCACACATAAACACAGAGAAGAAGCATTTGGATTCACTAGCACTGGTGTGCAAGCTCAACATTCAGCTATCAGGAAGGCCTCTCAATCACAGAACTGGATTACCCCCCAGTTCTGCTCAAAAGCACAAAAATTATGTTTCATTTCTTTCATTACCTTTTCCTTCTCTTCTCCTGATGCTTTCAGAGCTGGCAAATTATTGTAGACCTCCAATTCTGCTTTAGTCTGTTCAATTTTGTCTTTAAGAGAAGCCAGTTCACCAATCATCTTGCCCTCCAACAGTTCCATCTTCTGTAGGTCCATCTGCAGTTTTTGACTTTCTAGATCACCAGATACACAATCTCTAATTAACAGTACTTTTTGTCTCATAATACATGGCCCAGTATATAAAAGTTCATGACATATTTAAGCAATATAAGTAGTTCCTTTGTATCTTTCTGGTTTTGATATTCATGGGACTGTTTATGTGAAGGAAAGAAAAAACTTTGATCTTCACAGCCATTCCACAAGTCAGACTTGTACATTACAATTATTATACTCCGTAAGTCAAGAATAATGAAAATGTCATGAATTTTCTATCATAGTGATTTTATTGTTAAAGTTTGTAGTATCAGACAATTTCAAGTCTTAAAGTAGTGGTGAGAACTTACAAAAAGCTGACTGCAATAATGCAGACAATTTTAAAAAAGAATTTATTATTCTTTTTAGCAATGTGATGTTTTCATTTATGCTGCTTGCATATGGATAATACTTAGTTTTATGAGAACAGATACCCAAATTTACTTTAAACATTCACTCTGTACAGGAAAACACTTTCATATATACAGAGAATAAAAAGTGTTGTAGCTTACAACATCAGCATGTGCTACAACATACTGCATTTACTTCTGACACTCGAAATAGCAGAGATACAGGTAATGAAATAAGTCAAAAATATGGATGGATTCCTATATGAAGAGAAGTGTAAAGACTGAAACAGTTCAGACATAAAATGTGTAAGAGAAGAAACATAAAGATACAGAAAATAGTATATATATTTTGAAGTAGTTTTTAAGGTAAGTTCTCCCTGAGTGGGGAAGGTCTAGATGTGGCTAGACTTGTCTTGGATGGTTTTGTGACCTGCCTTGTCATTGTATTTTATTCATGTTCTTTAACATTAAACACATGGCTATATCTTCTTATGTTTCAGATCTGTGTCTAACTCAGAAGAGTTATACAAATAATGCAGTTTTTTTCCTACATGCTAAAATATCAGACCACGTGGGTGATTGGAAGGGATGAGACTGCACAAAGCACACAGCGTAGACTGTGTATTTTGCTCACAGAGTCAGATTTATGCTGATCAGATGGAAAAAAGGTAGAAAATTTCTCCCCCTGCAACTTAACTAAGGCAGCATAAATCTTTATGGCAGAAGGGAACAGATGTGCCTATGTGACAGAGGGAGAGTTCACGTTTCCAAAAACTGTGGGCATGGTTTCCTCAGTGGAATTATTTGGGAAAATCTCACCTGATCAAAACTCTCATAGCAAGATTTTGGTACTTATCTCTCTGCTTGTGTATTTATGCCCTATGCTAATTTTTAGAGTGAAATATTTGCTTTCTTCAACATTTTTGGCTTATTACAGAGTGTTTTGATGATTTCTTTGGAAATCTCAAAAAAAAAAAAAAGACAAGCCAAATTTTTTGAGTACCACCTGTAATTATCCTGAGGACTGCTGAGGTAAGACTTAAAGAGCCCTAAATGTGCAAACTGCATTTATATAAATATGAAAAATTTCAGTGCCAGTAAAAAGAAGGGTTTATAAGTAAAATGTTTGGACTACATTGAATGTCTGCAATTCAGTGCCTGCCTTCTACTGTAAAGCACTTAAGAAAACAGTTTCTCTGTATCTACAATATTTTGGAACTGCCCAGAGTTTCACTTCAAAGTTCCCAGTATTGGTCAATGACAGATTGTAAACCACAACTGAAGACCACTGCTTTACTTCTCTTGCTCCTACAGCACTGTGGTTTAAAGACAAACAAATGCTTAAGATCCTCAGTAAATGAGGGCTTTAAGATCAGAAACAGTAGAAAAATAGAATTATAAAATAAATTCAGATTGGAGAGAAGTAGCAGAAAATGACTATAGATGTTCTTAACGATCTATTTTGAAAATGCTAGTCACAGCATTTTCATTTTTGTATATAGTAGTTTAATATCTATATTATATTTTAAAATAATATATAGTTGACCAGTTGGAATGTATTTTACATGTAAGAAGCATTCTATCTACCTACTGGTGGAAATTACGATGAGACAGCAATGCTATGCCTATCCATTCACGCTTTCTGGAGAAAAGGGAAGAAACTGAAAGGGGTGAATTTTATCCTTATCCAGCAGCAGTCTCAATGAAAAAACCTCAAAACTGAAAAAACCTCAGAACTCCTCTAGGGGAAGAGACAGGAAGAGGATGCAGTCCAGTTCCTTCTGATATGCCATGAAGTTGCAGCGTTTAGTATGCAGTGTGGACACAGTAGCAAATTCTCAGAACAAACTGCAGTGACCCAGGGAAATGTTTTTGGGAAACTATGCCATCCGCACATTTGTTTACTTTTCATGATTTCCTTCTCTACTTTTTTAAGGGTTCTACTGGTGGACTTTTTATATTTTTGTTACAGCAAGAAAATATGGAAATCCAGATTTTAATCACAACAAAATAATTCTGAAGATTGCTGTGGTATAATTCAGGGGTTAGGAAGAACTTCAATTGTGGAGACTGAAAATTCACTGTATTTCTGAAAGAATCTTACATTGTTTATTACAGTATCTGTGACCCCTTGCTGTCAGATGTACTTATGAATAATTTAAATCTGCTGAAAATTATGCACTGTAACTTTCTTCTCTCCCCTTGCAGAGAAGGAAATATGTCTTTAAATAATGCCTCTATAGTACTAGGTGCTTCCTAAACATATTTATATTGTAAAGCAGTCACAGTTGATGCTTACGTGAAAGAACAAAAAGCCATGTTTGAAACTGTAATGTATGGCCCAGCATTTTAAACTACGCTAGAACTGCAAAATGAGTATTTGCACACAAGTAAACACTAAATGCTCAAACACACAACAGAACAATCAAATTCTGTAACACTTTGCACATAACAACTTCGTATTTGCTCAAAACTACTCTCAAGTGACAATACAGGCTCCTATTTTGAAAATTACTACAAAGTACAGCACGTAATAGCCTTGTAACAAAATGATTTATGGTTCTAATTCCTGCCCCTTCCTTTCAGCCAAACAAACAAGGAAAGGTTTGCTGAACCAATAATGATATTGGCAAAGACTTAGAATTGTGAGAACAATCTTACTATAAACAGTGAAAATAAAGAACTAAATAGATACTTGTCATGGGAATGAAAGAAAAATACTGTCTGCTTTTTGAAATTACTGACAGGAATCTGCAGATGTTTACATCTAATTTTCAGTATTTGAGTATTTAGAAAATGAAGTAAAAATGAATATTCACTTTGCAGAATCAAAGCCTCAGAATTTGAGAGCTGTTCACTGTTGCCAGTTACTCTCCCATACTGCATATGCCTTTGTAAAAGCACAAGACATAAGTGATACTTAGAACTACATTTACAAAAAATACATGGTTAGATAACTGTGGAAGACTACTTGAAATTATTAAACACTATTTGAAAATCATGGAAGATATTTACTGTGAAGTATGAGTAAAAATCAAACTTCTAGCTCCAAAACCTTTGCACCCCTCTATTAAAATACATTTATTTATCTTATATCTTTGCAAGGAAGATTATCATTTAGTGGTAACAGTAAATGAAATGTTCCTGAGTAATATAACTAACTTGTTACTTACAAGAGTTTCAATTTGTCAATTGCCACTGTATTTTAATATTTAGGTATCACTTGCTATCCAATATTTTGAGATCTTTTACTTGTTATTATTTTCTTGTTACAATGTGTGCAATCCTAATACTTTTAAGAAATGAATTTACAAATTCATTGCTGATCTCACCTGTAACCAGATTCTTAGCAGTGCTCTGTGATTTCTGCATTTCATTTGATTTAAAAGTGAGGTCTTCCTGCATAATCTTCAGCTCTTGATTGGTTACAGATGAAATTTGTTTCATATGATTCAGATTCTGTGTGTTATCAACAACAATAATGAGAACATGCTGTATTTTTGAAAGAACAAATGGTAACTGGACAACTAAAAAACACGTCCTAGGACATTGTCTATTATTTAGCTTTTCTACTATGAAGACTTAGAATATTGGAAATATTCTCAAGTAATTTAAATGGGAATGACTTTCATTCTGCCAACTTGATAAAAAATGTACTGACAGGTCAGCACAGCTGAAATAAAATGCAGCAATATACACTGTGCTGCTATACAGATCTGTTCTAAAGTGACAATGCCTGCAATATATGGTATATCATACTGATTTAGAAGACCAAGTAATCAGAGAATCAAAATATTACTCAGCTGATTTTCTGTAACATAAAAAATCCATGGAAACCAAAAATAACAGAAGAAATGGACACTTCAAAGTGAAAACCCCCCAAACTGCAGATTGCAAATTTGATCAATTTCTAAAGTGTTACACCATTTATATTATTTACATTAAACATTACATGGTGAGGTATTCCAGACACAATTTTAATAGATCAGAGGGATAATTGAAATATTTTTGTTACATGACAGTATGACAAAGATACCCATAAATTGAGATTTGCAAACTCTAGGTAAACAATATATGGTGGCAGTTTGATTTGCAGTATTTGGAAATGTTTATCATTAATGGAATAATGTTCATTATAGCAGTAGCGACAACTCTATCCCTAGAAATAAAGATAAATTAAAGCAATCGTTCTTTTTTTTAACTCTATCTGTACTATGTAGATGGTTTAATATTTAATCCTCTTAAGAGATTACCATATAGTTACATTTAAATATATAAAATGCACCATCCCTCTTTATCCAGCCACTCTCCCATTCTGTGCTTCTAAATTCCTATCTTGCCACAGGGGGAAGAAAATGCTTACCCTACTTGAGTGCTCCAGGAGTGCAACAATGTTGGCTTCTACTTGGGCCTTTCTTTCAAATTCCTGATTCTTCACCTCTTCAAAAGTCTCAAGAAAATCTAGAGATCAACGAACACAAAAAAGAAGGCTCTTACTTGCATGGGTACAGCACATGCCTTTGTTGTTTCCAGTCAAAACTTTGTACTATAGTCATTAACTGTACAATTAAAATTTAATTGTTTATTTAATGCCAGGTGGTAGAGACCTTGAAACCTGTCAGCTTAACCACTGGAATGAAAAAGACAAATATTGGGCATGTAATCACCACCTTCTCCTGTAGTGTTCAGGTGAGGGTTGTTACCCAATAGGAAAGGAATTTCATTCTCATTATTTCTGACACCTTCCTAAATGCTTGTCCCAGCAGCTCCTACTGAAACATGGCTTATACACGCAGGAGCACTCAGCAAACCTAAGAGTTTCTATGTGGATGAAAAAGAGAAGAAGTCCTTGTTTGAGAAAGAAGTACTAGACAGTGACAGAAACGCATTTTCACACCTTTATAAATAAGAAACAATAAAACTAACACACATAACATCCACAGTTACATAGGCAATTTTATAAGACTCAGCCTGCAACCTTAGAATCATACCCATATGATTTGACTACTGTTTTTCTCCTTTGCCATTCTGGACTGTACAGGTGCTTTCTTTCAAACCTTTTAATTTATTTAGAATCATTAAGCAAGGTCCATATTTACATCTCATCTCATTGTTTTTTCTACAAGCAACTCTCCTTTTCATCACACTTGTCTGATTGACTTTGTTTCATTTGAGTACTGTGTGTTTCACAGATTCATAAAAAACTGAATGTAAGACACTGCAAGAGCTCTTCTGATTAATACAGTTGCTCCAGGACAAAACCAACTGTATGTCAGTTATTTAGATGTTTGTCTATACTCTTCTCACACACAGCTCTGCATAGATACTACACAATTCTCCTGGACTCCTATTTCAGTGCTTGGTAAATGTTAATGTTACGAAGTTTTCCCCAATACCCAACCTGAAATCTTTCTGCAGCTGTTGATGTATTACACCTTCTCTCCCTTCCATGTATATACAGAGATAAATTATTCACTTGTTATTTGAGACAACCTTTTTAGACATTTGACAACTTTCATAAATCTTGTAAAATTAGAAGACTTGTTCTTTCATATTTCCTTGCAGGTCATGCCTTTTGCATCCTCCATCACTTTCTCTTTAGGTCTACCACCCCTTTCTTTACATGCAGCACTGGAGACAATACTCCATCTGAATTATTCAATGCACAGGGAAAAAGACTACTTCATATGTCTGACAAATTACACTCTTATGTATACCTACTGTTGTGGTACTTTCTCTTCCATGTCAGTGTGATACTGCTGAGCCATATTCACTTTGTCTTCACCCTAACTCTGAGCTGTACCACAGAGCTGTGCCTAATGAACTGCGCCCTGTGCTGCATTTTTGCTGTTGATTACTCTGCCCAAGTGTTGAAACTTATACTTAATCCTTTTTGAACATTTTTAAATTAATTTCTAATATGCCAAGAGTATATGAAATTATAACCCTGTCCTTCAACATGATTTCAACTTTTCTGATGGAGTATTTTCTGTGAAATGTACTGTGAAACTCCTGTCATCCAACTGATTGATGTAAGTATTGACTAACCTGAACTTCCGACAGACTGCAAACTCATTGAATCCTTCATATTAGTAATTTTTAATTGAATGCACAGTATGGGTTAATGACAATATTCTCGTAGCTTGCTTCTAAGAACACCATGAGACAGCAGATGTACTGAAGTTAAAGTACGCATCATCTGCTATACCTTCCTTATTCTGCAACATTTTTCTGTGAATAAAGGAAAACAGATCTTTGCACCTGACAAATCTATACTAGTGTTATTCATATTCCTGTTTCTGTAACACTTACTTGGTTAATTTCTCCACATTCTTTCTGGAAATTGACACTAAGCTGACTGGCCTATATTTCCCTGTCTCTTCTTCTACACAAGGTACCATATTTGCTCTTTCCCTGTCTTTAAGACTCCTGCATGTTCCCTCAAATCTCAAAGAGGCCTCAAATTGCATCAATGTCCTCTTAATGAAGGGTACAAACAAAACCAAAACCCAAAAAGGTCCGGAGGATTGTGAGGCCCCACTTTCAGAGTGTGCATTCATACTGAAAATCCAGATCAAGTGAGCTTTTGCTTTTTTGCCTCTCAGGAAGTCTGGTTAATTTAAAAACATAAAAACTCTCTTAAGTATGGTCTTATCCACCTTCCCTTATTGTCAGCCAAGACCTTTCTTTCAGTGTCATGCTAACCATAAGTTATATAAAACATTTTTAGAGAATACCTAAAAAAAGGTATTATACCCGCTGGCCTTCATAGCATATTTATTGATCATTTTCCCGTTTTGCTGAGTAACAGATCAACTCTTTTTGCAAGCTGTCTACTACAGTACAATAGCAGTAAGGTATATTTAAAACTCATCCTGTGTTAGTTGCTACTAAAGTCTCAACAACATTAGAATCTTTTAGTATGTAAAAAAACTCTAGCAGCATTCACCTTGAATAAATATGCCTTAAAGAATTACATGATGTCTACACTTGTCCATTTAGAAGTTTTGTGTTAATAATTTAATCAATTAATTTGAGCCTTGCTTTCATAAAATAAAGCTGCATTCCTAAGACCTTTAATGACTGGTGAAAAGCCTCCTAAGTCCTAAGATAACAATTATCTTCTCCTGAGGCATACCACAGAGAGTTTGTGCAAAGATCAGGACATCTGTCCTTTACAGCTCTAAATTAATGTGTGTGCATTGACAGCACAATAAAACCTGTATTTTAGTGGAATTTGGCCTAATTAAATTACATTATACAACTTACTGTCTATGCTTTCTTCCTTCTTCTTCAGCTCCCTGTATTTCCAATTTTCTTCTCCTGCAAGAGATGCAACATTCATTTAACTTTGTCTCAGTCCTGAATTCCTTTGTATAAGCAAAATGTCAGCTTCAAAAATAAAATTTTTATATGCCTAGAAACTACAGGACTCATTCTGTATCACTGCATGCAGTCACTTCAACTGATTATGTCATATGCAGTTTTACCTTAAAAAAAGTTAATTAGCTAAATAAATCAGCCTCAAAGCAATTTTTAGAACGTATCAGAGGTTACAATTTCTGATAAAAAGGAGTGAGATAAATACTTGATTTGAACCAAGGAAGTTCACAGTGTTTTTCTGAAGTCTTTATAGAACAAATGCTTCTGCATATTTGGGCATCATGGTTAGGTAAAACTTTCTGCAATTCTCTTTAATATACAAGCCATTTCAACAGCATTTTTACATATTAGAGTGGACTTACATGCAACAATTTAACAATCTCAGGAAAATAAACAGGAAAACTGTAAAAGCAATGGTGTAGGAAAATGCACAAAAAGCTTTCTACAATTTTAAAAAAACCCAATTCCATACACCTTCTTTATAGTGGTATTAGAAGAGTAACATACCATACTTCATTCACTGTATCCTTCAACTCAACTATGACTATAAATAGTTCTTAATTTAAATGTACTAGTACAGTGAAAGACCAGATATATTTGTCACCAGGAGATAATTCAGGTCCTAAGAATAATTTTATGTTTCAAATGTAAAAATTTTCAATGTTTTGAGGTCTCTCATATTTTTAACATAATCTTTTAATTTAAAAGAATACAAAGTAAAAGAGACAAATAGATACAGATATAACTCAGTAAGCAAATTTCTCCAGATCTTTTTACTTGTACATCCCCATGGTTTCCTCTTTATTTGGTATATAAAACAATAAGAACACCTGTGGGACCCTAAGGGACAGCTTCAGTTTCCTTGCAGTGGTGGCTTTGTTCCTTGCCAGACTCTTTCATTTTGCAAGGCAAGTCTTCAATACTTACTCAGCCTGTTCTACTCTTAAAAAATCTAGCAAGAGTGAGCCATGAAATAGTTACATGATTTCTCAAGTGTTTAAAGAAAAAAAAAACATTAGCGATAAAGTCTGCAACTTTGAAATGTCTTACAGATAAGTTTTCTTTACAATATGCCATCATTACACCAATACCTTAGCCTGCAATTTATAAAGGGTTAAGTATGTTCCATTATGACTTAATGTTGACTGTGACTAAATCAGTTAGCTCCTACTATATGGAACATGTAATAAGTGGGTGAAGTTTTTACTTACTTAGATTTTCTCAGGTAAAAACTAAAAACAGTTATTTCTATATTGTCTGTCCAATTTTTTCCAACTCAAAAATGTTTCTAACACTGAAATATTTACCATTAGTTATGTATATTTTTTTTACTGGTTATTTCACCTAATATCTACCTAAAAAGCTTTAGGAGCTGAAGTTTTGGGAATGTTTTGCAATAAAGTTTAAATACCAGTCCAGAAGTAAAGTGACTAGCAAGGGAGGGAGGACAGGAATTTGAAGGACATGCTAATATGCTGATTTAGAGCAGAAGTATGAATGGTCCTCTGTGACTCTCTCTTCATTCACTAGAGAAGATGGCATTGGGAGTTTACATTTCTGTGTCTTAAAGTTATTTTTTATGAATATCTTCTTTATTCACTCTGTGTTATACCAACAGGTGTAACTCGCTCTATATTATAACACAAGGTAACTTGATTCTGAATATACCGACAGCTCCTGATATGCTGACAAAGAGCATGTGCTTTCTCCTGCATACGTTTTCAACCCTCTTCTTCAACACGCTTCTTTTTCTAAAATAGTGAAAGACATACAGTCCAGCAATGAATGATTGTGTGTGTAAACTGAACTATAACACATGAGAAGCAACTTATGTCTTACCTTCTGCATTTCTCCAAAGTTAAAATAAAAAAGGGTTGCAAGGCAAAGAAAAAGGAAAAATTAAAGAACAATAAAGTTGGCAATGATATCATCTGAAAACACAAAAGCTAACAAAACAGTCTTAATAAGTAATTTCCCCAAAAATAATGAAATATCTGTAGCAATATGAAATATTTTGTCATGCAAAAGATGAGAAACAGATGTATCAAACATTTGTTTGAAGGAAGGTTTAGAAATATTTGTTAAGCTTGAAGAAATTTACAGCCAGATTTTATGTTGATCACCCAAGAAAAGGCATAAAGTAAAAAGGACTCACATAACTCACTAGTCCTCTAGAATTGAAAGAAGTTGTTATAAAGTCTTCCAGAATGTTGGCACTATTTGTATAATTCCTATCTGAACAAGATTTCTTATAATAAAAAGAAGGTTTTCCATTGTAAGAATCAACATGTTATGGAGAACCTTTCACATTTAGAGTTATTAAGAGCCTATGCTCGAACTACAGTTACCTCCTCCAGCACCGTAACTTCCAGTGTTTCTAGGACAAATCGCAATCTAACCTAGCCTAACTACTACAGTACTTGTTTGTTGGAGGTAAGTGTAAGCTAAGGCCATTTTTAGGTAGCTCTCAAACTCTTCTGGCAAAGATCAACCCAAGAAGTTTCAAAGACAGATAAAAATAATATTGAATTAGTATTAAAAGAATATGGTCTGCTTACACGTTATTATTAAACATTCTCAATTGACAATTTAAATGGCAAAATTAATGAAAGCATTTTTAAGTTAGAGCTAGTTCTGTAGTGCTGCCGGTAAGATAAACTCCTATTTCTCTATCAGGCCTAAAAATAAAATTGGGACAGAAAACCAGACAGCTGTACTATTATTTCATACGATAGTTTTCAATATGAACTTGATGAATGTGCCACTAAAGCTGGGTACTACCCATTTTCATGCCTGAAAAGAAAAGCCTGTACCTCTAAAGACAAAACTTCTCATGTTGATGAGTAATGGACATTTGCATAAATCTGAAAGTTTCAAGCAACTAACAGGAATAACAGGACCATATATCGTACAAAAAGATGCAACTCTGCAC
>JAWWMO010000096.1:22902136-22913054 GCA_035047845.1 Dendrocincla fuliginosa | reverse complement strand
TCCTACTCCAATTTTTTCTGATATAGTCAGACATACAATAATAATAGCAAAAACCTAGTCAGATTGACCTTTGTACACAAGAAGAAAACTTTCTACGTAAGTGAACTACAAAAATTCTTGGGGTTATTTTTCCCTTTTACTTGCCTTTTACACATGATGAAACATCTAAGCATTTTTAAAACCACTCTTTAAAAATCTGCATGCTGGTCCCCAAATTTAAAAGGAAAATTAGGAACATCATTTGTTCTTAAAATACAGAAATACAAAAACTATTTGGTCTTAGTCAATTGCTCTATTTATTTTCAGGTACTTCTAAAATTTATTAAGATACCAGCAAGTTTTTTTTATTGTTAGGTTCTTTAAAACTGTTGCCAAGCTCTTTAGTAGCCAAATTGTATGTAGAACTCATGAAGACTGTTTAAGAAATGTTTTAGGTAAGTACAATGAAACAAGCCAACCTGGGAGAGTTTTTCATTAGCAACCTTCATCTCCATATATTTAGCTTGATTTTCCTGTGACATGTCTTTCATTATGTCGTCTGCTACAACTTTTTCACGTTCAATATCTTCTTCTACAGCTTGAATTAACTTTTCTGTGCTGAAAAAATATAATGTTTTTTAACTTTTACTAGTTGATGTTTCTTGTAAGCACTCATTTCAAACTCCAGTATTTCTTCACCCTCACTGAAATGGTCCTTTAGCACAAAAACTCCAGACTCTAAAGAAAGGAGTTACCCACTTATATCTAATCTTCTTGGAGGTGGAGTAGCTATACAAACATTCACACCATAAAATACAGAAGCAGAAGAATTCTCTCCCCTTACAATGCCCACACAGTGTTTGCCAATGCTCCCACTCTGTCTAACTGCATAGGCCTTAACACTGGTAAAAGCAGACCACTCTCTCTCAGCTGCTCTTAATCAGTGAATTTCAGGAGTAACAACAGGCAGTTTAAAACAAAGAACTTGATATGTGATTTTTAAATGCACATAAAGAAAACATCATATAGACATCAGAACTTGATAGTACCAAATGGATGAGAAGATTACTTTCTTTTTGCAAGGAATTGTCAGAATTCCTAAGAATGGAGAGTGAGTTCAGTGCCTTAAGCAGTGTAGAGTTTTTTAACCATGCAATAACTAAAAAATTAAGCATTTCTGACATTCTTGTCTCATGAATTTAATCTTATTAGGAAATCAATGTTGGAAACATAAAAACTTTACCACTGCAGCTATAGTGAGCTACAAACAACTGTCTTAGCAGAGTCAAGGAAGACATAAAGAACTGTTCTCACTGTTTCATATTAAGTCTAGTAGTTTCTATGAAATTCCTGAATGCTAGAGTCAAGTTGAGAACACAGCTAAAGAAAATTAACAAAAACTCCTGAGACCCTGAGGAGTATGCCTTCCTGCACTTCACTGTTCATGAAGGATTGTTTCTAGAATGAATTCTGCTGTTAAGAATGACCAAATCAGCTGAATACCTTCCTTCAGGATTATTTTTCTTCTCCTTTTCATCAACTATTCATGAGTTGCAAGATAACAAAGTTGAAAATTGCGTAACTGACACTACTGGATCAAAGATTGAAGCCAAGAATGCCCTCAGTCTTAAGAGATTATGCAAAATAGTCAAACTGCAAAATGATAATCTCAGGATAAGGGAATAATGAAAATATTATGAATAATATGAATAATGAATATTATGAATAATGAAAATATAATGAAGCAGAGTAAACGATGTTGGAACAGACTTCTGAAGGTTGTCTGGTCCAGCTTGTGCACTACTCAAAGTACAGTCACCTAGAGCAGGTTTTCAGTGCCTCACTGAGGCAAGTTTTCAGTATCTTGAAGAACTAAGACCCCATAACCTGTTTAGGCAGTGATTTCATGTTTGGCCATTCCTAGAGTAAGAAGAGTTTTTCTGAATGTTTAAATGGAGTTTCCTGTTCTCCAATTTGTGGCCTGTTCTTTGGCATCACTGAGAGCAGATCCATTTTCTTTACCCATGCCCATCAGGTATTTATTTTGATAAAATACCCAGTAAGCCTTCTCTTCCAAAGAGTAAACAATGTCAGTTCTCTCAGCCTTTTCTCATAGTTTTCATCAGTTCAGAGAAATTCTTAAAAGAGATTCAAAAGTATAACGACTTTCAACTGGCTTCAATATATAATCTCCAGTAATCTGAGGATGTTAAGTAGAAATTCTGTCACCTGAGCAACCTGTGCTGCAAAGATGCTTTGAACCCTGACAGTGATGAAACAAAAGTGATGATCTCCCACTTTCTGCTGTAAATTTGAAATGCATTGGGACTGTCCAAGAAATATTGGATGGTTGTACTGTTAAATTAACACTCTTTTGAGAGTGGTTTGATCAGACCCAGTTCAAAGAATGGGGCCCTCACTGCAAATAAACCTGTTTATGAATGTATAAATATGTTACATGTGGTAGATGAAAGGAGTTATTTTTAAGCTACAGGGGCAGTTTGAGTCAAGACCCTCTGGAAAGCATGGAACTGGGAGCTGGCAGGGAGGTGTCATATAACTTCCTTATTGGATGCTCCCCATGCCACAATCTGGGCCTACGAAAACTGTTATAACGTCTCCGGAATAACAGTTTCTCTCAGATCAAGCCCAACTGAAGACATGGAAGAACAAATGCAGAGAAATTGCAGTGAAGAATGAAGAAAACATTAAGACTGCTGATTTCCAGAAGAAATCTCTGCACTAGATGTGGTTTTCCTGGAGGGAGTGCAGTACTGATCAAAATGAGCATTTAAGCGGAAAAATAGTGCCTTTTCCGGGAGATCACTAGAACATTTAGGGTGAGGGAGAAGAATACAACTTGCTACGTATCTTCTGTGCACTGAAATACATTGTGGAAGCAGTGGCATAGCAATACCACTCCTGAGAGCAGTGGTGTCGCCAAGCCCTGCTGGATTTTTCTCCTCCGTGCCTGGGGAGAAGTATGTATGTCAGGGTAAGGCAAGAAACAGTTTTCCAGCCCCATCCATTTAAACTGTGTGTGGACACTTCACAGCGTGGCCTGTTTACCCGAGGCAACTCTCCTTTTCTTATGTAATGTGAACGCCTCATTAAATACTTCAAGATGTTGCAGCATGTTCTCAAGACGAGACATGTCTGCCATAGATGTGATGCATGTTCTCGGGTAGAAAACTTCTAAGAGAAGGCTTAAACCCTGTGATTTTCCAAGAGGCAATAAAAATGTCAGAAATGGATGTCAAAGAAACACAACTCATTTCAAGACTATGGATGAAGTTGAATCAGGATGAAGTTGGAAAAATCGCAGAATGTTGCAGATATTACGCAAAAAACCAAAGTGGCAATAACATCAAAGAGGGGTAGTGAAGTAAAATGATTTCTACAGCCACATGTTTGAGAGGAATGGAGAAGGAAATGAGACTGTACTGTTTCATAGTTTGATGGTGTGCATTGGATAGAATGAGCACTAATGCAAGTAAAAATTTATTTGACACAGGGTTTGTCTATCAATATAATCCTTTTTTCAACCTGTATACAGATATGCTCTCAAATCTGAGCAAGTATCATTTGTTTTTAGAGCTTCTTCCTGAAATATAGCCCTTAAAACACTCATCCTTATGGTGCTTGCAATTCCTTGTAAATAATAAGCTTTATGTATCACACCCTGCAGTTCCTCTGACAATGCTTCCAAAACACAAGAATTAACACAGATTTTACTAGAGAGCTTTACTTCAGTATGCAAATATCTTGACATTTTTCTCAATTGATGAATGATCACATAAGAAATGTAAGCCTCCTTCTGTCTCCAGCATTTCTTTACTTTATTATAACTCAGCTTGCTTGTATATTACCTGTGGCATTTTAACTCAGTGCTTCCTCTATGGTCTGGAACCTGACACTTGAGCACACTACTATTAGAATTTCCTATTGGCTGCAGATCCAATTAAATCCAAGATGATTATAAGAAGTTGCTCAACTTAGTCAATCTTTTGCTAAGGATTTTCTAGGTTTATTATTTTTTTACACTACCTGGTTATTCATCAAGTACAAAGGTTGAAGAAAAACAAAGTGCTGTCTCACCATGTTATTCCTTGTCAGTGCACTGAAAAACCCACACATGCGTACATATGCTGCCTTTAAGAAGCAACAGAAAGGTAAGACACTTGGCACATCTAATTCAAAACACAGGCAAAGATTTATTAGTATAACTTTGTTGCTAGTCTGTAAACAAACGCAACTCAAAACATAGTAAAACTTCAGGAATCACTATGAACCTTGAACATGTCAAGTTGTTAAGTAAATTGTACTTAATTAGAAAGCCGGGGAACAGTCTCTGAACAGACTACCTGATTATATAAACTCCATTACCTCCCCAGAAAAACAAAAGCAATTATGTTACTATTGGAAGAAAAAAATCCTCAAAGTTCTCAAAGAAAAATTTTTAAGAAAGCACTTCTAATTACAAGGAAATGTCAAAGTTTTAACAATGTATTTCCAGGCTGAGTTTCTTTCTGAAGCAATTAGTTTAAACAGCAGTTCTTAAAGTCTGGTTCTAGTAAAAAGCTAAACTGCAACTGGATTTACAGGTACTTTCCTGTTCTTCTACTGATTATACTGATTATAGGTTCACGCACAAAAAATTGAGGAAATCACATTTGTAAAATAAAACCCTAACTTTTCAGTAGAAACTAAAGTAAAAGCTAGGAACTGTTCTTGACTAAGACGAATGTATAAACTAAATTTCCAACTTGATTAACTTATGGATTAACTTTAAAAATAATAAATATTTTCCCCACTCTACTAAAGACAGCTCTTTTCTTGAAATCTGCAAACTACAACGTAACTATTAAACTGTATTTCTACATTACCAGGTTAAGACTTGCTCTGTTTCCGAACACCTTGGAAGCAGTACCTTTAAGGTCCAAACAAGCCCCAAGATCCAACTGTTAAAATAGTCAGTTCAGGAGTTCTCAAAGTACATCATGTTTTCCACTAGCAACATACAAACTGGCTCCAAAAGTATGCAGGCCACCAGAACCATCACTGAACCTATTGCAGAACATAACCAAGTGCTGCTAGCACTCCTTGTTCCTGATAATGACTAAAAGGCAAAAAGGTTTATGAACTTTCTGTATTTAATATAAGTTTCCAACAGAAGTAGAAATACAAAGCAGATCGGAGCAAAGTAAGTGGCATTTATCTTCTGGTTCTTTCCTAGAAGTTACTAAGTTTCCAAGCTGATTCAGGTACGTGAATGAGGTCAATCCTCAGACATGCAAGTATACAGAAGCTATTAAGTAGACTTGACCAATTGTTCTGTAACCTCATCTATTCCACTCTGATCAGCAAAGGCCTCCTGGCACTTTCCTTAAGGATTGGGAGTTTTTTTAAAAGTCTGACTGACTGCCTATATTTAGCACTGTTTGTGCAAATAAGCTTCCTTATGTAACTTTCCCTCCACTGTTAAATTCAGTGGATACTTTGAACAACTTAAGCCAGTACTTTACCCTCTTGCTTTTGGAACTTTTTTACTCTGTAAGATAGAAATCTTGGAAGGAGATGTGGAGATTCACTTAACCTACTATGCTTCTAGAAGCTTAAGAAAAGGTGTAAAAATTAAAGGTTGATGTACCTTTTACATAACATTTTCATTCACGGATGGCTTAAACAGGGACTAATTTAATATCTGACTGACATGGTTTAATACTCCTTTTCAAAATTAATAGCTCCTGCAAATAATGTCTGATTCACAAGGAATGAGTGATGCTTTCTTTAAGAGACGTTAATGTCACGGTAAACTGTGCAGGAAATTTGTAGGAGCTTTGCTGACTTTCAAAAATAAATCTCAAACTTGTACAAAAACTCCATGACAAGAGATTGAACAATGTTTACTTAGTTCAAAAGATCAGAGCAACAACTATGCCTTCATAATACAGAGGTCCAGGTTTATGTAATATGATATGTTATATTATGGACAATAAAGAGATTAAAAGATCAATCCACTAATTAAAAATTCACAAAAAATATTCAACAACTTACATAAGAACACAAAAGAAATCTGACTGGACAACCAACAATCCACCTACTACTAGTATTCTGCCTCTGTCAGCACAAACGAGAAATACGTTTAGGGAGAGCATGCAAGCCTGAATACTTTCTACAGTTTATTCCTATCAGTCTTCGAGTACCTGAAATTGCTTTATCAGTGATATTAATGACTACAGTCCTGGCGATTTGTTTTACACAGTTATGAAACTTTTTTCTATTAACTTTCCTAAACAATCCCTTTTCTATTTGGTGATACAGTCTGCTCACTGGCTTTTAGGTTTAGTTCAATTAAGGGAAAGGAATTAATTAATTCTGATAATCTCTGTTTTACCACTTAATTTTGCATTTCAAAATATTTATGGCGGAAAAAATTGTTAAATTATCTATATATATAGGAAATAACTATACCTATAAATCTTTTAAACTACCACTATGGAAGACATTGGCATTTTGGTGTTGGTATACAAAAGTGTTGTTTTTTACTAGGCTCTAAGCATGAAACTCTCTTGGCTTGTGATCTGGACTGGAACACTGTTTTTGAATCTAGTCACTGCTGACTGCAACATTACCTTCCAAACTGTAAGTGTTATATGGATGTGAACTACCCTTATATTTGAAAGAGAGACTTGAAACAAAACACATTTTAAAAATCATTTCATAAACATAAAATTCCTGAAGAAGTACAAAAAGACAAATAAGTGGTTCTTTGAGAAATGGACAATTCACTGATGGCAGTCATTGTAAGTGGGTGAATTAACACTGACACAGATTTGAGATGATTTTCTATCTCAGTCAAATTCCTCCACAGACAACAGGAATGCCTCCTTTATGTATGTAAATAAACCTATTCTTTTCAGATAACAAAAATGTTTCAAGATATTGAGAGTAAACACTCCAATCTGAAAAGACTGCAGCTATGCTCAACTTCAACACAGAAAACTAAAATGAATTTAAATGATATAACAAACACATAATGTTTTGTTCAGAGTCTGCTCTAAAGATGTTTTAAAGACTAAACACAGGTGTTTTTAAAATAATACATTTTAAAAGGCATATCTGAGTTAATTTGCAGTCTTGAATAAACTTCCTCTATGACACCTTATTTCCAAATTATATGGGAAAAAAATCCTTTTTCTACTCAACCAATCTTCATTTTGACCATTAAAACAGACACTCCTATTAATTCCAAAATAGCATGCCAAACTGATTATATTTCCAATGATCAACATATAAAGAACCTTTCATCTCAGAGTTAAAGCACTACGTGCTCAGGAACTTCAGGAATCTATAAACCAGGAAGACTCATTCGCCTGTATCACCAGACAAGGATTTAATTAAGAAAGACATAAATAAAACTCCATGAAAAGCAATAGAACTTTTCTTTTGAAGAGCCAGCATTAAAAAAAACAAAATAGTTTTCTCTTGCCTTTGATAGTCATCACTGAGACACCTTCATTACTAGACTTTTCTACAGTATTTAATTGTCATTATTCTCTTTTTTTTCAACAGGTTGTTTGTGAGGAGTCTGGAAAGAACCTCTCTAACATCCCCAACAACCTTTTTCAAAACGTTACTAAATTAAGCCTCCAAAACAATAAAATCGCTTTAAAAGATAGTGACAAAGAGATCCTTGGACATTTTATTAACCTCACTGAACTTCAACTAAATGAAAATAGGATTACTGAACTGTATAAGAACAGCTTCTGCAATCTGAAAAAACTCATAAATCTGGATATCAGCAACAATCACATTAGCACAGTTCATAAAGCAGCATTTGCAGGATTAAATCAACTCTCAGTGTTGAATCTATCCTATAACATGATTGCTCAACTAGATTCAGATCCATTTACTTCCCTAGAAAGCCTGACAGTTTTAAATCTACAGTATAACTTACTGAAATATTTTCATATAAAATCATCTTTTAAATTGATTAAAATTGTTTTAGCTGGAAACCCATGGATCTGCTCCTGTGACATGCTTGACTTACATATATGGCTAACTGCCTCCAATGTCACATTGGGTAAGTTTTGGTAACACCAGAATTTGTTTACAACGAACAGCTTTCTTTACCTTTCTTTTTTTTCTGATGTGGATATTATCCACCATCAAATTAAGTGTATTTTGCAGTGATGCAATAGCTAACCATGAAATTTTTTTAGATTAGAGTGACAGAATATTAACAATATCTCATAGCCTTTCCACTGCTCACATTCACAGAAAATGAAAGCAACACTACATGTACATCCCCAGCCAAGGAAAAAATCTCCATCAAGATGGCTATCCAACCAGCTGACTGCAAAACTGAAAAAACCTCTTTAGAAAACAGTGTAACTTCCACTTCCACCATTATCCTTAGAAGTAGTGCCTTAATAACAGCTCTGACTCCAAACATCACTGGAAACAATGGAACACACGCAGGTAATACACAGATGTGTCACTTTACTGCTGTGAGCTTGCTGTTCCATGACTGTGTAACACTTTGTATTCCTAGTACACTCTAATTTTTCCATAAAAAGCCAGGCTACAAATCAAAAGTATTTCCAGGTTCTGGTAGACAGTCACACACATAATGGTAAATGTTAAGCTCTACCGAGTAAGTGTTCAAAATGGATAAACCACACAATTTCAAAAATTATGATGAAATTTCAAAGACCTGAAATTCAAATAATTGTCTAGCTCTCTGCCTAGCAGAAGTGGGGAAGAAACTTAGAAAAAAAAAAGACATTTCAATAAAAAAAAACCGCAACTTTTTCCAAAATAACTGCTTTCTAGATGTAGTTGTTTTCCTAAAATGTGAAAGTGTGAACCTACATATTTTATGCCTGTCCTCAGCTATGTTTGGCATAAAGAACATGGATGTGTCCATTGCATATTCTTTGGAAATTTCAGCAATAATCTCCTCACCTTTCTATACTAATTTCATTATTATTCTATAATACTGTAGTTTGGCTTTTGACAAAGTCAGTTTTTATTTTCTTACATGAAAGTTAATATTCTCCTCCACTCTTTCACATTGAAATGTTTTTCTTTGTGTTTCTAGCTAAAGAAGAAGTATCAATTTACAGATATATACACAAATTATAAGCCACCACTATCACATATTTTTTTAGCTGTACCAGCCTATAATCCATTTTAGGACAGTGGCCAGCACAAAAAAACAGTTTCCAAATAAAGACTAATGGCAAGTACAGTTTACTGAAATTTTTACTATAAAGAAAACATAAGCAAAAGGATATGCCAAACAAATGATGTAATATTTTAGGGTGCAGACATCACCAGTATACAGAAAATTAAGCTTGGGAAATAGAACTTGAAGTCAATTACTGATTATTCTTTTCAAAGTCCAATTTTTGAATTTAAATATTGATTAAAAAAATTATCTTTTATATGTGCCCAGAACTTATATCTAACTTTGAAACTATTATTTTTTATGAATACAAATTATAGATTTATATTAGTAGGAAATATGAGAGTACATACACTTTTAGTCTGCGTGATGCTACTGGCTCCTTAATAACATATAACAATAATATAATACTAAATGTTTGGAGACACTCAGTAATTCCGTATCGTTGTTTATTTTGTGAGTTCTCAATGTAATTATTAAAAGAAATCATACTAGAGCCCTTGCTAGTATTCCTCATGAAGATTACTTGTCTTTTTTCCTGTTTGTTTTAAAGAGTTACCACTTCTTGGAAAAAGTTGGACCTTCCTAGCGGGTGTCCTAGGGTTTGTCCTAGGCACTACACTCCTGATTTTTACTGCTGTAAAATGCCCAACATGGTATCATTATGTGATCAGCTACCGTCACCGTCGTCTGGAAGAAAATGACCCAGAGCTGTTTGAACAGAAGTTCTCAGCTAACATGAGCTCTCCCTCGGTACTGCGTACAAACAGTGAAGAACCCATTGTAATCTTTGAGAAAATTCATGCATTTGGAGACAGAGAAGATGGATTTATTGAGGATAAATACATAGATTCTTATGTAAATGAGGAGAGTTAATGTCTTAAACAACGGATAATGAACTGAATTTTCAAAAATGTAGAACATATGTACTTCCATTTTACTCCACTCAAATACAATACAAAATGAAGTTATGCAGTCTATCTCCTTTCATCTCATCAAATCCATAACAAGGTTTTGTTGCATCAATCGTGAAGTTAAAAAATCTGATTGCATTACTGGCACAAGTATTTCAAAACACACAAAAATACTTATAATCCACTTTCTATGAAAATCTATTTGGCTACTTAGGTTGAAGGGTGGGGAAAGCTTACTGTATATTGCTTAACATGAGCAAGTCTTTAATAAGTAGCATGTGGAGTTGGCATAATCACTAATGCTTTAACTGTGAAGAGATCTAGAAGAGAAAATTAATTTCCCTAAAATGTTGAAGTAGACTGCAGCCAGACTAGGGACCGAATCCAAATCAATGCTGTCACAGCTCAGTAGTCTATTAGGTAAAACCATCACCATCAGAGAACATCACACTTGGGTATTTTTTTACTCAAATTAGCAGAGTAAGAAAGACCAACTGCTGTATTCCCTTAAATGTGTACATACAGTACAATGATAAATTATCATTACAGTGTATCTAATGCTTTTATGCCTAAGTTTGATACTGAACCAAGTATTTTCATATTTCCTTAACACCTTAAAATGCTTGTATGGTTGGAATAGACACATTTGTGAACTGTTGAAAACTGGAATATTATGAAATGTGACTTATTAACTGGTAAATTGTTTCCTGGAAGTACTTATTGATACATAAAATCTCATTCCAGAGATTGCTTTCAGTGGTAGCAAGCAGAATCATGTATCTTTCTTCCTCATATCTCCTCTCTGCTAAAGCACACCTTCCCTCAGGATTTT
>JAWWMO010000096.1:22877327-22896333 GCA_035047845.1 Dendrocincla fuliginosa | reverse complement strand
CTCTGGGCCCCGGACAGGTGAGTGCTGGGCCGCAGCGCCGGGTGGGCCCGGGAGGCCGCTCCGAGCGGCCGGCGCCCCGCGGGCAGGAGGGCGCGGAGGCGGCGCCGCCGGCCCTGCCAGGGTGGTCTCCGCAGCGCTTCGTGTCCTCCCCAGGGGCTGGCGGCTGAGCCGGCGGGGCCGGGGGAGGTGGCGAGCGGTGGGAGCCTATTCTGGAGCCGGCAGCGAGTGGCATTGTCGCTTGCACGGGATCTTGGAATGAGAAGGGGTGGGGAGGGATCATTTGGTCCCAGCTACTTGACGTGCGCAGGGACACCTTCCACTAGACCAGGTTGCTCAGAGCCCCCATCCAGCCTGGCCTTGGACACTTTGAGGGATAGGGCACCCACAGCTTCTGTGGGCAACTTGTTCCAGTGCCTCACCACCCTCACAGTAATGAATTCGTTCTGTATCACTAACTTAAATTTCCACTTTTTCAATTTGTACCCCTTCCCCTTGTCCTATCACTGCAATTCCCGATGAAGAGTCCCTCTCCGGATCCCCTGTAGGCTCCCTTAAGATACTGGCAGGTTGCAATGAGGTCTCACACCATCTTCTCAGGCTCAACAGCCCTAACTTTTGCATACCTTACTTTTGGGGAGGTTCTGTGTGTTTAAGCAGTTAGCTGCATGTGGATATTCCAACGTGCTTTGCAGATGCTCACAATGTCAGTAAATAAATGTCTCTTTTCTAAATGCTGTTAAGAGCATTATTTCTGCCTCATGGTATACAGGGCCACAGCAATCCTGCTAAGTTTTGCCAGTAAGGCAGTATGCTTTCAGTGTTTAAAAGCCCCATCTTTTCTCGTCCTTGCTGAGCAAGCTTCTTTGAACATGAAATGGAATCTGAACAAAAACACACAGAGAAAATTTAAATATGCAAAGGCTTCATTGAAAAATGAAGAAAGCAAAAAAAACCGCTAACATTAGGTTTCCAGGTACTCATGTTGCACAAGTTGTATCCTACTGAATCTGTCTTACTGAATTCACAGAATGAAGTTTTCAGCATATCACTGTGACCAGAAGCAGTACTGCTAAGCAGTGTGAATAGTAGAGGGTGGAGGTGCAGGGTATTGCTGGAAGCAACAGGATATACCTTCTCCCTTGTCTATAGTTTCGAATTGTGAATTGCATTTTGAAGTTGCTTGGTATGAGTATTCTTTCCACTGCCTTCCCGTAAAACAGATGATTGGCAAATTTGTGGAAAGCTGACATGTGTCTTAATATTGATCGCTGTAGCTCTGCAGTTGAAGTGAAGGAAGACCAGTCTCGCTAAGTGTGTCTTATTGCACACTTAAAAAGGAAAGTAATTGTTAAATTGCACAGAAATTTGCAGCCAGAAAGGAAGTTTAATTCTACCTATAATTTTTGGGGACTCTCTGAGGAAGACATGAGTTACTTGGTGGGAGTCATAGTGTTGGCAATGATTATCTGTGTCTGTCCTGAAGACTCAGGGACTGCAGTAGCCAGGGCTCAGTGGGTAAGCACACTGCTGTATGCTGCTTTTGTTATTTATATTTGCCAGAAAGATGTGTTGCCTTCATTTGTTCTCTGTACCTTCAGCAGAGAAGGTATTTTAGAATTTAGAATGTCTTGATTTTATTACATATTTCAAGCTTTCCAAGCATTAGAGCATGAAGGACGACAGTATGATATGATACATATTTTTTTAGGGTGGGGGAACAATCACAGAAAAGAAAAAAGTGAAAGCAAAACAAAGTAAGAACACAGCACCACAACCTATATGTTTATTCTGTGGGAATAAGTAGCTTCTTCCAGTTAGTGCTGTAACTACTGAGGTTCACTCAGGATGAAGAATGAGGGTGCTGCTTAAATCAGTTATGATCTATTTAACTATTAAACCTTTACTGTGCTTCTGATGAAGAGCCAGTGAATAGATTTGGCAGGCAGTAAGCTTTGTTCATTTATGTCGTCTGTTATTTTAGTACATACTGGCATACACATTGGAATCTTAAGACAGCAAAAGATTTCACAAAGGCAAACTGTAATTGTTTCTGTTAACATTTGGCATAGTGTTTGCCAGAGAGCAAGGAAAACAAAAACTCAACTCCTTCCAGGCCTGAACTGAACTGATTATTTCATGTTTAGTCTTAACAGGGGTTTTACTGAAATGCACTGTATGAGTGGCCACTCAAATTTTGTATCCTGTGTGTGCATCATACCTCCAAGTGACCTCTACCCTCGTGGACTGATTGCAACTGGTGGCAATGATCATAATATTTGCATTTTTACAGTTGACAACACAGCTCCTCTCTATGTCCTTAAGGGTCATAAAAACACAGGTATGTAATAATTTTTGGAGTTTTTTGCATAAAAGTTGATGTGATTTATTAGAGAGGAAATGAAGTTGAATTTGTAAAATTCAATTTTTATTTCTTTGGTACATAATGTAGCAAACTACTTAATTATGGCCTCTGCAAATAATATTTTATAATCTTAATTCATGTAGTGACCATTTATTGAAAGGACTTCCAAGTTTACCCTGATGAATATTTGGACTTTTACTGTATACATGAACTCCTGGCAATTTACAGAATGATTACCCTTTTGCCAAGAGCTGTAATTTGAAGAAGCATTTGATTCTTCATGCATTAAGCTTAATTTTCATGTCAAAACTGATAGAAGCAGAGAAAGTCATCTTCCTAAATAAACTTTTTCTGACCATTTTGTTACTTAGATGGGGATCTAATATTAATTGATGCTTTAAATACATAGTTTTGTACTGTGGTACAGTAGCATTTAGGATTATCTTTTTACTGACTCTTGGTTTCTTGGTGGTCATAGTTTGCCTTCCAAGAAGATGAGCTAAATATTTTTTTTACGAAATCCTGCTTCTTGAGGACACACATTAATAACTGTTAGTAAAAAACTTAACTTTCTCTGACATCTTAAAAACTAAACCTTTGCATTAATTCTGTGTCTTGACTAGTTGTCTAACCTGTTTGTCATCATATTCTGGTCTGAAGAGAAGAGATCTGGCACTAAGAGAAATTTAAAAATGTGAATGGTAAAAATACTTCAAATTTTTAAACCTTAAACTAAATGATTTTGAAGAAGCTTCTTTCTAGGTCGCAGTGCAACTATAGGTCCCCAGACTTCTCAACACTCAATAAGCTACTGATACCAAGTAAATCTCTTTAAATTGCTGGCATAAGATTTGTGGCAATGCAGGACACTTGTCAGTTCTGACTTGAATGTTCATTCCAGTTTGCAGCCTTTCGTCTGGGAAATTTGGCACATTATTAAGTGGATCATGGGATACAACAGCCAAGGTGTGGTTGAATGACAGATGTATGATGACATTACAGGTATGAAGTTCCTCTACATGAATATAAAATAGGTAATCTAACTTTGATTCTGGCAAGTCTAACAGTGTTGGGTTTTTTACAGGGTCACACAGCTGCAATATGGGCAGTGAAAATACTTCCTGAACAGGGATTGATGTTGACTGGGTCAGCTGACAAAACTATAAAACTGTGGAAGGCAGGCAGATGTGAAAGAACATTCACTGGTAAATGTTACTGCAGTTGACAATTTCATTAGGGTAATGTGTTCTTTTAAAAAGAGGAAGAAAACCATTAAAACCTTGCAAAACCATGGATAAATTGAACAATATTTAGGCAGCATTTTTAAAGTCTCTGAAGTTGTACACCCATAAGTTGTACACCCACATGATTTTTAAAAGAGTAAAGATTTTTTCAGAGAATTGCAAGCAGTTGATTTTTTTTTTTAACTGCTCCCATAATGAAGGTCTGTTGCCTGGATTTGCATCTAAGCTAAGTAGAAGTAGTAGTACTGCTGCTAGTGGAGAAAAAAACTGCATTAAAATTTTACTTTTATTTTATAAAGGACATGAAGATTGTGTGAGAGGTTTAGCTATTCTCAGTGAAATGGAATTCCTTTCCTGTGCTAATGATGCTAGTGTTCGAAGATGGCAGATCTCTGGCGAGTGTCTGCAGGTGTATTATGGACATACAAATTACATATACAGCATCTGTGTCTTCCCTCGATGTAAAGGTAGGATTACTTTTGAGACTATTGCTCAACATAAAATGAAATGACAGGGTGGGTATTCTGTGGCACTGCCACAATTGGAGAACTCATCATTTAATTTACTTATTGCATCTAGTGTAACTAGATAAAAAAATACTGTGATTGACTCCACTGCTCTGTCAGTGTCACTCTGGCAGTATGTGGGATAAAAGGTCCTGGGTTAGGGCTACTTGAAGTCTTAAGTGAAACTTTCGTGAAGCAATAGGTAAGACTATTGTCTGAGGTGCCATCTCTGTTTCAGCATTGTTGCAGAGTAGTAAAATAGTAATGTGTGGGTTACCAGTTTGCAATAATGTAAATTTAGATACTTCCACAATATGCATTATAAATAGTTTAAGAATTTTATGGAGGAGGCTAACTGCATTTGTTTTCAGAGTTAGAGGTTTAGAGGTTCAGAACTAACTTGCAAACAGTTTTAGAATAAATTCCAAGTTAGTGACCTTTGTGTGGCGTATGGGACACTTGCAAATTGGTTCAGCAGGTAAAGGGCCTGTGTATAAGTGGATGTGTGTATTGTAAACCTCCTAAGCCTTATAATTCGTCATTGAGGAGTTTCGAGACTTTTGAGAGTGCTTTATGCATGTTCTCTGAAAAACCAGGCTTACCATCCAAAACTCAAAACAAATGTGAAACTGTGCAAGTATAGTGTGAGGTGAAACAGTGATGATTACAAAATTGTTTAAACTCTTGAAAGGAGGAAGGGATCTTTTTTTGTGTCAAACATAATTTCATTTCCTGCCTGGCTTCTTAGTCTGCAATTTACGCACTTGAAAAGACAAATGAGAAGTGGCATTCTATATGCTCTCTTCTTGCAGTGAGAGGTGTATTAAATTGTAGAAAGCTCCTTTGATTCTTCGAATTTTTAGATATCCCATTGCAGAGCGGCATGTAGTATCACAGTGTGCTAAAAATAAAATTAAAAGTTTTCATATTTTTTTATTTCAGATTTTGTAACTACTGGAGAGGATAGATCTCTCAGAATCTGGAAACAAGGGGAATGTGCTCAAACAATCAGACTCCCAGCTCAGTCTGTATGGTGCTGCTGTGTATTAGACAATGGTGACATCGTAGTTGGTGCAAGGTATACAGGTTTTACTCTCAATATATTTGTAAATCCAAATCTGCAAATCCTTAATGAAATTGCGAGCATCACTTTGGGTATCAGTTTCATTTCTGTTTAAAAATACAGCCATAAACATGTAGTTGTGTTAAATTTAAAGATGTGCTGTGCTTCAGCTAAACGGTAATTTCTTTATGTGAATCACAGAGGTAGGTGAATTCTTTGGGAATGTGGTAAACTGTGAATAGACTGAGAATACATTTATAGGTACTGAATAAAGAATCCTTTTGACAAGCATACCCTATCTTGATTTCAAAATTATACTGAAGACAGGGTTATGTGCTTATTTCCTTCTCTGGGTGGTTTTAGCATGAGAGTGAATTCCATTTGTAAGAATAATTGGGAGGGGTAGTTAGAAATAGTGATGGTTTCTTACGATGTAGAAGTCACCATTAGAGTTTATGTAATCATGATGTTTTAAATCATATTTCTGTTTGAATGTTTTCTCTCTGTTCAGTGATGGAATTATAAGAGTGTTTACAGAGTCTTTGGAACGTACAGCAAGTGCTGAGGAGATTCAAGCTTTTGAAAATGAGCTTTCCCAAGCATCCATTGACCCTAAAACTGGTGATTTAGGAGATATTAATGCTGATGACCTTCCTGGAAGAGAACATCTTAAGGATCCTGGTAAGTTTTTGTACTTCTGTCATATTAGAGATGGCTCCGGATTTTGGTTCTGAGGTATTGAAACTTTTAATAGTTTCCAAAATTAAGGCTTTGATCACTTTCAGTAGGGTTGCTAAAGAAAACAGCTTAATTTTATTCTACTACCCTACTGATTCTTTTGAAGGCAGGACATTTTTGGTTGCTTGGTTTGGTTATTTTTAGACTAAAATGGTAAAAAATATGGGATGATTTAGAAAGAGGTGAAATTCAGGATGCTACAGTGTGTTCAAGATCTTTTGGGGCTCTTCCGCCAGTTGTACCAGCAGTGTGTGAGACAGGTTATTTGCAAAAGGACTAAAATATATAGTGGATGCAAATCTTCTGCTTTAGCTTTTTGCTTGAAAGATAGTTCTGACTGACTTAGTTCACACTTTCCAGGTACTCCAGAGATTCCTGAGAATGCAGTGGAAGTAGCAGTAAACATTACTCTAAAACAGACAAATACTTTTTCCAAAGATGAAGTAACCAGTGATTTCAGCCTTGACCTTGATCAGCAAGTAGAAATCTTACAACCATATGAAGCTTTGCATCTTGTTAGTACTGTGGGGAGTGTATCACCTTTCTTGGTTGTCACGTCACTGAGGAAATTACAAACTTCTGAAATACTTGACCTAAGGATTTGTTTTGCCACTTAGTCTGGCAGCAGATACCGTTATCATAATCATAAAATGCTATGGTCAAGATATCTGCTATTCGTGTTGTGAGATGTAGTATTGTGCTGGTTTTGACTGGGGTAGAGTTAATTGTCTCTAATAGTATCTAGAATGGGACTGTGTTTTGGATTTGTGCTGGAAATGGTGTAGATAACACAGGGGTGTTTTCATTCCTGCTTGAAATGTAGATAACGCAGGGATATTTTCATTCCTGCTGAGCAGGGCTTACACAGAGCCAAGGCCTTTGCTGTTCCTCACTCCACCCCACCAGTGAGTAAGCTGAGGGTGCACAAGGAGCTGGGAGGGGTCACAGCCAGGACATATGACCCCAGATGATCCAAGAGGTATCCCATATCACATGGCATCATGCTCATGATATAGACTAAGAGGAAGAGGGAAGGGGGATATTCTGGTGATGGCATTTGTTTTTCCAAGTAACTGTTAAGTGCGATGGAGCCCTGCTTCCGTGGAGTGGTGAACAAATTCCTTGGTTTGCATTGCTTGTGAGTGTGGCTTTTACTTTACCTATTAATCTGTATCTGAACCTGCAAGCTTTTTCCACTTCTACTCCTCTGATTCTGTTCAGCATCCCAGCCAGGGGCAAGTGAGTGAAGGGTTGAGTGGTGCTTAGTTTCTTCATAGTTATGTAGACATGTATCTGCTTCCTGAGCTGTGACTTTAAATGTTGTTGAACTATTCTTTTTATTTTTAATGCTGAACACTGTTTAGAGATTTTTCTCTCCTAAAATAAATCATATTCTTGAAATTGTTCAAACTCTTATAATCCTGTCCACAGGAACAAGAGATGGACAGACACGGCTTATTAAAGATGATGGGAAAGTAGAAGCGTATCAGTGGAGTGTTAGTGAAAGAAGATGGATAAAGATTGGTGATGTTGTTGGTTCTTCTGGCGCCACACAACAAACATCTGGAAAAGTTTTATTTGAAGGAAAGGTATATGGAAACTTCAGTTTTATTCCTTCCTAAGTAGAATACTTAATTTCCCATTAAAATGTATTCCAGTCTTTGCTCAGATAAAATATAATTCAGAAAAATAGGTATTTTTTTTGTGCTTTGATCTTTGATCTCAGAGGTCGAAGTATAAGTACTACTCGCTTCATTACTTTTGAAACACATTTTGTAATGGGAGCAAGCCAATGGAGACAAGTTATTTTGGAGAAATTATTAGTAGAGAAATGATCAAGTTCTGTTACATTTATTCTTAATACCTTGAGAAGTTTATTTCCTTTCCAAAGGAAGTGAACCATACAACTTACAATGCTAGGCCTACCTAAAATATGAGATGACAGGCCTTCTCTATGCCTTCTCTACAGTAACTGTTGAACCTTAAGACAGATAAGCTGAAAAATATTTGTTTTACACGAGAGGATGCTTCTGTTATTTTGTAACATGTCTGCACACATATTATCATGATCCGTCGTTTGACTGCTCTTCTTGAGACAAAGAATTCTGGAAACTACAGGTTTAGGTGTGTTGTGGTTTTGGCCAAGACAGCATTCCTATTCTTCTTAGCAGCTGGTACAGTGTTGTGTGTTTTGGATTTAGTCTAACAAGTCTTGCTGACGCACTTGTTTTGCCTGTTGCTTAGTGTTTCCCCTAATGTTGCAAATGTTTACTTGCAGTCTCTGTAGGAGAGTATTGATACATTCTGCAGTATCACTGCAGTTGATACATAGCGGTGTTAACGTTTTTGGGCTTATCCCTGGGTCTTTATATAGTCTGCATTTGATACACGTCTTTGTAAAAATTGCTGTCAAACTTCTAATTTGCTTTTATTTTTATTCTGCTTAAAGGAGTATGACTATGTTTTCACTATTGATGTAAATGAAAATGGGCCTTCCTACAAACTGCCATATAACATCACCGATGATCCTTGGCTGACTGCATACAACTTCCTGCAAAAGAATGATCTGAATCCTATGTTTCTGGATCAGGTTGCCAAGTTTATTATGGATAACACTAAGGGGCAAACACTGTTGAGTACAAGTGCTCAGTTTTCAGATCCATTTACAGGTAAAAATTTTAAACTTAAATGATGACATCAGTCACTTCTCCCAGTTTTGTGTCTTCAACAAACTCGCTTGAGGGTGCACTCTGATCTTCCAGATCATTAATGAAGATGTGGAACAGGACTGGATTCAGTACTGACCCTGGGGTTGTGGCTGTCTTCCAACTATACATTGCACCACAGATAACCATGCTCTGGGCCTGATTGTTCAGTCAGTTTTCAATCACCTCACTGTCACAGAATCAGAGAATCATTAAGGTTGGAAGAGATCTCTAAGAATATTGAGTCCAACCATTAACTTAGCACTTCTGTGTTCATCAAAACACCGTATCCCCAGGTGCCATATCCACATGGTGTTTGGACACTTCCAGGATGATGATTCCACCACTTTCCTGGGCAGCCTATTCCCATGCCTGACCACCCCTCCAATATAAAAATTTTTTCCTCGTATCTAGTCAAAACTTCCCCTAGGCAACTTGAGGCCATTTTTTCTCATCCTGCCACTTTGTTCCTTGGGACATCCATCTTGTTTCAGGTGGTTGTCAAGAGCAGTAAGGTCCACCCTGAGCCTCCTTTTCTCCAGGCTAAACAACCTCAGCTCTCTAAGCTGTTCCTCACAGGACATGTACTCCAGAACCTTCACCAGTTTTGTTGCCCTTCTTTGGACTTGCTCCAGTCTGGCTTTTGATTTGTCTGTGTCTGAGTGTGTGGTGTAATATGTATGCTCCTGAAAACAAATTTCGGACTTAAACAATAACGAAGAATTTGTTTGCAGCAGGGGTTAGGATCAGATTTCCTATAATACCACAAAAGACAGTAAGTTATATTTGATATTTGGCTTTATTTTTGAGTTGCTTTTGTCTGAAAAATATTAACAATAACATCAAACTGTGTTTAATAGTCACTGCTTTTCTTGCTGTTTCTCTAGGTGCTGGACGCTATGTTCCAGGCTCTTCATCTGGACTGAGTACAATACCTGCAGCAGATCCATTTACAGGTAATGTAAAATTCATAATTTGTCTGGCTAGCACGTAAGATGTATATTTTAATCATGATCAGTTGCATTCCATGTTCGGCTCCAGACAGCAGTTTTTTGCAGTTCTCTGGGGCAGTAATGTGGAACAGTCTGGTAAGGTGGGCTCTGCCACTGTCAAAGCCTACAGAGATCTGTTCAGTAGAGGGGAGCCCTCTGCTGTCTGGTCTGCCTCATGTCACTGTGCCTTCTACAGCCAAAGGGTAAGGACTCCAACCTTTTGTTTTGCAAAAGTTCATGTGCATGGACAACACAGGAATAGGTATATCCATAAAGGTAGTTTTCATTTTCATTGTCGCTCATTTTTTCGTATTACATGATGTTTATTGGTACCATACACTCTAGATCCTCACTGGGATACCTATTGTAAGGTCTTCCTCACTAGTTTAACAAGCTTATTTGTAAAGACATTTGCAGTTCCAACCCTGCTTTTTCACGTTTACCCCATCCCTGATAAGTAGCTCTTTCTCCTCAAAGAGATGCCAAAGTTCTGCCAGCAAAGCCAGCCATGCAATGAGTTGCTGACCTACTTTATAAATATTTCTATTAAAGCATTTTTGTTTTTTTGAGAGCATCAAAGAAATGGCACCTAGGCCTTGCTCCCAGAGCTCTCTAATTACCCTTGATACTCTCCAGAACTTCCTTGGCAAAACCATTGCTGGCCATGTGAAGAGTAGCAGGGTAACAGTCTGAAGGTCACGCAAGTCTTGGCAGTGTCTCTGTGGTATTCTGGATCCTAGCCTCCCAAGATATCAGGAGATGTACTGCTGTGTCAGTAGGCAGGTGCCTACATACCCTGCAGGAGAATACTGTGCCTCCTGTCACTGCTGCTTGCCTTTCCCCTTTTTGCAGACATGAGGTCCAGTCTGAGCTGGCTGTTACGCATCCACTGGTGGGTTCCTGACCAGTGCCAGGGTACTGCCTGTTCCGCAATTGCAGATCTATGGGTAGAGCAGAAGCCTTTGTGCTATTGCCAAAACTCACAGCTTTCAGCCTTCCCCATCTTGGCAGTCTTTTTCTGTTCCTATTCTACAATGTTGTTCACCTGTCTCTCCTTCCTTGCTTGGTGTGGCTCTGTCTGTGATGTCTGCTGATGGAGACCTCGTCTGAGGCCTCAATGCCAGAAAGGAGAGTCCACCTCCCTGAGGAGAGACCATTGCAGGCCCTATGCACACAGGGAGCATGTCTCAGCAGTGCCTTCCTGATGAAGCTTGTCATTGATAAATACCTGCTGGGCTGAGGGCCTTTGCACCTGTGGGTGCCAGAGGTCATGCCAGAGTGCCTCCCAGATGTGTCTCGCGTAGCTTGCAAATGCCAGCATCGTCAACACTCTCACACACAGGCATAGATTCAATCCTTAAAGAAGTGTTGAAGACTTGTAATTCCTTAAGTGCAAAATGACCCCCTTAATAATGATGTTTGAAAGCTAGTAACTAATTAGAGGTATACATTACCTCTTTACCAGTGGTGGTGTTTGCAAAATTTAACATCTTTCTTCAGGTGCTGGTCGCTATGTTCCTGGTTCAGCATCCGTTGCAGCAACTCCAGTGGGTGGGGTAGATCCATATACAGGTAAGAGATGATGTCTGCAAATGACAAACATTCCTGATCTTTTGTTTTGATTTTTCCTCTGATAGGAATTCTGCATTGATGCAAATTTATACTTTATTAAAGATAATGACCAGATTGAATCTGCTTATACTCTGGAAATTATTCAGAAAATGCATAACAGAGCCTTCCTTTACATGCAGGAATCATGCACACAAGCTTTAAAGTGTATGATAGTAATCTGCTTTTGAGAGGATTTTTGTTCTGCTAGTAGTTATGTTGTTGATCAGAGAAACTGATATATATAGTTAGTGAACATTACACAGTATCAGCCACTAAATGACCTGTGAGTCTGGGTAATCATTATTGGTCATGATTAAAGTTTTTTGTTACTTTGTAGAAAAAGAGATTTCAGGCTACTATTGCATGTAACATATTTTGGTCATATCTGCAAATCTTTGCCCATTGATTATGAAAATAATAAAAAGATTTCAGGAGCAGGAGTAATTTCAATTCTAAAATTACTTTTACCATTTTTCATGTCTTAACTGCAATATTCATTCCTATGAATGACTGTGTATTTAGTTCACCTAATTAAATCACTGTTGATAATTTAAGCTTGTAAATTTTTAAATGAGGGGAGGACAGTTTGTAGAGGTATTGCTTTCAGTTTTAATCCTTGAATTTAAAAATAATGTAAGAAAAAGCAGCTATTTGTGTAAATATTCAATTTTTTCCAGAAGATATTTTTCCGAGTAATGTCCAGCAGTAGAGACTCACTGCTAGGATGTTGTTCTCTGTCAGACACTTTGATATGGTGTTAAACACTCTATTGCCTTTCTGTAGGAATGGGTGCCTATCAATCAGCTGCAGCTAAAGCTGAAAATATTTATTTTCCGAAGAAGGATGCTGTCACCTTTGACCAGGCGAATCCTACACAGATACTGGGTCAGTGTTTTAATATCACAGATGTTTTATTCATTTGTTTGAAATAACTTGACTTTTGAGCTTTTAAAAAACTGAGCAATTTCCCGTAGCTTTCTTAATATTTCTTGGTTTTGACCTCTTAAAATTACATTCATCACTTTATTGATGCATGTATTTGAAGACTTAGGAGTAAGAGTACTTCACAGGAACTCTTATCTAATACGGATTGTCCTTTTTTCCCTTTCCATTGGTTTGTATCTGCTGTTTGCACAGAATTGCTACTTTTTTTGTCACCAGTTTATTTCAGTATGTTTTCATAGAGTGCCTTAGTACATTTAAAGGTTTTATAAAATTACTTCGTATTCACAATGTATCTGCCTTGAAAATATTAAAACTCTCAATTCTTTCCCTCCCTTTTATACACAGACCTTGAAAATGTTGTAGCTGTCTAGCTAGTCTGATGAGGAAACTTAGAAAAGAGAGCAACATTTTAGAAAAAGTGTACGTTAACCTTTATCCAGCATCTTGAAGAGGGTAAGCTCCTGGCTTTACAGTCATGGAATCATAGAATTGTTTGGTTCGGAAGGGAGCTTTAAATATCATCTAGTCCAACGTCCCTGCTATAGGCAGGGACACCTTTGACTAGACTAAAGCCTCACCCAGCCTCATCTCAAGGACTTCCAGGGATAGGGCATTCACATCTCCTCTGGGCAACTTGTTCAGTGTCTCTTTCAGTTCAAAAGCATTAACTCATGGCCTGTTACTATAGGCCATGATAAAAAGTTTCCCTCTGTCTTTCTTATAAGCCCCTTTTAAGAATTGAAAGGCTGCTCTTGAGTCTCTCTGGTATCCTCTTTTCTCTGGGCTGGCTGTAGGATCCCAACTCTCAGCCTTTCCTCACAGTAGAGCTCTTCCATCCCTATGATCATTTTTGGTGTCCCTCCTCTGGACCCACTCCAAAAAGTCCACCTCTTTCTTATGCTGAGGACCCCAGATACAGGGAGGGTCTCACAGATGGCAGAGTAGAGGGTCAGAATCACCTCCCTTGCCATGCTGGACACTGCTTTTTATGCAGCCTAGGATGCACTTAACTTTTTGGGCTGTGAGCGCATATTGCTGGGTTGTGTCCAATTTTTAGTCAACCTACTGGTCTTTCTCTTCAGGGCTGCTCTCAATCTCTTTTTAGTCCAGTCCATATTCATGTCTGAGATTACCCTGAAACATGTGCAGAACCTTGCATTTGGCCTTGCTGAACTTCATGAGGGTCACATGAGTCCACCGCTCAAGCCTGTTGAGATCTCTCTGGAGCCTTCTGTCTGTGATATTGCTATTCTACATATTGTTGAGGTTTTATTTTCTGTTTAAAAAAATGCCAGAATCTTCAGTCAGCCACATCCTGTTGCCCTGAATTATGTTGCACTCTGATATTTGTTTGTTTAGGGAGAAGATAAGGGGATCACAAACTAGATTTTTTCTTGGAGGTTTTGGCCAGAAAATAGATTCAGCCTCCTCTTAGTTTTCCAGAAATTTACAGTAGAATTTTGTCTAGAACTTCGTAAGAGGAAGAACAGTGAGACTCGTTGACATTTGTGTTATAGCAAAGCAGAGACTTTCACTTAGTCTCTAAAACATACTGCATCAGTTTATTTTTATCCAATATTCTTGAAGAATAACAGATTAGCCACATGCTTAGTAGGCCATTTGATTTTTTGAAATTTAGAATCTGCAAATTAGGTTTACTAAGTTTCCCCTCAGTTTTGTAACAGTGCAGGCTTAAATACACTTGTAAATATTATGGCTGGACTGGGATAGATTTAGGAGATGAATGTTTGTATTGTATATTTTTTTTTCATGAGGCCCATGGTTGATTTTTTTGTGCATACTATAAAACTGCTATGTACTATGTACTAATGTAATGTTCTCTGCTTGCATAGTTATTTGCATGGCCTTCATTAATTCTGAAAGAACCGTGATTGGCAGGTCTTTAAGGCTAGATCCATTACACTCAAATAATTTTTCCAGTACTTGGATTTTTAAATCACATTAAACTTTGAATATAGGACATGCCATAAGCAAAATATGATCACAAAATATAAATAAGAAAAAATACAAAAACTGTGATCACACTAAGCATTTTTTCTACTGCCTAATAATAGGAAAGCAAAAAAGAAATCATATTTCAGTTATGGAAGCTCTAATGGTCTTGTGGTTCTTTTCTGCATTTTTCTCTTCCTGTAGATGTTTTCTGAAATTTTCTACAAATTCTGAATCTTTGTATTGTACTGTTAGAGTGGAATTAGAGTGGATTTAATAGTAGCGATCATTGTGGTAATTGAAAACTTAAAATTAGAAAATTATTAAATTGGAAAGAGTGTTTAAAAACCTGTCACCTTCTGAAAAAAAACAATTACAATAGTTGTTACTTGTTTGTAAAGTGCTTTTGTAGTGTTTCATTGTAGATCTCGATTTGTGAAGTTCTGTTGTCAGAAAGTCATGCCTCTTCTATTGGTCTTTCAGGCAAATTAAAGGAACTTAATGGCACTGCATCTGAAGAACATAAGCTTACAGAAGATGAGTTGATAATCCTAGAAAAGTTATTGTCTGTAACATGCAACACCTCTGCAGAAACACCTACAGCACAGCAACTTCAGACATTATGGAGAGCAGTTAACTGGCCAGAAGGTAGACACTTGGAATTATATTCTGTAGCATTATCTCATCAATACTTTTCCATGAAGTATAGAGTCTTGTTATGCTATTGTGTCTTTTTATGTCACGTTATGCTGTTTGTTACACAGAGTCTCTCCTAAAGATTTGATAGCCTGAGTAAAAAACATAAGATGATAAACAGGTACTAACAGCAGTACTGATGAGCAGCAGGGGCAAAACAGGTAATTGGTTGTCAGGTTTTGTTGTTGGCATGGTAGTAAATATAAAAGAGAAACTTGATATGAACATTAGTCATGGTTATTCCATTGGCAGGGGGCATCCTCAAAAATGTGTGTGAGACTTGTTCGGAAATAGAGCAAGGAAGTGTGAGCTTGGGATCGTAAGTCGTTACCAAATGAGAGATGAAATTATGGAGACAAATTGCAAAAAAAAAAATAATTTAAAAGTAGCTCCTGCTAAATGTGGTAGAAAAGAAGACGTTACAGAAGCTCTAGGCTGTGTGGTCAAAACTGCATTGGTGAAATGATATTCTGAATGAATGCAAATGGAGGTGATAGAATTGCATTTAATAATGTATCAGCACTGATGGATTGGAAAGGCTATTTTGGTTATTAAAAGACCAATCTGGAAAGAATGCATATATTGCATGTACAAATATCTAAACAAGTGGTTAAAATTAACTGCTTTCTTGAAGATGAAGTTGAAGATTTATTAACTGGAAGGACATTTTAATTTTAAAATTTGTGGTCATTATATAACATCACTTAATCAAACTATGTTTTGCATAGCTGGGAGCTGGTGATGGCCGTTGTTGTCAAACCTTCCAGACTTTGTATTGTACAAAGCCTTAATTCTGAAGATTCTGTGTATTTGCAGAAAAAACCTCAATAGGTAGGTAGGCAGGTTCAGCTTTGATTTGGTTATAAGCATAGGACAGCAATAGTAGACCAAGGAGACAGATGTGTTTGAAATTTGGGAAAGGGAGGACACTACTGAACAGACTTTCAGTTCAGATTCCTTACTATGATTTCCAGCTGATCAGTTGAGGATCCATTTTTTATTTTCTTTGCAAATTCTGTCTCAGAAATGAAGGTAATTTAGAATATTTTTTCTTTTTTTTTTTCCTGAAAGCAGTTTTGTAGCCATGCTGCCTGTGTAGAGGTGTTCAGTCACAAAGAAGCTTTCAGAGGTGTTTACCTTTAATGTTATCAATTAGAGTTTTTAGGAAAGATTTTAAGATTTTTCTGCAAAGCACTGTATTTATCCTAAATAAAGGATTATGAAGGTTTTTATGGTAATTGAAATGTTACTAGAATGAATATGTCAGTATTTGACTTCATGAATTTCAAACAACTTGTGCTTTACCTGAGTCACTTTCTTCCTGAAACTGTTACTGTCTCTTCCCAAAGCTACAGGGCTAAGAAGGTCTGTATTGAAAAGAAACTCACTGGCACATGTGCTCAGAATACAATATTAATACTAAAATTCTGTTTTGTTTTGTTTCTTAGATATTGTCTTTCCAGCCCTAGACATTCTTAGATTGTCTGTCAGGCATCCCACTGTGAATGAGAACTTCTGCAGTGAAAAGGAGCATGTACAATTTATCGTCCTTCTCCTTAAATTTCTGAACCCTAAAGGAAAGCAAGCGAACCAGCTGTTGGCACTTAGAGCTCTCTGCAATTGTTTTGTCAGCCATGCAGGCCAGAAGCTCATGATGGAACAGAGAGATGAAATAATGACACAAGCAATAGAAACAAAATCGGCCAATAATAAGAACATCCACATTGCGCTGGCTACACTGACATTGAACTATGCTGTATGTTTACATAAAGTCAACAACATTGAGGGCAAAGCTCAGTGTTTATCAGTAATCAGCACAGTTATGGAAGTTGTTCAAGATCTTGAAGCCATTTTTAGACTGCTTGTGGCTCTTGGGACGCTTATCAGTGATGATATAAATGCTGTGCAATTGGCTAAGTCTCTTGGAGTTGACTCTCAAATAAAAAAGTATGCCTCTGTGTCGGAACCAGCTAAAGTAAAAGAATGCTGTAGGTTTGTTCTTAATCTGCTATAATAATTTTTCTTAGCACTTGAGAGGAACCGTGTATGCAGAAAAAAAGATGCTTTTGTTCATATTTTATGACAGATTATACTTGAGAAAATACTGGGGATTAATTACACTTGATTTGTTGCAAGATACAGAGCAAATAAAATTTTTTTCATTGTTTGTCATTTGACTGCTTTTCTGAAGAGTATAATGCACAAGACCTTTTCAATGAGTCCTGACATTGTTTAGATCAAAATAGATCACCGAGATCAAACCATCTCAGTACTTACAGGTCATCTAGATGGAAAGGTACGCAATGGCTGTTTAGTGATTGTCTACTCTGACACCCACTCCAACCACATTTCTTTGTTTCAGCATGATGAGTCTGTTTCTTGACTTGCTTTTTGTCAGCAAAGAAGGGGCCCTGAGAGCTGTGAAGTTCAGTAGTGCATTTCACAAGCTTATTACTTAACGCTGGTTAATACTAACCCTTGTCAAATAGCCTGGTAAGGAAGTTTTTCATTAACTTTTCTCCACTTCCCTTTGAAAGCTAGCTCTTTGTGGCTCTTACTGTTTTTTAACCCGAACTAGGTGACTTTTTGAGAGGTAGAATCTCTGACTGCCATGTGGATGTTGCACTTCACTCACAAGTTTGTATCTTTTAGCTTGTATAATGGCATGAACTTCTACAGAGGCTTTTATCTGACTTTTTGACTTTTAAGGACAGGGGTACCCCACCAGTTCATAGCAAGTGAATTACTTTATAGTATGTTGTAAAATACTAGATGATTATAAAGAAAAATAATTTTGAAGAGTGGGAGAGAAATTTAGGTGCAGAGAACAGACAGCAGCAAAATCTTGAAGAGACTTCCTAGATTGGGTCAGTACCCCCTGCCTGTCAGTGTTTAAGGGGCATTTGGACATCCTTAAAAAGATACTCTATTTTGGTCAGCCGAAAAGTGGTCAGGCAGTTGGTCTAGATCATTAGAAGGCCTTTAAAACTATTCCAAACTGTATGAATATAAAGCCAATTTTCACGAAATAGCTTTAAACTTCATAACTCTGGTGACCGAAAAGGGAAAATAATATTTTACTGCTTATTTCAGCAAATCTAAGATGTTCAGTTTCAAAGGGCAATGTTATCTTTTAGTACTACAAGTGTTACATTTGGATCTAGAATTGAGAAGAACTGAAGATGGTCAATATTCAAGTTATGTTTTTCATTAGACTACTAGAATGGAGAACATAAAAAAAATGGGCAAGTTTTTCTGGCACATGAGTTCTGGCACATACCTGCCTGCCTGGTCTGTGTCAGATGTGAAGGCTTTTTGTGACCAAGAGCTCTTTTTTTTTAAATTTTTTTCTGTATCTCCCTGAACTGTGAACTACCACACTACTTCCAGCAAATCTTGCATCTCAGATTCTTAGTTGCACACTTGTACTGTTACACTTTTGATTTTGGACTGCCAGATACATACCCTCACAAACAATCTTGATCATGGTCTTAGTCACAGATTTTTCTCATTCGATCCATTGCAAGTTCATGTATTAGGCAGTCCAAGAGATCCCACGGGATTTACAGTGGTCAATAGATGAACTTCTTCCTGGGAAAGCATCTAAGAAGTTACCATTAGGAAACATGTCTGTGAAATAATGTGCCTGTCTGTTGAATTTTGATTGCCTACTATACAATTGTTCTTGAAACTTAAGATTTTTAATGTTGTGCTCTTTAACTGTGTTTGTACATGTGCTATTTTAAGAAATCTATCCTTGTCTTAACATTTTGATTTTATTATTGTGGGATTGCTCTGTTACAGGTTATCTCTTTACGTGAAAATTGTCATGGAATTTCCCAGACCAAAAATTAATGTTTATGTGAATAAAAATACTCTGGCAACTCCGAGAAGTGGTATATTAAGAGATACTACAAAATAAGTTTGCAGAGAAACGATGCAGCACAGCAGAAAATCCTTCTGGAGACTGCAGCATTGTATGTTAGGCAAGATAAACAAAGTAGGCCAGGAGTATTTGGAGAGAAAGACACCTGCTGCTACAGGGTACTGTGATACCCAACCATTTCATAATCTAGCATTGTCTGAGGGAACAGAGGGAATGGGTAATTGTTTGCTATAGCTTTTGTTTTAAATGAGGCTGTTTAAAACTCCATTGGGTTCTTGTCAAGATGCATGTACAAATATATCTAA
>JAWWMO010000096.1:22810234-22820710 GCA_035047845.1 Dendrocincla fuliginosa | reverse complement strand
AAATTTGCTTGTTGGTTGTAGAAAACAAGTAGTGTATGGAATATTTTCACTAATTACTTTGCACTCAAAACAGTGCAGAGCATCCTAATGAGGCCAAATTAATGAATACTCTGTAAGCTAATCAGAATTATTTTCTGCATTATAACAAGATAATTTCTACCATTTAAGGGCTGTTAGCACATCATAAAACTCTGCATAATTTCACCATACAAAGTTATATACCTCAACTCAGCAAAATGGGTCTAATGTAGGGTCACCTCTATCACTTTGTATGTAAGTCAGCAAATGCCTACAAGAAACCATTAAGGAGAAATGTCAAAAACTTTCTGGGAAATCAGTATGCTAGAATGCCTTTCTGAAGTACCTGTATACTAAAGCATGTAGCAAAGTAACAAACAGATCTGTGGGCAGTTGTAGGACTTTGATCCTTTTGGGATCACATAGGCGGGATGACTTCTATGAATGAAACGTTGCAATGGAGGGTTGCATACTTTACAGGAAAGATGGAGTAGAAAGATGAGGAGGGGAAATTACCCGTTGAATGAGAAAGCAGCTGAGGTCCGTGGAATGCTGCCTGGAGGTCAATAGGAAGTCAATAGACAACTTATGGATAAAGGTTAAAGAGAATACGGTTGGGGGTAACATTGTAGAGTGTATCTGCTATAGGCCACCTGATGAGGAAGAAAAAGCAGATGAAGCATATTCAGAAAGAAAACAGCAGCCTCATATTCACAGGATCAGGTCTTCATGGGGGACTTCAACTATCTTGATGTCTACTAGAAAGAAAAACTAGAACAACATAAACAAATGAAGAAGATTGCCATGGAGTGCATCAATGAAAATTTCCAGACCAAACAGGATGGGTACAGTGCTGGATCTCATACTCAAAACCACGGAGGGTCTCATTGGGAATGTGAAGGCTGAAGGCAGCCTTGGCTGCAGGGACCATGAGATGATGGCTTTCAAAACCAGCAGAGGTGGGAATGATCAGGGCAAAAAACAAGATCACAACCCTGGACTACAGTAGAGCAGACTTTGGACTCCTCAAAAATGTGCTTAGAAGATTGCCACTGAAGGAAGAGCCCCGAAAGCTGGTTAGTAGCCAAGGGTCATCTCATCCAAGCTCCAGAGCAGTGAGAACCAAAGAACTGGTATCCAGGAAAAAATACCAGGGTCCCTGTATGAATGAAAAAGAGACTTATGCCAAAAATAAGTCACAAAATAAAGAAAGAAGCATTCAGAAGGTGAAAGCAGGGACAGGTGAACTGGGAGAAATACAATGACACTGCCTGAGCATGTAGGATCAAGAAAGCCAAAGCCCACCTAGAACTGAATGTGATGGCAGACAGAGAAGGTAACAAGTAGGGTTGAGGTACTGAACATGAGACTGACTTTCCTGAATCCCATGTCTCAGAGAAGAGGTGGAAAGCCTGGAACAAAAGAGATTTATCCTTGCTGGAAGAGGACCAGAACAGGGAATGCTCGAGCAAAGCAGGCACACAAGAGAGCATGAGCCCTCGTGGGATGAACTGGCAAGTGCCAAGGGAGCAGGCTGGTGTCAGAGCAAGGCATCTCCTGAAAATCCTTGAACAAACCCACTGATGAGAGAAGTGCCTGAGGACTGGAGGAAATCAAATGCCACTCCTCCCTTTGAGACCAACAGGAGTTCAATCAGCCCCACCTGGGTGTGTTCAGAGGCTAGGAAGCAGCTAATCCTGAGAACCATTTCCAGGTACATGAAGCAAGACAAACTGATTTGGAGTAGTCATCATGGCTTTACCAAGGGGGAGTCTTGCTTGACCAACCTGACAACCTTCCATGAACCTTCCTTTCCTCTTTTGACGAAAGCCTGGAGCAGAGAAGGCTTGGGGGAAATCTTATCCATGTGTTTATGTACCCAAAGAGAATATAAAGGGGATGGAACCAAGCTCTACCTGGTGGTGCCCCATGGCAGAACAAGAGACAACGAGCACAAAATGAAAGGCAAGAGGTTTTGTATGACAGATGAGGAACACTTTATTTACTGGGAGAGTGAGCAGTGGCACAGGTTGTCTGCAGAGATAATGGAGTCTCCATTACTGGAGATCCTCAAAAGCCATCTGGACATGATCCTGGGCAGACAACTCTAAGTTCACCTGGTTCAAGCCCACTGCTCACCTCAAGCAAGTTGGACCAGATGAGCTCCAAAGGTGTAATTTAACTCCTTTCTGAGTTTATGCACATGTGTGAGTTTAAGAAATGGGGTTCACAGAATCACAGAGTCATCTAGGCTGGAAAATATCTCCAAGGTCATTGAGTTAAATGTTTGAACATTAAGATGTAGAAAAGATGTCCTGTAGATGCCTAAGACAAAGATGATAGGTAGAAATACATTGGATCCTGATGACGTTATTTTATTTTGTTTCAGGTCAGTGAGTCTATGGGGGAGTGGGCAAGTGTTCATTGATAACTTTTCTAAGTTATACTTGTTTGTATATGGAAATAGTCCAGGACTATTCAATGTTATATAGACCACAATTTTCAAAGAAGATGAATAATTTTAAAGGTTTTATTTCTTACATATTAAGTGGCTTTGACACCCACATGTTTTAGGATGTCTGATTTTTGGGGCTCAAAATGTTGAGGCACCCTGGAGCAAAGCTTACTTCTGAAAATAGTCTGTGGTATCCTAAATTTAAAGGGTTTGTTGGCAGTTTTTTTATTTATTTACTAGCACTCTGGCTGCTTACAATCATTTATGTGTTTACTATCAAGAACACTTCTTATTCTCTTAAAAAACTACATAAAATCCTACCAATACTAAGAACAGTCCTTTATTACCCTCTGGTGATTTTGAAAGTGATTATCTCGTATTCTTTCTGCTGTGGTTCTTGCAATTTCTTAAACAATTAGATAAATAATTAGCTTATGACCTTCTTTAGGTGACTACTTGCTTTTGAGGTTAATAGAATCCATTTTGAGTCACATACAAAAAGCACTGCCTGTGCTTTGGCTTTCTTCATACACTTTTTATAGTTATGTGGCAGGGCAATGTGCCTGGAAGGAATGACTGCTACTTTTCCTTTCATAATAAAGAAATGTTAAGGACAGATAAACTAGAGAAGGCAATCATCAGCCAATGAGAGGTATAACAAATCATGGAATGAATGGGAATGAATGAAAAGATAAATGCGGTTGAAACACTTCAGACAATGTCCTACAGGAAAACTACTGGCCAGTTTCTATGTATTTGCTTAAAGGTTCCAAGGATCATCCTAAGAACATGGCATTTAGTTTCATTCTAGGGAAAAAGTTGGATAGCAGGCCGCGGTCTTTTAAACTTGGTCTGGTGCATGTTGCTAGTTTGCTTAAATTTCTTAAAAAATGATAACTGGCTCAACCATTTCTCCTCTAAAAAATGAAAGAAATAGAAGTGTAAGTATCTCTGCATACCTGTCCTGGGCCTGATAATTCCAAAGTCTGTGAAGCACAGATCATCTCAGAAGAAAAACTCTATGGGATCCAAGTATTCTAAGGTGTTTCTGCATTTTAAACTAATGTAATTCTTATATAGTGATAAAAATATTAATATAATAGCAAGTAGAAAGATTTTTTTTTCTGATTCAACTTTCCAAGGAGATGTGTTTTCATTGCATTTCAGGTATATTTTATGTGAGTCACTATTCAATTTAAGTTTCATATAATTTTTTTTTTCAAGCTTTCTTTTCTTTGCATACCTATAGCTCATGCTTTTTGATAGATAAGTAAAATCACTATACAAAATGGTTAAGTCTTTGCTGTGGAATAAGTGGTATGTCTTTAGATATTATTATTTACTATTGAGAGTATTTTCTTCACTTTTTCCATTTTCCTTTCCATACTCTTCATGACCACTGATTTTAATCACTGCTTTCATATCTGCTCACTTCTCAGTCTCTCACTCTCTTCATTTCCAAAGCCACATCACTGCTTACTTTCCCATGTCTGTATGAGGTTTCCATCCCTTTTCCAAGCACTTTTTCCCTGTTGTTGTTTCACTGTGTTTTCAATTGCTTTTCTATTTCTTGTTCTATTAGTAGCCCTTTACTCTTTTTATAGCTCTAAAGGCCCTTTTCTGTGGTCTTTCTTTTTTCAGGACAAAGTATGTACCCATGGACAGATAAGAATCTGTATGAAGACAATGTGCATGCTTCCTCAAGGGGCAGGCTATAAATTTGTATAAGCTCAATTTCTTCATTACCTATATTATATTTACCTCCTGTCAGTGTCATTATCAAAATTTTGATAAAATCCAGCAGCAAACTTTGTTCAGAAATTCAGCTGAATCCCTTGCAGACTCTGAGTCACATACAGAAAAAAATTTCAAATCAAATACCATTTCTACTGCAATGCCCCTCAAGAACTCTTCAAAAAAGGAGACCACACTGGAATTCACGAGCTTCAAAATGTTGGTAATCAGTAAAATTAAACAACTTAATTACAAACTAAGATTTCTGGTTTTGAATACAGAAATATTCCTCCTGATTTCTAGATCACATTTGTTCACCTTATCCATTTATTCCTGTCACTTGATGAATCACAAGGTCAATGTTGCTTATGAAAATCAGACTGTCACTACTTTGAGATGTTTGCAGAGAAAAATGATGGGACGAATTTAATTAATGCAGTGACTTTTTAGAGCAATTGCTGTTAGTAGAATGACAAGTAAACCCACTGCTAGAGTTTAGAAGAAATTTGCAGATGCTAATGCAAATTCCAAGTGAGAGAAGACTATACTGCAAAATTGGTCAAATGAAATCAGCAAAGAAGTTACCATTGGAATGCAGAATTTTTAAAAAAAATTGTCTGCCCTGAATTAATTACTCCTGATACCAGAAAAATGGTTCAAGCATCTATGTATTTTTTCAATGCATTAATATATCACATATTTTCTAGGCTTTTATAGGACTTTACTCTTGGATATGTTGTTGAACCTTGTACAATGGTGCTTGTAATTTGAAACATCCAAAGTATGCTCCACTGTTTCTTCTTAACTTGACAAAAAATTAAAGGCATACAAGTTTTAGTGCGATGATTGTACCTAATATAAGCAATAAAACCTTCAGTTTCATTTTCACCATGTTTGCTTTCTCATCTAGCCAGAATGTTTTTGGACGTTGCTGTATTTTTTCTATCACATGCAGTATTTTGTTTTCCCTGTTTCCTAGAAACTGTCTTTTAAGTACTTCAAAATATGAATCATAACAATCCAGCTTTGTTTTAAAATACAACCAATAGTCACAGTGCAAACTCTGATTGGCAGGTAAATTAAGATTTAAAAAAAAAAAAATCCCCAAACCCCCGCACTATAAATTGCTACACAGTTATTGTCTTATCAGAGTGACAAATTACATGTCAGATAAACAGGATATTTCTCTCTTCATGCCTGTTTAATACCAGTGCCTTGCCATTACAATGACTGGTACCATGGAAATTTGAGCAAGAGCATTCTTCTAGCTAACTCCCAGTCATATTTTTGCAGATGCATGGCATGGGTAAGGTTGGAAGAAACCGTAATGGGCGATGTCATCTAGTCCAACCACACTGCTCAAGTAGGGTCATCCTAGAGCACACGGCACAGTATTGTTTCTGGATGGTGCTTGAATATCTCCGGGGAGGGAGGCTTCACAACCTTTCTGGGTGATCTTTTCCAATGTGCACACAGAGTAAAGTTGTTCTTCCTTAGGTTCAGGTGGAACTTTCTTTGTGTCAGTTTCAGCCCATTGCCTCTTGTCTTATTGTTCAGCACTACCAAGAAGAGCCTGGATACATGCTCTTATCACCCTCACTTCAGACACTTACAGACATTGATGAGGTCCCCTCTCAGTGGTCTCTCCTTGAGACTGAACAGGCTCAACTGCCTCATCCTTTCCTCATAAGAGAGATGTTCCAGTCCATTAATCATCTTTGTCACCCTCTGCTGGACCCACTCCAAGAGGTCTATGTCTTTCTTATCTTGAGGAGCCCAGAAGTGGACAGATTACTCCAGATGTGTCTCACCAAAGCAGAGTAGAGGGGCAGGATCCCCTTCCTCGACCTACTTGCAATGCTCTTGCTAATGCAGGATACCATTGGCCTTCTTGGCCCAAAGGATGCACTTCTGGCACTTGCTGAGGAGACACTCTGTGTCTTTATCCAAGTCATTGGTGAAGAAGTTAAACAATACTGGGCCCAGTATGGAATCTTGGGAGACATCACTAGTGACAGGCCTTCAACTAGACCCTCTGCAACTGACTGTGACCCTCTGGACCTGCTGTTCAGCCAGTTCTCAATCCACCCCATGATCCACTCATTCAGTCATGCTTCCTGAGTTCTTATGAGGATGTTGTGAGAGACATTGTTGAAAGCCTTGCTGAAGCTGAGGTAGACAATATCCACTGCTCTCCCCTCATCCATCCAGGTAGTTTTTTCATCACAGAAAGCATGGAGGTGTACTGATTTAAAGGTAAACCGGCAGGAGAAATGGACCCACCACAAGAGAGATTATGTCAGAGTTACAATTTAATGAAAAATATTACAATAAATACACTGACACAAAGAGAAACCTGCTTTCAACTCACCAAAACCCAGCAGTATAACCCAGTGCCCCGAGGCACAAGCCCAAAGGGGTTTGTTAGCCCTTGTGCTGAGACCCGTGTGGTTCCCCCGAGTCCAAAGCAAAAGGAAGTGAAGAACCTGCTGGTGCAGATGGTGGCTGTGGTCTGGTCGGGAGTGATGGTTGTAGTCTGGTCGAGAATGGGGGGTTTCCTCCTGTCGAGGTCCTGCTGCTCCTCTGTATCAGACAAGATGGGTCCAAGGTCTTCTTACCCCCCGTTTATGTACCCTCAGGGAGCACCCACTCCCTCCCCCAGGGTGGGGACTCACACAATGGGTGATTAATTCTGTGAGTCATGGGATATTGTTGAACCGTTGATGGCCCATTAGCAGCCACACCCCGTCAGGCTGGTTGTGAAGGTGCTAACGATCCCCTAGGCAGCTGCTGCAAATGGTCCATTGTTCTTGGGGAATGACTAGAGGGGATAGAATATATAGCTTTGATCACCCCTACACAGTGATAACTGGTCCCACCTGCTGAATTAGGACAATAGTACAAACCACTATAGTGCTATTATTAAATTTGAAGGATATTTCCAGCACAGCATAAGAAACAAATGCAGAGATCATTGCTGTTCAAAGTTATCAAGAGGATTTTTTGTTTGTTTTGTTTTCCCCAGGACGAAGGTGTGCTTTGCTGCTCAATCTGACTCTTAAAATGTCTAAATTCGTACTATGCCAGTAGTTCCCATTCCCTGCTACTAGCTATTTCCTGAAAAATAAAGCAAGATACATTGCTTTTAATTCATGCATACATTTATACAATGCCCTACAGACCCAAATTAATACCAGCTTCTTCCCTCACACTTGAACCCTCAAACTTGGGAGTATTTGTTGCAAGAGAAAATGAATGAGAACTGGTCTATTTTGCTGAAGTTTGTGTTTTCAAAGAGGGATATAAAAAAAAAAAAAACCAGAAAGAAGAAGAAAAAAAGGTCCTGAAATGGCAATTATTTTTTAACTATAAAAAATGGATAAAATAATGGAGACAGATCTAAGTGAAAAAACCTCTTATCATTAAAAACTAATTAAATGTTTGCATTTCAGAGGTAAATTTTTGTGGAAAAGTTTGGAGAACAACAGGTTGACAGTGAAGATAATTGACTTATTTACTGAAGATTTCTAAGTAAGTTATACAAGATATATGGAGGATTTAGTCAGCTCTTCATAACTAGCTGCTTTATTATTCTTTTAAAGCAAGTAATTTATAACTGTTTGCTGAGATATTTTATCAGCCACTTATCTCCTTCAGCTGTACTGGTGATATGGAGGGAAATAATAAATTGCTGTTTAATATTATAAAAATTAATCATATCATAACAGCAGAAGAATAATGACTGCCTCCATGGTTAAATATTTTATATTTGGCAACAAAACTGCAACTCAAAATATAAGTAATTTAACCTTCTATCCCTTATCTGAGCACTGAAAAATGTTGGTGACACAGTGAACTATATATTTCCTGCATATTGTAATTTTAGTGGTTTGTAACTAAACAGAACCATTTATTTTTATGGGAAAAGTTCCTTGTCTAAACGGCTCACCCACTCAGATGTCCTGTGGCTTTGTCAAAATTTAGTCCACCAGATGGACTATATTTTCCTTCCAGATTTAGTCCACTATTGCAACATTTAGACCAATTTAAAGTGTCCTTCTATAGATTTCACCTGTTAAATGATAACTGTGTGTTTTTCATCACTGTCTTAACTACGGCAGAAACAGAACATCTGTGGAAATATTACGTGTGCTGTTGGATTGAATTGATTCTCCATTGTTTTCTGCAACATAGTCAATCTGTTTCATATCTCCTTAAACCTGTAAAAAATGCTAGAAGTAGATAAAAAATACAAATATGTGTTTCACACTTTTTGCTGATTTTTCAGAAACATTGTGTGTTCTTCTGAATGAGAAAATATATATCCTAAAAATATCATAGACAGAGTAGCATAGTGGTACCATTATTTATTGACTTCTATTGAGTCTAATTTGAGCTTGTGAATAAGACAAATGATTTGTTCCAGAACTTTACTGAAGTTATGGATCCCACAGATGGAGAGGGAGGTCTTTCTGCCTGAATCTGTGAAAGGATTATTATTTCAAGGTAATATTTTTTCCAGGGTGATTGATCATGACTGTTTCTGAGCTTCCTTGTACAGTGTCTTGAACTGTTTGAAGCTCTAATTTGTAAAAATATAGTGACAATTAAGAACTCATGAAGAAGCTTGAAAAATCCATCTTATTTTCTCAGTTTACCTGTTGACAGAAATAGTACACAAACAGCATTTAGTACATGTCTGGTCATCACATCACAATAAGCTCTCAATCTCTTCTGGATGAAAGGTGAATATTTCTGTAACCGTAGTTCTTCTCAGCTGCTTGAAATATCCAAACTACAACTTTGCTTCCTCAATCCTGCTCGGCTGATTTGGGGCAAGTGGTGGACTTTGTATACCTGGAATTCTCCAAGACTTTTCATACAGTTTCCTACAGCTTCCTCCTAGTGAAACTGATGTGTGAGGATCTAGAGAAGTGGTCTGTGGGGTGGGTGGGCTGATGGGCTGCACCCAGCTCCTATTCAAGCTAGCAACCTGGCAACCTGGCCCTCTGGGATCAATATTGGGCCCAAAGCTGTTGATTATAAGTGATCTGGACAATGGGATCAAATGTATCCTAATGAAGTCTGCTGGTGATAGCAAACTGAGTGGCGAAATGGATATTTTGGAAGGGAGGTTCACCTTCCAGGAAGACCTGGATGGGCTGAAAAAGTGGACTAATAAGAACCTTATGAAGTTCAGCAAAGACAAACATAAGGTCTTCCTTCTAGTAAAAAATAATCCAGGAGTGCAGCACAAGCTGGGGTCTACCTAGAAGGGGAAGAGCTCTGTGAAAACAGACCCAGGGGTCCTGGTTGACATCAAACCACCAGTGAACTGCTTGTCCACACCTGGACCACCATGCTCAATTTTGGTCCTTGAGAGGAGACTGTAGATAGTGAAGAAAAAGACCAAAGATGATCCAAGGAGTGGGAAGCCTGAGAGAGCTCGGCTTGTTCAGCCTTAGGAAAAGGAAGCTCAGAGGAGACCTTATCACCATGTACCAGTGTTTACAAAAAGGATGGAAAATTTCATTTTGCAAGGAGTCACATGGAAAAGATGAGGGATAATGGGTACAGGTTACACATGGGGAGGTTCCAGTTCGACACAAGAGGAAACTTTTTCACAATGAGAGAAATCAATCCTTATAATAATAATCTCCTTCCTCCCCAGGGAAGTGGTGGATTCCCCAATACTGGACACCTTTAAGATCCAGATGAATAGGGTGTTGTGCCATCTTGTCTAGATCTTGCTCTTGCCACAAAAAGTTGGTTCAGGTGATCCCTGAGGTCCCTCCCAATAGGGTAGTCTATGATTCTGTGAATTCAGGACAAACTCCAATCTGTTTTGTCAGAGGTTCATTATACAGGTGTAGACTCCCTAGTTTAGGTGGTTTGGTAGTAAATTTTTTTTTTTTGGTTGGTTTGTTTCTTTTTGGTTTTGTTGGTTTTGTTGGTTTTTTTTTTAATTTTTTTTTAAACCTAGTGTAGAATAAAGAATATTCATATTAGCAATTTCAAGATCTATAATGTATTCTTCTTCTGTGTTTACCATACATAGAAGAATGTAATAAGATCTGATTTTGTGCATAGAATAAAAAAAATTCCAGATTTGTCATAGCTATTTTGTGGCGTAAAATAAAGCTATTTCAAACAACTGCTAATCCTGTTGGCCTTTGACTACAATCAAGTCTTTTATAATTTTACAATCTGATTGTGCTATGAATAAGTCAGGACAATTTATTTTGAACTATTAAAGGTCTGATAAGAAC
>JAWWMO010000096.1:22794563-22810134 GCA_035047845.1 Dendrocincla fuliginosa | reverse complement strand
AAGAAATTGTAACTGCAGTAAGGTGTCCCTTCAATCTCCTCTTCTCCAGGCTGAACAGACTAAGTGCCGTTAGCCACTGCTCATACGACTTCCCCTCAAGGCCCTTTGCTATCTCCATTGCCCTTCTTTGGATACTCTTATGGCTTAATATCTTTCTTATACTGTGGTGCTCAAAATGGCACACAACATTCAAGGTAAGGCCACCCCAGTGCAGAGCAGAGTGGGACAGTCCCCTCCCTTGACCAGCCTGCGGTGTTTTGCCTGATGCCCCCTAGCACATGGCCGGCCCTCCTGACTGTCAGGGCACTGCTGACTCATATTCAACTTGCCATCCACCAGGACCCCCAGGTCCCTTCCTGCAGCATCTCATTCCCCAGTCTGTACACACAACCAGGCTTGCCCCATCCGAGGTGCAGAATCCAGCATTTTCCCTTGTTGAACTTCCTATGGTTGGTGATAACCCAGTCCTTTAATTTGTTAATTAAAGGAGGTCTCTGCAGGACCTCCCTGCCTTTCAGGGAGTCAGCTCCCTCAAAGCTCCATCAAGTTTTGTATCATCTGCAAGACTCAGTATTAGAAAAAGCCATGTCTGCAATCAGCAGCAAGGATACACAAGTAAATGAGCATTTTAAGTGTTCAATCACTCACCTTTCAGATACATAATTATAGCTTCAGTTTCCCCCCTTCGAACCTATATAATATGTGACTGATCACTTCACACTGGAAGCGAGTTCTCTTCAAACATTTCGGTGATTTCTGCACCTGATATTCAGGCTATTTCATGAAGATCCCAGGTAGTCCTATATAAAAGGAAGAAAAGCCTAATCACAGCATGATTCTTAATCAGTGGGAAGTTCAATGTGATCCTGTGATCCTTTGTCTGTTCAGACTGGAATTTTAGAGAAACCCACATTTAGCAGTCTAGGACTACTGAGCAGGTGATCCTATAGAAGAGATTATAAAAAGAAAACATTATATAGCCTCATATGACCCAAGAAAATCTATACACTGTACATCTGATTGACAGCAGTATTATTACTATTTATGTTTGCTGTTACATTGGTAGTCATATGTCCATTGTGTCCAAACTTCTGTGTGTACTCATACCAAGAGGATGGACCATCTTCTAGGGAACTTTCAGACTAGATAAAAATTGAGGAGCAAGAGAGACTTATTGCCTGACTGCTAGTTTCCAAGGTGACAATGCTATAACATCAGCATAATAGACAGTTGTTAGTTTGGTAGCCTAATTGTTGCCAGCTATTATTCTACTGAGATCATTATTAAAATGAGATTTCATTCCTATTTCCTGAAGAAATCTGTTGTTTACTGTCTTAAGATACAGAAAAATCACCTTTCCATAATATCAATAGAGTAAATGCAGTGATCCCAATGATTTATTGTAATGAAGCAGGTTATTGGAGTACGAGTTCTGTACTCATCTTATGTACAGTCAGGAAGTATTACTGAATAGTTACTGTTGCCCATATGTTGCATTAAACTTGGTTTCCAGGTCCCAGTTTTCAAGTCCATGCCAAGATATTAACTTGTCCATAAATCAAACACAGTAAAAATCAGCGGTTTGTGTTAACTGTTTTCAAAACATCTCCAGTGTGATCTGTTTCCCAAAGTACGTATTCACCCAGCTTCAAAGTCAGCACTAGTGATTACTTTGTGCATGGATCAAGTTTGAATCAGAAAGAAATGACTATGGGTCTTATAAAATGTTCAAAAGTTTGAAGTTGCAGAGTATCTGTTTCGAACATCCACAACATAGACTTCAGAGTTCTGGGATGCAATAAGACCTTGTTTAGTATAGGTGCAAAAATGTCTTAACAAACGTAGCTAGTGAATAATGAATTAGGTTGTAATGTTGATCATATTTGATATGAGATAGGGGACCAGAATATTGGAAGAAAAAAATCTAAGGTTTTTGAGGACTTTAGTAATTGCAAAGAGTCCAAGATGAGAAGCTGTACTTAATACACTACCTTGAGCAAGGCACTGAATAAAGAATATTTTCTCTGACAGTCTCTTCACAGTGAATTTTCCAAATATCTCCTGGTTGCTAATTCTGTATCAGATGATTCTGGATAGCATATATTGCTTGCCCTTCAGATGAAAGGGGAAGCTTCCAGATAAATGTTGCAACCAGCAAAGAATCTGGGGAAGTTGTAACAAATAGTCGAATTGGAAATAAGTGGATTAACGCATGAAGTGGTGAATGCTGCCAATGTTGTCATGCAGTGTCCTAGAATAGGTCTGTTCACAAGATCAATTAAGGCTGTCATGAAGGATGTGTACAATACAACTACTAAATCCTTATTATTTATGAGAATAGGTTCATGAGCAGATATGATGTCCAGGCTGGAGACATTTTGTAAAGTTAGTATGAAAGGGGCTTCAGGAATACCCTCACTGCTGCAAATCTAGGATAAAGGATCATTGCAATGAGTGCCAAAAAATATGTAATGTCTTTGATAGGATCAGAACTTGACTGAAATCTCAGCCAAAAACCCAGAAAGGAACCTCTGAAATTCTTTGGTAAGAAGAGTGTTATTTGAATGGCAAACTGATACTAGAGTCAGTACTAAACCCACTGTGATCCTATTACAGGTCTCTGTTAATGAACATCTTTACTGGTGATTTGAATTTCTTTTCCTCTCTCAATGCAATACAAAATTGAACTCCTAGGTCTAGTTAGAAAAAAAAAAATCATCACATTCTCTACAGTTCTCTATAGCCATATACAACTTTTTGAATTAAGGCTATTAAGGTGTTTGTTTAGCTTTTATGGAAGGTTTTCACAGGACCTATGATTGTGTGTTTTGTTCCTTTAGCCCTTTCTTAAATTTAGATATCTTGTTTGAGATGTTAGATTCACCTCTGAAAATACAGTACAAACTGTCCTACTTTCTACCTAAACCCTGATCTATCAATTTTTTTCTAGAAGCGAGCTGTTGTATCATCTTGGTTTCCCCCACTTGTTGTGGAATAATGGCAAAGATGTTCTTCAAATATAGACAAACTTGTTGTAGTAAAGAGCACAGCAGAATTTTAACATAAGCATAGGGAGTCCCAGAAATGTAAGTCCAAATGTTCAACTGTATAGAGAGCATGATAAAGCGACAGATGAAAGGGTCCTGTCTGACATCTACTGAGCACATGCAGATTGGTTATATGTGCACTGGAAGCGTGTTCAGCTGTATGCTGTGTAGTTATAAACTTTATTCTCAATAGCATATTTATGAAACTGGTAAAGCAGTAGATTACCTGACTGACAGGTCTACAGTTGTGAGTTTCTTTCGCTTCAGATAAGTTACACTAAATGAACAACATGGGAGAAAAATACCTAATACCTTTCTTAATGTCCACTACCACTGTAAGATTCTGTACACCATTACTATACTGCTAGGTCAGCTTGGGTTTTATGTTTTGATAAAAATATCTTCTTTGTGAAATGAGAAGATAAAGAGGTATTGCTCTTTAGTCTCCTTCAGAGGAATCCTAACCCAAAGAGAAAGCAGGCACTATAGGAATTATGGGGTGCATTCACTCTTTTTTAGGGTGTAACAGAGTCTTTTTGAAATGTTGAAACAAAACCGTGCATGAGGACACTTCCATGTTGTGGATTACCTACAAAAAAGACTTCAAGTTCTTCAGCATAAGTCTTCCTGTAATCAGTACAAAATTAGCCATGTTGATGTACAAGATTAACCATGATAGTTCTCATCTTGAAGAGCAAGAAAAGCTCTAAAGTTCATATCATATTGTTAGTGTTGAACCTTTTTTCTTCTGGTGAAGGATTGAGAGCTCTTTTGAAGTTAGAAGTTAAGACTTTTTTTTAAAAAGTTATTAGCTGGGTCTTCTGTATTTCAGAGTTTTGGCTCTGTTGGGAAAGAAGTAACAGAAACTTTCTCACTATCCTGTTCTAATGTCAGCTGTGATCTGAGGACCAGAGCAATTAAGACCAAACTCCCATTGTCTGCAGGCTCAGAAGAGATCATAGCTATTCAGTTTTGACAGGATGAAGACACTGCATTTTCTTCTATGAAGTGTATGTCACTTCTCATCAATTTGGAGAAACCTGCTTTGTTAGAAACCAGGATAAACAGAATCATGTATTGGATTAAATCTCTGTTGTGAATAAATTTATTTCCTGGCAAGTATGATAATGAGCAAGACCAAAGCTCCTCAGAGCAGAAAATGTCACACTGATTGTTAATATATTGCTGTGCAGAGAAATACCTAATAAAACTCCTATTAGGATGTAATACCTGCTTACTACTGAATTCTTCTGAAAGTTTATTTACTGTGTCTACACTAATTATCAAAGTTCTGTTGATAAGAAGCAGCTCACTGGGCCTGAATGTGACAGAATGGAATGACTAAGTTGTGAAAATTCATGGGCATCTGTTTTGAATAATTAACGTGACTCTTTGTAGAAAGCACAGGCTTTGGAAACTAATTTTCTCTTTCCACAAAGCAATTTGTCCTTGTGCTTCCTTTGAAAAGTAAACTGTTCAACTGTGAGGCTATTCTCATCTCCATTCTATTCATCTCTGAGCTTTCTTCTTATTTTCCTTTCATTATTTATTGCATTTCTGCTCTTGCTCTGTGCTTGCTAATAACTGAAATGTGAGATTGTATCATCTCCCTCCAAATGGAACAGGTGCATCCTTTCAGCACTGGAATTGTAGCACAGGACCTTTTTTTTCCTCCATTATGCTGATTATATTCTAAGAACAACAACTTTGTACTGGGTTGTTAACAGAAAAAAAGGTAGTTGCTATGTACAGGGAGTATGACTGACTTTGCAGGAAGGAAAGTCCCCTGGGTGAAATCCAGACTGTATTCAAGTTAACATCAACACCGTGCTGATTGCTGTGAGACTGGGATTGCACTGTTTGGATCACAGGTATGATTCTGTCCCTGGTGCATTGCAGTTGCCAAGATTACTCCTCTGTTTGCTACGTGATAGCTTGGTTGGAGGGAATGGTTCCTGATCTGCTCCCCAGTGAACTCTTATATCCAAATATCTGAAGTTATCATTGCATTTGGTACTTTCAGGTAAAGAATTGAAGTATGGAACCAAGCAATTTTTTCATTTTCTATTTTCCCTTTAGAATTGAAATATAATAAGTCTGCCAATGACAAACTGTTGTACCCTAACTCTGCATTAACAGGTCACTTAGATAGTTCTTTGGAGTAAAGAGGAGGACTGCACAATGTCTTGGCCTGTTGCAACCTTGTCATCAGGGACTGCAAGACATGACCTGTAGGTCCAGCTATAGAGCACTGGACAGGGCCTATGGTTTCTTAGACCTCTTGGTGACCTTAGATGACAAACTCTCTGTTTTAAATAGAGTTCAAAAGGAGGAAAACAACAATAATGTTTGCAGATAAGAGTTCTTCCAATCAATGTCATGCACCTCTTCAGAAAGAAATGCTGATGTGTTACAGCCTTTTGCTCAGACTGCTTTCTGAAATGGTAGACTACTTTTGAGATGCCTCTAGAGGCTAATTACCACAGTCCTACTCCTCTGCTCTATTATACTGGAAAACACACTTTAAGTCCTGATGAAATACACTATGAATAGGAGCTAATCAGGCTCCATGCCTCTAGGAAATGCTGGATGTGCTTGTCATTCTAAATGCTTCCTTATATCCCTGATGTGCTTGTATTCTGTGAAATTTAACAAGTATTTGTCTTTGTCATCCTAGCAATGTTATTTTCAAGATAAGGAGGACAGACCTCCAAAGTCTTTCTTAAATTGTGCAATACATATTTTCTGCTTCAACTTCAATTAAAAAGAGACAAGGGATACATAAAGCTGTCTTCATGCAATATTTACATGGTCTGTTCTGGACTGTACCTGCAACTATCATGGTTTAAAATTTGTTCCATTTACATTAAACTATACAAAAAAATCAGGATTTACTATAGTGAAGGTGGAGTATGTATTCCCTGGACCAGAACTCACACAATAGGTATAAGTGGATCCCTCAAATTTGGCAGCAGCTAGGATATATAACAAAACCTACTTTGTAAGACTAGGTATGCTCCTAATCAGGTGCAGCTAAAGGAGCCTGCCAATGCATCACAAGCATCAGTCACCACCCTCAGTGTGAGCCAGGAGTTTGTCCACTGCTCCAAATGTGTCCCACCCAACCACTATTTTCATATTCCTACAGGGTATAAGGACTGAAGCCCGTCTTCTTTTCTTATGCTGCATTTAGAAGCACTGTTTGTTGTTGCTGTGGATAATGAAACTTAATAAATCATCTTCAGATCTTGGGGTTGCTTCTTTTAAGTATGTACTGAAGAGGGCTGGGTCTTACAATTTATTGGTTTAGTTCTGTGTTACTATTTAGTAAGGTTTTAAAGAAATAATCAAATATTTCTTTCTAGGGGGAGTATGGTGAAATTTGCAAAGTATTCAGTGGTTATGCTGCAAGTTATCTATGAAAAGTCTTACATGACCATCAGGGACAATTACTAGAACAAGCAAAACAGTGTCTTTTGACTTTTTCGTGTTGCTTTGGATATGAAATAAAGATCTGTGGATCAAAACACAGGGTATCTTTCCACGTATCTAACCATTGTTATGGAAATCTCTTTTCTCTCATCAAACTTTAGGAAATTAAGGTATTGAGGGAGATATTTTCTTGAAGAGCTCTGCTCCTCTTCTATTGTTCTCCTTACTCATAGATGAGTGGTGCTGAGAGGGTATACTCACAGGCGATCACTGTTGTGTTTGCCCTGATGTAAACTTCTTACCTTGTCTTCAGCTGCTGGTCAAATTCCCAGCAGAAATACTAATCCAAACTGATTGCTGGCATGATGTGCTGCTGGATAACGTTATAGCATATGTCTGCTGTGCAGAATCCAAACTTTTGAAAATAGTGTTCTGGATCCACAGTGATCAAATATGAAACTTTCACACCACTAAAGTAACTAGGCATTTGTTTTGTGACAGTGGCTTTATTAATTGTGACAATCAAAAGCTTCCTTTTCTGTGGAATGAACACATTCTTCATTTATTCATCATATTCTTAATATGAAATAAGCATGAAAAGCAGTTTAAAAAAAATGAACTGAGATTTTTCAAGTCCACCATATAAACTCCTATTATTCTAGAATTTTTCAAAGCTACGTATTTTCTACATTGAATAGTAGTTTAGAATATTTGTTGGAGGTTGTTTTTTTTTTTTTTTTTTTTCATTTAAGAAATATTCCACTGGAAAATTTTTATCCTATTTTAATGGTGAATTTCTGACAAATTATTTTGTAGTAGAAGTAGTTGTGCTCAAAAAAAAAAAAAAACCGAAACTAAAAATGCTGAAATAAATTTTGCTTCTGACATTAATTGTGGCCAACTCATGGGGAAGCCATGATTTTTTGGGAATACAGAAGTTCAAATGGGATAAAATAGTCATGTTTATATATTGTTTAGTCAGGAGTAAGTTAAAATAAAATAGATTTGCTTGCATTGGTGTTATTTCTGTGCTTACTAGGAACGCTTCCTTAATGGTAAATAAATTTAGATAAGTAAACTTTTGAGTACCTTGCTTAATTGAGTCCTTGTTTTCATTATAATTTCAAACAGAGTTTTTCAATGTAGTGTGGTAGGTAATGTTACTTTCAGAACTATATGAATTTTGCTCACTTCAGGGACAAAAAGTTATTTGTTTTGTGGGGGGGTTTTGGATTTTGTTTTGTTGGTGTGGGATTTTTGTTGATGTGGTTGTTCTAAGTTTCAACTCTTGATCTAACCCAAATTCATCATTGCTCTCCTTTTCTTCTGGATAGGCCAAAAAACCTGATCTGAAAGAGGTGTCAGAAAGACAGTAAAAACAGTTGTTTTTGATTCTTAATGGAGGAAAGCCATGCATATTTCCTATAGGATTTATAGGGCCCTTTACTCTCACTAGGCATGTCCTGACCAGGTGATGCCAAGTGTCTCTGAATTCCCTCTCCATCCTACAAGTGCTAGGGTTTAGAGGTAAAGGGTGATAACTGAACTATGTTATTTACTAGAATAAACCAGTCTCAAGCTCTTCTTGACAGAGTTCCTTGAGACCAATCCTTCCTTTTCCCTCCTGCCGTCTGTGAATTTAAGATGCCACGTGTGTTGGGTACTTCTGCATCAGTGAGCCACATTGTGCTAAGTTAGGTGTCAGTCACCACTTGGCCATGATTTACTGATATATTGGTCTGGGTAGAAGAAACCTGTGGCTTCACATCCTTTAGGGATGGGAACATCTTCCACTCAGAGAGAATGAGTGGAGAGACCCTGTGGCCTTCAATAAGACTGTCAAACTTGCCTGCCAGCCATGGGAGGATAGAATTGAATTTAGTCCTACAAACTGTACTGCCAAGAGCAAAATAATGAGTAAATGTTCAAAGAATATAGGCTCAACTTCCTCGTTATCTACCTGTATTTGGGTGCATGACATGAAGTAGAGGACTGTGCTGCAAAGGAACTTTAAGTGCTTAAAAGGATATTGTACAGTTTAAATCCTTATTTCTTGAGAAACTCTTCCTATGGTAAGATGGTAGTGGATAAACTTTTGTGAAGAGTTTTAACCTGGCTGCATGATTAAGTGTTCAAGAGACAATAGAATTCTTAATATATTTCTAATATTCCTGTGTAAATAATTGGTTTATCTAAAAGTCACATATTTCTATACTTACAGACTGGTAAACCAAAGATTTAGAGGAGATAAAAATAATAAAAATTAAGAGGAAAGGATGTGATTATGGGATATGATTTATTACAATGCCATTCTTCCATTCAGACTTTTACATATAAATTATGAAGCAGCAGAGGGGGACAGGGGAAGTCTGTGGGCATTGCTGATGGAATGACTCTAGGTGTGACATCATAACAATGTTCTATCTAATTGTCTTTCTTTTATATGAAAAACTATGGAGAAGTAAAAAGGGAAGAAAAATAACATGACCCCAGTTTGGGTGGTGCTTCTTCTCTTTTCATCTTTGTGTTCTTGGGCTATTTTGCACTTTTATGCTATTCTCCCATTCAGAGATAACACATCAAAATAATTTTGCGTGTGAAAAAAAAGAAGTTTATTGCTCTTGCAAGTGTAATAGATATTGCCAAAATTTGGGTTACCATCCTGGGCTTCAGTGAAACAGATCTAATATATAAAATTTTAGCAAATATGTATGGTCTAGTTTAGTTATACATATGGGACTGAAAGAGAAATTACTGAAATTCCCTCTAACAAGCAAGGAAAAGGTGTTTTTTTCTCTGTACTTCTCTCTACTTACAATGTCTGGTTTTTATTGTGTGTTTTGTAGTTTTGTTAAAACATAAAATATTTTCCTTAAATTGAACTGTTCTAGAACAGATTTCTCATTGACCTAAAGAAGTTCCAAGCCAGTAAAAGAAAAGCCCAATTTATAACGTATTTTGTCCAGTTCCACTGTCTGTATGGTTCTGGAACTTTTCCACTGCGACAATGCCCAGCTGAGTGCTTTACTTTTAAGTAGGTTCTGTGTGCTTCCTCTGTATCTCTGCCTGAATTATTCTTAAAAAGTTGTCTTTGTACTCCAAACATAAAAACAGTGAGATTTACTTTTTTCCCCCATGTAATTTCTGCTAGTTCCAACAGAAAAATTGTGAATTATTCTATCAAGACAAAGACAGAGACAGCTCAGAAGATGTTTGTGCCTTTTGAAGGATCAGGGCTTTGCAGGAACTCAGTGTTTGTGACAAATCCAACATCCCATGAGCTTTGAATAGTTATTGGTTGCACTGCAAATACGTTTAAATGCTGCCAGACTGCAAGCACTTTCAGACTTTAGTGTTCTGTCCCTATACCACCAGGATAAGTACATATAGTCTAGTGTGCCATATGCATCCCAGGCTGTCTCATCAGAGGAAAGATGGATTTGTGTTGAAAAAGTACAAAGGAAGCTTACAGTTGTGCTTCTAGATTTTAAGAGCCTTTGCTCTGAAGAGAGATCATAAAAAGGGTATTTCTTTTTTCTGACTTGAAAGGGTTGCACTCTCCAGTGGCCCCAGCAGTGCTTAAATATTGCTGTGGTCTGGAAAAAGTTGATAAATGAAAATAGAAAAAAAGTAATTTAAGAAGCTGGAAATATGATACAGGTTCACATACTGCAGCCATTGAGTTGTAAGTGAGCCATCCAAACAAATCAAGTTAGGTGAACACCTGAAAGTCTTCAGTTCCATTATAGCAGGTGTCTCTGTTTATGTGGAGAGACAGAGAAGAGAGGAGTGAGAATATGTAAGTGTAACAACCCTGCACACACCAAGGCCTGTGAAGAAGGAGGGGGAGGAGCTGCTCCAGGCAGTGGGACAGGGATTCCCCTGCAGCCCATGGTGAGGACCACAGTGAGGCAGCTATTCCACTGCAGCCCTTGGGGAAAAAATTCAGCTTGTTTCCTTGAGTCAAGCCTGCTTTGTCTATGACAGTAACCAGTGAGTGATCTTCCTGTCCTTATTTTGACCCTTGATGTTTTCATAGTTTCCCTCCCCTGTCCAGCTGAGGAATGCAGTGATAACGCAGTTTTGGTGGCGGCCTGGTGTTCAGCCAGGGTCAAACCACTGCAATCTTAAATCTTTTCAGAAGCTACAACTTGTACAGAATTTGTTGGCCACTTGATAGATAAACAGGGTTTCTCTCCTGAGCACCATACATCTGTGATCTACAAAAGACCTGGGTCCTCCATACTTCAGAGAATGTCTTTTCCCTACAGTGCTTGCCCATGGTTGCCACCAGTGTGGACAGTTACCCATGGGACTGGGAACGGAGCGTGTAAAGTCTTGTAGACTTCAACAGGCTCATGACCAAAACTAATAAGGCACTTTAAAAGTAATATTAAATTTCCAGATGTAACTCCAGTTAGACTTCTTCTACTGAAACCTTAACACATGTTCTTAAATACATTCCTTAAAGGAATATTTGGAAAATCTTTTTGTCAGGGCTGATACTTTTTAAGATGAGTTTTGTTTTTAAAGCAGTATAGAAATTGCCATGAATATGGAAGAGTTGATATGTTTTACATTTGTTTACATAAATACTATATTCTTATAATTGAAACTATTTTGTGTGTCTCTGAATAAGAAAGGCATTTTATGATTCTAGCTGCTATGCTGGGGATTTTTTAATCTCTCCCTAAAAAAGAAATTAAATTCTCTTCACTTTCTCTGACCTTTTCTTACTGAAGTATATTGAACCAGTTGCAGTCTAGTGACACAAAACACTATAAATTTCAGGATTGTAGCAGGCCTAAATACACATCCTTACCTCCTGATCGTTTCTTTTTTTATAGGAAGTTCTATCTTCTGTGAAATAAATGAGTTTCTCCTTTAGAAGCAATGTTAATTTTATATTCTGTGGACAACTCTTCTTTGTGCGAGCCAGTATTTATGTATGCACATGAAGGATGAATTCAAGAGTCACCTCTCCTTTGCTTATGATTCTTTTCCAATCATATTGGGAAGAGTATAGAAAAGATTTCTATATTAAAATACAGTTACTACCTTTTGATGTAATAGCACAGATTAAAAATAATTGAATAAAGCTGAGTTGCAATAGACACAATTGAAAAAACTCCATCACTCTTGTGCTGCCTTTAAGGATAATGATTAATGTACCATTGCAGGATGATATATATGCCCATAGATTACTGTTTGAATTACTGTGCCTTCTTTATGACTTATTGTTTACCAGACATCTCTGAACATTTCATTTAAGGATCAAAGAATTAAAGCCTTTTCTTTTTCTTCCCAGAAAGGTTTAAAACTAAAAAGGACCGGAATGTGGGGAGACAGATGACTCATTCTGGCCTGAAATTAAACACCTTAAATCAAATCAATCATTTGTTGCTGAAGCTTACAAAGACTTGAACACATGATTACTGGAAAAGAGATCCAAGGAAGAGATACAAAATGAATAGTTCCTATGTTTACTGGATATAGTTCTGTGTATGGACATAGGACTATATGTTAGTTTTGCTGGCATGATTTCAAACACATCTTCTCATACAACAGAGGTCTATAGAGACACAAACAGGAGAAAAAAAAATGCGTATGCTGTAGGGTGGTTTTGTTTTTGTTTTTTTTTTTTTTAATTCTGTGACAGTGAAATAGAGAAATACAGAAACAGTCCAGGATGGTTGGAGCCCATTTCCTTGGGGGATACAGGACTCTCTTTTCCAGGAGCTGCTGTAGAACAAACCAGCTAGGATAACAGCTCTTCTGGAGAAGAGAGAATTTTAGGAATTTTGAACTTTATGGTTCATAGTCTACTTTAGTAAAACACCTAGAAATTATGTCCTATTAGGGATAGGAAGACTGACAGATGTTGTGTACTCTTTGTCTTGTGGTGTTTTAACCACCACAAGTTTTATTTTTTTATTGCAGAACATGTAATGGAAGACTAGTAACAACCTGTGAAGCTGATGGCTTTAAGAAAAAAAAGTTTCAAATCCTGTAAATACCATGGATTGCAAATTATGCCTCTTTTTAAATGGATATTTTACTGAAAGTATGCCTAATATTTGATGGGAGAACCATACAGTAAGTCACTGGCAACTCTGCATCTGAGAGTTTTCAGAAAGCTGGTCAGTGGCTCAAGTCAATGCTCAAATTGCGATGAGAGTTACTGTCATATTTACTGCAGGGAAACATATTCCTGTCTGTCCTGGCCAAATATTCAGATTCTCTCAATTATCTTTCCTGAGTGGAGGGATTAGCCTGTTCCTTGAATCATGTCAGGCAAACAAGGGTTCAGAGAGCAGAACTCTGAGTTCTGTGCTGATTATCTTGGGTCAGGTGACTCAATCCAGCTGGATGTGATTTATGTTAAACTCAAAAGGTAGATTGGGGTAAGAGATGTCCAAAACTTGGAGAGGATATAGGGATCAGCAAGAGGGCACCTGAATCGCAGATTCACAGAACGGATAAGGTTGGAAGGAATCAAAGTGAATCGTCTGATCTGACCTTCCTGCTCAAGCAGAGTCATCCTAGAATGTTTTGCACAGGGTTGTGTCCTGGTGGTTCTTGAATATCTCCGGTGAGGGAGAATCCACAACTTCTCTGGGCAACCTGTTCCAGTGCATGGTCACCTGCACAATAAAGAAGTTCCTTCTTATATCCAGGAGGAACTGCCTGTGCCCCAGTTTCTCCCTGTGAAGGGCAATACAAAGGAATTTCAGCTACTTCAGCAGAAAGTCAGCTTCATCAGGGCCCCAATTTAAATGCTTCTATGCAGATGCACACAGCATGAGAAATAAACAAGAGTTAGAGATGTGCTGATTCCTGCAGGGCTACAACCTTATTGGCATCACAGAGATGTGGTGGCATGATGGTTCCTGTGACTGGAATGTTAGAATGGAAGGATACAGGCTCTTTTTGAAGGACAGGCAGGGAAGTCGTGGAGACAATGTTTCCCTTCATGTCAGTGACTGGCTTGAGTCCATGGAACTTCACTTGAGGATGGATGAGAGGCTGAGTGAGACCTTCTGTGTCAGAATTAAAGGCAGGACAGAGACAGGTGACATTACAGTGGCCATCTGCTTCAGGCTGCGTGACGAGGAAGACTGAACAGATGAGGCTCTTTACAGAGAGATCTGAGTTCCCTCACGTTGGCAAACCCTGATTCTTATTGGTGGGTCTTGGTGATGTGTGTTGGGCAGAAAACACAGCGGGGCACTGGCAAGCTAGAAGGTTCCTGGAATAAGTTGATAACTTCCTTCTCCAAGTGACAGAGAATCCAGAGGGTTGTTATGCTGGCTCTTTTCACTAAATATTGCAGATTTTTCACAAGTTTTATTCTTACTTATGTCAATATAATATTTATTATAACTAACTTTTTCAGTTATTATAAATTATTAATTAGAACAAAAATTAAAAAGGTGGTTTGCTTCATGAGATTTAACATCTTAAAATTAAATATAAAAGTCATCAATACTTTTTTCTATTTCAAATTTTTTTAAATAATTTTGAAGGGAGGAGGTGGTGATTCTTTGTGTGACCTCTACATTCCCTAGGAATGGAAGGCACTTTTGCCAGCTCTCCTAGACCATTTGAAGTTAGTCCAACCACAATGATTTATGATACAGTCATAGAATGGTTTGGATTGGAACAAATCATTAATAAGACTTAGTTCCACTCTCCCTTCCATAGGCAGGGATACCTTCCACTGAACCAGATTGCTGAGACCCTCATCCAGCTTGGCCTGGAATGCTCCCTCAGATGGGATATCAACAACCTCTCTGGGCAACCTTTTCCAGTGCCTCACCACCCTCACAGTAAAGGGTTTTTTTCTGACTGTCCAATTCAATTATATCCTTTTTTAGCTTAAGGACATTCCACTTTGGCTTATCCGTGCTTGCTTGTGCAACAAATTGATTTCCAACTTTCCCATAAGCCCATTTCAGGTATCAAAAGGCTGCTGCAAATAAGCTTTTCTGATTCAGTGTTTTGTCCTGTTGACAGTGCTCAGCATTACTTGCAACTCCATTGCAGTGGAGATTCATTAGTGTGGTTCATTAATCAGTCTTGTCTCAGGTCCAGCCATTTGTAGGATTGCTGTGTGTGATTTCATTGGTTGTATGATGTAACAGCAGCAACTAAGAACCACTCCGTAACAGTTTCCTCAATTTCCTATTTAATGACTAAAAACCCCTGCAAGGCTATTATGGTGAAAAAGAAGATTGACCAGACTGAATTACCCTGCTTTTCTTCTGGCTGCAACCTTTGCTATCAACATTTATCAACATTTTTTTAGATTATAGCATGACTTATACAGCCAAGAAGTAGATATTCTAATAAATTTTGCTTTTCCTTTCCCTTTCCCTTTTCCATTAGAACTTTTGAACCTTTCCCTGAAATTTCAAGTGCTTGCTCAAGCATGAGAGTGGGCACACATATGGGCACATGCACCTATGTGTGTGTGCATATATGTTCATACAAACAGGCTTTCCAGACTGGGAGGGGAAAATATAAAACTGTAGATCATTGGATATGCAGATCACAAAAGAAAGCCATTTTGTTTAGCTCTAATTCCATCAGGGATCATTTGCATTTTGAAGGATAGGAAAGAATGAATAGAAGATCAAAATCAAAACCTTATTTGGCTTCATCCAAGATTTATGGCAGTTTTTTTCGGTGGCAACTAAAACCAGTCACAGAATTCATATCCATATGATTTTCTTCTCTTTCAATATTTTATAAACGTTACAGGCAAATTTAACCTTTGGAGACAATAAAGTTAAATGTTCTTTTCCCTCCTTGTATCCTGAAACTTCAGTGTTATCTGTGTTTTGCAGCTTCCTTGATATCATTCTCCTATGCTGCTGGGTTTGATTGCTTTTTTCTGTTTGTTTGTTTGGGTGGGTTTTTGTTTGTTTGGTTTGTTGTTTTGGGGGGAGTTGTTTGTTTTGGTGGGGGTTTTTTTTGCCTTTTTTTTTTTTTTTGTGTGAGTGTGTGTGTTTGGTTTTTTGCTGTTTGGTTTATTGTTTTTTTTTTTTTTTTTTTTTTTTTTTTTTTTAAATTTTCTTTCCTCAAAGTTT
>JAWWMO010000096.1:22775578-22788989 GCA_035047845.1 Dendrocincla fuliginosa | reverse complement strand
GTTGTGTTTTGCAATGGGAGGTTCCTTGGGAAAAACAATTTACTATATATTGTGTATGAACAAGTGGTAAATACCTGATGCAATAGACATTATCATTAATAGAATCCTTAAAAACATGGACAAATTCCAGAAATCTGTAGCAGAAGTTAATTTGTAACAGAAAATTAGCAGGTTGTGCAGTCTACCTGTACTATTGATATATCTGTTTCTTAATTTTTGTGCTAAATAGTCTTATACTGAAATGACAGTAAATCTGGAGTCTGAATGCTGCTCCTCGAGTTTTGGTCACTTAGTCAATATTTTTAAAACTTCATCTTGTTGGCAATTATTCTGTTAGTTTCTGATGTCTGGGTGAAGTATATTCTAAATGCTCCAGATACACAAGTTGAGAGTTGCTCTCTCTTTCAATTTGTCTGGGTTACAATGGGTATACTTAATGCTGTTTTCAAGAAAAATAAAAACAACCGATTTTCTGGAAAATGATTTTTTAATGGCATTATAACAAAAACTTAATTACATTGATTGGTGGATTTAAAAAAGTAAGGAATTGAATTTGGATACAGCCAAATTTCCTGGTACCTCATATACTTTCTCAAGTAATCTACTTGTGAATTACATTATTAATAGCTTTCCGAAAGCACGTGTAATACATCAGAAGGTTTATAATACGTACTAATGAGAAGAAGATCACATATTTTTACATAGCAGTTGGAATAAAGTCTGAATATTTAAACTGAGTCTAGATTTGTCCTTGTAACTGTAATGTAACCTTTGTTAAACAGATAAACTGAACAGATGCAGGAGGTAACTGCACAGTGACAGCATCAAGTACATTTTAAAAAAGCAATGATAATTGAAACCAAATGGAACAGATCTTGAAAAAGAGAAAATGGATTTAACCTGTGTAACAGACAATTTGAAAAAAAATGTGGTCACTTCTGTAAAAAATGTTCCAAAAATGTTACTCTGTGGGTGGAGCTAGACATGACACTGTAAATAATTTCTGTTAAACCTGCTGATTTCCCAAACTGCTTCAGTACTCAGTGAAATGGGAATACAAAAGAGTAGACACAGATCAGCAAAGTTTGATAAAGAAAGAATATTGGAATCTTTACGAAGTCTCCATCCCTCTGGTCATGTTTGTAGCCCTTCTCTGGACTCTCCCCAACATGTTTTTCTTGTGCTGAGGATGTCAGAGTTGGGTGCAATGTTTCAGTTAGGGTCACAACAGAACAGAGGAGAAAGGAAGAATCCCCTCCCTCAGCCTGCTGGCCACACTGTTTTTGATGCAACCCAGGATACAATTGGCTTTCTGGGCTGCAAGTGCACATTGCTGGGTCATGTCCAGCCTCTCATCCACCAGCACCACCAAGTCCTTCTTTGCAGGGCTGCTCTCAATCTGCTCATCTGCCAGCCTGTATTGATATTGTGGGTTGCCCCAGCCAAGGTACATCATCGTGCACTTCCTCTTTATTAAACCTCATAAGATTCTTATGAGCCCACTTCTTGAGCTTGTCCAGGTCCCTCAGGATGGCATGCCGTTCTTCTGTAATCTTAAAAAATTGCAAATGACTGAGAACAATCACTTTATTCATGCTATTTAGACCCTGTCCCCCCAAAATTTTTTGGTTGAAACACCAAGGTAACTAAATAAAAATCAAACAAACCCAAACAAACAAAAAACTTCTAAAAAACCTATAATGAAATAATGAATATGATGTAAACTTCATCTTGATTCCCCCTCTGTGTGTATGTTCATACCTCATCTAGTGCACAGAAAAATGTTTCCATCTTTTGCTGTTCCTAGTGCAAAATATTTTCTAGGCAGTTATTAGTAAGAGTGTTTGTCCATCACTGTTTAAGACAATGAAAAGTTCATGTTCATGTTGCTCTTTTCAATGCCAATTTGGGGAGCAACACGTAAAGCTGACCCTTAACATTGTGCTTTCCTAAGTTTCCCCTGGCTTCTTTGATATGAATTATTTCAAATGCCATGAGGTCATCATCATAAATCAATTCACATTTTTTTTTTTTTCTTTTTTTTACAAGCACCATGATCTTGTTTGGCAATGAATATTCAGATTGTTTGGTCTGTACTTTAGGCAGTATTTATACTTTTCAAGTTGTCCACAAGAGATTATTTACTGATTTTTATATCACCTTAAAATGCTTTTTCCAGTAATATAACATTTGGCACTTGAATAAAGTGTGTCACTCACCTCACTGATACCTTGTCCTTATACTTGAGCACTGTCAATCTATGTGCCATATTAGGCACAGTGGTAAGCCACTGGCAAACTTTTCCTTTTAAAGAAACTAGAATTAAATACCCTTATTTGATCCATTTATCTCATGTAAAGTTGATATATTGATAAGCATTTTGTTACATAGTTAATATTTTTAGCCCTTTAAAATCACACTTTGGCCTACAGTTTCAGTCAGAGATTTCAAACAGTACTGGATTTGGACAGTCAGTTTCCTATTTCTGTGTCTGTAGTGTTATACCAACATTAAATATAACGGTCCTTTAGGCTGGATCTTTAAAAACTAAAAATTACTGAAAAATACCATCATGGCAAACAAGCAGGTTGACTTGGATATTAAGTATCTCTCTTCTGTGTCAGGTAGAAGTGATACATAAGTAATACATTTCATTCATAATAAATTATAGCCATAGAATTATAATGGCATTCATTTCAGGCATACAAAATGGGCACAGATAAACATATGGAGCCTGAGTATGGAGTAGGGGAGAATGGAGCCCTGATTCAGTTGCTGAAAAGTATATAGTACACAGAACCTGGAGATTTACCCAGATTCATAAATAAAAGAGTATCTTTCAGAAGATCTCTCAAGGATGTCTAGGCTGTGATATGTCCTTTGTCTTAGGCTTCTGTGCTACATCCAATATTCCTTGCAACTTCGTGGTGGTTTGGGAACCTTTAATAGCACAATATTTCATTGAGAATTGCACCTTATGAAAAATGATAAGTTTTTGACTTTCATCTGTCATTTTCTTCAGAAAAGCATTTGAAGGAGCACCTATAGCTGAACTTTCAGAGAACAAAATCATTAAAATTCATATATCCATAAGTTTTAATCTAGTTTGGACTGTTGACATTTATTTATTCAGTTGCTAGGGTTTCTCATCTGAGCATGCTGAACTACAAAAACTGCTTTTGACCCTAACTTGGAGAAAAGTAACGTGAACCTCTTTAGAGCAACCCACTTTCTGAAGTAGTTTAAAAGTCTAAGCAAATTATTCCAGTGGTGCACTTTGCTTAGTGCACACAGCTTAGGCTATGTGTTCCAAGATTTAGTTCAGGCTAATTTGGGGGTTTTGAGCCAAAGCATGGGCAACACACAGGACAGCATCAAGCTTGGCACCACCAGGCATCAGAATAGGAAATAGTATCCACTGGCACTTCAGGCTTCCAGGATTACCCCCAAATTAAAAAACTGCTAGAGCTGCCACTGGGGGCTGGATGTTGCTCAAGGAGTGTAAAACAACATATAGAAATCTTGATAACATGACTGCATGTTCTAAATTCAGAAGTCTCTATTTGCAACCAGTCCAGCAACCCCTCAATTCACTTTCACTTTTATTAAGGTAGATTCAGAATTGGAATGTTGATTTCAAGATCAGATTAATTATAGTGAAAAGAACTGTCTATATTCTTGCTAAAACGATTGTGTTCTTTTCATTCAGTATCATTAAGCGGTTTCAGTGAACTTCACAGCTCTGTTTAAGAGACAGATTTTGTAGTAACAGTAATATTGTCAGTCAGCAATTTGTTTCATCAATACACAGAGAGTTAGAGGCTCTCCATGGTAAAGCAGTACAAAGTCAAATCATATGCCACCTTTTACAATTAACTCACTTGGCAGGTTTGTCTTTCTAAAAGATAGCAAGCAGAGAAGTAAAACCAGAGCCAAGAGTATAACATTCAGGTAATTCTTGCATCCTTTTGTTATCATCAAAATGTATTGCAACTAGATAGTCTAATTTAGAGAAGTAGGAAAAGACTAATCACAATAAAAATTTTTAACAGATAGAAATTTAGAAGACATCAAATCAGAGTCCATAAACCACAATATTTTAACAGAGAAAGCTTATTTTACTGTAATACTACACTCTGGCCAGAAACTATGTCAATGTACCTCACCTAAGACTTCTCTCTCCACCATAACTCTACATATCAGATTCTTTTTATGCTTGAGTGGATGCAAACTAAAATAATTTCCTTGGCATTTGTGAAGATCATTAGTAAGAGAATAAAACAAGGAATCAGTTCCTTCATATAAAAGATGGTCTATTGCTGTCTCATTGCCTAGCTCCTTTTTACCTCCATTGTGACTCCTAATAAATGTCTTAGTCTTTTCATCTTGACTCCTACAATCCTAAGTGTCAAGAAGTCTCAGCTGATTCCAGGAAATAACACCATCCACTGTCACCTTGCTTCCTGTTCATGTTTAGGCCAGTTAAAAAACACCTGGTAGGTTCTTTGGGGTTTTTTTGTGGGGGTTTTGTGGGTTTTTGTTTGTTTGGTTTCATTTTATTTAAAGAATTAGAATATGGTTCTATGCCTATATACAGAATGACAAAAATCATGTCCATTCCTTTCATTTTAGAGCAGGCTTTTCAACTCTACATTGCTTAGAGTCTCCCTATTGTTTTTCTTCACCTCATCAGAAAGTGAGTGCTACTCTGCACCAGCAGTCTAAGTCAAAAGTCATGTTCTAGTCAACATGAGACTTGCAGGACCAAAATTAAAATCAGAATTAAAACAGCAACACCAAAATCACATTTGGCGGGGGCCAGGGAGATGGGGTGTGTGCTTGATACCTGATGTACCTTCTAAGAACACTGTAGAGCTAGAACACCATATATTTGCTCAAAGATCTGGGTTTGTATCTATCTTTGCAAACTCATGGCATATCATTTTAACTGTGGGCTAAACAAACAATATAAGTGAGGAAAACAAGCATACATAAAGCTTGCTGCCTTGAGCTAAATCCATAACATTTCTGACTCCCTGCAGCAACTCTTCTAAAATCACTTTTATGAACAAGCTTGTCTGATTTGTAATCTCAGTGAGCTCATGTTAAGGCTTAATAGCTGTCCTAATAGTCTAATCCTCCTTCACAAGTCAGCTGCTTTGTTCAAAGCTCCTTGCAGCAAAGGAGTTTCTTGGATCCTGTGAGTTTTCAATATTCAGCTGCACTGCTTCTTTGGAAAGGGAGCATACTAGCCATGAGGTGTCTCCCATGCAGAGGAAACAGTTGCTCATTGATCCTTGCTTTACAGCTCTGAACTTTTTGTGTCATAGTCCCTGTCTGCTTGTTTCAGGGGTTGCATCACTAAATGATGAACCAAATGCAGGCATTCACTTTAAGGCTAAGCTGTAGTCATGGAAACTTAATTAGATAACACTTCCTGTTGCTAACCTTCAATGCCATAAGTATAAGTCCTTCAATTTTGAAACATATCAGCTTGCATTGTCTACATCACCATATTAAGTATTTCAGATCAGATATATTGTTTTCAGTCCTCAGAAATGTCTCTAATAGTAATTTGAGGCACACAGGGAATTTAAGGAGACCCATAGACCCATTTTAGTAGCTAGCATATTTCCAAGTATCAGTCTTCATTTATACTGTTGGTCTTTACTGACTTTTAACTGTGATTAATCTTTTTGTTTGTTTGCTTTGTTTTTTCTTTTTATTATTATTATTATTATTTATTTGGACTAACAGAAACACTCTAAAGAAAATGTCTTGAACGGATAACAGAACTTTTACAACTTGACAATTTATAGATTTGATAAATCAGCCTCACTAGTTTACATACACAATCTGTAAAATAGATATATTGCTACATTTAATTCAGAAACTTCAGAAAAGGCACAAAAGAAATGTAACTATTCTTAATTTAAATAAATTCTAATTAGTAATTCTTAATTACTTACCTGAATAACAATAAAACTAGCACCTAAGTTCAGAGAAACTTTTTTTTTTAAGTTGTCCATGTTCTTTACTAACTCTTCAAGGTTTACGCTCAGCTTTACTATTACACTATGTTTACTAATTTAGCTTCTGAATGTAAAATTTTAGAATATGGGCTCTCTTGAAAATGTGGAAGAGGGGAAGAATATCCATCCTTCCTCATCCTTATAAGAGCAAAGGGAGAATAGTTCAGAGGAATCATTCCAAGGAGGAGCATTCCCCAGCACAATGAGCAGAAAAGCCCTGACAGGCAGTATGAGCAGGTATCTGGATGACATGTGCACGTTGGCAGTCCTCTTTTTCCTGTCTGCAGCAACATGACCACAGAATATTGGGTTGGATTTTTTCCCTGCTTAAGGAGACATAAACTGCCTGAGGTCAGGCAGATTTCACTGGGGTAGTAAACTTCATCATTTACACACAGGAAACTATTAAGGACATGGTTGTCTTCCTAAGCTTCAGGTTACTCTCTGGCACCTACACTACCCGTCCTTCATTTTATGTCATAGCACAGTAAATATTTGAAGGAATTCACTTATCTATTCAATGGAAGAGACTTTGTAAAATTTTGCAATAACTGTTTAAATGGTTTAAAAATCTGAATCTGTTCTTCAGGAATCAAAGTATGTTTGTTTTCTCTAGCTCTTCAGAGATTGTTGGTACCAGTGTGGTGTCTGACAGAGAGCGCTGTCATGCCCCAATGTCTGTGAAGGGAACTCATGTTCAACTCAATCTACCAGTCAATTTTCTGCATAAGGCAGAGTGAGATGGGTCACGCTTATCCACAGACTGCTTCTCCACAAGTTTCCATCCCTGCCCATTGCTGTCTCTCCACTTCCCTTATCAACACCCTATTGGACAAATACTCTTTCCGATATTGTCTGAAAAAAACCCAAAACAATATTATCGTGTGCTCCCTGGTCATGTATCAGCACAGGGAATAACAGTAAGAAGAACAGAGCTCTGCAGCGAACCTTGTTTAGATCACACCAGATATCACCTAGATACTTGGTTTTGCATAAAATACAATACTTCAAAGTCTGGAATCCAAATTTACATATTTTTAAATAACTTTGACTCTTTTTCCTCATTTTTTTTTTAACCCAATGAAAAGGGATAGTTCATATTTAGTGAAAGTAACATAAACCTCTTTTACTTGAATGGAATGATTTTCTCCCCAAGTATATATTGGTATTCTTTTGGATATTTGATTCTCTGCATATCTCTAGGCTACACTCCTAAAAGTCAATTTAAGATTTTCCCAGTTAGTTATGCTCAATTTCAAGTAATCACTTTGGTGGAAGACTGAGGACTATATAATGGCTACAGTCATGCAATGATGAGAAAAAATGCTACAGAATGTCCTCAGAGGCAATAGCCCACTGCAGACATTCCTGTCCTGTGTGTGTGAAACTCTGTTCCTGTACGTGTGAGTTTGCAAATGTTCTGTTCCCAAAAGAGCAATGCAAGCATGCCTGAGGCATTGTTTTCTGTTGAATCTATATTGCATCCCATAATGTTGAGAACATCTACAGAAAGCTTTTGCACTGAGGCCACTGGATACTTCTTGATAAGCTGATCCTAAAAAGGACATGTTTTTGAAAACACATCAGTTTTTGTGTGTGGTTTCCAAGACCAGAATAAAATGAATCAGGTGATTCTCATTCAGCAATGTTGTCAGGAAGATGACTGCCCACAGCCCTGCGGTACAAGGATGAAGGTAACAGCTATTCCAGGTATATTTGCAGTTCCAGACTTGCCTGCTCCACCACTTCCTCCTCTTCCTTTTCCTCCTCCTTCTCCTCCTCTTCTTTCTTTATTCTTTCTTTTTCTTTATTCCTTCTTTCTTCTTCTTACAATTGTGATCCATTCTAGCCCATGTGACTAATCAAAGCATGCAATTACTGCCTCAGCTGCTAAAATTCCAAATATGCAGCGTTCACGGCACATTTCCTCTCTTTCTTATTTTCCCTTATGAGATTTTGTCAGTGAAGGCCAGATATAGAATTATTCAAATGGTTCTGAACACTTTTTCTGCCAGTTCTATTCTTGATGTACTTGGCCTTCCATAATGAAGAAGTTCAAGAGCTTAAAGATTAGAAACTAAAAAGAGGTTAGTGAGTTTAAATAAAACATAATGTAAAAATCAATGTTATCAATCCCCCAATAAAGGGTGAGTGTCACTTTCATCGTTATTTGGTTTTGTTTGGATTTTTAAATTTGTTTAAAAACTCCCAAGTAATAACACTGGAAACAAGATGTGGGATATTTCCATTCTCTAACTGCAGAGTGACATGTGGAAGTAAAAATAAGGTGGTATTTGGTCAAAGCTCAGCCCTCAGAATCTATATCTCTTTGACATCTATTGTGCAAGTGTAAGACAGGATAGAGAAGGCAGCATTATGACCTTTTGAATTATTCTGAATTCAGGCATAGTTCTGAAAGATTTCAGAAAAGTGCTAAGAGTTACAAAAAAAAAACCCAAATACCCCCAGAGATCTCACAAAGCTCTTACAACCATAGTTGCACTTATATACAATCATAGTTTCCAGAAGAGATGTTCTCCTACAGATACTGCAGTGCCAGTGGGTAAAATTCTTTGAATTTTCTGTGTGATTTGTTAGCGCAGATTTCAAATATAGAAGTGATTTAGAAGTTTAGAAATCATTGACTTACAACGACATTTAGGCTTTTAAGTGTTTAAGTCACATAAGTCATCTGCTGTTAGGTATTTTACAGCTTCTCTTTCATTGAATTGGTTCCTATGTTTGAAAGTAATCTTTTAACTCTATTTTTGAAAGAGATTTTTCATCCTCAGAAATTCCTGCCAGTATCTATGGACTATTCAGATTGATATTTAGTTTCCCATTGACATACACTGACTATTGATTTCTTCTCTTTCATTTTACTCCACCCAGATTCTCTGGAGAAACAAATAAAAATACAGATGAAATATTTGCAAAAAATAAGGATATGCTCTAAATGTATAGGGACAATTACATCTGAGAAACAGCACCAACAGCTGAAATTGAAATTTCAATTCCTGCTAAAAGGAAGCATCATGTTGAAATTCATCATCTAGGAAGCATCAATACAGGTAAATGAAGGTTGGGCACAGACTATAATAAACATATCAGAAAAGGAAATAATTTGCTCTTTTATTGATTAAGAGAATCAGTCCTGTGCAATCACTTGTGGGTGATCTGAAAACATAAGAAAATACTATAATAATAAAGAAATGGCTAAAATGGCTAAAATTCATTCATCTCAGAAAGCTGAAGCTCAAAAGATTTTCTTTATTAAAATACAGTCTGTCAATAAATAAACAAATAAATAAATAAATATTGTTGGACTACTACAGCTGTATTAGGATTATGTTCCCTGCAAAATGGTTGCTAGCTACCATTAAGTGTTGGTAAGGAGAAAAAGTGTTTGCTGTTAATTAATATTATCTGAGTGGAAAGAGCATTGATCTACTTAAATTTCTCTAGCTGTCTTGTTCTTTGTAGCCAGAGTTTGGAGCCATCATATAAATTTCCATTCTGTAAATATTCATCACCTGTAATAGATTCATCTCCTTTGCCAGGAATGGATTTTCCCATAGAAAAATCCATTCCTTTTGATAGATTTTGCTGGCAGTGGCCTTACATTGAGGCAGTCTTGTGACACAGTTTTATTGCAGGGTTTGCTTCAGCTGACATCTGTCATTTTCACCTTTTTTGGGTCACTGTTTCAAGAAAGTTTGCAGTTGCAAGTTTGAGTTTGTTACTTCCAGGCAAAGCACACCCACATCCAGGCCCTATGTACTTACTTGGGATAGTAGGAGGACAATGCATGACACTTTCATCTGCTTGTATGCCATGCCACCTTTATCCTACCATTATCCTGCCGCAGCCATACAAAATGCCACAAGGACAAGTTCTGCTTGGATAGCCACATGTAACTTCCAAAGGTGCACACAAGATGGATTCTGAAACCCAAACACTGGCACATATTCTTGTTTTATTCAAAGGTTTTGAAGCTTTAAAGTAATTACTGTGCAAACTGCAATATGGTGAGAGGTCAGGTATGCACAATTTATATGTTAGATCAGATTAGGATTACCAGCTGCAGGTCATTTCCACTGGATTTATCTTTTACTTTATACACAAGAGCAGAAGTCCAGTTTTGGAATGGTGAGAGGGGAGATAGCCTTTACGTATTCACATATTTGCATGAAATTTTTTGTGCAGAGATAGAAAAATGACATGTTTAGCACCTTTCTAGAAATCATGGCCAAAAGCTGCTTCTTAAGCCTTTCAGAAATTCACAGGGCCAGAAAGAAACCCTTTACCAAATCATTAAAGCAGCTGCAATACAACCTTCCACATTTAGAATTTAAATTAAAATTAAACAAATCAGAGAATAATACTAAAAAACTTCAAGCACCATCTCTCAGTGAGTCATCAATACCTTACAACTGTGAGCAAACTAACTGGCCCTGTCCAATATGAACTGAGAATAAATCTGATTTAAGAAAAACCCTGCCTGTAACTTCCGGGTGGGTACAGAATTTTAACCATCTTTCAAATCTTCCAAAGAAATAGCTTTGCAGTATGTTCAGAGGAACAAAAAGATGTTACATCACTGGTTTCTTATAGAACATAGTAGATAGAAGTTACAGCATCTTGTGAAAAATGCATTAATAAAAATACTTGTGTTTAAGCCTTTTGAAAAAGGAATTTTCAATTTAATATTATCTATTTTTTTTTTTTTTAATTCAGCACCTTGTGCCTTTTTCTTTGTTCACATGAGTCTTCTACAGTGAGTTTGTTCCTAGTGATGGACTGTCTGTCTGAAGGACGTAGAGTCATCTTGCTTGTATGTACAGACAGTCTGAAATGAAAAGTGGTCATAGTAGCCTGCCACAGTTCTTCCCTCTGAATCATTGAAAGTAATTTTACAGTTTAAGAAATAAATTGGGGGGGTTTGTCAATGACTAAGGGGGCTCCATGGTATCCAGCACCTATTTCAACTAGAGGAAGTAGAGTGCCAGCTGATCAAAAAATCATTAGAAGTGGTTTATATTCCTGCTGACCCTTCATCAGAATAGAAAAAATAAGGAATGCTTGATAGGACATTTCTTAGACAGAAAGAAATTTGCTTCTTACTGTCTAAGAAACTGGGAAGCATGAGACAGCTCTGTGTCCATTGGATCAGAAACTTGGAACATGACTAGGCTGGACAGGAAGGCTGATGAAAGCTGAAGAAATATCAGCAACAAACATTTTTTTAAATACATTGCATAGATTAGATTAAAAAAAATAAATCTAAGTTATCTTCTGCAGCCTACTTGAACTGCAGATATTGGCAGAGCCCCAACCCCATTCCTTCTCATGTAACTGCTGTCCTGGGCTGGACTGCAATCCATAACCAAAGACTCGTCTCTCTGCCAAGAGTGTAAGCAAACAGACAAGCACAGTGACTAAGGGGTATCCAGCTAAGGAGAAAATGTTTTGCAGACTTCACAGAGCATTCTGAGTTGGAAGGAACTCACAAAGACTATCAAGTCCAGATCTTAAGTGAATAGTCCATACAGGGATCAATCTCGTGACCTTAGTGTTATTAACACCATGCTCTAAGCAACTGAGCTAATCTCAGGGTCACTTTTAAATAAAATTAAACATTTATTAGAGGAAACAAAATAGACAAAGCAAGACTGAAACATTAAATATAAGGACAAAAAGTGAAAACTCAAAACTGGATCTCTAATATGTTTCACTTCAGTGGTTGGATAGGAAATCGAGCGAAAAACAGGAAAACTGAAAGGGTGCAGGGGAAATTTTGTAAGGTTTTCAATGAAATAGATCAAAACTATTGAAATAGCTATTTATGCCAAACTAAAAAGCATTTTGTTTCAGTTCTAAATCATTTGATCTCCTTCTGATTTAGTTCTTCTAATAATGACAACTTTTAAAATGGAGTGTTAAACACTAAGTTGTGTTTACTTCTCAAAATGTTTGATTTCACCACTTTTTAATGAAGCATTTAATTTTGAAAATGTCAAAACATTTTACTAGCATAAAAATATTTTATTCTGTTTTCAGAATAAAATGTTTTGACATTTTGAAATCTCCCCTTTTCTGACAAAAGCATTTGCAAAATTCAATGCTAATTGAGATTTTTAACATCTAACTTCTTCCCTCTCATCCCGCCCCCAGAATCCATTTTACAAAGAACAAAAGTTCCAGACCTTTCTGAGCAACAAATAAATTGCTCATTAATCACACAGCAGTGATTAAACAGCAGCTTCTGACAAACAGGATTAGGGACTCTAGGCTCCTCCTGTAACATAGCTGGATTTTTGATAGTTCAGCAGGACTGCAGGCAAGTGTGCTGTCGTACCAGAGGCGTGACTGAGATGGGAATAGTGGTGCTTGGCAGCTCTTTTGGTGAGTGTAAAGAACCACTCTCAGCTAACAACACTGCACAGCTCTGTGTGCTTCTCTACACGCACCAAACCTGTGGTAAATGTAAAAATATAAAATCAGAGTACAAAACCCATCTGAACTGGTGTTCAAAACAATCTCTTCCTGAGCATCTCACTTGTACAAGGGAAGAATCTTACCTGAACCTATTGATGCTTAAAATGTTTGTGCTGTTTTCCCTTGCAACTGTTTTTGGTTTTATATTTTTATAATCACGTTGTTCAGAGCTGTGGTCACTTTGAAGTTCCCACTGTGGTTTAACAATCTATTTTCATTGATTGCATCCTTCTGACACTCTGTTTCATGTGCCTTACATCATCTTGTCTTTCCAAAAAAAGTCTTATGTTTGTCTTTTGAACTATGTTTTTATTTTTATGTACAGAAATGTGAGGGGAAAGGTGTAAAATTGCAGTTTTCAAAGGACTACCATGTGGCTTATCCAACTTGGGTTGCCCCTCCTGCAACTTGATTACCATTAGTTCCACATAAAGCCTCTCAACAGTTCCTATAGTGTTGACTCTGAATTTCCTCTTTCTGATGCATACTAGTTGCTGTCATGTAATAACAACAATAATGTTTATTATAATGATAATAATTATTATATTGTTGGAAAATATATAAAATTAATAAACAGAACCTTTAAAGATTCACTATGCAATTAATTCCATTTAAGAATGAACTATTAAGTGGAAAAAGAACAGCCATGTAAGCCCCTCAATAACTCATAACTCCAGAAAAAGAGTCAGGAAATGAATCTCTATCCTTACCAAGGAAAGACCGAGGTGCAGAAAATGGAAAGGATGTAGTTATTCTCCTGCTGATCACGTACCAGGTTCAACACGCAGTGCAAGTATTGCATAGGGTGATCAGTGGATGACAATTAGGAGTGGCAAAGATGAGCTTGAGTCTCTGAATATAGGCCTGCATTCCCTGCCTTT
>JAWWMO010000096.1:22693603-22704498 GCA_035047845.1 Dendrocincla fuliginosa | reverse complement strand
ACACAGAATATTAGAAATGGGAGAACTGGGCCAGAGAAGGGTGAGTGGAGTTTTAGCAACATCCTGATCACAAACATATAGGTACGCTTTTTTATCACAACAATCAGGACTTAGACATACCTCACTTAAGTCTCTGCATTTAGAAATAACTAGTATCAGTGGACTGATATAGGTGTATATGAAGGATATCAGATGTGGATTTGAGATCTTCTGAACACCAAAGATTCAGACACCAAGTCTGTTTAACACAAGCTGGAAAGATGGAGTTTAGGAAATATTATGAGTTGCCAAAACAAACATCCTGTATTCCACAAAACATAAAACCTAAAACCCAAAACAACTCTATTGATTTCACTCATTCTGATGTAAGTAAATCTGCTACTAAACTTTGATCACTAGGAAACTTTGCCCTCTGGGCTACAGATCACCACAGCTTATGTTAGCAAAATAACATTTCAATGTTCCACAGCAGCTAATGATTCCTGGTACAGATGGGCCAGGTACTGAACTTCCCCATCAGTCACACACTTCCTGATCTATTGAACATTGTAACTGATTTCTTATGCAAAAAACTACTGAGTGTGGTCTCTCTGCACCTCTGAGAGATCTTGTCCAAGATCCTTAGCTCCTCTTGAGCACCACAATGAACAGACTTTTGGAGATTGACATAGTTCATGCTTGCTAACACAGTTTGTACTTAATGTAATATTCCATTAGAATGTGAAAACACTACTCTTGCTGAAGTGAGTTGTTTTAAAATGCTTTTAAAAACAATAATCATAATTATTTATGCAAAACCTCCAATAGATTACTCTGGGATTTGCTAATGAAAGACTGAAGACTTAGACTCACAATTTCTAAATAGATTCTGCAGAGGAGAGACCATAGCTTCAAACTATTTTTTTTTATTATTATTTATTGGAACTGGAATACTTGTTAGTAACACAAATTAAGCTATACCTTGTCAGCTTTTAGGGGCAGGATTTAAAATTTGCATCTCTCTCTTTCAATCTCCCTAATTTATTGCAGAGCTGAAGCTCATATACAGACCACACAGTCCACAGTATAATTGACTTCATCTCCTTTCCTTATGTAATAAATAAATTAGATAGTATTGAAGCCTTTAAATTAACAAAAAGTTAAATAACATTTTATGAGTTCTCTTGGTAATTCTGAGGCCTGCACCACATTTAACATAATACATCATTACAGCAAAAGCACTCTGCAGTATTGCAGCTGTATTACAGTAATATTATTATGGGAGAGCTGCTGCTTTGAGATGCCTATTAAACAGGTTTCAAGACCCCAGGAGCCTCCAAATGGTCAATAAATTGTACATTACCCAGGATTGCTCAGTGAGCTATCACAGAGCCACATTACTTAAACAAAGCTAAAAGTTAACCATTCTCTTTCTAGGGACTCAGCCATAGGGACTCTAGGGAGAAATCAGAAGCAAGCCCTTACCTTATCAAGGTGTTTGATGGTGGTCTCTTCTAGCCATAAAAAAACCCTAACATGTATTCAGTATGTAATGAGTCCTCATTTTTAAAATTTTCCTGTTACAGCAATAGCCTTTTGCATAAGAAATTAGTTATAGCACTCAATAGATCTCGAAGTGTTTGAGTGATGTGGAAGTTCAGTACCTGGCCCATCACTACCAAGAATCATTAGCTGCTGCGGAACATTGAAATGTTAATGTTCTTATGATATATACTTACCAGAGGTAGAGATGTCTCATTTTTGCATCATCCACAAAATATCACAGAAGGAAATGATGTAACATTATCAGTATTTTCCAGTGTAAATTGGAAATTCTAAGAAAAAAGCAGTGCTCCATTCTCTGTTCATAAGAAAATAACTACTAAGACATTTTTGCTTGTAAATAGTGAAACCCACTTTTAATCATCAGGCGAGCATAAGCTTTACAAAGTATGATCAAGGTTTCATTTCCACAGTATTCTGAGAATTTAAGTTGCGGACTGAAATCAGCACAGACAAGCTTTCTTGGAAGCAAAATAGCACTCTTGACATTTTTGATAGTAAAAAGCTGGATGTGTGTTAATTCTGAAAGCATGGATTAGGTAGGGAATGACTCCCCAGTGTCAAATGTCATCACTGAAAAATTGCCAAAGTACTTCCCTTGTCTCAAGATTTCTAGAATGACTCTCAAGAGGAAGAAAAAAAAAAATTGCACAAATTTGAATAACAGCTGAAAAATTTTTTGAGGAATAAAGGGTAAAATGTTCAATGCCAAAGTAAATCAGGATACCTATTAGCAGTATATCCACCAGTACCTATCCCTTACAGAATGGGCACATGCACAAAGATGTCTCTAAATGTAAATATAAATAATAATATTCCCCTTTCCCTTGATGACTAGAATACTATCAAACTTACCTTTCCTCAGGCAAGATCTCAACATGTCAAGGCTCTTTAATCCCCTCTGAACTGAAAACATGAATTGGGATGTCAATTATTGCTAAATTAGTCTTGTGATTTTTTTTTTTTTTCTGCACTTGAAAACCTCTAACCCTTTCTCTCAGGCAAAGATATGCAAAATTACTTGTAAACCACAGAGGCCTCAATTTGTGTAGTCCATCACAAATGTTGTGGGCCATTATTTATCCTCTATGTTACAAATAGAAAAAAAAACAAACAAACCCAAACATTAATTTTACTTCCTTTCTGCTCTTACATTACAGATTTATATTAAACTGCACAAAGGACAAGTAAAAAATAAAATCCTGCATTTCCCTTCCTTTCTTTTTCTATTATGCCTTATTTGTACATAGGGCTCCGAATTCCTTCATATACTCTGAATCCCACCACTTCAAGGAGTTGCACTTATTTGCCTAACAATTAATGAGAAGAATTTGCTTTGTGTAAGCAAACCCAGAGGATCCTCATCAGACTCCAGGAAAAAGCTGAGAGACTTTGGTCTGCTAAGTATCACTGTGATAATTTGCTTCTGCAGCTAAATATGACTCCTGAAATACATTGATAGAATACTGACAAGAAACACTGAACATTAAAAAATGTACTATTGATTCAGAATGACTATTTATGCCTATATATAATCTACTCAAATTTGCTGAGGGAAACAATAGCCAAAACACATATTATTTCTATTTGCATGGAATACATGTTAAAATTTAAATTAAGCTCTGCATGTAATGCAGATAAAGGCCAATCTTGGCAGCAATGGGAAAGCTTGTCTTTGAAAATATTATGAAGAGTCTGTCTGGGTGACTTCAGGACAGCACAGGAATTTAGTTGAAAGAATTTTGTGTTTAGTGATCATACATTAGAATCCTCAACACTGTGCTGAATATTTCCTTCATGTAAACTAGTGGACTTATTGAGGGACCTGTAAACTTTTTATAGCCTCTCCTTAACGAAATGCAAAAGGAGTCAAAGGTTGTAGGTCAGGGACTCAGTTGCTGTAAACCAGTCTAGATCCAGTGAGAGAAAGAATGCCATTTACACAGACTATGGTGTTGCATCTCTGAGGGCTTTGAGGTAGATTCAAGCCAAATCAAGTTTGACCGAGCATGGAATGCACTAGAAAGCTGTAGGCCTGCACACAGAGTCATCTTTCCCTTCATCTTTCTAAATAAGATGAAATGTTAATCCTGCCAATAGAATCAAGAATCTACACAAATCTTGATGTTTGTAGGATTGTTACTTCGGACCTACAAGGTAGAAACTTTCTTCCTCAGGAGTCCACATACATTGTTAGAAAATTAAAATGCAATGGAGATTATGTCAAGGCTCTAGACTTAAATGCAGTAACTGCTGTGGGATGCAAAATGCAAAACGAATGGGAACAACATAAATGGTGGACTTGGTCTAAGAAGGAAATGATTGGTATTAATCAGCAACTTCTCTAAAGAAGTTAGTCAAAAGTTTCTCCTCCTGAAGTCCCACTGTTTTTAGTGAAGCATTTCTGATGAATAGTTGCACTATTCACTAACAAACACTAACTTGTGTTTGCAGACATAATTTATATCAAAGATTTCCTCCAGGAATTAACAGCAACTAGGAGAGATAAAATGAGATAGGTGGGTTTGGGTTTATTACATTGCTTTGTCATGCAAATTAGAGTGAATATCCCTCATCTATCAGGCCACAGGATTACAGGTTTGGTCAAGCAGGACTTCTCTTTTATGAATCCATGTTGACTACTCATGACTACCTTCTTTTTCATCCTGTGTCTGGATTTTTTTTCCAAAGTATTTATTTATTCCATCACCTTCCCAGACATAAAGGTAAGGTGAATTGATCTGTAATCCCTGATCCCTTCTTGCCTTTTTCAAGACAGGAGAGACATTTGCTCTCATCTAGTCCCCAGGCATCAATTCCAAACCACTCTCATCATTCAAACATTCTTAAACTGAGAGTTTAAGCTATATGTTGGTGAGGGTCATTCAGAAGATTTTAATAATGGCATTCTGATTTCATTAGAAAATACTGGAGCAACACAGTTACAATGTTTCCCACACTACCTTCATAAATGCTCCTGATTGTGTAATCTTAATTCATTGCAAAAGAAAACATTAAAAAAAGGCAGAGCCCTGGTCTGGTCTCGTGTTCTGAACTTCTCTGTGTGCTCCCATGACATCATCTGCATCAGGGTCATCACTACCTTGCACTAGATGCACAAAGATCAGAATTATTGGAAGGGAACACCAAACTGATGGACTAAGGACTTCTTTCTACCTTGAAAACAGTCTATTAACTTCCCAGGCATTACATCGTAACACCTACAGCCCTGGGTCTGACCTGTACTGTGCACAGGTACTGAGGGAACAGTGAATACAGCAACATGTAGCAAAGTGCCTAAGCATGTGTTCCAGTTTTTAGTTCTCTATAACATATTTCACTTGCTCTTATGCTGCCCACTCCACCTACCTGTTCATTCAGCTTCTCTAGAATCCTACAGTCTAGATAAATCACAGATAAATAGCATTCAGGAGTTTTCCACTTGAATATTTTGACCCTCTTGGAAATCCAGAAAGCCCTAAACACAAATGCAGTCCTTGTATTACACAATTACACCTCCAACCATATCAAAGCCAAGTGAAAGTCTTGGTGAGGTTAAATTGCTTGGGATAGGAGTCACAAGACTCTAGGTTTGGTCTATTGTTAAGCATTCATTACCAGTATATTTTGGTGGAAATAAAGTTACACCATCTCACCGAAATAATGTGTTAGGGACCTAGAAATATTAACTTTAATCATTAATCTATACTGTACAAAGTAGTAATCTACACTGTTCAAGGATTTGGTTCAAGTACATTTAATTCAATGCAGAATTTAATTAATAGTTAATTTGTTTCTGTACTTTCCAAGTACATTGTAATGGATCTATCTTTTTGCATCCCTCTGAGCTTATCAAGCAGTTACAGTTTCTCCTTAAGTTGTTTTGACCCTACTACCCTTGCATAACCAGTTTCTGTGAGGTTACTGTGTTGTTGGATCTATCAAAAAGTCTGAAATTTATTAACTGCAAATTATCAGCCTTTTCTCTAATAGGGTTAGCACTAATTAGCTCTAAAATAAGCAGTGAATTACTATAAATGATAAAGTCATCATTTACATTGATTACCTTGCTAATTAGTCGTAGAAAAAAGTAGGCCATTTGAGCAACAAATGACATTACTATGTCACTATAAAGAGACATCACAATTAGACCTAACCCCTGTTTCAGTTTTGCTTCAGTAAAGATCAACAAACCAGATGCAATTCAATAACTGATTAATTATTAATATTTTTTACTGATTTCAATCAGAGTTCTAGTTCAAGTACCTTCTTTCCCTAGACAATCTTTAATTACATTTTTTTCTAAAATACCCACTCTGCAAACCAACTGTAATACACCAAGGAGGACTGTGTATCCATTTCTACAAAGGCAAGAAGATCACATAAAATACAGAGAGGGGCAGAAGCTGAAGGTGCCTTCACAGGACTCAGTTCCAAGAGTCTAAGATTTGACATACAAAATCCAGAAATACTGAAGGTATCCAATTAAATGTTCATTTTCTTATCTGATGCTGACAGAAAATCTATTCACCACTGTACAGTACTTAACATGAGTTAACAAAAATCACAGAAGCATTTAGGTTGGAAAAGGCCTTTCATTTCATCGAGTCTAACTGCAAACCTAACACTGCCAAGTGCAACACCAAGTTATGTCCCACGATGCCACATATTTTAAATACCTCCAGGGATGATGACTCAGCCACTTCCCTGGGCATTCTGTTCCAGTGCTTGACAATCCTTTCTGTGAAGACATTTTTCCTAATATTCAATCTAAACCTTTCCTCGTGTAACTTCATGCCATTTTCTCTTGCCCTATCACTTCTTACTTGGGAGAAGAGACCAACCCCCACCTGGCTACAAGCTCATTTCAGGTAGTTGTAGAGAGTGATCTGTTCCATGCTGAGACTTCTTTTCTCCAAGTTAAATAACTACACCTCCTTCAGCTGTTCCTCATAAGACAAGTGCTCCAGACTCTTCACCAGCTTCGCTGTCCACTGAACAAGCTCCAGCACCTCAATGCCTTTTTTCTACCAAGGAGCCCAGAACTAGACACACTTGAGGTGTGGCCTCACCAGTGCCAAGTACAGGGGAAGAATCATTTTCCTAGTTGTGTTGACCACACTATTTCTCATACAGGCCAGGATGTCATTGACCTTCTTGGCCACCTGGGCTCCCTGCTGGCTCATGTTCAGCTGGCTGTCGACCAGCACCTCCAGGTCCTTTACTGCTGCCCTTTTTAAACCAATGGCCTCAGCCCATTGTTCCAGGCTGTTCAGATCCCCCTGTAGAGCTTTTCCACCCTCCAGCAAATCAATACACCTGTCCGACTTGGTGTTACCTGCAAACTGACTGAAGGTGCACGTGAACACCTTGTCCACATCATCAATAAAAATATTAAACAGAACTGGCTCCCATACTGAGCCCTGGGGGACACCACTAGTGACCAGCTGCTAGCTAGATCTGGCACCATTCAGCATCACTCTGGGCCCAGCCATCCAAAGAGTGCACTTGGCCAAGCAATGAGAAGCCAGTCACTCCAGGAGAATGCCGTGGGAAACAGTGTCCAAGACTTTACTAAAGTCCAGGTAGACAACACCCACAGCCTTTTCTTCCTCCATTAAGCAGGTCACCTTATTGTAGAAGGAGATCAGGTTGGTCAAGCAGGACATGCCTTTCCTAAACCCCCTACCCTAGTGGAATGGAGAGGAGAATCAAAGTAAAACTCGTAGGTTGAGATAAGAACAGTTTAATAATTGAAATACACTAATAATGGTAAATGATAATGATAATAAAAAAAGATAAACAAGTGTTGCACAATGCAATTGTTCACCACTTGCTGACCAGTGCCAGAGCCTTCTTTCCTGAACCCAGATTAGCTGCCCTTCTGGGTAGCTCCTCACAGTTTATATAGTGGGCATGATGTTCTATGCTGTGAAATATCCCTTTGGTTAGTTTGGGGTATTTGTTCCAGCTATACTCTCTCACAGTTCCTTTTGTGTACCTTCAGCAGAGCAGAAGACAACAAAAAAAAGTCCCTGACTTAGGATAAACACAACTTAGTAAAAACTAAAACAGCAGTGCACTATCAAAACCATTCTAATTCTGAATCAAAAACACAGCACTCTAACAGATACTGAGAAGATAATTCTACCCTAGTTGAAACCAGGACAATCAGACACTTGCATACAAACCACAAGTTGCTACAGTCTTTGAGGAGACCATTCAGAGTGCATCAGACCTGCAATGGTGAAGAGGAGGCTTGAACCTTGAGGGACTCTGCAAACTTCTCTGGCTATGCCCACTAACACTGCTGAGGAAAATGTAGACTTGGAAGAAGATGCAGACATACAATGAATATCCAGAATCTTGGAGGCTGTTGCAAATAATATCTAGTTCAAGTGCCATTAGCCTAGTACAATTAGTCTAGTGCAGTAGTGAAGGGCCCTGCACAGAGGAAGGACTTGTACAATGACACCTTTGAAAGACTTCGGTCTCATTGCATCCTAATGTCACAGCAATAATCCTACAGCTTGTAAAACAGAACATGATACTTTCTTTTTCATTTTTCTTATTCTACATTGTCTGCATTCCACACCTTCTCACACCTTTAGATTAGGAAGTTGATATAGTTTTCTACTACAAGCTAACAGCTGTGGATAAGAAAGGTTCAATGAAGTAAATAACTGAAGCAGAAAGACACTACCTGAAATATACAAAACACACACGCCCCCCAGATTAAGGAAGGAATGAAGACTGAACCTGGATATGGCAAGAGATCAGAAGTACTGGTGAAAAAAAAAACAGATGAAGAAGCACAATGCAGCTCAGTTCGAAGTATGCAGATGGAGCTATGATCTAGAATCTTTTCTTCTTTTTTTTATTTTTCAATAAAGAATTACTTTGCTATTGTGCTGATTATCAGACAGTACAGAGACTAAGGCTAGTTAAGAGTGCTTAGAGTCCTTCTAAGTGTCTAGATTGAGTGCTGTGAAAAAAACACGGCATTGTAGATAGGCTGCTTGACATAATCTTGCATGTCCTCGCAGCACAGGACCTTATCATTCAAGCAAAAATTAGCCTCACAGGGCAACAACTGACCCTCTTTATAAATAAGCCTCCTCAGATCTACAGAAGATTACAAAAAACATTTGTACATCTTTATGTTAGCTTTCTTCTTTCAAATACACTTAGATCCAGAAGGGATAAAGGCAAGGAAGCACTGAACCTTTCCTTTATGACAAGGTAGTAACTGTGTTAAAGTAAACTGACATCAAAGCAGCATAAGCAAGCGATACTGTCTTCATACTTGTTTCTGGTTTCTGTGAAAAATTATTTATTATTAAGGATTATCCTTTTTTCCCCTCTTCTGTTCACTAAACTTTTTGGTTTTAATCAGGATGTGATTTTTAAAATTCAAAAACTTTTAAACACAATAACCAAACAATGAGTGGTTAGAGCACTATGAATCACTAACTTAATCTAGACAGAACCATTTCAATCTGTATTCACTGTTCCACAGCTGATATGTTAAGAAAAAAGCTTTTAACTTCCTGACTATTACATGCATATCAATTTTGCCAGAAAACAAACCCTGAAAATTTCAGGAGACAATAATTCTACCCTGACATTGATAAAACTAAAGTTTCAAAGACCTGACCTTGAGTCATACCACATTTTCCTTATGTCTAATTAAAGACTCAGAATAACTTTGTTTACTTTTCTGTCCAATTTTACCATTTAATACTGACAAAGTATACAGAAAAAGGTAAACAAAGACAAAGAAAATAAGTACCTGAAAACCTATTGATGTCACACCAGTTAATTAATTCTGAACAAGGTTGACAAGGGCTTTAAAACTTAGTATCCCCTACCCAGCATTACCATTATAAGCAATCAACATCACAGTGAAAACAACAATGGAAAGTTTGACTAACAAAATGCAATACAGGCCACTCTGAAAAAAACCAAAACGAAACCAAAAAAACAACCAACCAACCAAAACAACAACAAAATAACAAACAAAAAAACTTAAAAACCCAAGAAAGTAAACTGAAAACCAGCCCAAACAGGAAACTAATGATTCTGCACAAATACAGTAATGCAGACTGAAAAGCCCAAGTCAAGTTTCCAGAGTGGCTAGTCAAATCTTACAAGAGAAGGAAAGACTGCTTCAGGGATTTACTCATCATATTTGTCTTTCTCATATTCATTAGAGTATGAATCCAGTTTATCAGATGTATAAAGCTTAGCATTGAGCCTACTCTGCATAAACGTTGAGATGAAGATGTACTTTTCTGCAAGCATCTGTACAGATCACTTCAGACAATAAAGGAAACAAATTGATACAGAAAATAAAAATGCAAATGTCTTTTACAGATGAAGAAAATAGCCTAAACTGTTATATTCTTCAGTAATGACTAAACACTAAGCACAATGCACACAGTAACTTCAAGCTACTTTCCATATTGGCTTACTGACATATAATGACATTGCAAACTTAGAAGCAGAGCAGGACAACCACTTTTCATCATTTTGCATAGGATTCATAGCTCAGAGAAAGGAGAAGTAGGAAGAAAAATAGAAAATGAGGAAAATCTCTAGCTCTTAAAAAAGACAGTTTTGCTAAAAATACCCCATGGTCTAAATGATAAAAAGTACAGAATAAACTGCAGATTCTGTCTTTTCAGATCTTATCAGTGTTGTTTTTTATCATTAGATGTGTGAGGTTTTGGTGTTTTGGGTTTTTTTTGTTCATTTCGTTTGGTTTTTTTTTGTTTGTTTGTTTTGTTTGAGTTTTTTTGTTTGTTTGGATTTTTGTTGGTGTTTTGGTGGGTTTTGTTTGTTTGTTGGTTTTATTTTGTTTTGTATTTTTAATTTATGTTTGTCTGTAGGACAGTAATTAACATGAAAAAGAGAAGACCAAAACCAAGTTTTCAAATCTTCTCCAAATCCTCAGAGAGAATATTTATGTTGCTGAACAAGCCATGTAACTTTTATGTATTTCATATATACTGTATGAAAAATGACTGCTAAAATAGAACTTTACAGAGAATTGTGGTGTCTTATTAATTGGTATTAAGATAATTAATTGGTATTAAGAGATATTTGGATGAAAGATAGCATTTCACTGCCAGGTGTGTCAGAACTTCACTCTGACTATGTCATATTAGACAGCAGAAAACTAGAGTAAGCCAAGCCAGAGGGATAGTTTAAATGCCCAGACTGGAGGAAAAAATGCTGTGTCTCATGTTTACTGGTTACGATTATTTTACAGAAGAAAAAAAAAAATGTTCTATAGAGTTTAGCTGTGGGACTTGAAGTCTCAAAGAATATGATAGTACAAATTTTTATAA
>JAWWMO010000096.1:22653626-22668205 GCA_035047845.1 Dendrocincla fuliginosa | reverse complement strand
GTGTTGATGTGCTGGAGGGTAGGAGGTCTCTGCAGATGAACCTGGACAGCCTGGACTGATGGGCTGAATCCAGTTGGTAGGGAGTTCAGCAAGGCCACATGCCGGGTCCTGCACTTTGGCCACAACAACCCCATGAAGCGCTACAGACTGGGGACAGAGTGACTGGAGAGCAGCCAGGCAGAAAGGGACCTGTGAGTTTGGATTGACAGGAAACTGAACAAGAGCCAGCAGAGTGCCCAGGTGTGCAAGAAGGCCAATGGCATCCTGGCCTGTATCAGGAATAGTGGGACACAAGAAGTATTTCTTTCCCTGTACTCAGCAATGAAAATTAATCCAAGAGCATGGAAGATTGTCAATTAAGAATTCACATTAACTATATACGGTGATTTACTTGGCCTTTTTCACTGCATAATACCAAGTGATAATTGTTTGTGGCACTGGTCCATTCCTCTGCGAATATTATCTTTTAATTAATTCCAGAAACTGATTTCATTCCTTTTATACCTCCTTTCTACATAACAATTCTTTCTTGCCTTTTTTTAGTGAAAAGAGCATACCTTGATTTTATTTAAAAATAGTAAGTAAAGTTTCATCAATGACTACAGATAAAGGAAAATCTGAAGGGTCTTGTCTTATGCCTTGAATCCTATATTGTGTGATCTTGTCCTAGGATGGAGTTTGTAAGTGAAATCCTGCTCCTAGGGATGACTGTGAGATTTAAAACCTTACTCTCTGTAGAAGCAAAATTTCTTTGTCTGTATGTTATGTACTTTTTAGTTAGGTGTATATTAATCAAGTAAAGTGAAGCAAAAGGAATATGGAAAATTACATTTAAGATTCTACAACACCATAGATAGCCTAATCTATGTCTGAGTGGGAAGAATAAATCTCCTCTTAAAATCAACAGAATTATAAGTTTTATATACAATTTCAAAATATATTTGGAAAATTGACAACTGCATATGTGCAGTTCTAAATTGCTTAAAGTGCTAAAGATAATCTTCATGCTATAACATGGTTACAGTCAAATTATCTTATTCCTACGCTCAGAAAGAACAGATGAATCACCTTTACTCCCTTCTAGATTGGGGTCCAGTAGCTTCTGAGATATAAACCAGTTTGCTGTAACATTTTTGGTTTGTTTATTTTTTTTTTTTCAATTTTTATCTTTCACCTTCTTCATGTACCCATCCTAAAAGGAAGCAGATAAACCCAACTTCATTGCAAATTTTGTTCTCATTATTTCTATTTTAAACCTGAATGCTTGAAAGCTTACAGGAATGAGAAACTATTCTCACAAGATTTCCAGCAAAGTTTTACCAATCTGAGAGGTTGCTACGGAAGTGTGGTGTTCGGTAAATTTTGTTATTTAGGAGTGCAAATGGTTTCTTATGCCTCAGATCTCAGTGAGTTAATTTCTTTCATTTGGAAACTGATCTAACATCAAACTTCAGTGTAAAACTCAGTTGTAGCCACCACTATTGATTGTTCCTTTCTTGTGCCTGTGAAAGTGAAATAAACCTCTCTCATCAAAAGTTTAACGAAGACCATTTTGATTGTTCTCATATCCTCAATATGGCAAATACACACAGCCTTTTGATTATGATAGGGTGCTAAATGTATATACAGGATTCTCACATATATGTAGACTATTCAAATAAAGATATACAAAAATGCAGAAAATAGAAAGTTAGGGTAAATTATGCTCCTGGTCATGATGTTTTCTTTCCATGTCATATATGGTTGATAATTCACATCCAGTGGGCAGAGACAGTTTCTGAAGTGGGTAATATTGACAGAGAGAGAAAAGCTGTTACCTTTCTGAACAATTTGGAAGCATGGGTTTGCAGAATTTTATATGGAAAGCTGACTGACCTGGGGAAAATGTATAACAATGAATAAAAATGTCATTTCCATCTCTTAAGTGAAGATGGATGCTCCTCATTTGAATTCCTAGTGTATTATTTTGTGGGTAATTTGTTAAAAAAAAAGATTTTACTTCTAGAAAAATTACAGAGTCAAGGTCTAGTGACCCAAAAGGTCTGTCATGTATTTGAGGTTTTGAAAACCTAATCTTGTTTTTTGTTTTTTTTTTCTTGACTTGACTTCTTACAATTCTTCTGCCAGGGACTGATGTAAACCTGTTTGCATATTGCAGGTGAACATCACAATTGCTTCATTTTAATTTCATAATAACTGTCTGCCAATCTGTCATGCTTAGCAGGAGGAGATACATGACTTTCCACAGTGGATTGGCTCTGTGAAATGGTCTTTTGAAATTAGCTTGGCCATATCACTTAGATATTTATAAATAATTGAATTAGCTGCACTCTGGTTACGAGTTAAGAACCATTGAACATTTCTTTATAATTGTATCCTAAAAATGAAACATCTAAAATGTGGAAATGTTTCTTACTACTTAGAAGTAATTAGCATCAGTATCAAGTTCTATATTTTAGCAGACATCCAGAAAAAATTGACCATAATCTATCTATTTTTTTAATATAATTTAATGTTTTTGTACAGATCTTCAATAAAGTTATGAACTATAAACTATCAAAATCATAGAACTTTGCAAGGCTTTATAGAGCACTTGTTGAAAACCATGAGACCCTACAGTCAATGTAAACTACAGTCACTAGTTCTCAAGACCTTAACAGCTGGTTTGATCTGCTGACGGTGTTGGGCTATTACTTTTGGTAAAAGCAGAAGAGACACCTAAGTATGTAATTCCTCATTTGGTTTTGTGAGCTGCAGTACTTGCAAAGAAAATAGACTAATTTTATGGAAAATTCTTTGACAGCTGCATTCATGATAAATATCCCTCCCTCCCTTCCTCCATCTCTCTGTTTATGTATAAAGGTTTGTTCTGCACAGTACTGACCAGAGAAAATGATCTTTGAGATTAGACTGTGATAAAATCTGCTTTGCTTCTTAAGTTTACAAACCAAAGTGATGCAAAAAATTATCATGAAAATCATGGACTGAAAAAGTTTGCTTTTTAAAGCAGTAAAAAATATTTAAGTTTCATACACACACACACAAATCCCTTTGTATGTTCAAAGTCACATTTTGTGTTCTAACAATATCAAGATATTTTGCCAGAAGGGATAAAAAAGCTTCAGCTTGCCAGAATTCTTTCCTCTGTTCTTTTTCATGTTTTTATTTCTGGACGGTGAGTTTAACTCAAATGAAAATAATTTCAGATAGGTACCTCTTATAGACTTTGAACTGCTGACTTAGGATTTCAGTTTTGAAAGTAGGATTCCATAAGTGATACTTTGATGTCATAATTTGTAACTCAGAGGAATTGAAATCCTGGTTCTCTCTGGAGGTAAAACTTAATTTGTTTTAGTCAGAGTTCTATTTAATGTTGACAGTTGATTGCAGTTTCATTTTTCTGGTGGTACAGAAACCAGGTCCAGACCACAGATTTAATTTGTTGCTTTAATTTTATTTTTTTTTGTCCGAATTTTTGCAGTGCTGATTTTCACTTGCACACCAGTTTGTTTTGAATAATACTTTATCAGTGTGTCCCACTATGATTTATTGCATCAATAGATTATTGAAGTGACAGCTGGCTCTGGTGATGCATGATCTAATACATCATAAAAACACCATCTCATTGGGATTATGTATTACATAAGATTAATAGTTACTATATGTCCCCTTTTTATTAACCGTAAGTGGGACTATTCGTAAGGGCTACAATGAGAGTAGCAGAATAAAATGCGACAGTATTTTTAGTTTTACCTTCTATTTTGACTCTTCAGTGTCAAATGGAACAATGTATGTCAGGATAGTTTTAATTTTAACTGCAATAAGGAAAATTCAGAGAAAGCCTGTCCTTTATACAAAATGCAATATTTCCCACTATTACACAGTACAAAGTCTGTCAAAATAATCATGTTCCCTCTTGTAAAATGAGGCTGTTGCTACTGGCAGCCCAGTTAAAGCTGTGAGAAGTCAAAGGAAAGGATTGCATTGACTTCTGCATGCTTGATGTCAGTCATAGAAGAGAAGAGCAGAGCAAGGTCTGAGAACTAAGTGTTCTTCAAAAGTGGAGGATGCTGGACACTTGATTGAATAAGCAGATGCATTACTGCTGCTAACTAATTCAGGTTTATGTATATCTAATAAATCTGTGAAAAAAACCAAAACACAACAAACAAACAAAGAAAAAAAAAACCAAAAACAGAAACAAACCAAATAAAAATCCACAAACAAATGTGCAGTGGAAAACTGTTTTCTTTAAAACTAGCTGAATAGATGATGCAGCTTGACTTTTTAGTCTCTATAATACAAGAAATGGGGACCTAATAAAGTCACAAGGGAGACACTGTTAATAAAAGTTCTCAGGTAAAATTAAAATATACATATTTAGAAGATTCTCACCTCTCTTAGCTATAGATAGGATTCTGCAGGTATATTTACATTGTCATTTAAGACAAAAAACCATGGTAATACAGATTATTAGAAGTAGAGAGGTCCACAATGACTAAATTTAAGTTCAGCCATGGAGAACCCTCTACTGTAACATGTGGAGAACCCTCTACTGTAACAACAGTAACTAAATTGCCTCACGTTGAAAACAAAAGAAACTGATTCGCTTGGGGTCTTCAAAATACCTAGCAGTCAGTGAGCTTTTCTTCCCTATTTCTTCCTAGTCTTGCCACTGTCGTGGTTTAAGCACACCTAGACATCAAGCCCTACCAAGCCACACACTCACAATGCTTTCCTTTCCGTCATAAAAAATGGCAGATCAGGTTCAGACACTGAAACCTGTATCAAGTCTTCAGTAGAGGTATTTATTCCCATGAGTCACTGTTTAGTTCCAGCCAGCAGCCGAGCCCCACACAGCCTCTCGCTCACTCCCCCACTGGTGGGGTTGGGCAGAGAATCGGAAAGGTTAAAGTCAGAAAACTTGTGAGTCAAGGTAAAGACAGTTTAATAGGGAAAGCAAAAGCTGTGCATGCAAGCAAACAAAACCAAGGAATTAATTCACTGCTTCCCATGAGCATGACAGTGTTCAGCCATCTCCAGGAGAACAGGGCCCCATCACACAAAACAGTGACTTGGGAAGAGAAATATCATGACTCCAAATGTCCCCCAACTTCTCCTTCTCCCCCTAACTTTATATACTGAACGTGATGTCATATGGTCTGGAATATCCTTGTGATCTGTTGGGGCCACCTGTCCCAGCTGTGTCTACTCCCAACCTCCCATGCTCCCCAACTTCTCCTCCAGCATGGCAGTGTGGAAAGCAGAAAAGGCTTTGTCTCGGTGAAAGCACTGCTCAGCAATAACATAAAGATTTCTATATCATCAACGCTGTGTGCAGCACAAATCCAAAACACAGCTCCATACTAGTCACTGTGAAGAAAATTAATGCTACCCCAGCCAAAACCAGCACACCAGTCAATCAGAAAGTCCTTGCAGAGCAGATCTTACCACTTCCCCAAATACAAGAATGAGAACATTTTGTTCCATGCGGAGCTCAGAGCTTCATTCCGTATTTTTCCAGTGGCAGAGGAAGGGTTTCTGACAAATTAAACAATTTGTGAGTTGTTGTTTGCTTATTTAGTCTGAACAACATTTCGTTCCTTTTGTCTGTTTTGGATAGCTATAGTGAAAACCAAAATCAGAATATTTCTAATAATTTGCTGTCAACCAGAAAGAGGGAGTACTAGGAACTAGAGACTCTGGCTTTGCCTCTCTCAAGGGAGGGGAAAAGAAAAAAATAACAAAGAAAAAAAAGAGTAAGAACAAGAAAAGAATACTCAAAAAATGCAGACTATTAAATCTTAAACTAAGCTGGCTGGAGCATAATTTCTGCTGATCTCTGGAAGTTAATTGAAGTTACTGGAACCTCTAATTCCACTTCATTGCTCAGGATACTTCACAAAAAAAGATCTGCGGAAACAGATCCAGCTAAGAAAATTAATGATAAAAAGTCATTGAACTGACTTCTCTTGATTGCTGTGACCCTTTGTATTGACTGTGCACAAACTTGTAGCTCTACATTTATTTTAAATATTTTAGCTTCTCTGGTGTCAAAGAAGACATCACCTTAAAAAAAATAGCAACTCAGGCTTAGAGGTACTTTATTAATTTTTTTTGCAAAGTACCCTAGAAACTAATGTTTTCATTTACAAAGAGTTAGGACATTACTGAGATGTGTGTTTAGACTCCGGGATGAATTTATGGAAGCCTCTTAACTTAAGGTGTATCTCTGAATTGAGTAATTATGGATTTTTAGTGCCAATCAGCACATGTGTTTCTTTTGGTCTTTCTGTTTCTTTAATTATGCAGTCACAGAATTAGTTTTTGTTTATAGAAAATTATAGAATCATAGAATGGTTTGGGCTTAAAGGGACCTTAAAAATCATCTAGCTCCAGTCCCCCTGCCATGGACAGGGATACCTTTAACCAGACCAGGTTGCTCAAAGGCCCATCCAACCTTGCCTTGAACACCTCCAGGGATGGGGCATCCACAACTTCTCTGGGCAACAAGTGCCCATGCCTCACCAGCCTCACAGTGAAGAATTTCTTTCTAACATTGAATCTAAACTTGTCTTCTTACAGTGTAAAGCCATTCCTTCTTGTCCTATCACTATGTGTCTTTACGTAAAGTCCCTCTCCTGCTTTCATGTAGGTCCACTTTAAGTACTGGAAGATGCTATGAGATCTCACTGGAGCCTTCTCCTCTCTAGGCTGAACAGCTCCAAGTCTCAGCCTGCTTTCATGAGAGAGGGGGTTCAGCCCTCTCATTATCTTCATGGCCTTCCTCTGTGCTAACTCCAGCAGATTCTCATCCGTCACATGTTGGAGGCCCCTTAGCTGGATGTGGTGCTCCAGCATGTGGGGTCTCATGAGAGAGAGTAAAGGGAGAAAATCACTTCCCTTGACCAGCTGGCCACAATTCATTTGATGTAACACAGGCTACAACTGGCTTTCTGGGCTGCAAGTGCACATTACCAGCTCCGCCTCTCATACACCAGCATTTCCAAGCCCTTCTTGGCAAGGCTACTCTTCATCCATTCTCTGGCTGGCCTGTGTTTGTACTTGGAAATACTCTGAGCCAGGTGCAGGACCTTGCATATGACCTTGTTGAACTTCCTAAGTGTTTCACAGATCCTCAGCTCAAGCTTGTCTACGTTCCTCTAAGTTCCCTTACCTTCAATGTGTCAACTTGGTGATATTTGTGGGTCCCTTCCAGCTCAGCATATTCTGTGACTGCACCACACATTTGGTGTTCAACAACCTTTATGAGTGGGCTGTTGGCCTCACTGCCTGTGTCACCACCAAAGGTGTTAAAGAGATGTAAAATAGGTAGCAATACATTAGTTGGGTACAAATGTAATTCCAGGCCTCTGGGCAAACAGAATTTGCACCATCCTTTCTGGAATGGGAATTTCAAAACCAGAATGAACAGAAAAACTGTGGCAATCTGTCCTAATTGTAGGAGGAATTTTTCCTTAGTTTCTGGTTGGATTAAATTTTTGCCTTCAGTTGCTTGCATATTTTTCTGTCTCCCTACAGTAAGTCAACTATCAAGTGCTGTTGCTGCAAATCCAAAAATGCATTTTCTAGCTCCTCTGATACAGTCTTTGGTAATGCTTCTAGAACTTTGCTGCCTTGGTTAGTGAAAGGAACAGCTTTATGATAAAATACAACTATCATCTCACACTAAGAAAGCATGCTGAGAAGGGATGTGGCAATGTTCTTTGATCATGAAAATGTCTACTTTCACCAAAAAAGCTTGTCTGGACTGTTGACTCATTCCCGTGAAACCTCATTTCTTTCTTAAAAATTCAAATCTTTTTTCAATTTCCTTTTATTTCTTGCAAAATCTGGGGGTAGAATTGTTCTGAATTTTTTTGCTGTCAAAAAGCATTTAAGAAATCTCCAAAAATTAGTCTGTGTTCAATTTAAACATTTTTTAAGGCAAAGCAAAAATTTTTGTCAATTCCAAACTGATTTTTTCCTGTGATTTCTTGCTCAGCAAACAATAAAACAATTGATTCTTTTCATTTTATAGTATTTTTAAAAATTTTATTATTACTTTAAAATGGCAATTCAATCCAGAAATTAAAAACTTGAGCTTAGAATATTACAAATAGGAAATGTGCATGCATTTTCTAAAGGCAAGACCTATTAACCTCTGTAAAAAGTTTAGTTAGACTCATGCTAGGTGGTTCCTTAGTTGACACCAAGTAAGCCTGAATATCCTTCTCAAACTAGCTCTGTAATTCAACCTGAATTTGGTGACTTGATGTTGGGGTTAATGAGGTCACATTCTGTGTCTTACTGCAAGTAAAATTATGTTGTTCCTGTAGATTCATATAGCCTTAAAAATCCAGAAGAGTATGCAGCCCATGATAGGAATGTAGAATTAGACTGGGGATGGTTAAAGCACTTTCATTCTTACATAAAACCTATTCCCTTAAGTAAAAGCAATTATTAGGGCCTTCTTTTCTCTAAGATCTGGTGATAGCTATCAGGTTAATCTCCAAACGATTTCTCTTAGATGACCCCATTTTGCTTGCAATGTTACTTGCCATTAGCTTTCAAAATGAAGTGACTCTTCTCCTGCTTTCTCTGCACACACTGGTACCAGATGAAGATAAGTAATTTATTTTTCATTTATATAGCAAAAATAGTTAAAGAAAGGGCTGTTTCTTAAATTCTAAAATCAAATGCATCAACCTTGTCTCAGTTAAGCAGGCAGGAAGACAGACCTGTGCTCTTAGTAGAGAGGCAGAGTGTGTGTAAATTGCCATGCAGCAGAATGCTGTAATGCACTTAAGGACTTAAGGTCACTAAACATACAAATGCAGAAGAGCTTTCTTTTGTTTCTCTCTTCTCTTTACCCTTTCCTCCCTTCCTGCTTTGTTTTTCCTCATCCTTACACCTTTCCTCTGCCCCTCCTGTCCCCCCTTTCTCCCTCTCTGAAAGCCCTTTTGAACCTTGTGTTCAAAAAGCTCAAAATGGCCCAACATGCATACTGACCCCTTCTTTGCCTTATTTCCTGTTTTAATTGAGTGTCAAAGGTCATATATTGCTATTAGAGCAAGACATGAGTGGCAGCAGGGGTCAGGGACTCTGTGGCTTTCTATTAGAGCCATAAAACCAAAACTGAATGATAATTTCACCTGCTCTAACCCCAATTTTTCCAAGATGTGATAGACACTGACCTCAGTGTTTGACTGCTATTGACTATGTAAACTGCAGCCACTCTAATTCTGCTTAGTAAACAACAAATGTGCCCTTTTTGACCAGGATGGGAAATAAAACAATGAAACACACACACACAAATTCAAACAAACAGACTAATCCAGGTGACATAAAATGATAAAAATAATGCCTTACTGGGAAGGTCAGACCCTTTCTTTGACTGGTCTGGCCCTACAGTTATTTCTTCTACCAATTTTCAGTTTCTGTTTTTTTTTTTGGCATAACATGTTATATCCATCTCCAGGGGCTGGGACACAAGCAGTAAATCTTAACTGCTAGAGAACTCCCATTTATGCTACTTGAAAGGTTTATTTTATTTTTCATGTGTGTATTAGAGAAAGTGGGAAAAATGTTTCATTTTTGTAAGGAAATTTTTTATTAAATGCAGGAACATTTCTGAAAACCTTCTTGATCAGAGATCATAATGAATAACATAAAAGCTATGTAACACCAAAAGTGAGTATTTGATATTACATTCTTAAAATGCTTTTATCCATTTATCATTAATATATAAGTTGGGTTTTGTATCCAGATTCACATACTAGTCAGAAGAATTGAGGTAGCTTTTTTTTACCTGGTCTTTGATCCAGGTCCACAGGGAGGAAATTCCAAAGTAGTGTTATTTGCTGGTTTATAACTTGAGAATTACTTTTATATGTATGGGATATCCAGTGTAAAATGACAACATTTAATTCCAAATTCATTAATAATTACTATAAGAGAACTTCTATAACATTTTACTTTTGTCTTTGACAGATACCCATAGAAAAATATATTTAGCAAAATAAACCATTCTTTTTACAAATTATTCTAAAGTTTGAGTAAACTTCTAAAACCATTATGAGTCACAACTTTTTGCTTGTTCTTCCCAGAATTATTTACCCTAAAGATATGTTTGCCCACACCACAGATTTTTAATCAGATTATGCAAAACGATACCAGAGACATCTGTAAGCTTTTCCATAGCAACAGAGTGAGGAACTCCTGTGGGTCAGAAAGGAGGACAGACATCTTTCATTTCCTATTGATGTCCGTATCCATGGAAACCCCTTTTAATAGTATCTGCATCAGGCTGAGAAAGCAGGTAAGCTCTCTTCTAAAAGGGAGTGCATTAAAAGAACACAGTCCTTTGCAAGGTCAGCTCTTGAGAGCCTTGAAGAACCCCTTAGCCACGAAAAATGGAGTACTTAGTTTATTTGCTAAGTAACTCAGAGAATAACATTAACACTTCCAAACATGGACAGAGAAAAGTAAAGTCTTTTTTCCCTGCCTATGTTGCACCTCTGAGAACTCAATTCCTTCAGTAGAAGAATATATAGAAGATGTGATTATGTGAACTGAGATATTAATTATGAGCAGAATTCAGTGGGGAGAGACTAACACAAGTACATGTACTGTATGTTAAAAAAAAACCCCACTTAACTGCAGGAATGCCATATGGCAAGTGCCCATAAACTAAGAATATATACACAGGAATATTATTCACATGGTAACATTTTAAAATATCTGTAAACTCAGCATTTTATAGATAAGTGGTTAGGAGGAAATGGTGCTCCAACCCTCTCCCATCTGGGCTATTTGAATGGGAAATAAAAGTTATATGTTTAAATCATTGTGGTTACTCATTTCTCTCTCCCACAACAATTTCCACAATAAATTAGCATGAACATGATTCTGAATAAAAGAAGATTATCACTTTGTCATTTTAATTTTCAAATAAGAACAGTCACACACTTAGAAAGCAGTTTCTGATGATTTTTAAGCTTAAAATATTTTATATATAGTTTAAAACTCCCCAAAAAATCAACTAAAAACCAAAGCAAAACAAGAGTGCAGCAAAAAATGAACCTGAAAATTCATCACTATTAAATTTGAAGGCAGTTTTACATTAAATTTCTAGATTTGGCACTACATCACATAGGGCAGATTTTTATGATACTGCAATAAGAAAAGTAATCTACCATAGCAGATACTACACTGTAATTATTTGCATAATGTGACTCTGAATGTGCCATTGTGCCAAACCTTTCCCTTTTTTGGTCTGACACACTTGCATGGCACTGATTGATTTCTTAATCTCTTTTCTCACTGAAAGGAAAAAAAAAAAAGAAAAAGAAAAAAGAAAAAGAAAAAACTAAAAGGTCAATAGTTTCTGGCAAAGGACAGAATGCATGGATTATACAGTCCAAATGACACACAGTCTGCCAAAAGAGCAACTTGAGGTCTAACTGATGAAGGAATCATACTATTAGAAAGAGCTTGTGATTTAAATTATAAATATTTCTATACATATTATTATAAGACAGCTCCATGATATGGTCTAAGGAAACCCAAAAGGAGCAAATTAGGTCTTTCTTGTAAAACCATGAACACTATGAGCTGTAATAAAATCTAACAAAAAAGTAAAGGTATTGTAGAGAAAATTTAAATATGCTTTCTGTGTGAACGCGTGTAACCCAAATATTGAAAATCACTGAATCACCTTGTGGGAAGATGTCTGGGTGTAAAAACTAGAGGAAAATGAGAAGTTATATTCACATTGTAGAAGTTGTTATAATGGTGTGGAAATCGTAGGGTAAAATGCAGCTGCTCCTCCCTGAACAGAACACGGTTGGCATGCTACACAATGACTCCGCTACAAGAGTAAGCACCTGCTAAGAGGGATGAAACAGAGGGTGGAGAGGAGTGGAGACACCTTGGCCAGGCTCTGTTGAAATCCGTGCAGAAAGGGGAACTCGGTGGTACTTTGCAGCTGATAAACTGTATAGCACCTGTCAACCAAGGGAGATGGGAGAAGATGTCCTGCTGCTGATCCAACAACTGTGGTGAAATCTCTCTCCTGGAGTGAACTTGCTTCATTGAAGCCTAATAGTAGCATTAACACACACCTCCATCCCAAAGTTACCCATCTCCAAGGTGCAACACCCTCACTTGTCATGTGCTCTATATTCTTTTGACTGTATCTTTAAAAAGAAAGCAAGAGATTTTTACAACAATCAGCAGCAAAGGTATTTATGATAAAGTTATTCAAGTTCCATCTAAACATAAAGAAACAGTTTAAAAGGAAGTCAGGAGCGGAGGAAAAGTTAAGGAAGACTCCATTGTAACTGCTGGCTCTAGTTGATCTGTCTTCTCTCCCTACAGGGACACCTATTGGGTAAGAATTGTACCCTAAGCCCACTGAATATTTTTACTGGGGATTAAAGCTTGTCTGTGTATTGCTTTGAACACCTTTTTGCAGTCAGATGCCATCACTGGTAATCTTCAAATCTTATTATTCTATCATGATTTTATATCAGTAAAGAAAATTATTCTGAAAATTGTTATTGGCCCTTCCTGGGCACTAGCCATTGATAGCAGAGAATAATATATTCAAATAAAGTTGGAAGACCTGCTGAGGAGTCTCCCATATGCCATTGGCATAATTCCCTGCAAAAGGGCAGTCAAATCGCCCTCCGATCCAGCAGGGCTGTTCAGTGAAGGGTGCGCTTGTGGGATGCTGACAGACTAGTTGGTCAGGCATAAGGATCTCGGCTTTCCTGTGGCACTGACAGACAAATCAAAGAGTAAGGGTCGAGGAAAACTCTGCACACTAAGGACTGAGGAAATCCCTCCTTTTCACACAACACATCTAGAACAATTCAGGGTGTCAGGGACTCCTCAGGTCACTTACTCCAACAGCCTGCTCAAATCAGGGACATGTCTGGTTGAGTCACAAACATCTCCAGTACTGGATACCCCATAAACTCTTTGGGGAACTCAATCCAGTATTCAATAGTCCTCATGATACTTTTTGTTTTCCTTTTTGACTTTCTCATGTTCCAAATTTTGCCTGATGATTCTTCCTTTCACCATACACCTGCTGTTTCTTTTCCCACCAGGTAATGTCAGAAAACCATGAAGTCTACTCTTACCCTCCTCTTCCCTAGGATCAACTAGCCTGACACCATCCAATTCCCTTCATCCATCCAAAGCTCCAACCCTGACTGACCATTAGAGGGACTTTCCACTGGACTTGCTCCTATACATCAGGGTCTGTTGTCTTCCAGAATCTCAGAACTGGACCCCAACTCCTGGTGCATTCTCACCAGTGCCAAGCAATAGACCAGGATCAATGCCTATCCCTGTTACTGCACTTGTGGTGGTGCAGATCTGGATGTGGATCTGGACTTTGCTGCCCAGGAGCACTGCTGCCTTCTGGCAAACTGCTGCCCCTGAGGTCCCCAGGGCATTTCTGCAAGGCTGCTGTTTGCATCAGTGTGAGTAGCCACTAGCTGATGGGGTTGAGTAGCCCAGCACTCGACACAATTTCCCACCTGTTTTACGATCCATTTACCTATCTCAGTATCCTACTGAACTGGTGAGAAGAGAGCTATTGGATACTGTATTAAAAATTCTGTTCGAATCAATGTATACAGCACCCATTGCCCTGTCCTTGTGCAAGTTACCTCATCCCAGAAGGGAATCAGGTAGGTTGGGCAGGATTTGCCCTTGGTAAAGCCATGCTGGCTCTTCCAGTTACCTCCTTGTCCTTTGTGTGTCAAAGAGAATTTGCTCTTTCCCCTTCCAGGGACCAGGTTGAGGCAAAGGGCCTGTAATCTGCCTTGTTCCATCGTCTCTTCATCTTCAAGATAGGTGAACTGTTTGCCTTTGTCCTCTCTGGTTTCACAGGCTTCTGTAAGTTTAACTGGTTGAAGTTCTCCCTATCTCAATTTTCTCTCCCATGTGTATGCTGTGTATGCTACCTTCTTTCAAATTCTAGTAGAACGTGAAAAGCCCTGAAAAGACAAAAATCATCAATTCTGAAGACTATAGTTGTAATTCTGTTTTGTTAAATTGTCTTATTACCTCAAACTTCACAGTCTCATAGTCACTCCATCCAAAGCTGTCCTTGATCATAGCTGCCACCACTTCTTTCTTGTTTGTAACAGGTTTGTTTGTAACAAAGCAACATCTCTAGTGTGTTGATCAACCACTTCCATCAAGAAATTGTTGGGAGTTGCCAGAAAACTGTATTGATTGTGCATGGCTGTACTGGAGCCCCTAGACCAGTACCAGAATAGCCATTAGTCACTGGCACATGGGCAGCACTGCTGCTCATCCTGCCCCTGGAGACTTTAACTCAGCTCCAGAGTTACTGTCAGATCAGAAGCTACACCTGGGGAGGCAGGAGGGAGCTAGAGTTGACCAGAGCAGATAAAAGCAATTCCACAAGGCATGCACATGTTGTATCCGTATTGTCTTTGATCTATAGCAGCTAAGACCACGTTGGAACCAAGGCAATAACTGTATTTCTGTCTGTCTATCTCTCTTTCTCTCTCTCTCTCTCTCTCTCTCTTCTT
>JAWWMO010000096.1:22635824-22649119 GCA_035047845.1 Dendrocincla fuliginosa | reverse complement strand
TACATAAATAGGTGCATTTTTTCATGTCCTGTTGAAATTGCAATTGACTTTCTTGTGAGAGAAATTGGATCAATCAGGCATTAGATGCTTAATAGCAACTTAAAACATTCAAATTTTGTCACAAACAGACCTCTATCAAACAGTGGCTTAATGACTAGAAGAGAACAGGATGATTGCTTTGCAGAAACGGTGGTGCTGACTGGTAGTCAGCAATACCAGATCTTCTGGGACCTGACAGCAGGCTTGGTCTGGTGGGGTCTTTGCTCACCAGTCTGCCTTGCTTGGTGCCTGCCTTGGCACACGCTTGAGAGATGTCCCAAACATCCAGGTAGCTCTGAGGCATGTCCCTTTGCTGAGGCAAAGCTGGGAAGACTATGGCTGGCTGGAGGAAGAAAGAAGAAGCCAGCACAGAGAGAAGAAAACAGAGCAATAACTGCTGCAGAAGTCCTCTGTCTGCTTGTTAGACATGATCTGAACAGTGAGTACAACATAATTTTCTCACTGTCTCCTCCTGTGGTTTCTTTTCTCAAAGGAGAAGTTTCTGGGAGTGGGAACACCCCAGCTCCTAGGTACCCTTATCATCTGCAATATGTACTGATGTATTTCATTTATGTTCATGCTTCCACTTGCCTACTGTCCTTTGATCCCTGTAGCTGAAAGTCATGAGACTTCATTCTGATTCACATTCATGGCCTGGGAGCAAGCACATAGCTGTGACTATCCACACAGTGAAAGGCAAGAGACTTGCCTTTGTCATAGCAATACAGGACACTAGTCTGAGCGAGCTGGGAAGGAAAAACTTGCCTTATTCTCACTGAAAGAGTAGGTGCAAGCCTAGCAGTCTGGGTGGCTCACAGGCTGTTGAAGTTTAAGTCATAAAAAGTCAGACACAGAAATATGTGTTACTGATTAGAAAAGCTGTGGTAAAATCCAAATTATACTCATATCCAGCATAAGAAATGAACATTTTTCAATTTTATTTGTGTCTCACTTTTTCTCCTTCTCTTTTCCCCAAAGAGGACAGCTCAGCAAACCCTTACCTGAAGCAATGGAGAAGCAAAACTCTCTATTATCAGTTCATTACATTACAATTGGTCTATTACAATATCCCTCACAGTCCTACATTCAAGTCATTTTATGAAGATGTTAAAGAGCACAGGGCCCAATATGGAGCCCTGTGGAACCCCACTAGTGACAGGTCACCAGTCTGATGTCACTCCACTCACTATTACCCTCTATGCTTGACTTGTGAGCTGGTTGCTCACCCACCACCTGATGTATTTATCCAGCTGCATGTGCTGAACAATTTGTCCAGAAGGATCCTGGGAGAGACAGTATCAAAAGCTTTACTGAAATCCAAAAATATCAACTGGCTTTCCTTGATCATCTAGGTGGGTTACCTTGTCATAAAAGGAAATCTTGCTTTGACAAGCAAGACTTTCCTCTCATGAGGCTGTGCTGGCTGTGACCAATGACTGCATTGTCTTTCAGGTTTTTTTCAGTAATTCCCAGAATAATCTTCTCCATAATTTTACCAGGCACCAAAGTGACACTGACAGGCCTGTAGGTTCTGGGCTCCTCCTTCTTTCCTTTCTTGAAAACTGGGACAACATTCACCAGCTTCCAGTCACGTGGGACCTCTCTTGATTCTCAAGATCACTGAAAAATCATTGAGAGAAGTTTTGTGTTGACATCAGCCAGCATCTGAGGATTCTGGGATGAATCCCATCGCATCACCATAGATTTGTAGGGATCCAGCTGGAGCAGCAGATCCTTCACAAATCCAGGGTCAGCTGGGAGTTGATCATTGCACATAGCCATGGTCCTCCATGGCTCAGGTCACTGAGACCCCCTTGGTCTGTCAACCATGTTGAATATAGAGGCAAAGAAAGTGTAAAATACCTCTGTCTTGTTTCTGTCTCTATTTGTGAGGTGACCATCCTCATCCTGTAATAGGTTGATGATATTTTTATAGTGCCTATTGCCATTAATATGAAAATACTCTTTTTACTGTCCCCCACAGTTCTGGTCAGCTTCAACTCCAACTGACCTTTGGACATTTACTTCCCTGCAGCAGCAAGCAGCATCTCTAAATTCTTCCTGTGTCGCTTGATCATGCTTCCACTGGGCATGCTCCTTCCTTTTTTGCCTTATTTCCAAGAGAAGATTCCGGTTCAGCCAAGGCAGCCTTCTGTCTCACCTTCTTAACTTCCAACATTTTGGAATTGTTGCTGCTGTGCCTTTAGGAGGTGATGCTTGAAAAGTGACCAGCATTCGTGGACCCCAGCACCTGCAAAAACATTTTCCCAAAGGACTTTTTTCTCTAATTACCTAAGCAGCCTGAAATCTGTACTCCTCATGTCCAGAGCTAAGGTTTTGCTGACACTTTTCCTCCTGTCAACAGAGATTTTAAACTCGATAACTTCATCGTTGCTGTGGCTAAGACAGCCCACCATCTCCACTTTGCTCATGAGATCCACACTGTTGACAAGGAGGAGATCAAGGAGAGCATCTTTCCAGGTCAGTTCCCATAGGACTTGTCCCATAAGGTTGTCATCCAGGGTTTTAAGAATCTTCTGGCCCATATTGTACCAGAGTGTACTGTGTGATGCTTCCAGTGAGTTTCAGGCAAGTTGAAGTTCCCCATAAGGAAAAGGGCAGTTGACTTGAAAGTATACCTTAGTTCCTCAAGAACAATCTATTGGTGTAATTTTCCTCAGAGGGGAGTCTGTAGCAGACACCCAAAATGACACCCACATTATTTGTTTGCCCCTTGATTCTTACCCAGAGGCTCCCAACTGGACCATCACCAAGGGTGAGTTCTATGCATTCAAACCTTTCTATTACATACAGTGCCACCCCTCTGCCTCTTCTGCCCTGTCTATCCCCCCTGAAGAGCCTTCTAGTTCCAGAATTTCATACCTGCTGTAGAAGATATCATTCCTATCTGTCAGATTTTGAGAATGAGGAGGAATCTTCCTCCTGGTTTGTGCAGTGACTCATTTCCAGCCTTCATCCTCAGCAGACCTTGACCAACAGTCTTTTGACTAATTACCCAGTAGGGTTCCAAGTCCACCTGATTCTCCACTACAGTGGAGGTTCAAGACTTATGAAAGTCTTGAGACTGTAGAAACTCTGAAGGTAATTAGTCTCTCTCCTGTTCATTCACCTGAATACTATACAGTCTGTCCAGTTCTTTCTATAGCTCCTTCACCTGGCAACCCAGATCTTCAAGCACAGCACACCTTCTGCAAAATAACTGTCAGCCTAGCTTCTTGAAGAGGCATCAGGTGCTCCTGGCAACCTGTGACCTGGAGAGCTGCATCTGCCATCAGCAGGTTGGGCTGGCTCAGTGACTCTGGCTATATGGCATGTCAACTGAAGAAGCTTAAATTACTATGCTAATTGGGGCTGAAAGAATCTCTTTGGTCCTCCTGACAGCTACTGAGTCTGTTTGATGCCTCTGTTGGCTTCTCCCAGATTGTCAGAGTGGAGCCCTTCCTGCTTGCCCTGCCTGATTGAGCTGCCGTGGAAATGGCAGTTCCACCCCCTCATGTCATGTGCCTGGTTGCCCACTCCTGTTGCCCACACTCTGGGTCACTACTACTCCCTGGAGCTGTTTAGAAGTCCCCCAGTTGCTCTCAGAACCATCCCCTCCTCGCCTGTTTGGCTGCCAAGGGCTTCCAGCTCCTCTTCAAAGGCCGTATTCTCAAAAATGAAGGTGATTTTCAAGAGGCTTTAAGAGAAGACTGGCTAGGATTTCAATGACTCTAAATGTTTTTCTTCCCAAAACACTTGTTGCATTGGGAGCAATGCATTGGGAACAATGGCCAAATCCAACCGGGCCTTGAACACCTCCAGGGATGAACACCCAGGTCCCCTGGGTAATCTGTTCCAGTGCATCACAACCCTCACAGTAAGAGTTTTCTTTCCTAATACTTAATCTAAACCTAGTGTCTTTCAGTTTAAGCCTTAAAGTTTAAGCCTTAAGTTTAAGTCTTTCCCCAGCTTTCCTGTAAGTTCCCTTCAGGTACTGGAAGGCTACAAGTAGGTCACCCTGAAGTCTTCTGTTTTCTAAGATGAACAATCCCAATTCCCTCAGCCTTTCCTCATAAGAAGTCCTCCATGCTTCTAATCATCTTCATGGTCCCTCTGTGGACTGACTCCAACAGGAATATCCTTTCTGTATTGGGGACCCCAGAGTTGAATGCAGCACTCCAGGTGGGGTCTAACCAGAGTGGAGTAGAGGGGCAGAATTCTCTCCCTGGTCCTGCTGTTTGGGTTGTTTTTGACACAGCCCAGAACACTACTGGCTTTCTGGCTGCAAGTGCACACTGCTGGATCATGTCCAGCATGCCCAAGTCCTTTTCAGCAGGGTTGTCCTTGATAAGATCATCATCATCCAGCCTGTATTGATACTGGAGATTGCCCTGACCCAGGTGCAGCACCTTGCACTTGGTCTTCTTAAACCTCATGATGTTCCCATGTGTCCACTTATTAAGCCTGTGTAAGCCATTTGGATGGCTTACATCCTTCAGGTGTGGAAATTGCACCACTCATCTTCGTGGCATCTGCAAAGTCACTGAGAATGCGCTTGATCCCTTCATCTTTGTTGTAAATGAAGATATTAAATAGCATTGGTCCCAAAATGGAACCTTGAAGGACACCACTTGTCACTGATACCCATCAGGACTCTGAGCTGTTGAACACTACCCTCTGGAGGTGACCATGCAACCATTTCCTAATCCACCTAACAGTCCACCTGTTGAATCCATGTTGTGGGAGACCATGTCAAAGGCTTTATGGAAATCCACATAGAAGACATCTGCAGCCCTTCCCTTGTCTACTGATGCAGTCACTATAATAGAAGACCAGTTGTTTGGTCAGGCTGGACTTGTCCTTGGTGAAACCATGCTGGCAGTCTACAATTACTGTCTAGTCCTTCATGTGCCTTAGCATAGCTTCTAACGTTATCTGTTCCATGATCTTCCCAGGCAACAGAGGTGAGGCTGGCAGGTAAGTAGTTTCCCAGTAAGATTCCCAGATTCATCGTTTCCTCCCTTCTTAAAAATGGGAACTATGTTTCCCTTATTTACAGTCACCTTAGACTTCCCATGACTGCCATGGCTTTTCAGGTATCATGGAGAGGTATTTGACAACTACATCAACCAATTCCTTCAGGATTTTGGGACACATTTCATCACATCCCATTGACTTGTGCACAGTCAAGTTCTTCAGATGGTCATGAACCTGATCTTTGCTTACAGTGGGAGGGAATTTGCTCTCCCACTCCTCAACATGTTGTTCATCCACTTGAGAGATGTGGGAAGAGAGGCTGCCATTGAAGACTGGCACAAAATCTTGTTAAATACCTCAACATTCTCACCCATTGTTACCTATTCACAAGCATTGTTTATCAGAGGGGTTACACCATCTTTAACCTTCCTTTTCTGATTAAAGTACCTGTAGAAGCCCTTCCCATTATTCTTTGTGTCCCTTGCCAGGTTCAGTTCTCATTTGACCTTTCCCATCTCCTCCCTACACAATAGTACTTCTCTACACTGTTCCCTGGTAACCTGTCCTAGTTTCCACTGCCTCTTCATTTGCTTCTTGCCCTTTAGTTTGACCAGAATTTCCCTAGTCAGCCATGCTGATCTCTTGCATTCCTTCTCCAGCTTCTTGCTCCTGGGAATCAACTCTTGCACTCTATGGAAGACATATTTAAAAATATGCTAACTCTGTTTTGCTCCCTTGTCCTGAAGGGCAGTCTCCCAGGGGATCCCACTGGCAAGCTGCCTGAAGAGTTGGAAGTCTGACTTCCTAAAGTTCAAGAGCCCGACTTTACTCCTTACCTGACCTATATTCCTCAAGACTACTAACACTGCCAATTCATGACCATTGAAGCCTAGGCTACTTCCTATCTTGATATCCCTAATTATCTTGCTTACTCTGGCGACCATCAAATCTAGCATCATATTCCCTCTGGTAGGGTTGTCTATCACCTGGCATAAGAAGTTATCTCCCATGCATTTCAGGAGTCCCCTGGATGGCCTACAGCTTGCCATGTTATTTTTCCAGGAGTTGTCAGGCTGATTGAAGTCTCCCATCAGGACAAGAGCCTGCAAGGATGATGGCTCCTGTAACTGGAGCAGTTCATCACTATGTAAGAAAGCGTGTCAAATAGCAGGAAATCACATAGCTGTGGAGCCTTCTGCCTTTTGCTTTGTTGCAGGCATAATATCAGTCTGCTGCAGATGTTTTATTACACTCTTCTCTGGGGCATCAAATGTACTTGAGCGTGGAACTTGGAATCCTCCTCACTGCCTTTTGTTGATGGAGCACTTTGGACAGCCTATTTGCCAGAGCTGATGGGCAAAATATTTGAATATCTTGATTTTACTTAAATGATATGTAGGGACAGCACTACAGTACTGACCACATGATCAAGGCAGGCTCAAAAGCAAGAAAAGCTTACAATAAATCAATAACATACATTAAGGGTCATAGAATCTCACAATAATAGAAGCTTTTTGTTTTTTTTTTAAATAAAAATATTTTTATTTTATTTTATTTTTATTTTTTTAAAAAGAACTGGAGGGGTTATCTATTCATACTCCCTATCTAAAGCAAGGTTAATGAGAACATTTTGCTCAGAAACACATCAGCTGAAGCTTGAGTACCTTTATGGTTGGAGACACGCACAACCTCTCTGAGCCACCTCTGGTTGTCCACTGCCATGAAGAAAAAGGATTTTTAATGTTAAACCAGAATTTCTTGTGTTCAAAATTATGCTTACTGCTTCCTGTTGCTCCACCTTCACCATGACAGGAGGGAACTCTGCCCTTCCCTTTATTTTCCCTAAGCCAAACTATCCCAGCAGCCTCTCTTTCCCTTGTCCATCCTTTGCTATAGTCCTGACCATCTTGGGTCCCTACACTGGACTCTTTACTATGCATCACCACCTGTCCTGCCCTGGGAGCCCAAATCTTGACCCTGTATTTTCTGTGCAGTTTCAGTAGTCTTAAGAATTGGAGCCGCATATTGAAGCATCATAAAATCCCTGATGTCACCAAAAAATATGTGTCTTACATGTAATTTCAAGCCCTGCAGCACTTAATCAGGCAAATCAGGCAAATTTTGGGAAAAGTCCACCAGCCTGATAAAGGACTTTGTGGTCTCTTTGTTATGTTTGTACTACAGATTTGGAACCAGAAGTTTTGAACACCCAGGGATGGGAAGGACATGTTCTTCAACAGTGTTGTGTCACATCTCCATGAAGTAAGGATTACTGAGGATAAATAAATTTGTGTTAAAGGCCCTCCTCTTAACCTGCCTCTGATCTGAGTTATTCTAAATTACAGAGCTGTAATACAGCCTTGATATCTGACAAACCATGAATATGTTTTGCTGGTCTGACTTTTAGTGTTCATGAAACATAAGCTGAGAACTGATACCTCTAGCCCTAAGTTCACTGTTGTAAGAAGTCATATCCTTATATGTAGATGAAAAAAATATATATTTTATTAAAGTTGCTGGCACCTAGGTGTCACTTTTTATCCTTAATATAAAACTGGCTGATATAGATATTTTAGACTTATGTTCTGCAAGCTAAATAGTCTGTCCCAACAAAAGTGGGATTCTCAGTTATAATATTTCCACTACAAAGTATGCCAAAATTAGTGGGCAATATTCATTAATATTAATTTTCTTCAAGGGCTTTGAAATTAAATTAACTGAACATTGCATTTATGGCAGAGCGTGTGTAGTTATATTACTTACATAGAGCACATAATTTGTCAACTAGTACACATTAGTAGATTTAGATTATATATTTTGCTTCCTAGGCTCCTAACTCAATGTATGAACCATTCCCTTTGTTGCTCGTTTATTGAATCTGCTCCACTTATCTCAGCAGCTAATAGAGGTGGTGATGGGAGGCAACCTGAAGTTGTTTACATTTCTTTCTAAAAGAAATGATGGGAAAATAGTTGAATTGCTTTCTCATTCCAGTCAACTATCAACCTCCTCTAATACTAATAATCTAAAATTATGCAAAAATCTTTATTGTCCACTCATATGTACTGTGCCTATGTATGGACAGTCCATTGCCCATATATGCAGGAATAAACAAATTTATTTTGCTGTTTCCACTTCTGTGTGCTTTGGATAAATCATAGAAAACTAGGACAGGAATATGGAGGAATATTGCTTCCCCTGACCTCAGTGGACTTATTTTCTTTAGCTGCTTGTAAACTGATCCAACACTGGTAAAATCAAGCATGTATGAGATATTTTCATGGAAAACCTTATATTCTTTCAATCTTGTAATTTGTTAGCTTGGATATTTTTGAGTGGAGGTTTGTTTGTACTTGGAAAAGTAAGTACAGTGAAGTGTACACTTGAGTGATGTTATCTGTCAATATGCTAGCACAGAAATACTTGACTTATTTAACTGTTCAGTGTTCTAGGTACTTAAAATGTCACAAAGAATAACTGTACTTTACTGATTTGCTCCAACAGAGCTTCTTAGAAACAAGTGTCAAGACAGGACAAATATGCTGACGTGGAAACACCAACCATGGAGGTATAGTGTTGGTTCTGGAGCCATTTCAGGGTGATGGGATTAGGGTGAGCAGGGTTCTGGACACTTCAGACCAATATGTAAAGCCCCTCATATTGTTTTACTGACTTTCCCCAAAACACAGTGGTCAAAAAGCACCAAAGGCATTGGAGAGTATATCTATGTATGCCTTCTAATCTGTGAATGGCACAGGGTTATATTTTTTTAAGCGCTCATTTCTTGTAAGAATTAATCTTCTTGTTACAGCACCTTATTTCCCTATGTGATGTCGAATATAGCTTTTTCTCTTTACCATGGTCTCTTTTTCTGTGTATTTATCTATTTCTGCAGTGTAGGCAGACTATAATGACTCTAGTGTTTTATATCTGCCTAATATAAGGGAAGTCATATTTTATAACTTAATGGATTTTTTAAAGCTAAAAAGTAATCTTGTTAAGTAGATATTTTTTCCCTATAACTTAAAAAAAAAGTTGCAGATTATATATAATGTATAGTGTAATCCTCCAGCAGGAACTTCAGATTTTTTGTTAACTTCCTATTTATCCTTAACATATAAAATTCATGAAGATTTGAAGAATATATTGTCTTTCATTATTTTTCTCACCTGGATTTTTGGTTTAGATTGAAAAAAACCCCAATATTCTAAATGATGTAGTTCTTACCAAAGGTAAAGAACTGAGTCAGAATAAGGAATTCCCTTTCATTGATTAGGCAAAATGCAATACGATTGGTTTTCGGTTCTTCCTAGTTAAATTTAGTTTATCCTCTTAGGAGAGATTCATTCACTATATTTAATTTAGCTATAATAGACAGTAGTAAATATTTTCCAAAAATGAAAACTTAATGAGTTAAAGGCATACCACAAGCTTCATTTTTTTCCATTTTTCCCTCTCAAAACTTTATTGTTTTGGTTCCATTAAAACTTTTAAGGGGAAAATGAGAACTCTGGAAATGTTCTCAGCTTTGCAACCTTAGTGAAAAGTTTGCTTATTCATTGAGGCAAAATCCCAGTCTTGTTGAAATCACAGGACCTTCTCCCCAGGGCTGCCCCCAGGCCAAATTACATCAGAAGTTGGAATCTGCCTGCCCAGGGCAGGGCTGCACAGGGCTCCTGCCACAAGCACCTGCTGGCTCCCCTCTCCCTCTGCCCTAGTCCCTCTGCCCTCGTGCACATTGACTGCAATTCTCAGAGCAATGTCTAGCTGATACTTCTCCAAGCCTGGGGAAATACTCTTATATCTAGGCTATGAGGTGATGCTCCTGCTGCTCAGTGAGCCAAGAATGGGCAAGGAATACAGGAAAGTGAGCACTCTGTTATCTATATGCAAGAAACCTTTCTGAGAGTCCCACTTCTGACTTCTTCATCTGTGTGACACATTATTGTGTCATCAAAAATAGTCAAAACCTTCAAAAATACAAGTCAAAGGAGATATTTAGGATTCTTTCTTACCTGCATATTAGATTTTGATAAAAGGCTTATATTTTGTGTTCTTTTCTATATTAACAGGGAATTAGATCATATACTTTTCTAAGAAAGTTTCTAATGAAAACATTGCATATTCCAGGATTTCAAGGGAAACAAATTATCTGAAATCACTCCCTGGGATACCAGTACAAATGACATTAACAATAGATCTGCCACTAATTTATATGCAACCTGTATTTTTCTCCACTTTTACTCCAGTCTCTATTCTGGCAAAACTGCTGCTGGAGAAACTGATGGAAATTTTGCTGGGAAAGTGGGAAGGTAGCATCAATATGACACTTCCACCATGTGCTTAGAGATGTAATTTACCTCTACAAGTGAAGATTAAGTAGAAATACACCCTTCATATTTATATTCTCTGTCAGGTGAATACTCTTCACACAGTAAAAATGAAGGTATAAGAAAATAATAAATAAAAAATAAAGGAAAGATTATAAACCTCTAAGATTGCATTGTTTAATAATGTAAATTGAGATGTAGAAGTTTAAGAGAGAAAGAAAGATGAAATCTTCAAATTTATGCATTTTTTTTCCTGAAAGCTGGAGAAAATAATACACTTTTTACCTGTCCAAAGATCTGACCCTTATTTTCTACTGCAATGTTAAATGAACAGCTCTGCATACACATAGAACTTTCTAATCCTGCTTTGTTTTATAAATACGTAGATTGATAACAGCTTGATGAATTATAGCAATGTCAATATCATCCTGGAAGTTGTAACAGTGATAGATACTGTTTTCTGTAAGCTCAGAGCTGTTCTGACCTTCTTTGTTTCTAAACTGCAGGATCTTTAAGTCACAAGGCTGTAGTTATTTTTACATTTTATAACCTTGTGTGAGGCTAATAACACCAATGCCTTTGTCAAGGGCAGATACCAGCATTAGTATCTTGGGACCAATGACTCAGTCAGTGCCTTGCTTGAGATGAAGTGTAGCAATCTGATTTTCATCACAGAACAGCAGCTGAAGCAGCATATTATACAAATATTAACTCTTAAGCAAAACTTTAGATAAGGCCAATATGGGAAAAAAAAGGGAAAAAAAAGGAAGAGATTACAGCTGGCTCAAGCTAGCGGCCATGTTCCATAATGGTTCACAAACCTCTCAAGTGTGCAGCAGCTGCATTGGGGGTGAAGGTATGCAGGGGTCATCATCACTTTGACATACTAATGACTAAGTCAGTTTATCCATCATCACTAATGGAGCTGCAGAGCTGCTTGCAAGCGACTGAATAATACAGACAAGCCCTGCAGAGGACCAGGTGTGAAGTGGCCTCTTACCAGCTCAGATCTATTTTTCTGAGATGACTAGGGCCAGGGTCTTAGGGGAGTATAAGCAGCATGAGCCTAAGAATTGCTAGAGACTGTCTTTATTCCCTCAGCTTCTTTAGGCTTTTGTGTAACCTTTGTGTAGCTGGCAAGGTAAGTTTTACCATGTGCTAATCAGGTTGCAATGAAAACCAGCATTTTGCAGCACTCCTTGCTTATGGCAGTCATGAAGGGCAGGGAACAGAGCAGAAGCTGGGTGGGCTGTTAAAGAAAGACTAAACTGCAGTAGTAAACAGTATCAGTATCCCTGTTCACTTGTCAAGCCTGCTTGCTAAATTTAATCTCACCTAACTCAGATTTACTCAAATGCCTGTGTGTATGAAATTACAATGTACTTACCTGGATGCTAAGGTCAAATAGTGTAAAACAACAAGTTGGTTGGTCCTCCCTCCCCATTTAGTTAAAATCAGTAAACCTGAACTTTCTGTTGCAGTTTTAAGCAAATAGGGAATTATTGTTTAAAACTGATTTATGTTTATATAGTTTATTATCTTTCCTGTACAGGCATGTAAAGCACCTTTGTAATGGTACAAAGTGTCCACACTAAGACAATAATCTCTTTCCTAACATGTAAGCAGGTAAATTTTCTATAACAGAGTCTGATTCAATTTGCACAAAAAAAATTATATAAAGCAGAAGTGAAACATTCAGTGGAGATATTAAAGTGTTATAAACAAGGTTATGTGTGTACTACAGAGCCTTGGTGGTACTGCAGATACAGCTGAGCTGGCCAAATGGCACGTCAGAGCAAACTGATTTATCTTTCACTCGCTATTGATGCCTCAGCTGCTGTGCATAGAAAGGACAGGTGTTGCAGGTCTGCATTACACCACAGCTCCTCCATTTTGAAGTTAGTGCAGTATTCTCAAAGTGATTTTCCAGATATCCTCGTTATTTTGGAAGTCAAAAATAGAATAGTGTTTACCTGCAGGGTGAAAAGGCATGTTTTTATTTTTGTCTTGGAACATTTTTGGTTTTTTTTAATAAAAGTCAAATTTCCATTAACAAGCATGTGTTATGAGTATATTGCCTGAGGACAGATGTTCTAAAGCGTTTTTACAGTATAAGCAATGAGTAAAATCGTCCAAAATAATGAAACAATGGACTTGGAAAAAGTACCTTTAAGATCAAAAGGCTACCCTTGTTCTCCCTGGTTTGGAATCTAATTTTTGTTCATAGGATGAATGAGAGTTATTTGTGACCTGCTCTGGGAAGTCACATCTGGAATAGAAAAACAGATGACTTCAAACAAAAGAACTTCTTTGCATGATATGCAAATGAAAAGCATATTCTCCTTCCACTCCTGATAGCATTCAGCAATAGTTAACATTACTGGAATAAATAAGAAATGCTACACATGTTTGTGGTAAAAAGGAAATATTTATGGTGAGGCCACACCTAGAGTATTGTGTTCAGTTCAGGCTCCTCAGTTCAGGAAAGATGTTGAGGTGTTGGAACAGGTCCAGAGAAGAGCAACAAGGCTGGTGAAGGGACTCAAGCACAAGTGCTACAAGGAGAGGCTGAGGGAGCTGGAGTTGTTTAGTGTGGAGGAGTCTCAGGAGTGACCTCATCACTCTCTACAACTCCCTGAAAGGAGGTTGTAGCCAGCTGGGGGTTGGTCTCTTCTCCGAAGCGACCAGCATTAGGACAAGAGAGCACGGGCTTAAGTTCTGCCAGGGGAGGTTTAGGTTAAATATTAGAAAGGAATTCTTTACAGAGAGAGTAATCAGGCATTGGAATGGCCTGCCCAGAGAGCTGGTGTATTCACTGTCCCTGGAGGTTTTTAAGATGAGGCTGAATGTGGCACTCAGTGCCATGATCTAGTAATCACAGTGGTGTTGGATCAAGGGTTGGACTTGATGATCTTGGAGGTCTCTTCCAACCCAGTTGATTCTATGATT
>JAWWMO010000096.1:22608298-22625701 GCA_035047845.1 Dendrocincla fuliginosa | reverse complement strand
CATTTAAAAGCTTTGTAGTGTCATGGGTATAGCAGCATGAGATGAGCTATTCTTATCCTTACCTTTGTCTTTCAGGTAGTCAGCTGAACAGTTCAACACAGATTTTCTTTTCTTCTGTTATTGAAAAATAGTTTGCAATAGCACCATATGTTCCATACACCAAATTGTTTTCACTCTTTTCATATCCATGGAGCTTCATGAAACATGATCTTTTTCCCACCATACTAAGAACATAATGTTGTGCTATGTGCAGAAAAATGGACACAAATATATATAATATTCTTTGCTGAATAGGTAGTATATCAGAGGTATAGTCTGCTTTTGACACACATATATGCCATAAAATATTAAGGGAAATCCTGCTGAATGGTGTTACTGCACATGCAGTTAATGGTGTACGAAAGTTGGTAATGGTAGATAATTTTCAAATCAAAGGCAAATAGAGTTTCATTTCCAAACTAACTGTTTGGAAACCCTCTATACTCTATACCCTCTATTACTCTAATTATTGTACTTTTTTTATTCACAGAATCACAGAATATTCTGAGTTGGAAGGGACCCACAAGGATCGTCAAGTATAAGCCTTCAGTGGATGGCTCCTCTGGGGACTAAATGCACAACCTTGCACTGTAGCATCAGCCTTTAACCAACTCTGATAGTTCTAAGGGAATATGTTCATGGTTCCTCTTGATCTTGACATGTGCTCATCAAAAATGTAGTTATTGTCTGCCCCAGTAAGCCTATAATCAAAGCAGCAGCAAAAGGAGGCAAGAAATGGATGGCTACAAAACTCCCTGTATTAACAAATCCACTATGAGTAGGGTAATAAGCAGCTACAGCTGCAGCCAAGGGATCTACTGGTTTTCTTTCAAAGCCCTTTACTGTGTAAATGGATGTATTTTTAATGATAATAGTATTTTTATGGAATTATGAATTAAAAATTGTAAGCTCTGAAGAGATTGAAAATATGCCTGTGTGACATAAGGGAAAGCAAGGCAAGAAAATAGTTTGATTTGTGAAGAGACTTTTGTTTACATTCTCCTCCCTCATTAGGAATACACCTTAAGTCCCTGGTTGTGCTGGTTTTGGCTGAGGTAATTTTCTGCATACTATCTGGCATACAATTGCGATTTGGATTTGGATACAGAGTTGATAACACAGGGATGTTTTTGTTACTGCTGAGCAGTGTTCACACAGAGCCACAGTCTTTGCTGCTCCTTGTCCCGTCTCACCAGCAAGAAGGCTGGGGCTGTACAAGGAGTTGGGAGGGAACACAGCCAGGACAATTGACTCCAACTGACCCAAGGATTATCCTATATCATATGGCATTATGCTCAGCATATAAATGGAAAATCTGGCTATGAGCCACTACTCAGGAACTGTCAGAGCATTTTTTGGTTGGTTTTGAGCAATTATTTTTCATTTATATGATTCTTCATTCTTGGATTTTCTTTTCATCTCTCTCTCCCCTCCCCCCCTTTTTTGTTTCATTTTCACTACAGTTTTAATATTATTTTATTTCATTTTATTTATTTAAATTATTAAACTGTTCTTATTTCAAGGCACAAGTTTTCTCACTTTCACCCTTCCAATTTTCTTATCATTATGCTGATGGGTTGGGAGTCAGTAAGCATCTGGCACTCAGATACCAAAAGCAAGCAGATAGTGTTTCTGGTTTGGGTTGCTTTTTTTGTTTTTTCTTTTTTTTTTTTCATTCTCAGGAAAAGTCAGAATAATAACTCGTTAATATGACTCATTATTCATTAGTCATATGGAAGCTTGAAAGCATTGGATGTATGCCTGAGGTGAAGGGATGTAAAAGCATGGTGAGTAAAGATAAAGTCAAAATTACTAATTGTTTTTTTTATACAATACTTCAATCACATGAAGAGAACAACTAGATTTGTGAGGTTGATTTTTTTTATAAAGGACAGAAGTAATACTGAAGGAAGAAGTTTTAAAAAGTTATGCAGTTCAGCTTTGAGGGCAATGAAGCCATACACCCAGCTTTTTACGTAATTATTTGTTTTATGTTATTCTCATCTCTTTGCCACAGCCTCCTTTTCCATCCCAGTGCAGCTACTCCTCTGGAGTCGGAAGCCATTATGGATCTCTGTATCATATAGAGTTTGGAGGACTTATTCATTTTTCCTGCAAAAGTTAAATAAGGTACAAAACTTTCAGCCCATCAATCCTTTAGCAAACTGTCCAAGGTGACATTTCATTAGCACATTTTGTCAGTGGATAAATCGTACAGCATGCTCCGAAGAGAAGGTGGAAAACATCCAGTCCTTTTTCATTAGACCCATCTGAAGTTGAACCACTGGAGATTACATACAAAAAGCACATGAGACAGAAAAAGCTCTATTCTGTCTATAAACTGCATTAATCATTCATTCCCTTCTGAGTGCTTTGAGTCACTGCTTTTCTCTGGTTAGGGCCAAAACTGGCAATTTAATTTTGAGCAGCATGACAGATACATTTCAAGGAAAATCACAGACATAATGACTCCTGCCAAGCTTGATAAAGTCCTCATTTGTCAATTAAGGAGCTTTCGATAAGGCAATATTGATAGAGCAAAATGGGACCAATCACATGACAATATGAATGAGGTGGGGGCTGCCAGGATTTTTTCCCCCTCTCTCTCATGCATACACTAGCATATATCCCCCAAACCAAAAACACATGCACAGGCACACCCCCTCACACACATTCTTCTTGTTGATTCTGGGAATAGAAATAATTAGGGGGGGTTGATTCACTAGTACCAACTAACTACCTAAGGGACTGGAACCACTTTGCTGCTCCACTGATGCTAAGTATCAGAGGGCTGACCAAAGATAATAAATAACTACAGTGTCAAAATTATTTTCTCTTAGTGAAATTTTTCCATTCTATGCTGAAAATGAGTGTTCAAATAAAAATTATTTATGCAGAGAAATATCAGTGCAGCAAAATCAAAAGATTTGCTGAAAAATGTATTACATAAACAAGCTCTGACAATTCAGAGGAGACACAATGTGACAGTTTAAGAGTGAATTTAAACTAGTGATAAGGAATTAAAGGAACAATGTCAGGTTAAAACTGTGGGTCTGATATAAAGTTAAGTCAGTGGATATTTTTGATACTGAAGAATCATTTTTCAGTTCAAGGCTTGACTAAATTTAAAAATATCAGTGCTGAGGGCTTCCTAATTAGATATCACTGATAAACTTTATTTTCAGATGTAGCCTAAGATAAGAAAGCCTAGGATAACCTAGTGTAAGAAAGCCTAGCATATCCTACAATAAGAAAGCCATGCCCTAGAATAACCATAAGAGCCATAATTTTGTGCACATTTAAGCATAAATGAGTCATTAAAGACATTTTTTTAATAGATTTCACCCCAAATTCTACTGGATGCTGAGAGTTCAAGTGTTGCTGGAAGCTCCACAACATTTAAAACATCAAAGAATTATGGATTTTACTTGGCACTTTTGATGATACCAGACAGAAATTATTACTCAACTGTCTTTTACTAGTTCCTTCCCCTCTTTTGACTTTGCCTCCTTTCTACTTTTCTAGTGTTATGACCTGTCCATCTCTATCACTTCTCACCACTAAGAGTGTGGTTTCTTTTATGCCTAAGAGGAAGGAGAGAATATCTACAAGTCAGGCATACTTTTCTTCCCAGTGGCTCATTTCTAGTAAAACATTCTTCTTTAGGCAATTTAAAAGAGAAATGGTTATATCCTACTGGTCCTCAATGAAAAATTATGTGGTATTTCAATCTGTGTTGGATTCAGAATAGATTTCTTTTTGCATAACTGGTGCCCTGACTTTTTGATGTACTTGATTCCACTTCTGATGACACCCTTTTCTGACATTTGGAGTAAAAAAAGCCATAACTCCTCATAGTATTGCCTTCTGTCTGTATTTAGAGTGCCAGTGGAGGAACAACAGATCATAAACTAGGGTATTCTTATAACCTGAAGGTTCAAATGAAGAGTGAGGAAGAGCACAGAAATTGTGAAAAGTCATCTTTATGCCATCTTCTTCCACTTTTTAACTCAAGAAACAGAGTAATAGAAAATTTCCTCATATCCTAAATACATGATAACATCCTCCTCATTGAATTTTGGAATGTAAAAGTACTCAAGTGTTTCTTTGCAGAGAAATTTTCACTTTGATGCAAACACAATCTTTTTTTTACTCACTATTTTACATATTAACTGAAGTGCCCAATATTAGCAACTGTTTTCTACTAGCCAGACGTTACTGTCTCAGTTAAATTTGATGATGACACCCACATATTTTTGACATCACAGTCGGCTGGTTTGTAGCTTGTGCCTTCATAAATATGCATGAAAATGAATATCAAAAAATGATCTGTGAAGGCATGAGTGTATTTTCTATACACTCATTAATTAGACAACTTGTTTAGAAAATTTCACTTGCAAGTGAAAAGAGTGATCATGCTGTAAAGGGTTTCTAGTGACAGAACATATGATAAACCTTTGCAAGTGAAAACACTAGATATGTCACAGAAAAGTTAAATGGATTTTTGCACTGAAAGATTCAATCTTTTCTCAGAATTTTAACTTTTTTAATAGTTATGCGTGTGTTGAATTTTTAGGAAAAAAAATGAAGATTATTTCTTATTTTATTTACAAATTATATTCTAAGATTCTTGAAACACTAAGAATACCTTGGCTTTCATGCTGAAGTCAGTGGGAAGCCTTCTATCTTTATTATTTTTTTTTATAAATGTCCAGCTGTGCTCTTATGAAATGTATTAGATCTGAAAGACTCTCCCACTGAAAAAAAAAAAAAAAGTAAGAAAAAGGCAGCTAGTGCAAATATGTCTTTTGCACTAGCAAAGGAAAACAGGCTATATTTTAAGGAATGAAATTAGCTATTGAACAGCCACTTATTAAGCAGTCGCTTAGGTGATTCTCAATATATTCCTTTTAGAGAGCTAAGGTGGTATTTTGCATGGCTTTATAAAATTGAGTTGAAAAAATTTAATTATGTTCAAATTTTAGCCACAGGAATCTATGGATCTGTCAGTCTGTTTGGAATGCTTTCTGCGAAACCTGAAGATGGAATATGTTCTGTGGGAGACTCCTGTCTCCCACAGACTTTGATCAGAGCATTATGTACCTTACTCTCGCCATATTTTCCTTTTATTTTCATACAAGCAGGCACACAAATCCACCTAGAAAACACAGAACAGTCTCTGGCAGATTTCTCCATGCTGTGCTTCCCCACTGGGTCGGGAGACTGAACAGGGATGGGAGAGCACAGTTCCTGCTGTGTTTGTTCAGCTGACAAAAGACATCATGGGCCCTTCAACCAGAGGAATGATAAATTTTGCTGTACTTCATCTCTATAGGAGAAAAACGTTCTCTGCAGAGTATTTAGAAGGTTGAAAGTGTAAATCAGACAAAAAGTGACACTGAGTTAAAAACAAGAGCGTGTTGAAAAGTCAAGGTATTTCTTACCCTCTGGCCTAATTCAGAGCATTTGAAAGTACAATAAACCTTTTGTCTCCATAGGAAATTACCTAACAAAATGTGAGAAATCTTATACGTACCAGTGTAAAATACAAAACAAGAAAGAGTACAGTGGTTTATGTGGCTAAAATATATCTTTTGAGTTAATACTGTACTTAAAATGTTTAATAAAAAAGAACTGGTTTAGATAAGGGTATTGAGGAACTTGCTTACTTTGGTAAAACCCAAATAATTTTCATTAAATCATTGCACTTAATTGCAACTTCAAGGAGGGTAAAAACCTTCAAAATGATTTTAACAGCATTTATTATTCAATGTGTGGAGCTGCTAAATGGCACTATGCTCCAAGAGTAAAACTAAAGTTTCTCTTTGCAAGTATAGTTAACAATGTCTTTATTTTTCATCCTTCATAAAACTATATCATCTATTTTGTAGTAAAACCATGGTAACTATAAAAATGCTAATATAAAATCGTGGCCAAGATTTTCTGTATGAAGATAATATTTGTTACTGTGATTATGAAAAGTTTATTGTAATTATAAATACAATAATTGCAGTTATAACTGCAGTTTTGTCTCAGTATCTCTATTATAACCTATATTTCCCTAATGGAACAGTAGCTCTTATAGTGTGTTTCTAACAAATATTTGATTTATTTTCTAACTACTCAGATTTTCAGCAATTTCAACAAAGTTGAAAGCATTTACATGCAGATGAGAAATGGGATGAAGACACAAAGTAGTTTTTTTCCATTAAAAAAATATGAGAATTGTTCATAGAATTATAGGATCATTTAGGTTGGAAAAAAACCCTAAGATCATCAAGTCCAACTGTTAACCTAACACTGCCAAGTCCACTACTAAATCATATCCTTATGCACCACATCTACATGTCTTTAAAATACCTCAAGGGATGGTACTTCCCTGGGCAGCCTGTTCCAGTGCTTGGTGAGCCCTTCTGTGAAGAAATTTTTCGTATTATCCAGTCTAAATCTCTGCTGGCATAACTCAAGGCCATTTCCTCTTGTCCTTTCTCTTGTTACCTGTGAGAGGAGACCAATCTGCACCTCAATTCAACCTCCTTTCAGGTAGTTGTAGAGAACAATTATGTCTCACCTGAGACCTTGTTACCTTTTATCTTGATTCCCAGTGAGCTGGTGAGGTATGTAAGGTGCTCCTGCAATCCCCTGGGAAGAAACACTTGAAGACATTATAATACATGCATACATAAAGTATTTATGTCTTCAGCTACATATAAAAAATTATTTGATTTCATAGTTTCAATTTAGTTTTATATGTGTATATACCTAGATGCTGTAACACTCCAGTTTTAAGCCCCTTGCATTACTGGGAATATTACTTATATTTGAGGCTGTTAAGTTTGCTTACCAAATTTTTGTAAAGCTTTTAGTTCATTATTATCTCAAATTCGTGTGCAGAATAAAAGCTGCTACATTTTATCTAAGAGAATTTCTTTTAATTTAGTGAGAAAATAAGACATTTTGGCAAATTATTTTACAGGGATAACATACAACCAAGACAGAATTATTTCACCAAATCACCCAGGACAAATACCCATTCCACAACAGTACCCACCACAAAAAAATGAGTATAGCACCATAGTAAAACACAACTCACTGGTTTTAAGTTACCTGCAAGAGGAAGAAAAAGTGATACTAAGAAAAGAAAGAAATAAAGAGAGAAGGATAAGAGAGAGAAATAGTTACTGCCAAGAGGTCACATGTTGGCAGGTTCCAAGAGAGAAGGCCAACTCCTAAAATGGAGACCTTATGTACCCTTTTATAATTTGGCTACCATAGTCATGCCTTCCAGGTGGGATGTCGGATTTATTGACCACTCCGTGCCCTCCAGGCTGGAAGGAGGCAAGCTGCAGCCAGTCAGAGGCTCTGGGGGCCGTGGTGGGGTTAGGCTGCAAGGCAGGTCTTACTGACAGCCCAGCCATGCAGCTCCATTACACTCAGCCACATTAGCTGAAGATCATGTGCCTGCAGACTCTGCCGTGTGTCCTCTGTGGGCACGTCTGGCCCAGTCCTACCCCAATTTTGCACACGCAGACAAGATAGTTGATCCAACACAAATTGTAGGCCAATCTGGTGAGATACGAATCTGTCTCTCACAGATGCATGCCAAAGCATATACGGAACCAGCTATGAGGTGTACTGTGCTGGCATTTGTTTACAATTGTCAATTGGTTTTCACATAAAATCTGAGAAAATGTTCGCACTCTATCACCACATCTTGTCCTTTGAATTTTTGGTACTTTTACTCGTACTTGATTAAAGCCTCTTTTTATTCCCAATGAGTTTTGACATTTACTGGACCATTTGGACTTGTGAAGATTAATTACCACACACAAAATATCAGAATATGCTCTCAGAACTGAATGATAATTTTAAAAGTACACTACCTGAACCTTGACTTTTTAAGCATCTATAAAGACTGAACATGAAGAATTCTGATTTCCTTCTGCTAGTGAGACCAGTGATGACATCAGTGAACATTTCTTTCAGTAGTTCTCATTTTGATCCTTGCTGAAACCCACAGCTTCTAAACAGTGAAACAGAATACAAGAAGTAATTCATGTTGAATTTATTTGGTTCCTAGCTGATTTGATGACCTATAGTTGACACGTACCAATTAGGTGAGGATGAAAGATCACAAAAGCCTAACAGCAGGTCTCAAGTGGCACACAGAAAAGGTTAAGTCAATTATTTTCCAATAATAGCTCTAATATTCTTTCATGAGAGCTATATAAGGTGAAATTTTTTTGTTTCCAAAGGTTAAATAAGGGGCATACCTCAGGTAGCTTTTTCATGTCTGGAAATAAAACAACTTTCTTAAAAGTATGAACTTAGCTGTTTGTCTTACAACCTTTTACACTACAGCCCGATTAGCTGTGCTACATGCTACCAGTTGATAATTGAAAACTTTATCTTCATTATGTTTATGCTATAATTCCAATAGTCTGCTAGGGAACAGAAAAGTGATTTATAGTATGATCAAAGGTGTTAATGTACCACCTGTTAATGTACCAGACTGTTCTGTACCATAATATTTACTCTTTTTAAAGAAATAAAGGTTGTAGAGGGAATTCAAAAAGATCATATTGGACACCACAGATTATATAGGACATCTAAACCATGTACTCTGTTTTCTTCTTTCTTTTGTACTTTTAGCTTCTATTTAGGTCTTTCATCTATCTATCTATCTATCTATCTATCTATCTATCTATCTATCTATCTATCGGTAATGGTAATGATATATTTAAACATACGTTTGGAGCACAAAATTCTACTATCTCAATGTTTTTACTTGACTAAAGGCTATCACAGAATATTGATTAGAAACGGAAAACCACCTCGAAAAATCTTTACATTCCATCTTGACTTAATGACAATATGTTCAGGAAGTGAGACATCTAATGAGATGAAACCTTCCTTTTCTTTTATTTTCCTTTTCCCAATATAGACAAGATAAAATTACAAGGGGTCTGAATGAAGAAGGGAAAATAACAATTTTACTAAAAATGGGAAGAACCAAAAAAAACCCCACAACAATAAAATATTACCTGGCTACCCTCACTAGGTTAAAACAAAATCTGAAAGGACATTTTGTCCAAAGGAAAGTTCTATGCCAAAGAGGTGGTGGTGTCGGTTCTTGTGTAGCAAAACTATGTGGAGTGAAAATGGTGGATTGGGTTGACCGAGCGAGGTGCTGGAGCCCAGCGGGTTTGTGTGGCTTGAAGGTGGCACTTTGCACATGTAAGAGAGCAAAAATGGCTGTGGCTCAGGCAGCAGCAGCTCCTGAGAGAGCTGACCTAGCTCAGTACTGAGGTACAGTGGTCTCAGGCCAAGCAGTAGCGGTGCTTTGTGAGGCTCCCTAGAGACGAAATCCCCAAACTGTCTGTACCACCCGGTCACACCTGGGATGGTTCAGCTGGTGTCAGGGTGACCCTGATCTGATGTAAAACGCAACTGCAGCTGAGGCAAAAAATGGCCACCGCTAAGGCACAGGAATCCCCAGGAAGAGACTCCAAAAGTCTGCAGTGCTCCACCAAGAAAAACCTGACAGAAAAAGAGAGAAAAACCTGACAAAAAGAGAGAAAAACCTGACAGAAAAACAGAGAAAAACCTGGGAAAAAAAAAAGAGAGAGTTCTGGTGCACCTGCTTTTATCACGTGTCTCCTGAGTTCCTGGGATAATTCACTTCAGGGACCCACCTTTCCAGTAGGTCCTGAGGTGCTGGGGACAGTATTCAACAATCCAGCTCAGAAGGGGGATGGTCTCCCACACTAAATTTCATGGTTGTACAAAAAAATTAACCAAAAATACTTCCCATTTGACCAAAACTACAACATAGTTCTTTCTGGTTTCTAAATTCTAACATATTGCTTTTAGAGCTGAGTAAGGTTAGGATACCTAAGTCAGTGGTCTTGACTGATAATTTGGTGACCAACATCAGTGCTTTAAGCCATAAGACCAAATCCAAAAAGCACACGGTAACTGAGAAAATATGTCCTACATGAAAGGAAATGACAGCTTTTTCTTTCATCTCTAGGAAAGTCAGATTTGACATTTGCAATAATGCACAAGTGGCAAACAGATAGTTATTAAAAATTAATCTTTCCATTAAAATGCCTTTGTGACTAATAGGAAGAAACCCTTGCTTATAGTGCTATAAATCTTACGGCCAGCACTAAACCCTTCTAATGATGGGTTAGACTAACAAAACATGCTATGATTTATGTGAAAAAAAGACTAATGTGATTTAAAAACAAAAAAAATTCCATCTTTGGCATGAAACTATATAAGGAGTCTCTTAAAAGAATACAAATAAATAAGTAGGTGAAAATAATCTACTATTCTTCTAAATATCCTGATACTAAATAGTTGAATGTTGTCAGCTTCTGCTAATTCAGAAAAAAAAAGAAATTGAAACAAAATTTAGCTGTCTGCAATTACTTGTTATCAAGATACTTAACAGTGAAGTAGTTAATTTGCATATTAATTTAAATTCCCTAATGTGATTCCTTTTTTGTTTTATTTTTAATTTCGCCCCTTCTTTTCTGTTATTACAGCAGGAACTCATTCAGTCCTGTGGCTTTAAATAAACAAGTATATGTCTGTAATTCAGAAAGCTTTAAGTAAACTTTGAACACAAGGTCTTTTTATTTTGATCTCATCTATAATGACTACTAGAAGAAATATTTCTGCTAGTATTTTACCTACTAAAATGTTTACACTTTAAAGGAAATGAGATGACTGGTACTTCAAGTACTTGAGCTGTACTTCAAGTTCTGTGTCCAGTTCTGGGCCCCTCAGTTTAAGAAAAACATTGAGGTGCTGGAGTGTGTCCAGTCAAGGGCAACAAAACTGGGGAAGAGTCTGGAGCACAAGTTTTATGAGGAGCAGCTGAAGGAGCTGGGGTTGTTTAGTCGGGAGAAAGACAGGTTCAGGGAAGATCTTATTGCTCTCTACAGCTACCTTGAAGGAAGTTATAGCAAAGCGGGGGTTGATTTCTTCTCCCAGGCAACTACTGACAGAATGAGAGGACATAGCCTCAATCTGTACCAAGGGAAGTTAAAGTCAGACATTAGGAATAATTTCTTCATGGAAAGGGTTGTCAAGCATTGGAACAGGCAGCCCTGGAAAAGTCACCATCCCCAGAGGTGGTCAAGAAATGACTGGAAGTGGCACTGAGTTCTATGGTCTAGCTGACAGGGTGAACAAATGTTGGACTTGATAATCTCACAGGTCTTTTACAGTCTAAATGACTAACAAGTTCCAAGTGGCACTTTAGCAAAACCTTTGCTAAGATCAGCTCTAATTGACTGTTTAGGTGGCAAGAAAATGGGCATTTATATATAAGGTAACTGTTTTTTTGGTAAATTGTGAGAGATACTGCGGTATTTCTAAAAGGAACCACATGGCACTTTTATTCAATTTTCCAATCTTCAATGCTTGCAAAAATCTAAAAGTCATAGACACTACAAAATCAGATCACTATAGTTGGCCTAGAAAGATTTTTTGTTTGTTTGCTTGTTTGTTTGTTTTTCTTCTCTGTCCCTCAGTTCTGTTTCACCATTTTACTGAAGAACAGAGAAAGATCCCATCCCAAGGTCCTGGCAACTAATAAAAAGCTTTATCTAAAACTCTGGATTATTGACAAGTCTTGTACTCATTTCACAGGGATTCTGAGAATGTGATTTAAATGAGCTAAAATTAGGACTTTTCAGAAGCACTAAAATAACAACAGCAACAAAAACAACAACTACAAAAAAACCCCAAAACATCCAATCAAATAAAAAAAACAACCCATATGTCAAAAGACATCATAAAAATACGTTGATTGCTGCAATGATGAGAGATTTCATATACTAACATTGCAACCCACACTGTTATTGAGAATGTAGTTAGAAACTACAGCTCACCAACTACTTATTTCAGTAAAGAAAACTTTTCAGAGTCACTGACCTTTGTGAGCTCAGCTTCTGTATTCTGCTTATAGTATTGAACACCATTGCATGACAACCACCTTAAAGAAAATTGACTTCCTATAGTAAGGACACATGAGTGCCAGGAATACAATCATTTCTCAGAGAACTGAACAGAGAAACAGTCAAGATGCATGACACCTTGTCAATGAAACAAGATCCAATGTAGGAACTGGATTATACATGAAGTGAAGGACCCTGATGGGGTAACATGGAAAGTAGTGTAGAAAAATGTTTCCAATTAGAATAAAGATCAAGATAAAAAGTTGTGTGCTCACAGTTAGTGGGCAGATTATTAGATCTAGATACCATTTTACAAGCTAGTTTCTTTGTTGTTATTAAATACTTATTCATATTTTCAAGCCATGTATCCTCTGCCTTTCCCTTTTGTCAGTCTGTTTGTCAGAAGAAATCACTATTCAAAAAAAAAAAAAAAAGAAAAAAGAGAAAAAGAAAAAAGGGAGGTATTATCTGTGAAGCAGAACCCATGAACAGATTCTGTTTCAGAGAGGATGGATTTAGTTGGCAAAACAGATAAAAACATCAGGAACATCATATTCTTTATATAACTTTTAGTGAATACCTAATAATAAATCTTTCTGCTACCTGACACTTTTAAAATTACATGCTATTTCTTGCCTACAGCAAATAAGTTCAGTGGGTTAACAGAGGACAGTAACTGAGATTTTATTGAAATTTTGAGGTCTGGAGCCCAGTCATCAAACAAGTAAAATAGCCTACTAAATGTCCTGCCTTGAAGAGAATAAGTTTTGCATAACTTAAAAAGAAAAGCAAACAAAAGCAAACCAACTGTGATGAATATTCTCCTAAAGGTTGTCATCATGGTTTGGGTCCAAACTTCAGTGAAGAGTAAGTGTCCAGGTCTGCTCAGTTCCAGTTTGTGAACTGTAGAAATGAGAAGGGTTGGCTGGATGTAGTTGGGAATTAGGACAAAAGCAGGAAGAAGGTCAGGAAGTGCTGGTCGCATAGTCTGTCAGAAATTGCTATTTGCACCCTTCTGCTAAAATACATCACAGTGTATGTGAATCCCACTGTCTGCCTCTCAGAAACATACAGAAAATTCTCCAGAAAACAGCAGCTTTCTGTGCAGCTATTTTGCCACTACTTAGTAAAGAACATTTTCTCTCCAAAAATACCAGTAAAGAAAGGAAAGGAAAAGAAAAGCTGAATAAAATTGTGAAGGAAAACTACTTATAGCACAAAACAGTGGTAATTTGACCTTCTGCAAATGATGTTAATTTTCAGATTTTGCTACATGATTATGACTTTTCTGGATAGGTGGGTGTTTTTCTGCCCACATATGGGAACTGGACTGTTGCACTCTGATGTTGACTGCACTAGAGACATTTCTGTGCTTCTTTGAATCACACTGGTCATGTGCTTGAACAGGAAAAATTTTTGTGCTGCTTTAAAATGAAAAATATGTATGTCAGCTATCAGCGGTCAGTGGGAGTTACAGCACACCTGTACAGGAAAACATGATCGTTATAGCATAGTCATGGGAAACATCATAGGAAAAGGGAGTGATATAATCTTTCTGTACAAAATGCATGACTAGATTGTTATTAGCATTAATGTTAATACATTAATGTTAAAACCTCAGTTAATGTTCTTGGTACTTGTTACTTCTGTTGTCTTGTTGCATCAGGCAGCAAAAAGACAGAGACATCTTCTCCCAGATTGCAGTTTTAGCTGTTATACAAAAGTTCAGTTTAAAATGTTTGAGAATATGGCTGTAACTAAATTGTGGATCGGATTAAATTAGTGTCTTGTTGACTGTGAAAGACAATAGCAAAATCGGTCCATTAAGTGTGTCTCTGTATTAACTCAGAGGAAAATGCTCACATTTTAAAATGTAATCTGTGACTTCAGAATGCCACACAGAAATTATGGTAGGTGTTGTTGATGTTTTTGTCACTTCTGCCTACTATCCCTTGCCTTGCCTTGCCTTCCCTTGCCTTGCCTTCCCTGCCCTGCCTTGCCTTGCCTTGCCTGCCCTGCCCTGCCCTGCCCTGCCCCCCACTCCCCCTCTCCCCTCCCCTTCCCCCTTCCTCCTCCCCCTTTCCCCTTCCCCACCATCCCTCCTGGACATAATGTTCTAGTGTTGTAAATTGTTTCCCCTAATGTCCAACCTGACCTCAATCTGCAGTTTTTGGTGGGTGTCTCTTGTTAGTTGATCTACCAATAACAAGCAGAATGTCTTGCATTTGTGGCTACTTTTCAAATAGCCACAGGATGGTATCATATTACCCTTTAGCCTATATTTCACCAGTCAACACCCAACAATTGCTGTACAAATTTTGCAAATAATTAGGTAATAATAGCACCAAGAAGGAGAGAAACTGTTAAGAAAATATAAATACAATCATTTGTACAAAATACAAACTAATGAGCAAACTAAACATTTTATACACAGTGAAAACTGAGAAAAAGAGGGAAAAAAAAACTTTCTTTGGAGCCTTGAGCCCAGTCTGTCATGTTCTTAAGGGCTATTTATTCTATATGAAAATTTCAGTAAGCTAAAACACAACATTAAACTCTCCTACTCTGTGTAAGATACGGGATATGAAGAATTGCTTAGATTTTGTATGGATCATTTAACAGAAGCTGTGGGTAAATACGCATACTGTCTGCAGCTTCCTGAAAACTGTTCAATGAGTAAATGCGATAGGCTCAGCCAGCAAATATGTAAGTTAGAATGATTTTGAAAAATTGCTTCTCAAGAACAGGCAATTTCACTACCTCATTTAGAAAATAGTCAGCAGCTTGTGTCCATTATGTAAAACAATCAGAAACTTGGCTTCTTTACCAGATAACCTACAAAATAACTTACTTAGCAAATGAAATTAGAAGGTTTTATTTGCTCAGTTTGCAAAATCAGACAGTATGTGTTGTTTAAAAAAGTTTTTAAAATGTTCTGGTAGAAATAATAAGAATCTCAGAAAACTTCCTGGGAAACATGGGACTATATTTACTGCATCACCATAAAATATTATTTTTTTAATGAAGTAATGTTTATGATTTCTTTCTTTCTTCCCTTCTATGTAATAGCCTTTGGGATGCACTGACAATCAATTTCCCCAGTGATTTTAATGTCTATGATCTATCTGTGCACATTATGTCAGACATTATACATGTATTTGCATATCAGTATTACTGTTTTTCTGAGTGCACAGATGTAGAAATGTAGCATACATTTTCCTTCTTGCAGCCTTTAATGGGAAGTGACTACTCAAAAAATGTATATGGTGGAGGTATATGAATAGGTTAGCTGATCCTTAAACTGCAGGGGAGAGAGGTAGTTTAGGGAAATGTGGCACTGAATGAGTGTGAGTTTTCTGAAAGAGGCTATTAAGAGGTGCACTCAAATCCTCTGAAATCCAAGCTCTGTTGGTCTTCCTGTTCATGCATCAAACTTAGCCTGCAGCATTTTTTTTAAAAGCTTTGCACTACTGAGTTTTATTTGGAAGGTGTTGCGCATGATTAACTAAATTCTCAGGGGTTTGAAGCTACAATTGCTCTCACAGTAACAAATTATTGCAAAAGGAGAAAAAAAATCGTTTTGCTTTAGGTGAAAGGTATTCTAAAAAGATGTTTCAATCACATATTATTTTCTATAGATTGTGTTTTGCCAAGTATGAAGGAAAGTTCTTTGCAAAAATCCTCACAAAGTCACATAATTTGGAATTTAAAGGTCAGGTTTGTTAGTCTGTTTTGCTTGTGCTGAGAGTTTTTTTGGTTTTAAAATAATTGCTATTGTTCTACTGCAGTGATGTTAAAGAGCTAAGCCTTGGACATTAACACATCCACTCTTCTCAGAAAAGATAATTTCAGACAGGCTATCTATGATGTGCCCTAAACTAAGCTTAAATCTTGTACACATTTTTTTCCACTCCTGAATTTCCACTGATTGCAGGGAAGCTGTTTGATTTACGCTAATTATGGACACATCTATATTTTTTTTCGTGTGTCTGTTGGAGGGCTAAACTCCCTATTGAAGTGCTTTAGGTGTTGCCTAACTTACAGATGGTGGTTTGCTGTTTTGCTGCCAGCATTCTTTGCCAATAAACAGCATTTGCTTTCCGCGCTACAGTAGTGTTGTCCAGACACCTCACTGACTTCTCAGTGTACAGCTTTGCTGAATGAAGATTAACAGTATGATGAAATGGGGTTCCTGAATAACAATACCTGCAGCTTTCTGTATTTGTGCATTTAGTGAAGATCTGTCCCCATGTGAGAGCAGAGTCTGTATGTTGCTGCCATTACTTCAGTTGTTAGACATACTTCATTTCTGTTCTCTTGGTCTCTGGTGGGAGTTCTTATAACAATATTGTAGCAAGAACAATTTTCTTTATCAACATCTCATATTTCACTCTGACCCTCTCTGGGATTTCTTCCCTCTTAACTATAGGAACTGTCTGCATTCCTACATATTTCGTTTTTCTACAAGTCTCCATTCTTTCAATTTTCATTTCCAAGCTCTATTTAGTGTGTCTCACACCAGCTGCAAAGCTCTTATTACCTTTCATAATTTCAGATTTATTTTTGAGTTCCTCATCTTGACTTTCTAGATTTTTATTGTTGTTGTTGTTATGATTATTTAGCCTCATTCTTTTATTAGGGAAATGGTGTTTTGTGATTCAAGTACTAAGTGAGGATATCTGGACTTTTTCCGCTTCTGTCAGAAAGTTTCTTTGCAATCTGTTGTGTTCCAGTACTCTACTATTAATGTGAAGAAAGAATTTTCTTATTTCCAGGCATAAGGTGAAGTATACTTCACTAGTGACTGTGATGAGATTATTGGATGACTCTGAAGTGCTACTAGTCATTTTACTTAACTTTCAAAACACATTAGGCTTTTAACATCCATTTAACGAAAAAGAGCTTCTTAAGGTTGCTTGACCTATTACAAGACACTCTTTTCAATGTTTTCATTTTGCAATACTTCAGGATCTTTGATTGAACTATTCAGTTTGGTACGCCAGATTAAATAACATAAAGCCTCCTCCAAACCCAAAACCTTTGGGAAAAGCAGTTTGATAGTTCTTAGCAAAGAGTGAGGAAGACTATGGTGTGTTATCCAGTATTAATAGAACTACTGTTACTGCTGCTTCTATTACAAGTTACAAAAACTGCTTCTGTGGGGACAGAGATTTCTCTTTTTATTTTTATTTTTATTTTTTTAATTATCTTTTTTTATTTATTTCCCTGATTTCAAGGCCTTGATTTTATAGCCTTAATATGTTCTTTTAATATAGTTCTTTTTATGTACAAACAAAAATCAAGGCCCAAAATTAACAAAGTGCTGTATCTGCTCTACAAAAAGCATTAAGATTAAAAAAATCAGTAAGTCCTTGTCAGTAAATTGCTTCCA
>JAWWMO010000096.1:22504098-22515097 GCA_035047845.1 Dendrocincla fuliginosa | reverse complement strand
CGCTCTTCCGATCGCTCTTCCGATCTAAAAATGTCTTCCAATTGGCTGGAGACCATGGGGCAAGACTCTGAATTAATACTTAGACTATATCCTCCTTTTTCATTTAATGTAAATGTTCCTGGATTGATTTCACTGCTAAGCCATCCCCAAGCTGTAATTGCTTCCTGTATTTCCAAGAGTTCTCTCTTTCTTGTTTTCTTCTCTTCTTTAATCCCTATTATCAATTTTCTATAACCACCTTACTGGTATTTTTCCTACTTGCTCAGTCCTTATTGCACATTTCCAAGTTTCCTTCACCTTGATTTCTCTGGGCATTAAAGTATTGCTAACTAACACTATTAACTGTGGGGCTCTTAATATGTTAGTTCTCTCTCTCTCTCTCTGCTATTATATGGTATTTTATTTGATAATATATCCAAGTTAAATGGCATTATAACAAAAATTAAACTAAAAAGTCTGATTTCAAGTTCAGTTTAGACATATGTGATCAAAACAGAAATGGAGAAGGGGCAAAACATTTTAAGTTCAGAGGTACTGAGCAGCTCAAACAGCTAATAAAGGAATTGGGAAGATATAGGATTTGCAGAAATTTTGAAGGGGAGAAAAACCCACCCCACCATTACAAATCGTTCTGGATGTATGGACAAGCAAGTAGAAAGGCAGAGACAGATAATAATGTGATTACTTTGGTAATGATATGCATTAGATACATTACAGGAAAAACAATAATCCATACTTAATGCAGGCAATCCAGTTATTGATTTTTCCTAATGGCAAAAGCATTTCTACAAAACCAAAAACAGACATCCGTTATTTATCTCCCTCCCTTATGAGCCCCATCTCCACAGTCTCCTTGATGCATAATAGTAGACAAAGACAAGGGAGTAATGTATATCTAATCTCACACCTACTGGGCCAGGTTTGTGTTGTCTGCATCACTGTTGCTACTGCAAACAAAATGTGTGACTAATGAAAAATGACAATACCAAGTATCATTTTTGCTTGACACATTGGTTGATTTTATTTTGTTTCATTTGTATGCTTTCATTATATTTTTTAAGGACCTACAATATATACTTCTTGCAATGAGTGCATCTGACTGCAAAGCTAGCTAAACGTCACTTATGGGGTTTCAAAGTCCTTGCACTCCTTATCTGCACTCCTTTAACATACATTTAATATGGCTAGATTTTTAACAAACTTGTAAAATACAGATTTACCAAAGCTTCATAATTTTTGTTGCCATATCCTATTTTCAACAAAGAGTAAGATGTCTGACACAAAGAATCAAATCCAGCTCTACAGCAAGTGGAAGTTTTGACCTTGACCTTTTTTTTTTTTTTCCCTTGACAAAAACAAAGCCTCAGAATAGGCAAAGAATTAAATAAAAAGTCATTTGTACGTATGATGGATCTCATATATCAGCAAAACTGAAGTATTTGTACCAAATATTTTTTTCATTTCCTACTCACTTCAGCTTTCATCCTCTGAGTGCAAAGAGAGCTGAAGAACCCTGTATTGTGCCGTTATTCCATGAACAGATTAATTTAATCTTTTCACAGGCTTTTAGATATGTTCAAGATGACATAGCCCTGAACAGCTAGAGAGTAGGCCATTCAGCATCTTCTACTACCACCAGTATGGATGCCTTTATGATAGGTATATAAACTAATTTATTTTAATATAAAGCAATAAATCAAGGCTCTAGATAAAAATAGAAATTAACTTAACAAATATCAATTGTGTAATATTACTAATGAATCACTGGCCCAACACAATTTTCATACAAATATGTAGCTTGGGATTTGAAATCATGGATTTGAGACAGGAAGAATTATTATTTCTGGATCTTCAAATTTCAAATGTTCTAAGAGGTTAAGTTTGTAGAACAAAGAAACGTAAAAGAAGAAAGGGTTAACATTTCAAGATTAAATTCTGAGAACAATGGAACCTACAATTAAATTATTGTTTGAGAGTATAAAGATTTTCTTGCATCTAAATATTAAAAGGAGCTACCATTATTTGAACTTATAATATTAGGTTTCGTTAATCTTTTTTTCTTCTTTTTCATTAATCTTTATTTATAAGCTTTCCAGCTTTAAAATGTTCTTCTAGTTTAGACAGAAATCTTTATTCCAAGATTACATGCTCTCTTTAAGCAGTGGTTGCAATTCCCATAACCCAGCCAAACATGGATAGAGAACTTTAGAAAAATGTTTATGTTAATTTTGAATAGAGTATTGCATTAATTTCTTTTTATCATTTTCACATTTTCCACATCTAGTAATTCCCAGAAATCTTCGATTCTACTATTTTTTTTTTTTTTAATCCATCTTTAAATGCAGGCATTAAAACCAGATCTGATATTTTCATTTTGAAATATACTCTGGAAATACAGGTGTTGATGTTTGTTGTCCTGCAAAAAACATTTTTGTTGAATGAAAGAAAATCCTTAACAGGATTTTGCAATTTCTTTAAAATAGGCTATGAGAATGCCAGGTCCCCTCCACCCCCCATCTCCTTGTAGAATGACATTTTGGAAATCTGAAGTTAATCAACTTCTACAATAGTGCAACTCTAAAGAATAAATATATTCCATGTGATTAAAAAAACCAGATAAAAATATAAAAGTATTAAGCATTCATACCCATCTGCTTAATTCATATTCATGAATAAATATTGAAAAAAACCCCATAAATTCACATATGCTTTAAATATGGGAAAGTATTATAGGCTGCAACTGGTCTTCCTAGGTTAACGTGTTCTTTTTAAATACACAATTTTGATTACATGAAACTAAAAGAAATCCATCATTCTTTTTTTTTTTCTATTTCAATACAAGTGTGATTTAAGATATAACTTTTCTGATAAAAAACCCCAAACAAACAACCAAAAAAAACCCCAAAACACACCTAAATTCTCTTAGCTGCACATGCCACATTTATTTAGTTAAGTAACTTGGTCTTGACAACAGTGAAAAATTTGGGAAAAACGGTTTAATGGATCCATGACTGCTGCTATATGGTGAGTTAGTGTCAGAATACCGTCATTTTCCTAGATTTTCAATCTTTTTTTCTTTTTTTTCCCCATGTTAACATAGTGTGACTTAAAAGAAAAACAGTTAATTTTGAAAATATAAATTTTAATATCTTTGTTAAGACTTTTGTTCTACTGTTTTATGTACTATTATTATCATTAGGTGCATGAGGTGTATTTCCCCTCATGCTTTGCATTTGTTGCAACTCTACAAGCTTGCAGTGTGTCTCTGTTCATATAAGGAGAAATATAATGTTGCTATTTCCAAAAAGAAATAAGAAATATGACCTTTGTTAGTGTCCTGCGTCCATTGCATGAAACCTGCTATCATCGACAAAAACTTAAATCCTCTGTTGTACTTCACACGGAATTCATCTTTGGATGTTTTGGTTAATGGTACTGGATTACTACTCCTGCTGCAGGATAACTACGTGAGAGAAAGAAGGTATGAAACTTAGTAAAAAAAGATTGGTATTTCAGCTTCCTACTGAACCTCTGTGGAATTGGAAACCCAGGGATGATTCAGCATCTGCTCTGATGGCAGCTGTTTTCATGTCTGGTCACTTGCGTCTTTTTACCATGGCTGTAAATCTTATCGAGATGACCTTATAGTGTTTCAGAGGACATCTAGCACTAATTTCTCACACAGAGTATGTCAGTGTGTGAAGAAGCAAAGAGGAGGGGAGGAAGCAGCCCCAGTGCTGGCTGCGGAAATGCTCCCTGCAGTCATTCCGTCTCTGCCGCAGAGAAGTGCAGCTGAAGCACTTTCTTGCATCTCTGGAAACAGCTCCTGCTCCTTCTCCGTGTGCTGTGAATTAGGGAGAGCAGCTTTCATTTACAATGACACTTTTCAAATGACTTGCAGAGGTCTGCCTTGCATTTACTGCCTGGTGCAGCACCATACAGTGGCAGAAGTGAAGTGCTGCAGCCCAAAGAAATGCTTTAAAATCTATGTCTCTGGGGAAAAATAAAACACTTTCCTTGCAAAGAAAACAGGAAACATGAGGACCCTTGACAATCCAAAAACTGAATTTCTTAGTAATACAAGACACAAACTTTCTTATTTGATAAAAATAGAGTTTCAGTAGTGAAAATTGAGTGTAAGAATATCTTTAAAAATTCTGAAAATAAGTTTTCTACCAAAAATGAGAATCCATTTAGATCGGTGTAAAGATGTATACATATGCAGACTATGTTTTAATTAAATTTTGGGACACAGAAGCTCATTAATTTTGTAATTCCATGACCCTTCACATATAAGGTAAATACTGAGGTTGTTATTATTGCTTTAAAAATGGCAATTTAAAAAAAGAAAAATAAAAAATTTAAAAGTTCATCTGAAGCATTAGGACAGCAAAATGAAATGTTTTGTACTTTCCTCTGATTGGTAATTCCCAGAGTTTAATGAAAGTGAAATTGTGTCCAGGTGAAGTAGCAGCTGGTTTATTATAGCTTTTTTCAAAATCCTAAAAAAATGCCTGAAAACAGGATTACACAGATCCCTCATCTTGTCTTTAGACACAAAATACTGATTAATTGAAGCAGACCCTGAGGGAAGTTCGTTGAATAAATCGTAGAGAGGAATTCAGATCAGGCAACAAAATATGTTTCTCGTTTGCATGAATGTGTGTATGTCTGTAACACAGAACTATGAAGCAATGGTTTTCCATCCTGCACATTTGTCCAATGCCAAAGAAAAGCTAATGTGAAGAAACAGCACAATGCCCTTGGAAAATAATGTAAAAATGTGCACACTTACCCAGCAAGACATATGATAAGGAAGAATCAGTTAAATGCTAATAGAAAATAGATCATTTCACCATAAGAGGGCAAAGTAAGCATTAAAGGGAACCAAATTATGTCTGCAGGGTAAAAGATCTGCTGGCAGCAGTTAAGTAAATTTGATTGAAAGCAGTTAAAATTCCCAAGTGTAGAAATATTAGACTGCTTGTACTGACAGAAATTATGTTTCACTTTGATTATCTAATTCTTGAAATGTATAGCAGAAATGCAGAACAAATATAAAGGGTCAAAACCATCTCCAGGCAGGCACTCAGTTGACAAGTCACTGTCTTCTAATAATTCTTGGCACATTCCTTACATTTCAACAGACAAGCAACTACTCACAATTCTGAAAACTTCTGTACACCACAAATGTGAACTTGGGTTGAACTACAGTGTGTGAACATACAGCATTTCCGTAGAAATGCCATGGTTAGTAAAAGAATATTCTCTATGCTTTAAAGCACAAAACCAATTTGGCATACAACTTGACTTGTCCAGTAGTATTCTAAGTGCTAGAATTAGCAGAATTTTACAAGTCTCTTGCTGTGCTTGTCTCCTCCTCTTTTCTGGATCTATTTTGCTCCTTCTTTGAGACTCAGAACAATGGTGCCTAAAAGCTTTCATGATCACCTAAATGAGGCTACACGTTAATCTTCGATCTGAGTAAAGGAAAGACATCCCAGAGTGCTACCTCTGTGCATACCCCATATTCCTTAAAAAATGAGGAAATTTCTCAGTATATCATAATCACAGTGATGTTCTGGATATGACTTTTGGACTGTCAGCATGTTTTTGCCGTTGCAAAATTGTGGCAAATTCTGGAGATTTTAGAGCCACCATTAGCATCAGCAACTTATGGGTCATGGAAACACTTCTCAGCTCATGTAGTCTAATCCACCTGCAATGAACAGGTTTTTAACTAGATCACTTTACCACAATGCTCTTCCTTGCCATGTCTCTAAAAGACACACATTTATGAAACTACTGTTTTTGTTTGCCTGATCTCTTAAATGACTTTCATCATTGACTTTTCTGTATTTAAGTATTTGCCTTAATAAACAAGATTCCTGAAAATTACTCAAGCTAAGGACTGCACACTATGTCAAGAACATTGTACACATAGTATCTGTATGTAAGAAAACAGATGAAAAAGGAATGAGGTCAAATTCTCTAATATTATGTTAATTTTATTTAAAAAAAGAAATAGGTAAAAGCTTAAAGGAGTAGAACATCATTCAGATGAAACTGAATAACTGAATAAATACTTTAAGGAGTTAACCAGAGTAAGTAGGTTGATATCTTTCTCAATAATCTCAAAGAGGAAAATAGCTTGGTTCCTTTCTGGATGGAAATTTTGTTACAATGTTCCATAAAAGCAGTAGCTTCTGTTGGTAAAAGACCTGACTACCAATAGAAAATGATTAAATGAAACCCAGCAATGTCTTGTACTATAAATCCATCAGTAAGGTTTGAGCCATGTCAGTAGTAAAGTTCTTCAGTTGTTTCTTGTGACAGTCATCTAATTTTCACTAATAATAATTTCACAATTTATTCTTGTACAAAATGCAGATCCACATCAAGATGAGTTGCAAGTCTTAGAGGCACTGTAAATTAGGGAAGGATCACTATTCACTAAGGGAAGAAAGGTGGTCTGGAAGACTGTAAATAAAGAAGTAAGCTGTAGATAAAGAAACGGAGATGAGGAATAGAAACATGGAATAAAGTCTTGAGATAGGTACAAAAACATATTTCCTTTCATTCTTTCTGATTAGGGATGTAAACTAGTGAATTAGGGCAGTGAACTGAGTGGTCATTACTTAAAAATAAAAGAATTGTTTTAATCAAACAAAGACTGAATGCGTGCTTCTAGTGAAGAATAAGCACAAATAAACAAAATAATTTCTACAGGGAGGTTTAAAAAAGAGTAAGTGCCACTGTACAAAGCAAAAGGAATTTTTTTTTTTTTTTTACCCATCTTGAAAGAAAAAAGAATGCAGAATAGAAGATGGACTACAAAGGCAATGAAGAGAGACACCTGTCTAGAAAAATAGCATTGAATACTTTCATTCATTTAGCCTAGAAATACATATTAAAAAAAAAAAAATAAGAGTTCACCATCACAGATAGTAGATAACACCTGTAATTGAGAGCAAAAAAACCACATTAAAATAAAAGTGCTGGTCTTGACGTATGAGGCCCTGAAAAATCTATTTTAGCATGTGACCTTTTTGAGAAGAGGGTGTGAAGCTGTACAGGAGAATGAACAATGGGAAAATGGAAAAAGCGTAATAGTGTTCAAAAAGAAATTATACATCAATAGCTCAGGGTTGGACTTGCTATTCCAAAGTCTTTCCTATTCCTTTTACTCCTTCAATCAGTTTGTAATTAGTCCTCACATCTTGATTGTGACACAGATACTCGATTTTCTTCGTGTTCAGCTTAAATAAAAATATAGACAGGCAAGTTTGCACTCCTTTCCAATGAAATGTTATATTCTGCTCTCTAGTAATGAGATACATTTTCACCTTGTACCAAAATATAGTCACTGGAGCCTGCAAGAAGTACACTTGTCACTCACTAATGTGATTTGACTTCTACAGCGAGAGAACAAAATGGAGAGGAAGAAAACAGAAATCAAGCAATAGCTCGATATGATCATTATTCTTCAACTAATTAGTAGATATACAAAAAATCTAATGCAATTACTGTCTTGTTTGCATCCAATTTCTTTTTCTCTTGTAAGAAATAAAACAAATGCTGACTAAAAGCTCATTAGGAAAAAAAAAAAAGGAAAGAAAAAATGAGAAAAAGAAAAAAGGGGAAGGGGACGGGAGGAGGGACTTGGGGGGGTGTGGGTGGGTGAGGAGCAGGAGGGGAGGGAAGGTCTCAAAGGGAAAGACTAGAATTTCAAACATCTGATTTTCTATACCACCACCAAGGGCTCACACATTCTAATGAGAAATTACATTGGAAGGAGATCAAAATATCTAAATAAGTTTTAGTGAGTATTCCTGATATTCACTATTTTTTTTATTTTTCTTTTTAAGGCAAAATAGTAAGAGCTCTGTAATTAAGTACAAGAATGAATGCAAACAGTAATCATGGATAGAGCACAAATGGTTGCCTTTAGAAACCTTCAAAACTGCTTGGTTTTACACTGGCAGATTTTCTCATGACTGTCTTTTCTGATCAATATTATCCTTGGAGCTACTAAAAGCATGTCTTTCCAACAGCTGTATTCATTTAGGTACTCAGTGAAGCTTCCTTGACTCTGTCATTGTGATGAGCAACAATCTCTAGTCTGAGGTCTGGTCTATAGTCAAGGCTTGTGGAGATTAAGATGCTTCACTGCTATTGGCCCTACAAGTGCTGTGTAAGTCCATATGTCAGTGGGAAGCAGAGCCCATAGCATCAGGTTATTGAACAGATAAGAGGATTATAGCTAAATAGTTCCTAATTGGTGTGAATGATCCTCTTCCTTTTTTTTTTTTTTGGTTTGTTTTGCTTGTTTGTTTGTTTGTTCCCTCCATTGGCCTGGGCTGACCTCTGACAGCAAGAATTTTTGTGGGCACAAAATGGCCTGATATATAGCTCTCTGATAGTTTTTAGTACTTTTCTAAGGACAGACATTGTTCATTCTGTTGGGAAACATCATTCTTTCTTGTCTGTGTGATCTAGTTAGTTCGTTTTTCATTTTCCATTAGAGAGAACTTTCAGACCCTACATTAGAATTTTCAAAAAAACAAACGTTATAAACGCTTGGCCACATAGATCTTATCCATTAATTTCTCACCGTAAATATTGAAAAGGGCTAATGTACATAACATACTGAGCTTGGAACTATGTAGACCACCCCCTCCCTGACCAGCCGTGGATTTATTCCATGTTTTGCAAGGAAGTCTATTAAAATAAAACAGAACCATCACATAAGATAGACAGACAGACAGACAGACACAGACAGGTAGATAGATGCCCACATACACATATTACTTTCTCAGGTGCTATTCTCACTACATTAATACACTATGCACAAAGAGACTGTCTGCAGTCTCAGTCTTGCAAGTGTTCAAATTCATGTCTGATATTCAAAAGCATCAGAGCCTTAGCCTATGAACAATAAGCAGTAACAAAAAAAAAAATTATTTGGTTCTTACATATGACTCAATTTTTCATAATACATTTTTGTCTAAATATGTCTTTAAAATACTAAATTTGTAGCTATGTGGATGCATAGGACTTAGATGATATTAGCATAAACGCAGTTGAAAAATATGCAACCCAAGAGAAAGAAGTGACATTTTCTAAAAAGACAATTAATCAACTGTGACATTTCTGTTAATATTATTTTTATTTTCACATTTTCGCCCCCTCTTTAAGGGGTCCCTGCAAGACACCATAGCAGCTGCCTTAGAGGCAAGATGCTGGGAAAGGCAGACTCTAAACTAACCTCCTATTTAATTAATCCTTAGTTATGAATCAGTGAACAGGCACTACACAGTTCTTTGCCTTACATTTTTTGCCTTCCTGATTGAATTTCTCTCTTTGTAATAATTGTTTTTAGCACCAAGAACATTATGTTCCAGAAAACAGTCTCACCAAGAGATGAAGTTCCCAACTGGGACTTGAGGCAGTGAAGTGCAGGGGAAGAAGTGCATCGAAGCAGTGACAGAGCTTTGTCTCACTCAAATAAGAGCCAAAGCTCCTCTGTAATTAACTCAATGCTGGCTGACTTCCTGTGTTTGCGCTTAACAGAAGGGGATGATGTATCATAGCTTGAGAAATGAAAAGCCTCTCATTTACACATGAGAAACTACTCTTTGTCAGAGCTCACCAGGGCAGACTGTGATGTTGGACAGGGCAGTGCACCAGGGCTTGGACAGTTGCTCTCCTCCCTCCCGGGAGACTCCAGCAGTCTGCCTATTCCTCTGCAGTAGCAGATGATTGCTATTTTGACTCCGTTTTGAGGGCTTTTTTCACAATGATTTTCTGAAATACAGCTTTCACTGAGTGTCCAGTCTGAGGGCTGATTATGGAGCTGAGAGTTATAAAGTGCAGGCTGGTTCAGGCACTGCAGGGCTCATCCCAGGAAATGCAGGTTTTATTTGATCTGAGTCCTCTTTTAGGATACAAGGTTTTCTGTGCATCATAGTTGTGTACAGAAATTCATATCAACATGCTTCTTGTTATGAAACTACAAAAAAAAATGCCCAATCAAAAACTAGTTTATTTCCCAAGTGGACCGGAGATAAATTAGGTCAATAATGTGAAATACAGAGAGACTTTGCTTTGAAATGCTTTCCTCACCTACTTTCACTATAGGCATGTGTGTTAGAAAAACAATGAAGATGGTTGTAATTCCAGTTGCAAAAGCAGATTTTTTTTTTTTTTCAGATATATAAATTTGGACTACAGCATTGTTGTATTGCACCCATACAATAGATTTTTGTCCAGGAAAGAAAGTAGAGTCAAAGAGAACATCTACATTACTTCCAGATGATGTTACAACACACTCCAGATGAGGTCAAACAGGGCCACCAAAGGAATATTCACTTTTTTCCCCCCAAGATTCAATTATTAGAGTCATGAGACTAATTTATATAAATGTTTCTCTTTTACTTCACAAAGCACAGCTGTAGAGCTGTCCTCAAAATCTTAACAATACAAAAAAAAAAAAAACCCAGGGCATTTTTCTGAAATTATTTTTAGAGGTCTCTTTTGAAGTTTGTTTTCCAGTAATTTTATGTTCTCCTATTCTCTCCTGTTTTTTCCTCACTTTTTACCCCAGGAAAACATATTTTCTTTTTTTCTTGTCTTACTATTTTTTTAAACAGTTTACTAAAAAAATTCTATACTGCAACTGTGAAAGACCTTATCTTTTATTCATTTATTTGCAGGACTTGCACTCCAAAGTAGTGGAAGAGCACAAGCTAAATAGATAAAACAATGCTAAACAGAACCAAACAAATTGAAACGTTTTTCAAAAGGTTGTCTGCAAAGTTATCACTGTGGGAAAACTGGAATATCACAATTATTTTGTATTTTAACTTAAAATTCTCTATGCACAATGTACAGGTAGGGGCAGTAATAAGTGATATCTTTGGCCACCTTTTCCTTTCCAGAAAAAAAAAAAGAAGAAAACCAACATTTTTCTTTATAAGCATTTTCCAACCTTTTTCAA
>JAWWMO010000096.1:22388484-22399931 GCA_035047845.1 Dendrocincla fuliginosa | reverse complement strand
AGTTATATTTTATGCCCATTAGCTGATTCCTGGGACTCCAAGTAACAATGAGCTACTGGTGGATTAGCCAAACACACTGATTTACAAAATAAAAATCAAGAAAACACCTCCTGTGTCACAACTTGTTCTTCAGTTTCTTTCACATAACAAGGTCTAGAAAAGTGTGAGATCTGATGTGGATATTCCAATAGTTCCATCTCTAGGAGCAGACATTCATCCCTCTCCCAAGGATGGCATATGATGAAAGACTAGTATCATTGTTTAACCAGAATAGAGAAAATTGTAACTTTTTTATTACTTTTTTCTGCAAGCAGGTCAAGACTAAACAGGATCCTTGGGCCTGGAAATAAACATAAGGGAAAAAAACCTCTTAAACCCAAACAGTAACCATCAGCTATAATCACAACTTCCAGTTCAATTCCACCAGTTAGCATAATTTTAATTTTATCGGTTTGATTTATATGATTTCAACTCAAACCAATTTGGAGGGGCCCAGAGACTGCAAAAGTCAAACAAAACCTTACTAATGTTCAAAATTATAGGGATGTAATATCATCTTGAAATTGTCACAATTTAAAACAACTCAGTTGCTCTCCCTCCTCAGAACCTTCATCGAGTAAACACAGACTGCAAACAGAGCCTTGACACATCTTATATGAAAGAATCCTTCAGCCAAATGACTGTCACTGTGTGATCTTTCATTTTTAAAAATCTGGCATCAGAAAAATAATTTACTCTACCTCTGTACATCCATATCCAAAAGATATGAAAATAGTGGTGCCTTGAAGAATTAATCCCATGATCAGATCCATGCAGATGGACTCTTGTTCTCACCCAGACTCAATAGCAAAGGTTCAGGCTTAAAAGCATAATTGCCATGATTTTATGCACAGTCACATCAAATTAAAGTTGTAATGTGTCATAACCATTTCAGTCTCAAAATGGATAAATATATTCATAGATTTGTCTTACAAATTTAGCTTGTAAATGCTTTTTGCATTTCACAAAGATCATAGCATTGTTTAGATTTGAAAAGACCTTTAAGATTATCAAGCCCAACCATTAACCTCGCAGTGCCAGGGCCAATTCTAAATTCTAAAGGAAACTCCTTACCTACACATCTTTTAAATACTTCAGGTATGAGTACTCAACCACTTCCCTGGGCAGCCTGATCTAATGTCTTACAACCCTTGTGGTGAAGAATTTTTTCCTAACATCCAGCCTAAAACTCCTGTGGCAAACCTTGAGGCTATTTCCTCTCATTCTGTGGCTTTCTTGCAACTTGGAAGAGGATGGCACCCGTCTCATTTTACATCCTCTTTTCAGGTAGCTGTAGAGAGTACTAAAGTCTCCCCTGAGCCTCCTCCAGACTAAACACTTGCAGGTCCCTCAGCTGCTCCTCATAAGACTTGTACTCCAGAAACTTAACTAGCTTTGTTGGCCTTCTCTGTACCTTTGTACCTCTACCACCTTCCTGAATTGAGGGACCCAGAACTGGATATGATATTCTCTTGGGGCTTCACCAGTGCCTAGCACAGGGCCCTCATCATCCTAGACACACCATTGCTGATACAAGCCAGGATACCACTGTCTTCTTGGCCACCTGGGCACATGGCTGGCTCCTGTTCAACCACTGTCAACCAGCACCCCCAGGCCCTTTTCTGTGCAGCATCTTTCCACCCAATCTTCCCGCAGCCTGCAGCATTGTTGTGGGGTTGCTATGACTCAAGGGCAGGACCCTGCACTTCACCTTACTGAACCTCATATGGTTGACCTCGGTCTTTCCGGATCCCTTTCCAGAGCCTCCCTACCTTCCAGCAGGTCAACACACTCCTGCCCACAATCACCTTGCTCACATCATCAATAAAGATATCAAAAAAGCTGACCCCAATGCTGAACCCTGTGGAACATCAGTAGTGAGTGGTCACTAGATGTAACTCCATTCAGTAGCACTCTGGGCCCAGCCATCCAACCAGTTCTCTACCCAGCAAAGAGTGCACCTGTGCAAGCCGTGGGCTGCCAGTTTCTCCAGGAGAATGCTGTGGGAAATGATGTCAAAGGCTTTGCTAAGTCCAGGTAAACAACACACACAGCCTTTCCCTTGTCCATGAAGTGGGTGACCATTATCATAGAAGGAGATCCGGTTGGTCAGGCAGGACCTGGCTTTCCTAAATTCATGCTGGCTGGGCCTGATCCTCTGCCTGTGCTGCACGTTCCACCTGATGTTGCCCAAGACGCTCCATGACCTTTCCCTTCTTGCAGATAGGTGTCACACTGGCTAAGCACCAGTCAGTTCCTGGTTAGTCAGAATTGCCAGGAAATGATTGAAAGAGGCTTGCTGAGCACTTCTGCCAGCTCACCCAGTACCTATGATGGATCCCATCAGGCACCATAGACTTGTGTGTGTCTAAGCAGTGTAGCAGGTCACTGGCCCTTTCCTGCTGAATTATGGGGGCTTCATACTGTTTCCCATGTCTGCCTTCCAGCTTACACATCTCAGTACTCCCAGAACAACTAGTTTTGCTTTTAACGACAGGCAACAAAGGCCACAGCCTTTCCTCATCTTTTGTTACTATGTTTCTCTCTGTATCCAGTAAAGGACAGGGATTCTCCCCAGACCTTCTTTTACTGCTGATGTATTTATAGAAACTTTTTTTTATCTTCTTGTACTGCAGTAGCCAGATGAGGTTCTAGCTGAACTTTGGTCCCTCTAATTTTCTGCTTGCATGACCTCACAGCATCCTTGTAGTCCTCTTGAGTTGCCTGTCCCTTCTTCCAAAGCTTTTATCTGATGCTAGAAACTAGAGATAATGCAATTTTTTTTCCCAGTTTTAATGATACTTAACTCCAGTCTATGTAAAAGTTCACTGTCTAGCAAAATAAGAATCAACTCAAACTGACATTGACCCTCTCTGAAGGCAGAAGTGGAATATTTGATGCTCTTAGGTGATGAAATAGTAAGACAGTCAAATATATTACTCTTTTTTTTCAATCTGAAGAGTTTATTAATAGGTATTTAAAAAGTAAGATGACACTTAAAATGAACATCAGAAATGTGTTATAGTGGTTGGATCTTCATGTTGTTACAGTTTCAGCTTTCAATGACTCCTTTTTTCAGTATTAGGATAAACACACACAATTTCCTCTTTCCCTCCCCCTTATACTTTATAACTTCAGGTTCTGCATCAGAGACCTGTATTTCTGTTTTGATTCCCCTGCCACACAGGTAACATTGTACTTTTCATTCAATGTGTGTCATTAAAGTCAGTAAACAACAAAAATGAATAAAACAGCAACTTGCTTATTTTTAACACCTCTGAGTTAAAACCACTTTGCAATAGGGAAGAAGAACAGATGCTCATTTCTAAATGCTAAAGCCACCAGCTGGGAATATGCCAGTTGTAACTGCTGCCATCTGTTTTCAACTGTTCTTTTTACCTATCTCCCTGAGATTCATATCCAAATTCACAGCCATACGTTTCCACTAGGAAAAGGGCAGTGGGAATAGTGCAAGCAGGATTTTTCCCATGTGCTCTCACCTTCATTAAATGAGAACTTTCATAATTACTGGTCTGCAAGATCTCTGTGAAATGATAAATCAGGGGCAGTGTTTTCGAGGTTTATATGGTGACAGCAGTTGTTTAATAACCACTTTTTCATTCCATATGTAGAATGAAACACATTCCACATTCCATGTCCTTTCCTACATTCCATATAACTTGTTTACTTTCCCACTGCTGCTGTTCATCTTCCTGACCTCTGTCTAGTCAGGTAGAAGTTGACTATATAGCTTTAGGCTTCTCTAAGGATAATCCATCTCCTGCTGGAAACTAAGCATCTTGTGCATAACCAAGTGTCTGTTACAGAACTGAGTTGCATTGTGCAGTTAATACCTGTTCTTTTGTAAACAGATATCCCTTACGTGCATGTATTCATAGGTATTGCAGCGTCTGAGAAAGACTGTGGAAGATGGTAGTGCTGGATTGACATAAGTACAATATGACACATATAATTAAAAAACCTCCAAACTTCTCATTAACGCCAGAAAAACCTTTTGAAATACCCAAATCTCCTTTTCTTAGTTTGGAAAAATATCCATCATTAATTCTCCTACTATCTCCCACACACATGATACGTCTTTAACATTTAAGAAAAAATGGTGATGAGAAAGCAAAGACTGATTGAGATGGCATCCTTCATATACACGTCATTTTGAGAAATTCTTTACCCATGTTTTTACGTCACTTTAGTCCTCTCTAACCCTCTACATTCTCTGGAAAGAGAGAAATGGATTTGCAAGCCTTCAGAATGAGTGGTGTTTTTATTATAGCTCAAAGTTTGCTCATTAAAATGACCAGTAAGACTGCAATAAATTGATGATGGGGAGAGAAAACAGAGGATAACAATCAGATCAATTGCAGCTAAAAGTTCAGTGTTGCTCATGCCACCACTGCTGCTGAAAACTGCTCGTGTCTTTGAAAGGCGAGATCCCCAACTTTTAAAAGATCCATAGGTTAGTGGACATTGATAGAGTCCTATAACAGCATCTAATGACGTGAATATGAAGGATGCCATCTCAATTAGTCTTTGCTTTCTCATCACCATTTTTTCTTAAATGTTAAAGACATATCATTGAGATACTCCCTAACAATACTTTTGCCTCCTACTATTAAGATTATCAGCAAAGAATGATAAAAAATTTTAAAATACTTAAAAAATAATAAAATTAAAAAACATATTTTTTTTTTCTCTTGAGCTCTGTTCTTATATTTAGTGCTTTTGACAGCACTTTGTTCCTCATCAGTCATGCCTTGTATTGGTAAGGGGTTTTGAAGTGGCATCCAAAGACAATACAACATTTTTCAATCTACTTTACTATTTTTAAAGCACTACAGTGAGCAGCAAAACAAGGGAAGGGCAAATGCCACTTTTATTGAGCTAAATCAGAACGGGTAGAAGTCTGTGGACCATAAGGAACTAAACAAAGAAAGCAGCAGAAATCCTGTAAACAGATACAGAAAGCACACTCTTACCACCTTTCCAACACACACTCTCATGTTCATGTTTTGTAAATAAGGTGCTATAATCTCCTAAAAAATAATTGTATGGAAAGCAACATTGATGTGCACAATTTATATGAGTCGAGTTACTGTGATGTAGAGCTCTGGGGTCTGGAAGCCACTTAAACAGTGCATTTAACAGCTTAGCACAAAGTAAGTGATTTTTGTAATGGTTCTGGCCTTATGTCCCTCTCTGTACAAAGGTTGTACTCTGCATCTTTTTTTACCACATTCAATACCAAATAACAGTTTTTGAGGCATAGACACTAGGTGTACATGGCGTTATAAACTTGTCTGGCATTTCCAGGCAACCAGCACAATACAAGCAGTTAATTCCTGCTCATCTTTCTGATCAAGTCAACTGATCTTTCATGGGTCTTTCAGGGGTGATCCTGGTTGTATTAAACAAGATGAAACAATGAAAATCAAAAAATCTTTCTCCACCTTCCAAAAAGTTTTTCTGTACCCTCTGGAGAAAATCAAAGCCCTGCATTCTGAGCAAGTCTGACCAGCAATGTGGGACTGGTCAGTACAAATCCATCATGAAGCCTGACATGTTAAAGGAGTGGTCTTCTCAGGGTCACTGAGAAGTCACTGACAGACTACATACTGTATGGTTTGCCTTTCCTTCTGAATATTCCAGAGGAAAGAAGGGGAAGGTGGAAATGGTTGAAGCTGGGGAACAAACAAGGATAGAGACAAAAGAAAAGAAAAGGAAGAAAAATTATTTTTATAATTTCATTACTAAGCTGGGAGAGAGTTTTAGTGCTGTTTTGTGCAGTTGCTTTTGGCCCCTCTATGACTCTTCTGAAAATTCATATGGAAATGTTTAAAGGTTAAGCACCACAAACAAATTTGCCTTATGATAATTGAAATGTCAAGGAAAAGAATTAACTAAATGAGAAGAAATGTCCCTCTGTAGCCAAAATCCTACCTTACACTACCAAACAGATCATACAGGCTCTAAATATCTTCTTTTTATTCTGACTTTAAAAAATGCAGAGCAAGACAAGTCATTAAAGGGGCAGAACATACCATCAGAAAAGCTCAAAATGATTGCTAATCAATAGTTCTTTTGAAAAACAAGTCAGTGAATATCAAGAACAAGGCATCAGGCAGCATATTTACTAACTAAAAAAACTCAGTGTGGAAAATATGAGGGCTTCTCTATTGGTCTGAATAAATTATACCAAAAGTGGTATAGGTGAACCTTTAAGGTGAACTCCCATCCCCCTTTTCTTTATTTTAATCAAAAAGGAAGACTGAAAACACTCATGTACTACAGTACCATGGGAAAATAAATATAGGAGACATATCACTTAGTAAATCAGTTTCTGAAATGGAACTGCTCTGTAATTAGAATTGGGGGGGGGGGGGGGGAACAAAACAAAACCAAAAAACCACCAAACACACAAAACCAAACAAGCGATCAGAAAAACACAAAGAAACACCACCCAAAACCAATCAAACCAACCAAATAAAACAAACCAAGCTAAAACCAAGCTAAAAATCTCCCCAAAGCTGAGAAGAACTAAAGACATGAAACATGTACCAAGATCAGGAAAGAGCCACTGTCATGAGCTACTGAAAGTACTAAAGGCCAGTGAGCCAGTGAAGCTGCAAGAAATAGATTTATGGGCAGAGCTCTGTAAACATTCCTATTGGCATCTTGAAGCATAGACACCAATCTATGTATAGACCCAGAATATTTCTGCCAGTTTGCCAGCTAGGAGGCAGAATCTCTTCCTGCTTTTTTCCTGTGAGAAAAAGTGTCAGGACAAGCATCATCCTCCTGCAGAGAACAGCTGACAGGTGGAGAGACAGCACAGTAGTAGCAGTACCACTAACTCCTGCTGCTGCTACTAACACCATGGTATGGCACACTTTTCCTGTGATGGTAACAGTAAGAAGCCACAGAAATATTTGGGGAGAACATGTATCTCTCTTAAAACAGTTTTCTTCTTTCTCACTTTTTTTGTAGATGGTGGTCCTGAGTAGAGTCTTTCCATGCTGGTAGATGGTTAGAGATGAGACCAGTAGAGAGTAGAGAAAGGGGCAGTGTGATTAAAATCAAGAACAGAGTTCTGGAATTGCTCAAATGGAGCTAGCAGTGCAAAAGGACTCAAGTAAATCTGAATCTATACTCTGAGGTTTGATGAATTTACCTGAATTGTAAATGGTATCTGAAGAGTGATCCACAAAGCTTTATGTTGATGTTCTTGCTGGGTAGGAACTATCTCCTCCACAAAAGTAGTTGTACCAGTTTTTATTTCATCTGGTTTTGACTTGGAATATCCATAAAATATTTTCTTTTAATCTCAGCATCTGCTTATTCAAAACAAAATAATAGCACCTTCTGTCTCTTCCTTGTGCTGGACCACATATACCAGTTTTTACATATCAATCCCCAGACCCATAGGAGATCAAAACACCTCAGAAAAAAAAAAAAAATCTAAAAGTTTTCTTAAAGAGTGTATGTAAGATTTTTTCAGACTTAGCATGACAACTGTTGTTTAACTTACTCCTCTTTCCAGAAAAGTGTTTTATTATTGTCTTCACAAACCCTTATGTGCCAAACAGTAGAAAACCGCCAGCCTGACTACGATCTAGAGTTTAATAATGGCACTAATGCTTCAGACTTTTATTGCAAACATAGACTTGATGGCTGAGGTTTTCAAAAGTAGGCAGTTAAATTTTGGGTCCTTGTATATTTTATTATTTATTATTTTAATAAGTGGTTATTTACTAATTACTGCTAATCAGCCAGAAATTCTGCTTTGGTCATGATTCTAAGTAGTGAGTATTACAAATGTACTCCAAGTATTAAAATAAATGTGGTAATTTCAAATTCACAGTGTTTCTTTTTCCTCTTGTAAAAGGGAAAACAAATCCTGGTAAAACTGCCCTGAATTGCACTAGGGCAATTTCATGCTTGTGTATTTCATGAATTATTTACCCATATACAGTAAAATGTGAATCATTCTCTGTTTAATTGCCAATATGTCACTGTTGAGCATACATATGCAGCTGACAGAGTAGTCCACCATTTGCTGGAAGGGGAGAGTGTTGAGAAGGCAGCTGTCAGTGATCTGGCAGAGCAAACAGACGAGGCATGCACAGATTCCATTATCTTAGCCTTATCCTTAACCCTGCCACCCTACAGAGAAGAGTTGTTACAAGCCCAGCAAGCAAAGGCCTCAGCTGCAGTCTCCTGTTAGCTACAATCAGCTGCTGGCCACAGTAGCTTCTCTGGGGAATTGCTAGTCCACCACTTTCATCTACAGATGTTGACTCAAATGTTTTTCAAATTTTTTCTGTGTATTCCCTGGGCACTCACAAACTTGGTTTTGTCATACTTTTAGAGATTCCTGTTCAGAACATGTTTGACTGTGCTTCTTTTCTACAGTTAGCTAAAATTCAGGGAAGTTCATAGGATCTATGTGGTCAACATCATACACAAGGTGGGAATAGGGGTATTTTGCAGTATTTATTGAATGGATTTCTTGAGGGAGCCTGTCAGCTTGAGGTATTGCAGGACAATTGGATCAGATAGACTACTGTGCTTACTCGGTTTATTAAAAACCCTTTTAGGCTCTGGAGTCAATGTATATAATATTGTTGCAGCTTTCTAGCAGTTATAAATAAAGGATCTATATAGTCTCATCTAATCTCTTTACTTTTTCAGAGATCTTCATACTTTTATCAACTCCATTACTTTAAGGGCTGTGATTGTGCACATAAAATTAGTGTCAGCTGTTATTCTTTGTATACATTTGTTAAACTCAATCTGATCTATATGCGGCTATGAGGCAGGGATGTAATAGGTGTATTAAAGTTTACCACAGAAAGTCTTAAGATCTGTAATATCAATAGAGATAATTAAGTTCATATTTTACTGCAGTTCTTTTAAAGGCCAATATAATTGATGTAAGCCTCTATAGCCTGCCCCTCAGAGTGTTAAGAACAGTAATCAACACAGGACTTTTTCAGCCTGTTGTCTTTTTTTTCCCTCCATGCCCCACCGCTTCCCCTCCTCGAATATAATATAAGTGTGTTTGTGGGTAATGTTGGGTTAGTGTCTCTGTAAAATTTCATCCTTTATGAAATAGGTATACCAAGGAAAGACAGAGAAACCGCCTAGTAGATTCTACCACACAGATGGTTATTCCTGAGCACGCTTTTTTTTCTTGACAAGGGAAGGTCAGGTCCATGCAACATTGGCTTCCCTGGTGGAATCAGGAATCCTAGCAAGGATTTCCACTCAGCTACTGAACTCCTAAACGGCTTTGCCTGCTGACAAGTTACCAAAGCTTACAATTTTTATAGTTTTACTTATATTATTCTTCAATAATAAAAAGTGCTCTGTTTTTTATATAATCTGTCAGAGAAAACATTATTTCTGACTAACTTTCCTAAAACTCTTCTGATGCACATACATCTTCCAGCACTGTTTGTCAGCCTTTTCTGCCATCTGACTAGACTAACCTTCCTTCCATCCTGTGCTTCTTGCTGAGCATGTACAAAAATCATAAGCCTAGTCATATCTGGTTGGCCTTCATGAGAGACTTGTGGTATGCAACATTTTTGAAACAGAAGTGAGGAACTTCCTTGTTTTCTATGGAAAATCAAAGAAGTGAGACATTACCTTACTCTCTGCATAATTACTAGGAATAACTGGCACATGGTGGGACAAGGCACATGACTGAAGGATCACAGTGTGGGGGCTACAGGATGTTTTGTAAAGATAGGCAAAGAAGAAGTGGAGAAAGAGTCACACTCTATGTCATAACGTAGAACCTGAAATGCACATATGTCAACAATGGTGAATGTGGAAGTCCTATCAAATGCCCATTGGTTAAGATCAGAGTGGTAGTTTTCAAGAGAGATCCTACAGTAGGTATCTGCTATTGACCCTAAAACCGGGATGATAAGGCCAGCAAAGTAATATTTAGGTCACTTGAACATGCTTCAGATCAACACAATCTGATTTTTATGGGCAACTTCAATTGTCCAGACATTATTGGAAGAACAATGCAGCATCTTATATGTCATCAAGTTCCTGGAACAGATGGAGGCCTGGTTACTCATAAAAAATGTTAGATTTGCCAACAGGAAATGAGGCACTGCTGGACTTGCTACTCACAAACCAAGAAAACCATCAATATACTGGTTGCTGGTAGCCTTGACTATCATTACAATATTGTGGAGCTTGGGATCATACTGAGAACACTGAAGGTTTTAGATTTTAGAAGACCAAACCTGAGCTAGCTGAGAGCTGAGTTGAGAGAAATTTTCTGTGAAGATGCCATGGAAGATAAAGGACCCATTGACTGCTGTGAGTTTTTCAAGAGCTTCAACAGGAGAGGTGAATTACCCAGTCACCAACAATGCTGAAAAGACAGAGGTTCTCAACACTTTCTTCATCTCTGTCTTTACCTATACTGCTGGGCTCCAAGCCCTGCGAGAAAATATGCAAACATAAGGGCATGGCCAGTGAAGAAATAGTAGTTATATGAACTATTCTAGGAGCCGAAGGTGTTAAAAGAGCTGGCTGACATCATTGCAAGCATGGTCTCCATAATCTTTGAGAAGTTGTGGAGATTAAAGGACATCCCAAAAGACCAGAAAAGGCTAATATCACCCCCATCTATAAGACAGGCTTAAAAGAGATCCAGAAAATTATAGGCACACCAGTCTAACTTCTGCTGCTGGGAAAGTTATGAAACAAGTCCTCATGGGGGCTACTACAAGTCAAATGAAACCCATAACTGGGAAAATCCAAGACGGAGTCACCTAGAGCAAATCATGCTTAAAAAATAACAAAATAACATAGTCAATTGATGTGGAGTGGGCAGTGGACATTGTCTATCTGAATTTCTCCAAGGCATTCTATACAGTTTCCGACAGCTTCCTCTAAAAGAAATCAATGTGTGACAATCTAGACAAGTCACCTGGGGGGTGAGTGGCGAGACAGCTGATGGCCTGCACCCAACTCTTTTTCAAGTTGTCAACCTGTCACAAGTGGGATCTTCCAGGGATCAATACTGAGCCCAAAGCTGTTGATTATCTTTATAAGTGATCTGGACAATGGGATCAAATATACTCTGATGAAGTCTGCTGGTGATACCAAATTAGGTGGGGAAATGGATACTGTTCTAACTACCATGGCCGGGATAAGTTTATCACTATGTGGGTGTAACCAAAACTGCGTATTCTACTCAGTCTGTGTAATTTCTTCTGAACTGTTTGTAATGGATCATTTGCAGCAGCTGCCCAGGGCACACCTGACATCTCAGGCTACAAGCTGGGTGTTAGGGAACTCTGTGAGATAGGGATGTTTTCCTGTCTTCACATCAATGACTCAGCCATGATAACTCCCTTGTGGGG
>JAWWMO010000096.1:22365045-22381548 GCA_035047845.1 Dendrocincla fuliginosa | reverse complement strand
AGATATGTTAGAAAGTTATAAACATTCTGAGAAGGAATAGTTAGGGTGAGATCTGGGTCTTTGTACTAGCAGCTAGACTCAGCAACCATTCAATGGCTAGGTATTTGAATTTCATATCAGCCTTTAGATAATGCAGATAAGAACCCAAAGAATTTGGTTTTGATTTGAACAGGAATAGGAACAGGCCTACAGAAACAGCTATGAAATCACCTTATGTCTTCCTGGGATGAAAAAACTTAAATCTAACACTTCAAGGAAGATAAAATAAAGTCACCATACTTTATTCAACTGTGGAGAAATGACTCATTTCTAACTCAATTAAAATAATAAATAGTGTTACAGTTGGATAAGCAAGAGGTCTATGGGCTGGTAAACTACTTAACATCAGTTTTTATGCACTCCACTGAGCTAGCAATGGGCAATTCAGAGACTTTAACTCAGTATAATGGTTGCTCTCAGAGGGTACCACAGGGAAAAAAAATGAAATTCTAGGGCACTTTAGCAGAGGAAATAAGTAATAACTCAATGTCAAACAGGAAACTATTTATAAAATGACTAAATGAAAATGGATGGCTTAGGCATAAAGAGAGAGCCAGTTTAATGCACTGTGTTTTTCTAGACTGAAGATCCTTCCTTGTCCAAGCCAGAAGAGGATTCCTGTTTTATGAAATTAAGGTGTTTAAGATAAAAATGAAAGTAAAAAGTAATGAATTAGCAGCAATACTGACTGTCAGAAATTACAAACTAATCAAACACATTGTATTTTCTATCTACGTGCCAAAATACAAAGAGATTCTTTTTCTCTCTTCTTTAAGGCATAAAGAAATCAAGGCATTTGCCCAGGGAAATACTATTCCAAAAGACTTGAACTCAAATCTCCAACAGCAGGAACAATTCTGGAAAGAGAGGAACAACATGTGAAAAAAAAAATAAATTTAAAAACAAATTAGCTGAAAAATTAAAGGTGTAGCTACTTTGGTTCTTATGTATGCAGGTGTTAGTTGGATAGGCTAGAAAAAACTGTGCAAAGCAACAGATACTGTGGAACATTAATACATGTACATCTTTTTTCACCACAGCTGTTCTCAGAGAGGGATATTACTGATGCTTTTGAAAGAGAGGAGGTGGGTAAGACCTTTTCAAAGACTCCTTTCTCTGAAATACCAGACATGTTCATAGCACGAACATTTCTTTTTTCATCAAAGAAGTGGTCTGCAGATCAATACACTTTGTGGTGGTTTTGTGTGTATACTGTGGAAACACTGGCCATATGAAAAAAATCTTTTCTCCAAGTTGAGAAGAAAAGAGGCATGTTATTTTTCAATACTGTTGTGGTGACAGACATCTTCTCAAGTTCTCACATAATCACAAGAAATATTGAGTGTTCTCATGGACTGTTTGCTGGCTTCAGCCAACCTGTTATCCTTCTTCCTCTGGTTGAGGATAGTCATGAAAGCCTCAAGCTGTTATTTTCCTTTTTCACTTTAGAATTCTAATCTATCCCTGTTAGTGTTCAACTATATTGAATGCAGACCTATCTTAGCAATGTAACCCATTTTTCTGGTGGTGTTATGTCATTATGCAGAAGCTGACGGTACCATGTCGTGGTTTAACCCACGCCAGCAGCCAAGCCACACACAGATGCTCACTCACTCCCCCACCAGCAGCATCAGGAAAAAGGAAGGTAAAAGGTAGAAAACTCTTAGGTTGAGATAAAAACAGTTTAATAGAGAAAGCAAAAGCCTCATACATAAGCAAAGAAAAACAAAGAATTAATTCATTGCTTCCCATGGCCAGGTAGATGTTCAGCCTGTCCAGGAGAGCAGGACCCATGAAGAAAAACTCCATCATGCTGAACATGGCCCTCTTTTTTCTTCTTCCCCCAATTTATGTACCGATCATGATGTCATATGGGCCAGAATACCCCTATGGTCACTTTTGGTCACCTGCCCTGACTATGTCTCATCCCAATCTCCCATGCACCTCCAACTTCGTTGCCAGCATGGCAGTAGGAAAGCAGAAAAGGCCTTGGCTCTGTGTAAGCACTGCAAAATCAAAAACATGCCTATTATGGACACTGTGTTCTTCAAAAATCCAAAATACAGGCCCATAGTGGCCACTTTGAAGAAAGTTAATTCTACTCCAAACAAAACCAGGACTCATCATTATCTTAACTTTCTGACTGTAAAAATTATGACTCTCCTAAGAGAATAAAGAGTCATGCATCATCAGACTTTACAGCTAGCATTTATATGAAAGCATTAACCTAAATTTACCAGTATAGAGAAGTGCCTTCAGATGTCTTCCATGGCACTGTGCAGAGTCCAGCTAAAGAAGCCTTAAAACTTACTCCCTTTTATGACTGAGTTGATTAGACTGAAGTAAAAATAAGGGATGGTAGAGAGGAAGAGAAGGGTGTTGTGTTGATTTTAGTAGCAGTGGAGCCTTTATTACAGTAAGAAATGGTTAAAGTGCCTTGAATTAGTGCTCTTACAAGCTGGAGTCCAAATACCAGCGTTACAATAGAATTTCTCTAGTCTTCCCTTGTAGTTTCCTTGGAGTTTCTCTTTGAATCTGAATGAGCCTTTCTCATGCTTTAATCATTTTCACAGCATTCATACTAACTTTTCATCTTCATACTTCTGTTTTGTTCACATCATTCTAGGCAGATATCAGCTCGTATTTAATGTGGAGTAGTGCTCCCAAGATAATAGCACAGCATGCAGAAGAACAGAGAGCAGCACAATGTGGATCCACACTTAATGACTCGACTGACAGAAAAGCCTCTGCAATCCACAAAATGTCTCATCATCTCCAACACTGTCAGACCACAGTATCCCTCTCTAGTCCATGTCTAATGGTCAACAGCTGAACCATGTCTTCTAGTTAAAGCTTTGGCCAACAATCTGTGTATTGCTCAAGAAGAAAAAAGTATCATTTTAATTGTTCTAATAGAAAATAAAATAACCTTCCTGACTACAGACTACCTTTACTTAATTTGATTGTAACAATTAAAAGACTGTTTTAATAACTTAGGCAACAGGATCATAAGAAAAAGGTATCATTTTATGGCACATATCTAGTCCTTAAGTCTGAACAAAAGCTCTATGATAACAGGGGCTTTAAGAACAGCTTGATGTAACAGCATTAAAGCCACACTGCTATCAGAAGCCTTCTAAAATGTCAAAACCTAAACCGAACCAGTTTAGGATTTGATCTGAATCCTGACCTGTACATTTTGTTATTTATTAGACCAGGAGTTATAAATCATTGTAAAAGGAGTACAATCATTTTTCTATCCCCTTTTGGCAAAGTCTGGCCTTTCCTGCTGCAGTTGTAGCTACAGATCCTAGAATTAAAAAACAAGAAATCAGGAAATGTTTTGACATTTAAATGTTATTTCATATATTCTAGACTGACAATATGGACAGCCAGACAACTGTATTTTGAAGCTGTAACTATTAACATTATTACAGAGCCTTGAAAGAAGTTCCGTGTCAAGAGTAAATGAACCCTATGTTGCTGTTTCTCAACAAAAACACCTTTGAAAATGTTGAAGTTTTGAAAAGGACATTATTCCCTGCCCTCCGGGTTTTGGTTGTTTGGATGGGTAGGTTTTATGGTGGTTTATTTTTTCCTGTGAGAATGCCAGTCACTACTAGCTTTCATGAAATGATCCCCACTCTTTTCCTGCACTTTCTTGTTCCCTTTGTTAGTGTACAATGCCAGGTTTATATGTTCATACCATTAATTATCACTAAGGCAGTTGACTGAGGCATGTCTCTAACTCTGTCTTGCTGCTCGGCACCTCAAAATTGTTGCTGGAAGTCTCAGCATTAAAACACAGTGTCAGTTTGAGGTTTGAAGGTAAGAGGCCTCTCCAAGATTGCATGCCAAAATATTCTTCCCAGCTCATCTATGAACAGGCCAAAGTCTGATCATCTGAGGCCCGTGGTTGTGATCATTCTTTTTTACCTGGTACTGTCCTCTCAAGGTCCCTGAACACTGCATCCCATGGTTGTTGCTGACTCCACAGCTGCCCTACCCACCGCATCTCCAAACAGGTCTTCATAGTTTTCAAGTGTGAGTTACAGCATTACATCTTCCCTTGTTGACTCCCTGATCACTTGTGTGAAGGATTTGCTGGCAATATACTCCAGAAACCTCCTTTGCCCAGCTGTGTTGTCACTCCAAAAGACACTGGGGTGGGACTCCCTCAGGAATACCAGAGCCTGCAGATATGAGGCTCTCCCAGGAGAGTCTGAAGAAGGCCTCATCCATTTTCTTCATGATCAGATGGTCTGCAGCAGATACCTATGACAACACAACTCATGTTGATCTGCATTAATTTTCATGCACAGGCTTTGAGCTGGTTCCTTACCCATTCTAAGTTAGAGCTCAATACATCCTCTCTCACATAAAGAGCAACTCCCTGTCCTCACAGCCCCATGCTGGGCTTCCTAAAGCACCTGTATCCATATATGGCAGTTCACCTATTGTGCAAGCTATTCCACCACATCTTCATGATCCCAGTAAGTTCAAAGGCCTGCAGCTGCATGTAGACATCAAATTCCTCCTGCCTTTTTCCTATGCTGCATACATTAGGAAAGGCACTTCAGATAGGGACCCAAGCATGCTGTTTCCCCAGAAAGAGCATAAGCACTTGTCACTAGGCAACCCCTTGGGCACTTCCTTATTCATATGTCTATGCTCAAAGGGATTCCACTTCAGCTAGAACAAAGGCTGCAAGCATCCTTTGTCAAGAACCACTGACATAGTTCATTAGAAGACATTAGCTCTGTTGTTACCTTAGCTTTATCTCTGTCTTTATCTGGCTGCAGGTGAAGCCCTTCAGTTCTTCAGAGCAAAGTGAAGAGCACTCCAATCATCCCAAAGTGCCCAGAAAACCAAGAAGATCTGAAAAGATGCCCAAAGAAGTAGAGTACAGAAACTGCAGTGCAAACTGCTTCATCTGTCTGATCTGTTGTCAAAGAGTTATCATTGGTTAAGTGAAGACACTCCACAATCAAGAAATGCTCTCCTGAGGTCCACCTGGTGGGAAGGAGTAGAATGTCTGAAACCATGTCTCTTTGTACCCAGCTCACTAAGTAATTTCCTGTATTATGTGTGAAACATGCTCTTTATGTCATCTTGACAAATGCACTTCCTGCATTCAAAGCAAAATAAGAAATGCATTTACAGTCATCAGGTCACAAGGGCGAAGAAGCTGACTTGGAAAAGAAGAGTCAGGGTACACCCTGGATTTAGCCAATAAATTTGCTGCAGTTTGAAAGATGCACGTGATATCAGTTTAAAAAATGTGCAGAGTTCCCAGGTGTCATCTACGTTTTCTTAAAATATGAAGTTGACTGACATTCAGGAGTAGGACATGTACCTACAGGGCTATTTAGATTTTAGTATATGAAAAAAGGGAAGTTAATATACAACTGTACACTTGTGTGTAGGCTTGTAATGATTATTTGGAACCAATAGACCATTCTGTAATTTACCCTCCTTAATCTTTTGTACTCATGACAAAAAGCAGCTTATACACAGACTCAAACAAAAAAATTAATGCTATTCCAATTCTAGTCCTCTCTTGCTTCCTTGATACACAAAACCTTAATTTCACACTGAGTGTAAATTACAGGGACTGGTGTTACTCTTCAACATAAGGCTCAGTCCTGCAATAATGTAAAGAAAACAGCTTAATGTCCACTGTCTTTGTATTCTCAGCCAAGTCACTTCAATGGGATTGATCATGGTAGTACTGCTACACATTGTAAATGGGTTTACTTACATAGATCCAATTTCAAGACCTAATCCTGAACCATTTTCATGGTCAGGATTATATGCTTTATTTTCACCTGCTGCACTATTTTCCCCATTACATGGGGACTAAAATGTTATGGCACTCTTTGTAAGTCATCATTGCAAACTCAGTAGTAGCTCAGAGGTTCTAAGCACAGAAGGGTAGATGGAGTACCCATGTGGGTAGACAACATGTTGGAGACAACACAGCAGGTTTTGATCATCTTTTTATTCACTTCCAATACATGACAGATTTAATTTATTTCATTTCATTTATTTGTGAGAATAGATATTTTTTGAAAAGGCTTACAATTTTACCATGGCTTCATGAGCAGATGCAGTGTGTAAGCATTTAATGGTGCCGTATCTTTTTCAGTCATACTTCCTTGCTCTCAGTTTCATGATACTACTTCCGAACTGGTTGAGGTCAGTCAGAAGTCATGCACCTCCACATCTCAGTTCATTTGACACCATCCAACCAAATGGACAACAGACTCCCAAAGACTTTCTTTAGCTGCTGTGAAAACAAAGGCCTAGAAATACAGCAGTTAAAAACCTCAGAAAAAGGCAGACAGCACTTTTTCAGGTGAAAAGCAAAGAGCATGCAGAAAGGTCATGGCCCATTATATAAGAAGGAACTTCTTATAAAGTGTTTCTGTAATTTGCATATACTGTTTGAAATCTTAATGGGAAGTTGAATGTATAACATGGGAGCACAGCTCACCAACCATACAGAAACCTGGAATTACGTCCTACTGGATTTGGACTTGATATATATTCTATGAATACTCTGAAACTGTTGGAAATTTCGAACAATATAATGTGATGAAACACTATTTCTAAAAATCCAAATTAAGTCATATTCTGAATAAGGAATGAACATGAACAACCATATTCTAAATAAAAGCTATGAAACTGAAAGGTATTTTACTACACCAAACAGGGAATTAAATAAAGTTGTCTTTCAAACACAATGGATTCCTAGAGGCAAGAGCTAATTCCTCCACCGGGCAAGAACAACATGTGAAGATTTAATTATTATTTTATCCTAATTTAGTATTTATACACATACATGCATCTATTTATATTTATTACAAGTGTATTTTTTTGTTTGTATAACTGAGATGAGAAAAAAAGTCATCACTATTTGTTTGATGAAAATCCCTCAGGTCTTCTGAAATGTGTTCATTACGGCCCCACAGATTTGGCATTAATATGTAGTATTGATTATAATTTTGTCTTTGTGAAGCGAGAGGTTAACTCATGGCAAGAGTTTTCCACCTCTGTTGGAAGATCCTTGGACCTTTCTCCATGTCTATAAGAATGTATAGTGGAATCCAGGAAGTCCTGGTTTTAACCTATAATTTTCTGTCAACATACAGTATGGACTGCTGCAAACCATCACACTCCTACTTCAACCTCCCTCTGGAATCTGTAGATAATAATTAGCTCTTTTACGCACATCATTTAAGTGAAGAAAAGAATTAAAAATATTATCACTTATGTAATGCCACTTACTAAATATACTATGGCAAGAAAAGGTAGTCCCATGTCTTTCTTGACTTATTTCTCAAGCAGACTTTGGGAAAACAAATACGAGGGTACAGCCTTTACATATTGAAAACAGCATAGCCTTCCTTTTACAATCTGTATTTTGCTTTTTTCTTTTTCCTTTTTTAATAACAATTTCTTTTCTACATTAAGATTGACAATTTGAATCAGAAGATTAGAAGATTTTCACTATATGGGGAAAATTAAGTGATTGACTATCTCAACATTTCCATTTCACAAAGACAAAATGTAGATTTCACAGATAAAGCACTGTTTTATTTTCTTTTCACAATTTCAAAAGAGGTAGAAAAATTATCTGGAGGTTTGTGTGGCATACAAGTGAGCAAAAATAAGGAATGTGTATTGTTGTTTCCTGAATAGACTTGTCACATTACTATTCAGAGCTTTTGTCTAGTGACAGTGCAATATCAAAAAGATACTGAAAAATCTATTATGCTATGAGATCTAATCTTTGCATGTAATTGCCTTATGAAAAGATTTGCAAGCTTCTTTTTTTTGTGATTCTGAAGAAAAAAAAAAAAAAAAAAAAAAAAAACAAAAACCTACGTTGTTTAAAAAAATAGCTAAACCTTCTGGAACTCGTCCCTGTGATATGACAATACTGTGTAACTTAAACTGGAAATTAAAACTACAACTCTCTAGTACTATAGCAATGGTAAAGGTGCTTCCACTGCTGCAATTATCATCAAAGGTATGAATGGCACTTTGCCTTCTTCCCTCTAACCCCATCTCCTCTGCGAGTATCGTGGGCAGTGCTGTGGGAGCTGCGTATGTAAACAGGAGAATTTCATTTATTCTGTAATATGTGTTATGTGGCACCTCATATTCTGTCTGCTGCTTTGTACCTGTCTGCAGCAGTCCACAGAGCACAGATAGGACAGGACTACCCAATTCTCAATTTCACTGCTCCCCATCTTCCTGCAGTGTTACAACACAGCAGCAGGAGAGAAGTAATTGCACCTTTCCATTGCCAACAGTCATTACAAAATGTCAGCTTTCATAAATAGTATGACTGGATGAAACACTTCTTTCTGCCCTTCAACCCATTTCTTTTTACTTATTGGGATGGTTTACTTTTTGATTGTACAGAAGGCATGGGACTGCTGCCCTTAGCAACCAAAACGATTGCTTTTTTATCTGCAGATAAGGCAGCAAGGCATAATGCAAGTCTCTCTATACAGAGATGTGTTAATTCAACTCATGTTTAGCCTCGGCACACCATTCCCTTTAGCTGAGAGAGTAAAGGTCAGTTTCGTTGTTCTCTCTGTCCTAGGTGTTATTTCAGACACATCAGCTGCTTTAAAGCTTTGGCTTCCACACTTATTTTCAACTTCAGAACTTAAAAGCATTGTTTTGGCAGTGGTCACATATAAAAATATTGTTGTTATTATTATAGAATCTAGCTTGGGAACATTTTACTCCTTGAAAATTACACTTTCCTTTCAGAATAACGAAGACAGAGTAGATAAAACTTATGAATACTGCATCCCATGATTTAACAGTACAGTGAACACCTACTTCCAAAATCACAAATATGTACCCCTGACTCAAGCACAATGAAATCTGTAAATAATTGTATGTGGTTATTCATTTAAACCTCTTGCCAACCCTTTCAAACTAAAATGATACAGGTATTTTTTGTTCCAAATTTTTTTCCCTGTATTTTTAATATAAGAAAATGTAAATTGAGCCAAATGTCTAATTCACACAATGAAAATCAGATAAACACAAGAGATTAAATGTAGGTGCAATGACAGATCTTACTGCATATAGACGACATATGAAATTTGAAGTGCCTTAATAAATAACTGATAATGTTACTTTAAATTTAACACCTGCAATCTCCTTTTAATTTGTGTCATTAAGAGGAAGTTGAATAAAACATAATCATAGATGTTATTTATAAGTTATGTAACCTATACTAGCAAAGGTATCCTTTTATGGCAAGAAACTAAATAAACTATAATAAAAAGTTTATATTTTTCTTTATTTGCATTCCATATGACTTTGTGGCATTTGTAGACTATGAAGATATATAAAAGTTTGCTAACAGTAACCAGCAGCTATGTTAAGGTGCACAGAGAATAGGTGTTTTAAAGCAAAGTTTTCATGTGCAACACAGTTTTCTTATGTTAAACTATAGGTAGAAGATGACAAAATGTTCCCATGGGAAACTGTTTGAACCTTTTTCCTCCAAAGCTGAAGCACATCTGGATGTGATTTTCCCATGTTCTTTTGAAATAACATATAGGCTCTTGTGAGGAAAGATTGTTCTGCTTCTCAGCTCAGGTCTTTGATATCAAAGTATAAGAAAATTCTTCATTAGGGGTCATTTTCTATGTGAAATTGGTATGAATTTTACAAAAGTGAAAGAATAAAACAAAATTTCTCTCTCGTATTCCATCTATGTACATTTCCACCATGTGCTTTTCTGACAAAAGTATCAGGTGCTGTTTGTGGATCATCATCACTTTTCTATCGGAAAGAAGAAAAAACTTTCTTTACGTAGAAATTATGCCATTTTGATTCACAATGCTCTTATATTAGAGTGCTACTATCTCTATTCAGAGCTCGGGCTCTAGTGTGTATAATGAAATGGAGAAAAAATGAAAGCTGCAGAGTTTGTCTTTCTACAAAACCATCACTCACAGTGACAAAGAAGGGTTCCAATTCTTTTTTTTTTTTTTTGAGTCATTTATCAATATGTGGAAATAGAAATGTTTATTCAGATCACAAAAGATTAACAAATCTTATTGGTAATCACAGAGCCTTGACACTGCAACAAACTTCCTGGGAATCTGGCAGAAACTAGAGAGTTTAGAAAAACAGGAAGTTCCCAGGCCCTTAAACTAATTGTTCTTCAGGGTGTAGCACCAAGACAGGAAGAGAAATGTAAAATTTCAAGAGCTTGGATTTTATTTTAAAATGGAATAAAATCACCTTTTTTTTCTTTTTTTAAAGATTTATCACTCACCTTGTTTTACTGACACAACAGATATATGATAAGAACACAGACAAAAATCAAAGTCCCAGAGCTGACAGTGCAACAGTGCCAGTGTCAGTGAACACTAAAATTGACAAGAACTTTTTCTGAGAAAAGTAACCATGACACATACAGGAGGTCTGGGGGGAAAAAAAAAATAGCTTTTACTGTGCAGCAGTGAGGCAGTAAGGTCAAAAAAATACCAAAACTTCAGAGTCCAAAAGTCCTAAATTTGGTCATGATTCTGCTCTGACATGACTAAAGACTAGTCAATATTCATTGTACTGTCTTGATACTGTTCATTAGTTTTGCATAAGAATTTGCCAAAACTGGTGCTCAGAGTCTGAGCTGCCACACCAGGAAAATTTAATACCAGGAAGCAAATAATTGAGTGAAAGATCCCTCTTTTCTATTATTTTATTTTTTTCATATTCATGTATCAGCCATCTCTCCAACAACTACAATTATCATCCAGGCAGATGTGATATGCTTGGGGACAAATAGTTGACATTTATATATTTCATCTTCTCATCATGAACTTGCTGAATTTGATTATTAATAAAAAGAACAAAGACAGAGTGCTGGCCTTTAGTTCTCATTTAATATTTTAGAGACCACCTTCCTCATTTACAAAATTTTGTTACTAAATACTCCTTATGTGCTTTTGAAAGATTCCCCTCTTGTTCCTACAGCAAGTCCACACAGATTTTTTTTTTTTTTCTGTAGGGAAAAAACTACATTGAAATAAGATTGAAGTCCTTTGCTTTACATGTTTTTAATCCAAACAAAAGAAATATGTAGCGGTAGAAAAGCAAATGAACAGACTGCTTTGACAACATATGTGACCAGGAGATAAAATTTTAAGATTTGCTAAGCCAAAATCCTGAACAGCAATTAACATAGAAATTAAGTTCTTCTTCAAGTGATAAAAAAATTTTTATGCTGAAAAAGCTGAGGTTTGACACTCAGTTGGTGTAAACTCTATAACCAATGCGTGGGAAAGCCAAGTTCTGATGCAGAGGGTGAACATGGAAGAGATGGAGGTAAGAAGAGGTGAAAGTGAAGGAGTACAGCAACTGCTGACATGCAGGGCAGCCACTGGTAGTTGGGAACCATTGAGAAAGCTTTTACATTTCCATTTATCAGTGGGGTTTGAAGAGAAAGTTAGGAGTGAGTGCCCTTTGTGTTTCCTGGTCACAGAGATGTTATTTCTATAGTCTCAGCCTATTGATATGAGCAGGTGGGTGTCCATGTGCAAAGATGAGGTATGACAATAATGAAAAAGACATGGGTCTTCTTTCTTTTCTGTGTGGGAAGACATGGAACGACAACAGCTTGAAGTACTATACTTGCATAAAACTATATTTAAACAGTAAAAATGCTCACTTGATTCTAGTATCTAAAAATTTAGAACAGTGGATAATATTGCAGCACTTGGGGAAAGCAGTGGTGATTCATTTCCATGTATTTTACATCCATCACCTTGTTACTTACTCCCTGTCGATTCCAAATTTTATTATTTTCCTTACTTCCTTTTTGTATCCTTGCAACTTAAACTTTGATACACTATGTTCTGACTTTAAAAGGACTGAAGACTTTTCAGAGCTGACATACTTTTGTGCTTAATGTATGCAGATGACCAGTGCTCCAACTTCGACTACAAATGTGAACACAACAGGAGAGGTAAAGTTGATCATGTTTTCAACATGGGTACACATAGCAGAGCTCTCTCCCTCTTCATCATACCACATTTAGGAATTTCAAATTATGTTCACTATTACTACACTGGCTCAAGCAAACTGGTTTCTTGAGATTCAGCTTTGAATTCTCCCTTTTAATAACTTGTTTTAACAGTACATCATACATCAGCTTGTGTGTAGTAGATGCCAGAGCATCACTCTGACAGTATTTTAAAGCATTAATGATCTCTGTAAATACACAAACTTTTCTTTTACAGATTTAGGATGAATTTAACAGCACCAGGGAAGTGGCCTGAAATGAGTTGCTAGCTCAGTTCTATGGGAGGTGGGTGTTAAAATTTCTGTTTTGGGGGGAACATAGAGCTATGGTAATTCTGAACATTTCTAAGATGCAAACTGTAAAAGCAGAGAATTTATATCAGTGATATGAATCAAAGGATATATATGGAATGCAATATAAAACCAAATTTTTAGAAGCAGCCACTGTCTAAATGGATTTACATTATAACTTGCAAAGGTCATACAGGCCTACAGGATCTTCAGGTATTCACAGCTTTGGAAAAATAATGACCTATGAGATTCAAGTCAGAAATTACCATAAAAGAGAGGACAAACACTAAATGATGGATCAAAAATGCGGGCCTAACATACTAGGTATTTCACAGTTCGAAGTGAACAAAATACAAAGTCTCTCTGGTACAATGCTCAATTTGTAAAAAAGTGCATCTTTATGACCATCTGAGAAAGAAGCAGGACTAATAAAAAATATTGGAGGAATTTCCATGCAATTATATTGAATCTTTCAGAATACAGTGATAACGAAATATTTCCTACAGTCAGCAAAGATGTTTTGACATTTATTCAGCTGTTTTAAGGGACATGGAAGGCTTGTTTTATTACCCACACTTATCTTGTTGTATTCTTCTTCTAGGATCTAATGTCTGACCTGTTATATGGGCTTGAAACTGGGATATATTACCAGAAGTATTTTACTAGTATAACATATGGTGAGGATAGAGTTTCAATTTTAATCCAAGGCTAATGGTTTTGGTTAAATATAATTGAAATTATATTTATTCAAAACTATAACCTGTTGTTATATTTAATGCTGTACAAATTCATGAAGCTGTAACTAAGGCAAGAGTGATGCATTCATGTAGACAGTGGTATAAAAAAAATCTTGTGCCTCTAATGGGTATATTTCTACAATATTTTTCAAATAAGCATGGAGTTTTGAATTGACAGAGAGGTTGCTCACCAACTCTAAATATTGCATAATGTAAATTCAGACACATTTAAATAAATATGCTTTTTAGTATCTGTTTCAAGTTGCCACCACCACTTTGGATGTCAGCAACAATGTATGAGCCAAAATAAAAGCAGTGGGTAGAATAAAATTGGTGCAAACAGATTGGCATCTACCAACTTGCAGATGCTATGGTTTGCTAACTATCTGATTATTTTGGTAGAATATGGCATGTATCCAATGTAAATTAAAAAAGGAAAAAAAACAAAATCAAAAACAAACAAACCAACCCAAACAAAATGAAGAACATAATAAAAGACTAAAGAACATGCATATCTCTCTTACTGCTCAGAAGTCTCTTTCTTGTACAGGGGCATCATGAAATTAAAAACTCCTTACTTTTAATGTGCACCTTAGCTTGTTCTGAAAAACACCAGAAGCTTTCAAAGATACTATTGGTTGGATCACTACAGTTAGTATTAAGAGTAGAGAAACAGGAATTCCCAAAGGCATTGCGCTTCTTGATTATTTGTAAACGTGGCTGCAGCCCTTAATTAAGCCATTTTGAGCTGTTCAGAACTGTCCATTACAGGAAGAGCTCTTGATGGCTTTGGTATATTAAGTTATTTCATTTAAGAGCAGTCATAAATCTACTAAAGCATACAATCAACATAGTAAATAGAGAGGACATCCACACTGCTCTTCAACTCTTGTGTCCTTAACCTTCCAACCTTTGGTGAGTTATAACCAAACCCTCATGGAAGAAATTTTCTAGGAATTACTATCCTCAAACAAGCCTTAAAAAGCAGCAGCTGATTCATTCCTCACATTGTGTGCATCACCCATTCTGCAGCATTGATGCAGATGATGAAGTGAACCACCAAAATGAAATCACAGCTCTGCACTGACAGCATTTGCAAATTCAACCTCTCTTCCAACAAACAAGAAAGTAAAAAATGCATCAGCTGAAGCAATGAAATGCTAAAGACAACAGAAGAGAAATAAATATTTCATACTCTATCAAAAAAACACACTATTTTTTTTTCTCTTGATCAAGACCCTCTGATATTTGATCATTGTTTATAAAACACATGCATATATTCCAAAGAAATCATAAATCAACAGAAAACTGTGTAGGATGCTGGAAACTATCTTAAGTGTAATTGTCAAAAACCTCCTCATGATAAAGTTAGTGGCTGTTTATTTTAAACCTGTAGAAAATTTTGGATTGTTTTTTTATTATCTCCATTCCAAATATGTAGTGAAAGAATACTTCAAATACCGGTGCACAGCACACATTCAGGTGATTTAGAAAATCATGGAAACCTAGACTGGTAGTACCCTTGCTATTTAATGAGTGCTAAAGCAAGTAAGAAGTTTCTAACACAGACAACAGACAACATTTAGTGTACCTCCTTCTGAACCATTTTGGGACACTTTTTTTCCTATTTTCACTTTTTGTTATACCTGAGATCAACTCTTTAAATCATATTCTCACCTTTCCTGGCAAAATGCACATTTACAATGCTTTATTTTCTAATTGATCTGACTGAAGGAATATTCAGACTCTCAAGAATTGAACATAATTTAGACTGAACTTCTGCAGCAACAGATACAAACCAGGGATGGTGTCTCTACCTAAACTCTAACATGAACCTTTTAATTTCCCACTGGCAAACATCATAGAAGGAGGAATTTGGATTACTCACCAAAAATGGAAGCAACCCAGCTGTATATACTTCTCAATAAGGTGAAGTGGTAGTGATGTCTCTTGCCCATAAGACAGAATAATCATGGTCAGTAGTGAAGGTAGTAATAAAATTAATCCAGTATTATTTGGATATAATTCATGTGAAAATGTAATTCTAACCTTAAGCAAAGGTAATTGAACACTTATGAAGTATGTAAAAAGTTTTTAGGGTTTTTTTTTAAAAAAAGTAAGGAAGACACACCTTCTCAGTCTTGAAAAAATAGCTTTCATTGCATTTTGAGTCCACCCATTTTTAAAATCAAGTTTTTGCCTAGATAATCAGACTCCATTTTGCTATTCACTTCTTGCCAAATACCTGCTTGGAGCACATCCATAAAGAAATAACATTCTCAGACTTCTGCTTTGCACACGTTTATACTCCTTGCACACATGAAAGTTAACACATCACTACTGAGATCTCAAAGCTTGTAGCAATGGCTTAATTTTAACTTAATTGTAGTTAGAAAGAGGAATCTTACATTTCCTTAAATGTATGGGAGTTGCAATGGTGAATTATAAAGTCTTTTTATGCATCAGAGAAACAGCTGTTACTGCGATGTACACCTATCAGAATGTTTACAAATTTGAAAAATCTTGTATATACTATGTAACATTATTCTTATTGATATCCATAAATATTCATAAGCTACACTAAATTTCTCCAATGACGAACCCAATCAAAGAAAACTTACTAGGAAGACACAGTGGCAAATTCACTATGTAACTGTGGTGGGTTGATCCTCACCCAAGTGCTCCAAGTGCTCACCAAAATTACTCCATCATTCCCCTCCTCAACTGGACAGGGAAAAGAAAATATAAGAAAAAGTTCATGGACCAAGGTAAAAACAGGAAGATCACTCAGCAATTACTGTCATGGGCAAAACAGACTTGAGCTGGGGAAACTAGTTTAATTTATTGCCAATCACATCAGACTAGGGTAATGAAAAATAAAATCAAATCCTAAAAACACCTTTTCCCCAACTCCTCCCTTCTTCACAGGCTCAGCTTCACTACTGGTTTCTCTCCCTCCATTCTCTCCACTGGCACAGGGGGATGGGGAAAGGGGGCTGCAGTCATTTCATCACAGATTACCTCTGCTATTCTTTCATCCTCAGGAAAAGAACTTTTCACACTGCTCCCCTGCTCCAGCGTGGGGTCCCTCCCACAGGAGACAGTCCTCCATTAACTTCTTCAGCTTATGTCCTTCCCATGGACCAGTTCTTCCCAAACTGCTCCTGCATGGGTCCCTCTCATGGGGTGCAGTCTGTCAGGAACAGGCTGCTCCAGCGTGAGACTCCCATAGGGTCACAAATCTTGCCAGCAAACCTGTTCCAGCATGTGTTCCTCTGTCTGCAGATCCACAGGTCCTGCCAGGACCCTTCTCAAGCATGGGCTTCCCACAGGGTCACAGCCTCCTTCAGGAATCCACCTGCTCTGACAT
>JAWWMO010000096.1:22228612-22240908 GCA_035047845.1 Dendrocincla fuliginosa | reverse complement strand
CGCTCTTCCGATCTAATCAAAATTTAACATCTAGTTATCTAACATTTAATGTACTAAATGAAATTGATAGGGAAAAAGAACCTTACAGAAGACTGATATAAACTGTCTTAATTAGTGTCTTAGTTCAGAGGAGAACTAAGATATCTGTGTTGGCCAAGAGAGAAAAAGGAAAGTCCTTCTTCCCCCAAGAAGGCCAGCCAAAAAAAAAAAAAAATCACCCCTCTCCTTTAAACTTAGAAACAGAACTTTAATTAGAAAAAATATATAGGAAATGGATAACAGTTCTTAACCACAATATATCTATATATATGTCCAGAAAGGACCGAACAAAACAGTTTGTAATGAACCCTTTAAACGATAAGGAAACAAAAGTCAATGCCCTCTCCTACCCTATAAAGGATGCTGTTATGTTTATGGGCAGCAGGTGGTGATGTCGTGCCTCAACCAGTTGGCCTCTCTCAGGCGAGATGGCGCGCAGAGGCACTGGGTCAGCGCCTGTGCGATCAATGGCGAAGAGGCACAAACCCCGTCACCGTAGTGCAGAAAGCAGGCGTGCTCTCTTCCTCACAGAAGCTCCTGCAGTGCGTGCAGCCACCACAAGGGAATGACTGAGTTACAGAGACAGGCACAGTTCCGGCTCTCCTGTTGTGCTGGACCGCTGTGTTCCCATGCTAGCTCCCTCTGCCAACACGCAGAGCTTGCGCTGAAAAACGCAGAATCCCTCAGCAGCTCCTCCCCAGTCGAGCCATCTTCGCTCCCCGTCTTTCAGCCTGGGGGACCAGAACAAAAGGTTCTGGTCTGAGTCATTACATCGGGATATGAATATTCATTAGTTCCTTTTGTTAACCATCTTCACAGAAGTTTAGGCTCCAAGCTTTTTGGGAGGAATTCCAAGGAGATACTGAAACTATAACAACTAGAAAAATAAAAATTCTCTTTCTAAATGAGAATCCATTCTGTTGATCTCAGTGAAAAGGAAGATACATCTAGTTTTTTCCCCTTTTGAATAATTAGTTAGAATTCTATCACTTCTAAGGACTTCATTTTGTATGTTTAAAAATTATATTTAATACCATTTTGATGGTTTTTTTAATAACTTTGAGGTGTTATTTATTCACTAGTGAGAGGGCTTGAAAGAAGGCAAAAACAAATTTTGCTATTAAAAAGTATAATGCGAGTCTTCTTTCAAACAAAATCAGTCTGCATATGCTATTCTGAAGTGAATAACAAGTATTCCATTTATACTATCAGAGCATGTAAGACACATTCAAATGTAGTGAGGATTGCAAAAACAGTACAGTACAGTGTAGGGTTGTTCCCCACTGCATTGACTTCATATCTAAATTTGTGTATTATGTTTGACTACACAAGAAAGAAAAAAGCCTTTGGGGAAACCAGGTCTCTAAAGCAGATTTCAAATAGCACATATACTGTCTCCCACCCCCAGGTAAACTGAGTGCTATTAATGGAAAGAATGTGTCTGCTCTACATTACATCCATGCTAATTGCCAGCTTCTTAACAGAGGTGATTAACTAGGAAGAGAAGCCTGTCTTAAACTATGCTACTTGTACTTAATGTAGCTTGCTTACTTCCACACTCTTTTAATATTTTGCATAGGCATGGCCTTAATAATGTCATTATGTTCAGTCTGTTATATTTGGCTTATTATTCGCTCTGTGAAGGAAGGTAAAAATCTCAACTTCATGACCAAAGTCATTATTTTTGACCCTGTAGGGGCAGTAAAAAATATTTTCTTTTAAATCTGAGTGTGCACATGCAGAGAGAAACAGTCACTTACTTGCAATTATGTCTGTTTTGTTCCTGGCTTAAGATATTTTTGTAAGTATGAATTTTCACAGTAAGCATGGAAGAAAAATGAAGTCAGTGTGTCACTAATGACAGCACTTCAGACTAGTGGGAAGTTAGAGGTGTATCTGTGGTAACTGGATGTTGAGCTGCCTACATTCCTATATTATAGGCATGAAGGGGAACTTACAAGAAGACAATCTTATTTACATGGAGCAATGGCACCTGGTCTACAGAGGCCAACTCCAAACACCCAGTTAAGAGCCTTCCTTAGCGACACAAAGGAAGTCAAAGCAGAGGGCTGCTTCTCTATAAATAATATATCTGCCCTCTTTGTGGTCTCTAAAAGAAGCTGGAGCAGGTAGATGGTGGTAAATGCTTTGCTCTCTGTCTGCTAGTGTGGTAAAACTTTGCCAGGTAAGTCAATTTTAAGACCTGATTGAAAATACCGGATTGTCTGCATAGAACTATTCATGGCAAACATGAAGGAGCCTGAGTACTTGCTCAATTGACTTAGTCCAGTATTATTTCCTGGTGCTTAAAACACCTGTCTTGTAGGCAAAGGCAGTATATTCCTCATGGAGAATTTCCTAGTTTGGGACAGTGGTATTTGGCTAAGTAAATAGAGAGGTTTATTGGTGCCAGTTTGACTGGCTTTTACTGACTGTTGTATAACTTCGAGTACCTTTATGTATCAGACAACTTTCCATAAGAATTAAGAAGTTAGAAGTGCTTTAAGATGTTCTCCTGAGTATGTAATAGTACAGTGATGGAAGAAGTTACTTATCTGAAATTACTAGGACCATATAGACAGCAAAGTGTATGCACAAATGCAAGGTTATGCTGTTGTCTGATCACAGTGTTCACCATAGCAGCTTCTATAAGGTGCCTTGATTCCCTCCGTAGAGAAGCCTGTGATGTGCTCTATAAATTCATTAGGTTCAGACATCTCTTATATATAGTGTTTAGTACTAGCAATGTGTCTCTACAACTACTGCTTTAAAACAAGCAATTAAGAAGAAAATTACAGTTATAGAGTTACGCAGAGATTTATTATTAAAAGAAGAATTCAATAGATAATTATTTAATAATGGAGCACAGTAGCTGGATTTAAAGGTAAAACACTATGAGTTGGTGTAGGATTCTTTAGTGATAAATGGGAGTTGAGTTACTTTCATGGGAGTGGCTGGATTTGTGTTTTTTTTTAGCAGGAATGCTACATGTTCTATTTCCTGTGCAACAGATATTAAGAATACTCATTAAAATTGAGTATCAGTTAAGGGATCCTTGGAGAATGGATAAAATTGTCTACAGTTAATAAACTTTAAACATATTAATTTTAACAGTTTAACAAGCACAAACGTATCTACCTCCATTCACAATATGCAATTTACTTGAAGCCTGAGTGGGTTTCATGGGTATTTAAGTTAGGCATGCCTCTTCTCCATTAAATTAGAATTAAATTCTCTCCTACAACTAAAATGCTACCCATGGCTGTAAAATAATGTGATTTGTTTTGTAAATAGATCAAACAACCTCTATTAGATGACAATGACTGTGAGAGAAGCAGTATTTTATTAACATCGGAGTGTGTACATCTTCCATTCATAATATTTAATCATAGAATGGATTCAACAGTAACATAAGAGCCAGAGTTAAACTTTCCGGCTTTCATGTGTATTAGCCACTGCAACTTTTAACTGCAAAAACTACCTTTCTGTTTTCCTGTTGGTGATATGTAACATGAAGGGCCTCAAAGAATTAAAAAGTGTAAGAATCTGAAGATCAGGGAAGCTCAGCACCTGTCTAGTCTCAGGTGATAATTTCCGGAACTGACTAGCACTAAAGATTTCCTTGGGGGAAGACCTGTGAGCAAAGAGAAAGAGTACTGCATGGAAATGCACTCTCAAGAATGTCCAGTGGCTCTGAGAATTTCTGCAGGGTTCCTGATTGTAAAGTTGTGTGTTTAAGAGCAGGAGTTTAATTCCCACATCCATGCCAAATCCCCTTTGTCCCCAGTACATTGTAATATATTCTTTTATTAGTTTTCCTTTTGACGCTCTTTGGAAAAATGATGCTGTACCCTTACATGTGGAGTACAGGCCATGACTGTAACTGCAAAAGCCTGTCATTTAAATTTTGAGTGTGTCTGGTAGCAACCCTACGAGGTACTCTCCAGTTGATATCTGGATTACACATCTATACCCTGACCATTCTTGAGCAGAGAATAAAAGTAAATTGTGATTAGATTTTATCCTCTTTGAAAGATGTCTGTCTCTGTAAGAGACATCTAATGGTTGGCTCCATTAAGGCCCCTGAGTCAATGCTGAACTATGAAGTTTCTTGACCAGCGTAAACAGAACAATTTTTACTGCAACAACCTGGAGGACATGTTGGTGTTTAGGCACACATGCAAGTTGAAAGAGGCAACATGCAAGCTTAATAATGACTTCATACAAATTTCCACTGAGAGCTATATGAAACGGACTTTCCATGGCTGATTTCCTCACCTATCTGCAAGAACTTTGTGATGTGATCAGAGACTTTAGGAGCATACCAGGACACATCTATGGCTAGGCTGGCTCTCAAATTAAAGTGTAATCATGGATTAAAACGTGCTTCCTACATGTTTGGCAGACACATGAGGCAGAGGGAAGAAAAAACAATCATAAGGCATAGGGATATGCAATTTAATGAGTCAAGTTAGTATTCTTAGCTTGAATATACTTTCACGAGATTTTCACAGCTCCTCAAACTGCAAAAAGGTCTTATCAGTTTAGCCAATTTGCATTTGGAAACTGGAATCAAATTTCCAAGGTTACTCTCAGCCCAGCACCCCTTACTCTCTGGTGAGAGAAAAGCAGATTGAGCCATATTGTTAACAACAACATCAAAATGGAGTATTGAAGGCAAGTGTGCATAATCACAGAATAAATAGGAGGTTGTCATTTGGGTACTTCAGTTTGAAATCTTCACACATTCTCAGAGTGAAAATTGATTTTTCTTGAGAAACCTTACATAGATTGTTGCCTTCCAGTGGTAATTACACTGAGAGGAATAAACATCAGTACAATTAGTAGCAATCTCTCTGGTTCCTGGCACACTGCATTATAAAACCAAAATAAATAGTACTAGAAATATATATAGTGACAGCTTCATTAAGACTTTTATAAAATCCCATGGTTTTTAGGAAGAACATATGTGGAATAAAGAAGTGTCCCCTTACAGTGTTTGAAGAGTTTGCTTCAACTGGATTTTGGACACTTCAGAGGTAAAAAATGTTAACTTGTGCTTTCATTCTTCCTTCCAAATTTGGTAACATCTCAAAGCATCAGAGCATTTGAATACTAAGACTGAGCTTTTGCTGCAAGCAGCTGGAGTCCTGTGGCTGCAATCATGAGGCCCCCAAGGACTCAGGATTTCCCGACATTGCCAAGTCCAGATGCTTCCAGTTCTGTCTGGAGCTGCAACAGTTTCATTGTCAGGTTCAGTATTTAGTGCTTGCTGCAATCAATTATTTTCCCCTTCAATGAAAGGCATACAGCTTATATTTGAAAAAAGAAATTAAAGCTTCTAAATCCAGATCATAATGGCAGGGAAAAAACCCTTGAATCTTTTGCTAGATCTTTCACATGCTCTTAATTCTATTGTCACATTATACTTACCTTAATAAGTATTTGGTCCCACACTACTCAGAGGATCGTAAATGGTGTTAAATAAATGTTTTTTCCTGATTTTGAGTAAACTGTGCTGCATAGTTTTAAAATTTTAATGTGTAGATTTACTGTCCAGGAATGTAATCTTTAGAAGTTAATATCCAAATCAACAAGTCAGATGTTGGACTCAATGATCTTGGACATCTTTTCCAATCTTACTAATTCTGCAGTTCTAGCCTTTAGGAACATACTGTGAAGTAGTCCTCACATTAGCACCCAATGTTTCTCAACCAGGCAATTAAAAATAGAAAACTTTAGATTTGTCTAATTATATGGGGTTTATCCTCCTGTTTCAAGCCAGTGGTTCTGAGCTGTTTTCTGATGCTCAGAGTATTAATAGAAATTATAATAATTAAAAAAAAATCAAAAAACAAACAACCAAAATAAAATCCACCACACTAAAATTAAGCTGTTATGCTTATTCTGGTAGATTTTTCTTGTCTAGAAGTATTATATACCTGGCCTGTACTGCTTTTTGTGTCACCTAAAAAAATACCAATGGAGTATTTATCAAAGGGATGTGCAAGGTGTGGGTTTTGCCTTCAAAGTGGTACATGAGTAGTTCTGGATTTTTCTATTCCTTACATAAATAAGAATAGACTAAAAAAAAGAAAGACAAAAAAAAGGACAAGCAAAAGAAAACTTCTTCTGACTAAGAAAATCAGGACTGTGCCTGAGAAAGGCTTGTGCAGTTTGTAGTGTTGAATCCTTCATGCAAACAAATAAACCAGGCAGCAAAGCTGAATGTGGTGTTTCTGTGCAGAGGGGACACCAAAGTGACTCAGTGATGCGCTCTGGAAATGCAGAACCTACAGCATCTGTTATTTCATTTCTTTTCCTCCTCTGTGCTTTCAAACACCTATACTCACCTTCACTGTGTTAATTGTTGTATTATTTCGCATCAATATCTGCTGTAAATTGGCAGCTCTAGGACTAGAGACTTTTCAACACCATTGAGCTGATGAGATCAGGGACACAGATACTGCTGTCACCAGCTACTGAACGTGAGAAAAGACAAACAGAAAAATGCTCTCTTAACAATAGTTATAATGAGCTGTTGTGGTAAATGTGTGATTTGTTCAGACTCTATCAAGAAACTGATCTTTGTTTCTTGTCTCCACCCATGCACCATGATTCAGGTTTAGAAAATATTCCATCTGTCATGTGACATGAACCACTGTTTCTGTGGTTAATACTACAAGTGTTTCAATAAGCAGCTTTTTACCTTACCTGCTATGTTGCTTTGCTGCTGACGGCTCTTCAGTAGGAAATTTTTATTAGGGAGACTTTTAAGAAAACTGTATCTTTCAAAGAGCATTAGCAGCCTAAAATATGTTTTAATCCTATGAATACTATTCCTTGAAATTTCAATTAATTGGGCAACCTGTTCCAGTTCCTCACTGCTCTCGCAGTAAAGAATTTTTTCCTGATATCTAATCTGAACCTCCTCTCTTTCAGTTTGAAGCCATTCTCCTTTGTCCTGTCACTACATGATCTTGTAAATAGTGACCCTTCATCTTTCTTGTAGGCTTCATTCAGGTAGATAAGTAAGATGTGAACTCAAGTTCAGCATTCCCTTGCTCTCTAAAATATATGTTACTTGAAACATGTTTTTGGGACACGTTTCTGACTGTAGATAATGATATTTCCTGCAGCAGAGGAAACAGCCTTGGCAGGAGGTAGCTCAGGGGTTGTTTGGGATTTACAGACCTTAAGCATGACCTCTTTTTCATGGCTAAAGCTCATAAAAGATGAAGTGTTTCCCTTTCTGTGTGGCAGGCAAGGTGGAGCCTAAAACAATCTAGAATGATAGAATAAAAGCATAATTTAAGTGGGAAAAGACCCTCAAGATCATAAAGTCCAACCTTTACCCTACTGCTGAGAAGTCCACTACTAAACCATGTCCCTAAGAACCATATCTATGGGTCTTTTATATATCTGCAAGAATGGTAAGTCAACAACTTTCCTGAGCAGCCTGATGAAAGGCTTGACACCTCTTTTAGTGAAGAATACCAAAAAAAATTTACAAGACATGCAAGAAAATTTAAAAAGATCATATCATTTTACAAGGTTTCACTGGAATTAGTAGTATCAACAAGTTAATGTAATAGAAAGTAAAATAGAGTCAATGGACAACATTAAAGTGGATGAGAAATGTGCTCCAAATTGCAAGCAAACATCATGTTTAAGCTGAACCAACAAATAAATTTGTTGGAAATACTAGTACTAAAAGTGAATTTAAATTTAGTAGTAGGTGAATTCATGGGTTCACCGAGGTGGGCTTATTCTTGCAAAGAATCTAGATCATCAGAATGTATGAAAATATGGCACATGGTACCAGCAGGGAAGATGTCTTTCTGAGAATATGGAAGCTGAATATATTGGAGAGCTGTAAATGCCAAGCTCTGACTGCAATCTTGCCTGTAGGAAGAGCCTGGGAGAGATGTGTGTTAGTCTAATTGTTTTCAGCATCATCAGTGAAGTAGGAAGAGGTGGCAACAAGGCTTCAGCTGCACAAGGGGCAAAGATGAAACCTTTTTTATAAGTGTTTCCAAATTTCTTAATAGGACATTGACCTCTGCTAAATGAATAGGGAGTCTGAAAGAGGAAAACTGATGTTAAACCATTTTCTATTTGAATTGTCACTTGAGATTCTGGGAGGTGCCCTAGAAAATGTGCATTTATGAACAATCACACTTGTGAGAGACAGCCTTTTTAGAAACATGGAGCAGAAAATAATTAATAGTGTTTTGATGAGTTGCTCTGTTTTATTTCCAGCCTCTACTTGATGCACTGTGGTGGGTATTACTGATACATGAGGGCCTCTGTCTTGGTGCTGACAGTTTTGTTTGGGAAGCACCAGCCTGGTTCATGGACACTGCTGCAAGAACTGTTGAACAAGACATGTAATCAGATACAAGAAGACTGCAAGGCAGCAGTGTTTTATGTTGTTCTGAAATGAAAAGTGACACTGAGGATGCTACTATTGCTTGTTTTGTATGTCAAAAGATCAGACCAAATCAAGGAAAAATGCCTATGTGGAAAGTGGTAGACACTTTTTTGCTACCTAGAGAAAGTGGCATACTCGTTAGAGACAATTAGGAACTATAATAGACTATTATTGTCGTTTCCCTCTGACGACCTTACTAAAAAAATATGTTCAAAAAGATGAATGAGTGACCAAATGCCAGAGGTTAACGGGCATGAGTTCAAGGACCCTGTCATGCAAAGCACTTTCAGCTGCATGGTTGCCATTCCCTGTAAGTCCTTGTCCCACAGAATGCAGAAATGCTGTAATTTAGAGCTGTTAAAGCTGCAGAAAGGGGCTGATGAGGCATGAGTTGTTCAAACATTGATGCCAGTAATGGCAAGTTTGAGAATATTTATGGTAACCAAATACAAAATGACGTGCATGCTGTAGAAGCAAATTTGCCAGGGAAGACACCAGAATGACAATTACTAGACTGGTCGGTGTCACCATTCCTTTTGTTATGTGCTTTCTTTTGTTCCTCCTACTCATGCATCATCTTAATGGTGCTACACAGAGAACTTAAGCTTTCTATGCCATTAAAGTACTTCAACAAAGATGTCCTGGAATTTCAGGACTATATTGGAGCATATAAAGAGATCCCAGAAGTAGAACTGAACTGCTCATCCATTGATAACAAAAAAAAAAAAAAATTGCCTCTGCAGCTTCTTTGCTTGGAACTTGGCAACAACAAACATATTTTATGTAAAAAGAACAACATAGCATGAGAAATTGTCTGGAGATAACATTTCTATACAGAATTTTTTGGTTTTGAAACATTTTTTCACTGTGTTTGATAAATATAATAAGTAGACCACATTCTGTAATTTTAACTTGCATTCTCATTTCACCCAAACCATATTAATGGCTGCCTTTCACTGTTAAAAAAATAATATTGAATGAAAAGTCTCATATCAAGTATAGTCTTTGGGCTTAGACCCTATTGAGGCAATAATTGCAGCACCATTTAAAGTAGTTAAGATTGTCACTTACATAGATTTTCTGGGATTAAATAAAACTTTGCATTTAAGTCTCTAAATCTTACTATCCACACAATACTTTTGAGTTTATTCTAGTGAGAAAATGGTGATAGTTTTGCTTGTTGCTGTCTTCTCTGTGAGCCTTGTTTTACTTCCTTCTGTTCCCAAATTTTGGTGGCTGTTTTGATGATGTACGTTATAAATGGAAAAAATTTTGTCTATGTTGTGCAAGCCAAAAGACTGTTGAAAACCTGTGAAAAAGTTTGGGGCTTGCTCTTTTATTTTAATCTCAGCTAAACAGGATGTGAGATAAAACAGGATCATATCTGGTTTGATGGCTGGTGTTTGATTGAAATAGGGAGTGGCAGTAATAGGGAGTAGAAATCAACTTTAATTATATGATTGAGATTGGAGGGGAAAAAAAATCTAATGGTTTCATTTTAAATGATGGAATCACAACTTTTAGTGCTGGTTTTGTGCTCATTTGTCCACCAAAGCATATCTTACTTATTATATGAGTATTGAAAAAAGCATCAGCTCCTTTATTACAGAAAAAAATGAGGATATACAGCTTTCTCTGAGTATATTTTTAATTGATTTTTTAATTAAGTCAAAATTTCTTGGTTTTTTAAATCTTACCATTTTCTTAGAAAGGCAGAAATCATGTGTCCTATATTTACTGTTCACTTTTCACTGGTGTTGCACATATGCTCTCTATATCCTCTGGATTTTTTAAGTTGAAATACAAAATTTTGGTCATTTGTTACATCAATTTGAACATTGTAGCAACAACTGCCTGTGTGTAAATGAGTTTCTCGTTGCTGTGTTTGCTGGCCCATCTGTTCTGGGCCCACTTTCTGCAAACTCTTGGTTCTATAGTTTCATACTCTTTGAACAATTTCTTGACATCTGCTGTCTAATTAACATAAGGATTGAACACTTTCTGTTTGTGAACATTTTCTACTAATGACCTTTTGATGTTAGGTCTTGTAGGTATCCTGCTGGATACCTTTCAAAAGTTGCAAGGTCCTCACATATGCTAGTTAACTTGGGAAAGGTGATTGAGCTGCAGCCAGGTTAAACAACATATTTGTCTTTTTCTTCCTTTAGACTGGAGATATTCTTAGTGTGTAAAACTAAGCCAAACTTTTCTGGCTTCTGATTTTGTAGCAAACTGATGTTGACTTTTTTATCAGCTATGAACACAAGTATATTTTGTATGCCTGTAGGTAGGCTGGTATTCTAAAGATGTGCAAAGTTAAACATTTCTTTGCTACCCACACTTGGCTAAGGCATACCTATGTTTGCATGTGCAGATTCCACAGTCTTGCAGTAATGTCTATTCATGATGTTTTCTGAGTCTCTCTCATCCCTATGCACAATGAATTGAGTGTTTTCAATAGGAATGTCTTATAAACTGTTTTGGGAAAAAACTTTCCCTGTGATCAGAGAAACTTCTACATACCAATATTTTTTTATTTTATGCACAACACTATTGTCATAGTGTAAGAGAAGGTGGTGTTGGACATTGGTGGCTCTACTCTTACAGTAAGTCATGCAGCACTGACCTAGACTGGCCCTATCTGTTTGGAAACTTCATCACTGAGCTGTTTGGTTTTGTATTTGGTGTTAGGCTCCAAAAAGAAATCTGTAAATTGTGATTATTAGTATTGTCATCTTTGTGGATATACGTTCTATAATATCCCACTGAACTGAGATTTAGACAAGCAGAAAAGTGTAATTCTTGCCAGCCATATAGCTTGGATGCTATAGCATATCAAGGTTTATCCCACCAAATACAACCTCTGATCTCTTTTAGGAAGTCCTAACAAATTCAAGACAAATTGTAGGCTGGCTATGCTAATCATGCATCACTTTTGGGTGAAACAGTAGTTTTGTGAGATGTTAGAGTAGGAAGATACAAAAATTGGGATAGCTGTTGACCTATTATATCCCTGCATTTGATTTTGGAACCAGAGTGATGTTTATAATTGAGTGCCAAACTTAGTCATTTAAAAAGCAAGAACTGTATTGGTGACTGAAGTGCAGCTTTAAAGTCCTGTACTTTATCCCTGCACTCCTTGCAGTCTGATGCTTTAATTAAATGAGGTGGTGTGCCTAAAGCTGTGAAACAAGGCGAAAGTGATAAGATAGTAAACTTTGTTGTGATTTTTCTTTGGCAGGCGAGGTAACTGCTACTGCAAAACAATCCTATTTCTAAGACCAAAAGAAAGGAGAACTAATAACTTGCCTTACAATTCTCTTTTTCTACTCATTATTAAAAAGTCAACATCTTGTAGCAGAAAAATGTCAGGTACCTGGTGTAACGTATTGAAGGTAAATCAACATATAGTGGAAAGGTGTTAAATTTATGACAAGCAGCTGGATAATTATGTCTGTAACTTTGAATCTGTATTCTTTATCTAATGAGAGACCAAAGTGCTATCACGTCTGTCAGTTTTCCCATATATAAAGAACATTATTTAATTTGAAAATGTCTACAGACTGTGTTTATATTCTTATTTATCAGTATTTAATAAGCATTTGTCATATACATATGTCAATAAAACTTCTATTGCATACTCAGTATGTTTGGGAGTAACAACTGATTGCAAGCAGATGGAGTGTACTTGCAATATATTAATGGACAACACCAAGTAGAGTGGGATTGTTGTTTTGCTGGAGTGTAGGAAAGAATCTGGAGTAGTTTGTTGACCATTGCTGGCTGGACTGAGGTGCTGTTCCCTGAGCCATGAGGGGAGTTT
>JAWWMO010000096.1:22209284-22223300 GCA_035047845.1 Dendrocincla fuliginosa | reverse complement strand
CAAAGCAATACAGAAGCCCTATTATTTCAGCAGACTAGAGACAATCCATCAGCCACTAGAACACCAAATGATTTTTGGTCTTTTTCAGCTGATGACCTCTACAAAAAAATAGCTGGGCTCTATTTGTTTTGGGTTGGGCTGGGTTGGGTTGGGTTGGGTTTTTTATTCTGCAATATACTCAAGGGCTTGAAGGATCACGTAATGTTCCAGTAAAAGGATATTTTTTTTAATCTCTACATTTGCATTTAGAGTAAGTTGGTTTTTTATGTATTGCAAGACTTGCTTCATATTTTAAGCCATGCAGAATGTATATGCCAAAAATATTGCTATTTGCAATGGAAGATTATTGCAATTGGAGGTTGGAGAAGTTTGGTGTGGGGTCTTATTTGTTTGTTTGGGATTGATTTTAACATGTCTAATGAGGAATTTTTTGTTTGCTTTAAAGATACCAACTGTAACAGCATCTTTTTTGTGTCAGGGCACTGTTTCTTCATCTCCTGCTTATGCTTTTTGATCTTTCTCGAGACCATGTACGTGTCCCTATTTTCTCAGAAGCTGCTTGATTGCTGATGATTGTTTAACACAACAGACTTTTTGTGTTGCTGTGAATTTTATAAGCACAGTAAATTCTGCCGCACCACTGGAAGTGTAATGGCATGATAATGACATCTTGCAGCACAAAATCTATGAAGAATAGGTTAATGTTAACTCTCTGTGATTGTGCTAGTCATCAAGATACTATGAAGTCTTCAGTCATCTGAAATACAAGTTTTCAATTGCACTAAAATTTCACCTTTGGATTCATTCTTACCTGAGCAGAGGTATTTCTGCATGTGCAAATATATATGGTCACAACAAAGTGGTCAAAGTATACAAGCTAATTATTGACATGTAATGGCACATGCAATGGCAGCTGAGCAATTTTAATTCGGTCCTATATCTGTTTTGCATAAAGATACTCTGACTTCCTTAATCACAGAGTTTTGCAAAGGGCAGAAATGTTTTTCAATCCATAGATAGAGCCTAGGAATTGGCTTGTTTTTCCCTAATCAGGCCAAAAGGTAGCCTTATTTTCCTGGTCCAGCTTCTTGCTCACTTCTATCAATCTGCTTCACAGACATTTATCCTGATATGTTCTTTTTGCCCCTTTTGGCCAAGTCCAGGTACTATCCTCTAGTCAATGCTTAGATGAATTGAGGCTTGTATGGGTCAGGGTGGTCATCTGAAGTACTAAGGTATGTTCCTGCTCTTGTGTTAGGATTGCACATGGATCCGGTGTTGCTCTACAAGTATGAAACTCTAATTATGAGGAAAGTGTAAAGATTGGGGCAATCATGAAGTAGACAGTTACACTTACTGCTGGACATGTCTCTGTTGAACAAGTGGGAACTTATGGTATGGTGGCAATAAATGATATAATCTTGTCAAAAAGTTAACTCCTTGGCAAAACTGTGCATCCTTTCTCCAGTGCAGGAGAGAATAATGCTCTCCGCTCAAAGATGAGTCATAGAAAGGTTTTATTTTTTCCCTTTTTGAATTGGCTAAGACACTTGGTTTTCCCTTTTCTTTCTCAACAATGTATTTAAATTTTTCAAAACAATTGAGCCTGAGGGAAATCCCCTAGCATGGAAGATTTCAGGCCAAGATATAAGCAATAGAAAATCTTCAAATGAGAATTTCTGGGGTCAAGTGTGTGTATTTGTGACCAGTGGACCAATTCGTCATGAGAATTTCATATACTCGTGTAGTTAAAGCAAGTGTGTATGTACACATATACGCATAGATATTTGTTCCAGACTAGAAATTCTTATTAAAAATAGTAATTTTTAGATTTATCACATGCATAGCTTTCATACAATATAACCCACATATTCTTATTCTTAGGAGGAGAGTGACAGAGAATCAAAGTAGGAATCAAAGTCTAAGTGTCTAGCCAGAAAAGGAACACAAGAAAAATAGTTTCTGCAGGTTGAATCACCTCAAATTTGTCAGTATGGATGATCCTAAGACACGTTCTTATTTATGCATTACCTATGAAAAGGAAAATTGTATTGACAGAAAATAGTATCACAACTCCTCTTGAAAAGACTGACACTTTTCTAAGAACCTCCCTTAATGTTAATTGCTGTTAACAGTTTTCCTTAGACTAGTCTCACTCAAAGCCCACGTACAATGTCTGAAGATAATTTCAAATAAAATCATGATCACTGAAAATTTAAAACACTTACAAGAAAAATGAAACACAGTTTGACAGTACTAGAAGTGTAGGTTGGAAACCTGACAAAGAGAAACTAGGAAGGGGCAGTAAGAAGCTGCTTTTAGGCTCTGAAACATAGAGGACATCGGGTGGGCTTTCTCTGCATGTAGTAATTTTCTTTTTTAATTACCCAATCACAAATCAACACTTAAAGGAAGCCTAAGTCACATTTTTCAAATTCATCATCTCCCACAGTGCATTCTTAACCTTTATTAAGGCCACCCCATAGAAATTCCACCCTGTTTCAAAGTATAGAGTCTTGCTGGTGCTCCATACCTGGAACGGAGAGACTTTTCTTTCTCATTTCATGCCATTTACATTAGGGAGGAGAGGAGATGCATGTTTTCCTTTCACATGTTCCTCTTCATTTTGCTCAGCATAGAGTTGGTCACTATGTCTAACATGCTGAAGTTTTATGTGGATACTTACATGAGTAAGAGTTACACAATTTGAGGTACACCCAAATTAATTGCTAATACAGAAAATTCTCTGATGAGTCTGAAGTCTCTCTGTACCAGAAACTCATAACAGAAATATCAGTATCTTTATAGATATGAAGATAGTATCCTCAGCTCATTTACTTGTGATAGGGATATAAGACAAATAAAAGGTGAGAAAATATGCCATACAACTGAGTTTGGAAGGGATGAGGGATGAACAGGACAGTGGAAGTTTTGTTGAACTCACAACATTATGACACTTTGCCTGATGCTTTGTATGACAATTGTGGATGATCACATTAGAATTGCTCCCATTAAGTATATAAATATGAAGACACTGTTTCAGAGAAGTAGAAGTATAGATGTTAGCAGAAGCCCAAAGGTGTACCAAACTATGGATAATCTAGAGGAGGAGAGAAATTAGAAGGAAAATTGCGTGTAATCTAACATTCAGCTTCTGCACTTTTGTCATGGGAGAGATCAGACCAGAGCTCTACCTCAGGGCTGACGAAGCCTGGCTAACCAAGCATGGCTCATTCTGGTGGTTTTTTTGAGCTTTTTTGTTACCTCTTCCTACTTCATGGCACTGGATGGACCTCACCAGCATTTTTACTCTGTTTGCACTCTTGAAGGCTTGAATTTTAGAGGATATACAATTTACCTGTCTCAGGTGTGGCTAAAGGACCCTTCCTTTGCCTGGGTTTTTTTTTGGAAGAACTTCCTTTCTTGATGGCCTCTCAATAGTACAACTGATTTCTGTAGCACTCTGGTTAGATGAAGTGAGAAATCCTATTTGGAGAGGACTCATTTTAGGTGAGAGATAATGTCTTGCCTGAGGAGATGTGTGGTGGGTTTCATCCTGCATCTTGCAAGCTACCACTGCCAAACATGTGGCCATGGGCAGCACTAACTTCTTTGTGCAATGTTTTGTGGGTTTGGATTTCTTTTTTTTTTTTTTTTTTTTGTCAACAATGTGATCAAAATGATCTTAGTAGACAGGAGCTATAACAGATAGTTTATTCAACTGATATGCTTTTTTATATTTCATAGGTATTAACAACAAGGCCATTTTGTTTGTCTCAAATGCATGTATTTCTAAAACTTCCCTCCAAGACAATTCTTTGAAGGCAACCTGTGAAGGCCCAGGTAGTCTGTGGGCTCAGCTGCAGCTGGTGAAAGGCAAGTTGCCTTGACTGGACATTAGTCCCATGCCATGACTTAGCACCTGGCCTTTGGGTAAAGCACTTACTGTTCTGATTGCATTAAGGGCAGAAGAAGGAATGCTTCAGAATGATGGTGTTTAATGAAAATAAGAAAAATCAGCACCCAAAACAAGATGAAAGTGGCAGTAAGGAACACAGTGGGAGTTTGTGGGCCAGAAGAGAAGTATAGGTATTCAGTAGGGACTGTTACAAGGTAAAAAGAAAGAAATCTGACATCAAATTTTCTGTAACATGAATGCTGTGGATTTTGATCTACAGCAAAATATTATTTTTTATCAAATGTGGCTTTTGGTGCGGCTAAGTTTTTTGTTAGCTTGCCTGTATTTTTTTCCTTTTCATATTCTGGAAAAAAAAAAAAAATCAGAGAAATATTTGTTTAAATCTTCTTGTGTTATAAGAGATTTTGCTTCACAACAATATAGGAAAAAATAAGCTATCAAAGAAAAAGAAGGATGAACTTTTAAACCCATGATGTAGAGGTAAGGAGTATCAATGATGATGCTATGCTTTGAGTTCAACACGTATTTAATCTTTCCAGGAACATGAAGAATTGAAATCTAAAATCAATCATTTTCAGGTTTTTATTTCCTAGCAACACTTCCTAGCTCTGAATGAGGTCTCTAATGAGTTGAGCTGACATAAGAGATACAATTTTGTATACTGTGACACTAACAACTTTGATTTTGGAGATTACTTTTTTTCCCAGGGAGGAGATATGCCTATTATGGGACTTTGCACAAATACTTGATGAATACTGGATACGTTTTAACCAACAGAAGGCCGGCTTTTCATTGCTAGAAGTGTCAAAAAGCAGAGCAATGTTTCTGCCTTCTGAATAAGGTAAGAAATAGAATTTTGACCCACCTCACTCTGTTGCTAATTAGATGATAAAGTTACTTGAAAGAGTGCAGAACCACCAGTGTTCCTTCTTCCATTCTTCCTTTTCTCAAGAACAATGTTTCATGTTCCTGGGTCTGTGGTTTCCTTTGTTTGGTGAGAATAAAGATAGACATTAGAGGACATTTCAAAATTATTCCAAATCAGATTTCCAATGGTCAGACAAAAGTCATGATCCTCACTTCTAGTCTGTCTCCATCATCACTATGGGAAATGAAGATGTCGGTGAAGCTAACATTGAGCTTACCCCACTGGCAACGTTAATGTTCACATTATATTTTGCTGAACCACTTGAAACAAGCAGATGCAAGCATTTTAGACTGAAAAACCAACCTGGGAGGAATGGACTTTCATGATACTCTGATTTCTGTTGTTAGTCCTATCTCACATGCAACATTAACAAAATGCAGTCTTTTTCTACACCCAGACTTCTGCTATGCATGTTTGTTTGCATGTGTGTGTGTTTGTGTAATAAGAACTAAATGATAATAAATGAAGTTTTCTTGCCCTCCTGGGGACTGTCTATTCAACAGTTCCAGACAGCTCTGTGCTGGAGACAGAAGAAAGTGTAACCATAGTGATGGAATGGAAATTATTTCTTTGTTCCTAGCTGCAGTACCCTACAGATACTACCATTTTCAAGGTCAAATATATATTAGGAAGAGATAAAAATTGAAGAAAAATATGCTGGCTTAACTACAAAAGCTAATTTAGTTTATGCATTTTAAATTATGTTAAAAATTACCAAAATGAGATTTCTCAGCAAGAACTAAATGTGTGGTTTCACAAAACTAATTTTCAAAGATGAACACGATTACAGACTTTAGCTTTAAAAGCTTTTCAGGCCATCAGAGAAAAAAGCAAAGCTATCAATTACCAGACTTCAGTGGTGCTTCTGTCAGAAATATAGTCATAATTTTAACATTCTCCCCAGCATTTACTAAATTAAGAATGTCTCCTAACAGATCGATTAACTGGAACATTATTGAATTTAATGAAACATGGGAACTGTCAAGGAATGGTAATCAATCTCTAAAATGAAACATTCTGGCATCTCTTTCCAAATGGAAGAAATAGTAGAGCCATGACATGATGAGATGACAGTTGTCATTTTGAGGATTTGAGGGTAAGATTGAGCATTCTTCTGAATAAGCATAACCTCTTCTCATCAAGGCATTTCCCAGTGTTGAGCTCTGACATGCAGTATAGCTAAGCTCTTCTGAAAACATCTTGAAGCTGGTAACCCTGCCACCTCTTCAATCAACCTGTTTTATTGTTCTCTGCCTTTTCCAAAGATGGAAAAATATGCACAAAATTCTATTCCCATGATGATGCTCAAAGTCAGTGTAAAAAACTCTGAGCATCAGAAGCTTTATGAGACTTCAGATCATTAGACTCTCTCCCCTTTGTTCTGGGGAAGTACATAAAGCAATCTTACCATTACTTCTGCTTCGTGGTGCTGCAGTAGGCTTGGCTGCAGGCAAGACAACATTTTTTGTGGAGAGAACATCATACAAAGTGCCTTCTGGAAAACTGGTCTTGTGGTGAGTTTGAGGGAGTGTAATGTGGCAGTTAACGTCAAATTGCCTGTTTGCAAATGATTCTCCTATATGACTCAGAGTTTTACTCAAAGTGATTCGTTGCAGAAAGCCCATTCTTCTCCACATCCCAGATTTGGGTCAAAGCTGCTACGTCTGCTGTGGTGTGCCAAAAGACAGTCAAGTGGAAGAAGCAGAGGCAGCTTGCAGAAGAAGCAAGGATATCCCAGACTAAGGAGTAAACTAAATCAATTTTGTGAGTCTCTTCAGTCAAACATGCCTTCTTTCTTTGAACTTACCCTGTTGCTGACTCTGAAGCCTCATGGAGGGGAAAGAACCTTTGCATTAGCTAGGGTAATATTAGAGGAACAAGTCTTAACAAATAATCAAACTCCCCCAAATAAATGACAAACAGTAGGCGGCCATGTCCACAAAGGCACTGAAACTGTGTTCTCCCTTGGCAGCCATTATTGAAACAGTGTTAAAAGCACTGTCATCTGTTCCTAAGCAGATGGAGGAGTCTGATGTGAGTGCAAATCAGTAAGACAGATTTTTATTTTAATAGTTCAGGGATCTTAAAGATTCATTCAAAGCATTGGGTCATTTATTTTCTCCATTACACTAACATAGCCCTGATGTGATCTTGCAGGACCCCAATACACCCATTAGGAGGGCAAAAAGTGTCATCAGATCTGTCATCAGGACTGATCATCTGAATTTTAGTTGAAGCCTAGGATACCTTAACTAAAACACAGTTTTGTTGTTACCAGACTTCTTAGTGATTTTGCTTCTTGACAGGGAAAAGCATTTGCAAGATCAGATGTGACCAGTGGGACAACACTTACCAATATACAATGAAGGCAACAAGTGAGATGACACAACTGAGGCAGGGAGGAAGGGATTGGCTAAAGGACAAAACAAGCAAAAGAAACAGCTGATGTTTGTTCTTCCTACTGAACTCAGAAATATGGACACGAGTCACAGGAGCTGCTGCCAAGGATGGTACTGCCTCCTTGACTCTGGGAATAGAAACAACCTGATCTTTAACAAAAACGTCAGCTCTTCTCATCAAGTTGATGGTGATTCTTCATACTTGGGACCTCTGCCTACAACATTTGAAGGACTTTGGAAACAGTTGCTGTTAAGTGGAAAGCACTCACACTCCGGGTTGGGTAGCTAAGATATTATCTGCTTTCTGCAGAGCATTAGTCAACGTCACAACCTGACTCTGTGATGCTGGGTTTCCAGAGTGATCTTGTGCTTCAACCCATGTCAAGCTTGTCAACCCACCTCTTCATAAGCTCCCTTCTTCAGATTATTGGTGCCTAAACACTGATCAGGAGGAAAGGGTACAGAGATACTGAAATAGTTGCAATAACATTATCTACTTCTGAAGCAGCTCCCCTTATTAATCTCCAAATAGTCTGTGCTGCAATCCTATGATTTTGTGACCTTTTCTCCCCTTGAGATGTGTCTTCTCCTGACAATGTGTATTGTCTGTGATGCCAGAAAAATCTATTTGGTCTTCCTGGTACTTAGAATAATCTTGGATGCTTTCTGATGACTGCTGCCTGTACAGCATGTGGGGATGGCACTGGCAGAAGCATGGGAAGCATCCAGTGCCCCAGTTACCTCTGTAATTCACAAAAACCTGTTCTTCTCAGGATCAATTCCCACCCCCATAATGTAACTGTTTCAAACACAACAGATGAACTGAACTTCCAAAGAACCATTTCAGTCCACTGACCACAAAGAGCATCTAAACGTTGATCAAATGTAAACATTTGCTGTCTAAAGATTGTTGAAAATAATCCTTTTCTGCTGAGTGTCCTGCAGGGAAAATTCAGGCTCGTTTCCTCATGGCACATTCAGATAACCACAGTTTGGTTCTGAAGAAGGGTTTAATTTGATTTTTTAGTATTGAAACTGCTACTTGATCCTTCAGGATAATGATTTCCTGAATCAAAGATGGCTTTTCTCTTTCTCCATACTTCACTAAAATTCAATACGTTTTATTTAAATGGTATTTTAGAAATACAAACCCCAGTAATAAGTCATATTTATTTTCAAAAAGTGTCATAAATTGATTTTGAAATAGATATTACTCTCTTTGCACTCTGAACACTTTTTACATTGTTACAGAGTAACAGAGGTTACACCATGGATGAACATTTTCTTGTGAGACAATGTGGATGTGGAGTGTGGTGCTGGACTGTGTAAGGGCATCATAGGAGCAGATCAGCCAAATATCATCACAGACTGGCCTAGATCAAATTATCAGATATTGTCTGAAACAGACTGATAGTCTTCCTGACATTTTAGTTGCAACTAATGGCCACCAGTGCCACGTGTTTGTGAATAGCCAATCTGAAATACCATAAAGGGCCTCAATTTTTTTGGGAACATAAGCACTGGAGGTATAAGAAGAGGCTGAGGACCTGGATTGGTTCATCTGTGCAGAAGTGAAAGGGAACGTAGCTAGTGATTCTCACCGTACTGATGTGCAGGAGGTTGATGATAGCTCCATTTGTAGCAAAACTGCCCCACACAGGAACAGGTCAAACTTATCTCAATGTACTGTGTGAGCTCCACGGGTATTTGTGTGTCCAACGAGACAGGATGAGGCAGCCACTGCCTGCCTTTGTTTCTGCTTCTTACCTGAAATTCATATACCTCTGTTCATTTAAATGTGCTGGACAAAGGTGCCTGCATGCCATTTTGGGTCTTAGCTGTGTTAATTTCCTGTTATTTTGCCAAGTAAAAAGCGGGAAATTATCATGGGATTTAGTATTCTCTAAATACAACACATTATTATGTTAAAAGCTCAATTCTTTTTCTCCACAAAGCGATTGAAAACATAAGTACATAATCCTTTCACAATTTGAGTAACTTCTTCTTTGAAATAAATTACAACTGTTGTAGTAATTAATTCTGGGATGAATACAGAAGCAGATGGGAGTGAAAGAAAGGGAGGCAGAAGAATGCGATGAACCCTCTTTGGTAGGGATTCCCATTTCCACATCAATCTTCCATGCTGTAACTCCTGTGGGTCCCCTGCAGCCCTCCATTGTATGGAGACCTGCTTGGTGTCACAAACAAAGGGCCTTGCTTTATCTCAAGAAGATGGACATCTGTGTTTGAGGTGGGAGTGATCTGGCAAGAAGGGACAGGAAGAGGCAGCAATAAGGTAAGATTTTTTCTGAACTACTGCAATGGATGAGAGTTTTAGGGTCAGAGTCAGAAGAAACATGAGGTATTTTGTCTCTTCATCAGCTATCAGGCAGTACTTGAGAGTGCTGCTAGTTTCCTTGCCAAGATAGTTGGTCCATTTGCCATTTCAAAAGAACAATAAGCTTTCTAGATCTTTCATAAAGAACTGACAGCACTGTCAAAGAATAATTCAACTCAGACTTTCCTCAAAGAAATGACTACTGTTGCTTCAACTTCCATGTGGTATCACCACATAAAACACTATGTTGTTTGTTGTCTTTACACAGCCTGTGGGCCATTGTGCTGCAAAAACACCTCTGTGTCATGAGCATCCAGGAGTGTGTCTAAATCCCACATCTCCAAAAGAAAATCTGTGAGATTTCAAACCTCCAAGATCAGCTTCTTTCTCCAGAATATAAAATAACAACAAAAAAAGAACAAAAAAAGAATGTACAAAAAGAGAGACTGAGAACCAAAGGAAGATCATGGTCTGGCAGCAAATTCCTGTGTCTGTAAGCAGCAGTGGTGCCTCATGCCCAGTAGGACCCTTGGTGGTGCATTTAAAATAATGTGGCAACAAGACTTTTGTATAACTAGGCAAAAAAGTGAACACAATAATGCAAATTTATTCTGCTAATTAACAGAGTCATCCTCAAACATTTCTTTCCCTTCTTATTACTGTTTTAACAGGACAGACTTGTTAACATTGTTGCAAGTTACTATTAAAAATGAAATGCAGGTCACTTGAACATGCCTTATCAGTATTATAATCAGTTTGATTAATGCAAAATCAGATGCTGTAAAACTTAAGTGAGTAGTCAATTATCCATTTATTTGAATCATAAAATCACAGTTAAAGGTGTTACATTCTTTTCCTCTCCACCTGCCCCCTCACAGATACACATACAATTCCTCTTATGCTACAGACCACTCATAACTAAAAAAAAAAATTCATTTTTATATAATTATAGGTATCATTTGGCTATAAGAATTTTTTTTCTCTTGAGAAAAAGGTCAGTCTTGAAGATGTCAGTCTGTTTGATGGCCATGACTATTGATGGAAGTCTGGTTTTAGTTCTGCCACAGGCTGATAGAGTATGAGACTGTCGCTCCTTTTTTCCTAGCTTTTGGTGCTTCTAGAAAACACTGAGACATCCCATGTCACGGCAGTATTATTGACAGGTGTATAGACTGGCACAGAGAGGACTGAGAAGGGATCAGTTCATGAGGATGGCCATGTTCCAGTGAGAGCTCGCAAATTCTGTGCAGGCACGTCTCAAATTTCTGCAAAGGGATGATGATGGTGAAAAACAGTTGTTATATTGCTGCAGAAATAGTGCATATATTGCTTCATTCTTTAAGGGATACAAAGAGTGCTTTTATAGAGATTGAAGAAAGTTAATTGAGTTAGTGAAAGATGAAAGAGTTTTGAATTGGACAATAACTGTTCCATTGCTTTACATGAAAAAATGCACAGATTTTCTTTTTGATGATGGTTATATTGCCAGTCTCCCTGAACACAGCCCCTGTGAGACCAAGAAAGAAATGTTTTAGTTTAACATCCCATCTGATGCTGGGATGAACAAGTCAGCCAGCTCTCAATGTTGCATTCTCTACAAGGGTTTCTGTCTATTCCGACACTCCTAAGGTTTAAAAATATGGTTTCAGATCTGAGAATTATTTGAGTCAATAATGCAATTTGTGAACACAGGAATGTTTCTAACTAATTTTTTAAAATGGGAATGCAAGTCTTTTGGGATATATATCAGAACTAAGTCTTATTTTAAAGAACTATGCAACAATGAAGAGATCTAGAAGATATTTGGTGGAGACCAAAATTACAGATTTTTTAATAGCATATATTGACTTTTTCATCTCTCATCTGAATGTAGTTGGTGTTTCATTGATGACTGTCAATATTGCTTGTCAGCCTTTCTGAAATGAGTCTGTAGTATTAAGTTGTATCTTCAAGTAGAATATCTGTCTTGGACAAATCACTTGGCTTCCAGAGTAGCTGAGCTTTGTTTTTATTCTTGCTAGACCTGTACATTGGACCAGAACTAAGCAAGATAGCAGGAGGATGGCATGAGGATTCAGGTGTAGAACTGTACAAGATTCTCCTTATCATCTGCTCAGATCATAGCACAATTCCTGAAATGTTTTCTTGTTATGTCCATTCATGGTTTCATTCATAGGTTCAGCCATGTGCAGCAGTGTGGCAGATTGCTCATGACACAAAAACACAGAACAAGGCTGACTTTACACTTCTTTGCCTCCATTCCCTGTCTTCATGTCCACTTGAATAGAAATGTTCACACTCAAGTGTGTCAAACACCACCAGATCACACCAGAACATGAATAATTGGATGGGCTGAAAAGAGGTTGGTGTTAAAGGGGAACATTTATTGAAATATTATAGTATGTTTTAATTATTCATGAATGAACTATCTCCTCTATTCTTACTTATACATGAGTTAATCAAACAAAACATAATCCTTTTGTTGTAATATTTTGTCAGGAAAGAATACTCAAGCCTCATGGACCTGAAAAGAGAATGCCTGGGGCAAGCAGGGGCTGGAGGGAAAAGAAATTCTCTTATCTTGTCTAACCCATCTCAAAAACTGCAGAGAAGCCATGTATAAATTGCACTAAAACTCTTAACAGTCACAGTGTGTTTCATTGCTTGCATTTGCATTATAGTTTTATAAAAAATGTATGCCTTCCCACATCACGCTATTTCGTAGATTGACAGATATTACTACCATTGAAATGATCAACTTTCAACTTCCTTTCCCAAAATGTATTCTATTATAATTTCTTGTATATATTTAATAGCTCCTTGAACTGAATGGAATTAAATATTGGGACACATTAATTAACATAAGTTAACCAGAAAAAAAGAGGAAAAAAACTAGAAGTTTTTGTGGTTATTTGTATCTTTAAGAAATTAAGCTCTTGCAATTGTGGTCATATCTACAAATTCTCATTGCTGATGTATTTGTTGTCTCTCTGTCTTAAGGCACCCTTAATTTGCCAGTTAAAATGTCAAAAGAATTTGCAACAGTAATGCCAGCACCTCTTTAGTGGTGATAATTTGGTTAGATTGCTTGTTTGTTTGTTTGTTTTTTCCAAGGAAGGTAACTTTGTCTAGATGGTGTTAGGACTGGATAGCTCATTTATTCTCATTCCCTCCTTGCAGGGAGTATCAGCAGAAATTAAGTGAGGGAAAGACTGAAAGATCTTAAATGGGTGGAAAGTATGAAAGCCCTTTTTCCTAAAATTTTTCCTTAGCCATCTGTATACTTAACACTTTATCTTGTCTTTAAGTACTTTTCATAGTGAGGAAAGTTCTGCAAATGAAACTGGCACTTTATTTCCAAAAACTTTCCTATGTGGAGTCTTCCCTGCTGATTAGAAATTGCTGGAGCCAAGAAGCAGAGAAGAGCATGAAAACCTGGGATCATCTGGGATAACCTGACCTTCATAAATACCACTAAAGGAAAATAGTGCTATTTTAAAAATTAACATAGATGCAGCTGATAGGTGTGTTACATGTTACAGTATGGTCTGGCAATGAAGACATCTGTGTCCTGCACAGAGCCTGTGAGTCCTTATAAATGTGAGGGTCCATGCTGGAAGACAGATGACAGAACTGAGTTTCTGCTTTCAACCTAAGACCTCAGAGTCTTGTTCTCGAAATTTGCCAGAACCTGTTGTTAACTGACTTGTTCAACATTTAGAATAAGATTAGCACAAAAAAAGGTGTCAAGACAGATCTCTGGAAAACTTAACAAAGAGTATTCCTCTTCTCCTGACATTAAGTACTGGAAACTTAAGTGGCTATGGGGCCATCATAAGCAGTTCTCATCTCTGCTATCACACTTTAGGTCCTGATTTCTGTATGAGGCCCTCACTGCCTTACAGACTTGTCTGTCAGAACTGAGGGTGTTAGGGTTTTTTCTGCTTTGTAAAAATAACCCTGTTCATTTTTGCCGTTTTAAAATGAAAGAAAAATACATTTCAAAACTTCTTGTAGAAACACAAATCTTTTCATAGATGCTATGTAATTAATCAAAACCTTCTCAATGTTCCACATAATAGTATTTAGAACAAAAATATTACCTGGAATGCAATTCTGAAATTATTTTATTTCGAAGTACCTTTGTCTTTCTGTTTCTACCACTTATCATGGACTCTAGAGGCAGAAAGTTGTACCCTGGAGGTAGGACTTGCTGAGCAGTTGCCTTGAAGATGTGCTCTTTGTTTTCTTTGAAACCCAAAGAGAGCTAAAATTGTTTCATCCTAGTTTATACCAAGATGAATGTTTATATTGTGTGCAAAGTAAATCTCTATTACTTTCTTCTCCTGAATTAGAAACCAGGCAAAATTACCAAAAAGTGTCTTTGAATATCCCCATATGTTTGGGGATATCTCAAGAAAAAACAAATGGA
>JAWWMO010000096.1:22161338-22176447 GCA_035047845.1 Dendrocincla fuliginosa | reverse complement strand
AATATTATACTCATTTTTATGAGGCCAGCAATAGGGTTACCAGGCTAATAAATGGTGCATGAATTATTCATCCGTCTGCATGTCATATGGATCTTTTAAATTACAGCCAAAGAAATGGTAAAACTGTATGCTTCTACCATTCTTAGAAAATCAATTTCATTGCAAAAACACAATGAAGTTTCTCCCCCTATCTTAACCATTTACTATTTTAATGAATCTAAAGGTAGCAGCTTAGGTAGATTTCCATAATATACAGCTAATGATATACAAGGTACAGTAATAATTTACAGGCCTGAAGTGCTCTGGACCCTCACGAAAGACCCTTTTATAAAGAATGTGAGTTACATCTCAGTACTACCCATCAAATTCATTTCTGGGAACCCTGGGTGAACTGCCTAAGTATACTCTTTCATAGTTTCTGCCCATGGTTTATTGCTATATTTGCTAGGCTTCCTGGTGGTTTTAAGCTTCTGGAACACAAGATGGGCTCTCACAAGGAGGAACCAGACTGTATATTCTCCTTTTATTACTGTATTGTAACTTCACATTATAAAATACTCTCCCAAACTAGTAGTGCCACTGACAAAACACACACATTTTGCCTATTCCTCAATTTTTAAATAGTTCTCCAGTTCCCAACCATAAGCAATTTCAGTCATATCTAAAGTGGACAAAATATAATTGTAGGCACTGATCTCTCCTCTGTGGTGACCAGTGACAGGTCTCAATGGTCTGAAGATGTCAGGGGAGGTTTAGGTTGGATATTAGAAAAAGAGCACTGGAACAGGCTCCCCAGGGAAGCCGTCACAGCACCAAGCCTGCCACAGTTCAAGAAGCTTTTGGACAATGCTCTCAGGCACATGGTGTGACTCTTGGGGATGATCCTGTGAAGGGCTAAAGGTGTGATGCAATGATCCTTGTGGGTCCCTTCCAACTCAGCACATTTGGTGATTTTATCACCTGTGTAGCTTAGTGTAAAAAAAAAAAAAAAAGCCTTTTTTATCAGAATTGATGGGAATTACAACTCCTTTTATGATGGCTACAAGGAGACCATTTGGTCCTGGTGCACATGCTGGGCACCTTCCAGAAGGAGATGAAGCATCAAGCATGCATAGTACAACAATAGGGACGTGAGGTATGAAGGAGTGGAAGCCATCCAACTTCAAAAATCCACCAAAATACTAAACCACTGCAAGCACAAAAGATACCATCAATATATTCATGTAATTAGTACTTCTGAAGTGTTTTGCTGACCTCTAAACACTAAAACTAAAAACTCCAATCAGTATAAACTCATCAGCCGGAAGAAGATAACTGTCAGTAGAAGTCAATGGTTTAGAATAAACAGAAGAAAACCCACATTTTCTTAGCTTTCAATCTCTTCAATTTGCTAGTACAAAAATATTTCTAGAAGAACAAACTAATGAGCTGGGTTCATCCTACCTTACTCATCATCAAAAGAATTGTCAGTTCAGTTCAAGCTGCCAAGTCTGTAGCTGCAAACAACTTAGGAAGTAAAAAGATCTCAGCTTGATTTTTCACGTCCCTGGCTGAGCTTGCTGCCTGACAGCAGGAAAATGCACCTTCTAGCTTTTAAATTGAGCAAATTAAATATGAAGGAACATTGAAATAGAACAAATATGGAATCTGTCACAGACAGTCATTTTTAGGGTATATTTTTGTGACAGTTACTTAACTGAAATCAAGGTTGAAAACACCATAAAGCCACCACTTTAATTTTGTGATTTTTTGAAGATGCATGTCTCTAGATAAGGATGCAATTCTAAGACCCTGTGCTGGTTTTGGCTGGGGTAGAACTCATTTTCTTCACAGTGGATAGTATGGTGCTGTGTTTTGGATTTGTGATGAATGCAGTGATGATAATAGAGATGTTTTTGTTACTGCTGACTAGTGTATACAGAGAGCCACAGCCTTTTCTGTTTTCCATACTGCCATGCTGATAGGGAGGCAGGAGATGCACAGGAGATTGGAAGGAGACACAGCCAGGACAGGTGACCCCAACTGATCAAATGAATATTCCAGAACATATGTCATCATGATGAGTATATAAATTGAGGGAAAAAGAAGGAAAGTGGGGGCATTTAGGGTGATGGTATTTGTCTTCCCAAGTCACTGCTATGTGTGATGGGGCTCTGCTCTCCCAGAGACAGCTGAACACCTGCCTGTTCATAGGAAGTAGCAAGTTAGTTCCTTGTTTTGCTTTACCTGTGTGTGCAGCTTTTGCTTTCCCTATTAAACTATCTTTATTTCAACCCATGAGTTTTATGACTTTTACCTTTCTGATTCTCTCCCCACTTCCATTGGTGAAGGAGAGAGCAAGTGTCTGCATGGGCCTTGGCTTCTGCCTGGGGTTAAACCATGACAGACCTACAGAAATGTTTTGGCAAGTGTTAAAAGATAGCACAGTACTTCAGTGAAAGCAACCAGTGCTGAAATGGACCATACCGCAAGTCTGGCAGTTGAATTGCTGTGTCATAGAACTGAGAATTAATAGTGACATTGTCAGTGCTATTTACTCTTTTTTTGGCCTGATACATTTGGGTTTTTTTCCTTGGAATATTATCTTCAGCAGAGGGGAGGAATCAAGAAGCTCTTTTTCCACCACTTTACATCCTATTACTCTGAGACCTGGCACAGTTATAGTCCATGTGCTGCTTCAGCAGAATACAAGGTTTTTGTGGTATCTTGCATCATGTGTTTTTTTCTTTTTCCCCAAGAGAATTTATTTTGGGACACTAAATTAATCCTGGTCTTACCTGGATATGTCTGCACAGCCACAGAGTAAATATATCTGCACAGATTTTAATCTAGCTATGGTAATAGCAATGAATGCAGAACAGCAAGGGCTTTCACTCAACTCAGAAACTACAGTATTTGGGCATATTTAGGGTCCTCAGAGATTTTGTAGGCAGAGAATTAGTATGAAGTCCTTTGTTGGTGTTTTCATTTCTTTTATTACCTTATTTTCTACCTAGGGTGTCTAGGCTTAAGTTTGCTGTAATCTTACCTTCACTTTGATGTGCAGGAGCATGTGACAAAAAATCTGTTTTATATAATTTACTCATGTCTCATCTGCCGGCCGTATCTGGAGGATCAGTATCAAACACAACATGCACAAATGCCCAAACAGGAAAAGGACAAATGACATTTGCTGCAGTTTTCTGGTAGGTATCCCTTTATCCTGAAGCCTTGCTCATTGGACTGGTCTGCAAATGTAGCTAAACTGACATTTAATCAAGGAGGCCAGTTCTGCTTGGTGTGATTTGGGTGACAGGTGGAGTACAGTACAGGCAGCCTTTCTTTAATATTAATAGTTGAATTCCTCCTTTAAAAGAGCACAAAAGAGAAATGTCTGTGGCTGATGATGCCAATTTTGGTATGGAAAGGCTCATCTGTTGAGAGAAGAAGGACTGTGCAGAAAATTGCAATGGAAATGCAAAAAGAATTAATGAAAATTGGCTTAGAGAGCACATAATCTTTTCAATAAAAGTTTCAGTAAAATAATAATTCCTTTCCAAATAAACAATTCAGGCTATTATTTCACTGAAGACCCTGGCAACTATTAAGTAGATCACAATTCCCATCTTGTGCTCTTCTGCTGCAACATTATTCCTTTTCTTTCCCCTTTCTCCTGAATATGTGTTTGTAGACTTCTCATACCAATTTAAGTGGCAAGACCTTATGCAGACCACTTACCACTTAAGTCTTCTCGAGGCAAGTGAAACATTACTGTAACTATTTGGGAAAAGATATCTTTCACCACTCAGAAATCCTGAAATATATGGGTCAAAACAGCTGAAAAATGCCAGTGAGGGAGAAAACAACATTTTCACTTTGAAAATACCTCCAATGTGCTTCTGGGCTTATTTGTTTGTTAAGCAAACACTTAGACAGGTAAGTAAAAGCAACCTGGGTGTCACCTTTCCTAGAGTGTCTGCTTCTCACATACAGTTCTGTTTGTGCCATAACTCAGTGGGAATTCATGGTCTCACACTGTAGCTAAGCTTAGTTTAGGCAGGACTAGAAATTTCCAGAGATTGCCTTCAGAGTTAACCTCTTAGGACACTTTGAAAGTGAAACAGTGGGGAATTTTACAATAAACTTCCTGCAGGAATATAAGAAATATGGTCAATGACATTCCTAGATTCCCCCGCTGGTTTCCTCACCTGGTACTTCCCATAACAACTGTAGCCTCCCAAATTTTCCTTCATAGCTGCACTAACCAGCCCCTCCTCCTCCCTGCTTTCCTCAGCAAAAAGGCAGACAGGTAAAGCCAGAAGACACTTACATTGATTTATTAGTGATAAAACTATGCCTTTGTCTGGAAATACTTTTTTTTAGCAGCATCAATACAGTAATATTTAGTTTGCTTTGCTCCCCATTTCTTCTGGAGGGTGTGTACAAGTGACATTGCCTTACCTTGAATTTTGCCTCAGTAGAGTATTTGTTTGCACAGTTTTGCATCTGTGCTCCACATGCATCAGGAGTTGCGTGCAATCTGCCAAGGCATTGGGTGGAAAGGAAGCCATTTTTCAGGTGGAGGAAGTCACCTGTGTTATTTGCTGGCAGGGAATGATGAAGAGTTGCCATAGTTGTATTCTTTCTTCACATGCAAGATGCCAAGGGGAGGAATCTGATGACAAATACCTTACTCCATCAGGTGTTCCCTCTCTCCTATTTTCAGCCTTTCCTCTCATATGCTTCTTGTTCTTTTACACCTCCATCATGCCAAAATTAATAGTAATAGTAAAATATCCCTCCAAAAGTATCTCTGGCTTATCAGTCTGCCCACTGCCCCCCAAAATGTATAAAGATGATCTAGCCCTGCAGTGCATGGTGTGAATCTCACATCCTGTACCAAAGAGTACTTTCCTTTGAGGAACCCTCAGAGTGAAACCCAAGTTTCTAGCCCACATCCAGCAGTCACATTTTTGTCTTTTAATCCTCTCCTTTTAAATCACAGGAGTGACTTCCCAGAGCTATGAGTCATCAGGCAACAGGCAGCCCTTTCCTAGGAGACTCCTCACCTCTCTGTCTTCTCCATTGTACCCTTTACTCACATTGTTCACCTTACTTGTATCATTTGATCACATCCCTTAGAGTTGGAACACTGCATCCTATCTATGCTACAAAGCTGGTTTTCCTTCCTTTCCCACATTAATGTTAGGCATCCAACTACCTGCTTGCGTGTTTGATCCCTGACTGAATACTCATATTATAAAGCTGGTTTGGAAAGTTGATGTTGGTCAAGTGGCAAATTCTTTGTAATACACTTTTGCTTAATATAATATTTATGTTACATTATATTGTATAATATTTATATAACAAATATAATATATTATATTTATATTATTTTATATTTCCAAATTATATAAATATATTTATCATCACTTTTATCTCTTACAATTCAGAGACATTTTTATAATCTTTACGATTAACCTCTTTAGATGGGTCTTCTGATCTGTTTGGAAAGTATTCCTGCTTAGGTACTGCCAGCATGTAGACAATGCTCAGTAGCTGTGGTGGTGTCCACCCACTGGAAGACATTTTGATACAAAGACAATGTGAAACTTCAGGAGAAGACTTTGCAGCACCAGGAAAGTGTAAAGTTTTCTGAGTATTTTAATAACAGTACTATTACTGGCATTCTTCTGCTATTGCCATTGGAAGTATGTGTGCAATTTGGATGGAGAAGGGAGAATTAAGAGGAAAGTGGACACGTTGAAGAGCTGGGCAAAACTCCATCCTGAGCAGCCTTGGCCATAAGCCACAGAAAATATTACATTGCATTGTAACTGTACTTGAAAGAAAATGTGCTTACTTCTTCATAAGATTAATCTGCAGTCAAATTCTGTCTATTCTTTGCTTGCTTGCTTCTTTGGGAGTAACAATTGCTGGGAATAAGGAGTAATTTGGAATAGGCACTTATCCTTTCTCAGGCTTGCAAACAAAATAAAACCTAGCTTTGTTTTAATTTATTCCTAGTTGACCTAGAGAGGGAAAGGACTGAAACAGATGTGTGCAGTGGGGTTTATTTGGGAAGGTACTCTTGGTTGTTTTCAGAAAGGTCAGTAATTGAAAGGGAAATCAAAGTATTTGCTGAAAAATAGCTTGTTCCATCTAAAATGGAAATAAAAATCAGGCAGTCATATGCTGTGATTATAGATTTCTCAAACCAATATTTCTTATTTAGCACATTTTAGAGATGACTAAGAACAGAATTTTCCAGTTTCAATGGATTCTTCTCAGTATTGATGAACATTACCATTAGAAGCTAAGTGGGCAAGGAAATACTGTACAATATTAAAATGGAGAAAATGACAGATTTTTTTTTTCCTTTTTGCTGAGAGCTTTACTAGGAAAGTGAACATATATTCCTCTTCCCACATTTGCTATTGTCAGCAACTGGTAAGAGCATTGGATGTACAATGGAGACCATGAAAATATAATTAAATAGTTGATTTTATTTCCAAATTCTTGTTTTCTGCAATTTTTATTGAGGTTTGGGGCTAAGCAACATCTTGAGAGGTTACTTAATCTGTGCCCCTGTGCAGCAGCTGGGGGGTTCGCTCCCCCCTTTCCTGTCCCCTCGAGGGGCCACGTGGGCAGCCACGTGGTCTCCAGGGTCCCAGCAAAGAGACACACACACACCATGGGGCAGGAAAGCAGAGAGAGCTTTATTCACCTGGCCAGGGTTTTTATAGGGCTTCACAGCCTATAGGATTCGTGGGGAAGGGTTAACAACAGAACAATCAGAGGGGATTTCACAAAGCCTGGCAAAGGCTTACATACTAATTAGAAAGACAAAGGGTCCAGGGAAGGAGAGGGGTAACTCAGGGAAAAAGGCAAAAACTTCATGTTGCAACACAGTAAAAGAGACACTCTGGCTGTGTTCTCCATCCTCCCCACAGACCCATCTCTTGCAGCATTTATTCCACTTCTGATATTGTGAGTCTATTCCCACACTGCAGGAGCACAGCTGCCTTTCCATGGTCTGCACCATGGGCAGCAGGGGAACCTCAGCTCCGGTGCCTGGAGCTTCTCCTCCTTCTCCACTGACCGTGATGTCTGCTGAGTTGTTCCTCTTGCAGATTCACATCCTTCTCTTCTCTGACCGCAATGCCTTCTGTGCAATAACTTTTTTCCTTCTTAAATATGTTGTCACAGAGCTGCTACCATCACTGCTGATGGGCTCGGTCTTGGTCAGTGGTGGGTCCATACTGGAGCCAGCTGGCATTGGCTGTGCTGGACACAGGGGAAGCTTCTGAAAGCTTCTCATGGAAGCTACTCCTGTGGGCCCTGTGACTACCAAAAACAGGCCATGCAAACCCATTCCAAAGTCAGAGAGAGCCAAAGGAGAACGTGACCAGATCTGGCACAGTGAGCATGCAGAACACCTGTCCCCTTCCCTGTATGCTGCTGCATGCATGGGCAGGGTTCTGCATGGAAAGGGATGTATAAAACATAAGTCAGGCAAGGTCTAAGGTCTAGCAGTTAAGGTATACTGGTTATTCTTTGAGACTCAAACAATTCCCATTTTTATGAATATAGGCAGAACTCACTTTCCTTGTTTCAGACTTGTCATTTGTGAGTCTGTAGTCATAAACCATAAAAATGTTCAATATCCACTTTTCACTATATGAATGTGTGTTTTAGGAAGTGAACACATTGGCTCTAATTATGTGAGGTAAAATGGTGTGCAAACACAAGTAAAATGACCAGGAAAGGACTTTAAGCAGCAATTCATGACCAGTTATTTACAGTGGCTTTTCCACACACTAAGCCCTGCCAACAACTGACTCTTTGCCTCCAATCTCAATACATGTTGATTATGGGGATTTTTTCAATACTTTCACTGGCTAATGTATATAGACTGCCAGCTTGTGCGGTGCTCTGTGGAACAGAGGATCTTAATATTTTTTCTTGGATTTTTTTTTTGGGGGGGGGAGTTGTTTTGTGTTTTTTTGTTTGTTTGTTTGTTTTTTATTTTAACTTGCTTTGTTACATGAGTTTTTATTTTACTATTTTGACATTGAGACACTCTTTAGAAGAAACAATATCTGGCCTCTACAATGTTACAGCTTCACTGACCTTCAAAATATGGTAAAAGTTTAAGATTCATACCAGGTCATTAGCCCAGTTTCAAAAACATTTTCACTTTTTCTTTGGTCACATGTTGAGTGGAAATGGCTAACATAGTCTGATAAAGCTTCAGTTTGCTCATATTTCCTTAAGGCGACAGCAACAATCAGTATGTACTCATGTGGCAAAGCCTTGGCCTTTCTAACAACCCTTGACAGAAATGCTGTTACATCATATCTGTTCTTTTCTTAATCCTGTGAATTTATTTCAAGAGCCTGGTAGTTATACCTCACATCCATCTACGATGTTACACATGAGCCTAAAGGCACCGCATCTTCTCTGTCTTCTCCTTGGTTCTACACAGTGTGGGAGATATGTGTCAATCACCCGGGCGAAGTTTATATAGTTGAATGAGGGTAAGAGGACTGAAGACAGGTTGTGCCTACAAATTATCTGGAATATCACCAAATCCCCTGGCACTCCTTGGGCTTTCAGTACAGAATCAAGAATCACCTGTAGTTCTAGGCTCCTTTGCTCACCACCAGGGCAGTGCCTCTCACTGTGTGCCCTTTACAGCTTGGATGTGTATCTGAAATACCATGGGAACCAGTACAAAAGGCATGTACAATGAAGGTGAACAAGATCCTGCTGGAGATCATCTCTATTTACATATGTGAATTAAAAGCAACCAAATTTTTTCATGACACCTTATCACCTTCTGTTCCTCCAACACAATGATTACTGTTAATCTGATAGCTACAATGTTCATGGTATCTATCAGGACCTTGGTTTGGAGAACTCCACCTAAATCAGATTGTTCTCCTAAAAAGAAAGATGATGGTTTGATCAGAAGCCATGTAACAGACATATAGCTTCAGAGTCTGCAGCAGTGGGCTGTCTGGACTGAGGGATGAGGCAAACATTCATCAAGCTGAGAAAGGAGCTGGTGTCCAGACAAACAGGAATTAGGAGTCAGAAGTTAAAAGAAATGATCCAATGTCTAAGGTGTTTTGGAAATTTCTGTGCTGAATAAACCCCTAGGCATGACAGAAGAGTTGGTTCTCTGCCCTGTGAGGGAGGTCTGTGCTGTGTTGGTCAATATGTTTGTCCTCTTAATGTTAGGAAACAGAAGTTTCAGTACATTGATCAGACCATAACTTCTTACAATGAGCAATCTGAAAGAAGGAATGATGCAGAATGGCTTGACTGATATTAAAACTTGAGAAATATTCAATGATGGGAATGAGATTTTGTTCTTTCAAGACAGAACCTATCATAAGAGCAAGGAATTCCTTTTTAGTTGTTTGTAGCTTATGTTGCTCAGTGCAGGTGAGTGCTGAAACAGAATTGTGAAATGCTAGTGTGCAAAAGCAGACACCCAGGTAAAAGTGTAGAATTTTTCATTAAGAAATCTTCCATCTACCAACACAACTATGAATATTTCAAAAATATATATGTAGATGTTCACAGAAACAAAAGTAACAGAACTACATGGTACTATAGATGATCTAAATTTACTTGCTCTTTGTGTTAGTCTCATGCTAATAATCTAAAACGGAGAAGTTTGGACTCAAACAGAGATGAAAATTTATTTGCAGAACAAAATAATATATAAACAATCCCTTCCTTAATTTTGGATATGACCCTTTTTCTGTCTTATGAATTTCAGTTGGTAAAACATTAAGATTAGTATCCATATTTTCAGTGATACATTGCTTTTGCTGTTTCAGTATTTGCACTAATATGTGCACTTCAGCATTACATCCCATAGTACTTAAAACCTACATAAATTATGCAATTCTGTCTTTCTCCCTCTTTCCATGACAGATTTTATTCACACTTGCATGCAGTATCCTGTTTCATTTCTTTATTAGGAAGAATTAGAATATTTGTATTTATTTATTTTATTCCCCTCTCCTTGGGAAAGTAGCAGCAGTAAAATCCTGGACCAAAGGAACTCTGTAAGAACCTAATAATCAGTCTCAAATTCTTGATGAATCCAACACACTTACCTTTGTTGAAACACAGTAAGTCAAGTGTTTTCTTCACAGAAATGTAAGTTCAATTAATGAAGGCATAGTTTCTGCTTCCTTCCCTTCTTGCATCTCTTAAAAATGTGTAAGAAACTTAGTTCACTATTTTGACTCCTTCCTACAACCCTAAGGATATCACAAGTGCTCTGAAGTCCTTCTTGACGCCTGACATGGAAAGTCAACTTTGAGAGAAGTAGGATCACAAGACCAGTTTTGTATGCATCCAGCAGCCTGTGACAAACTAGATCTGTTTTCTTGTCTGCTCTGTTTCTGCGTTTTCACTTTAGGAAGACGAGGTCAGATTGACTGTGTATTGCAAGACTAAATAGTCCTTCCACTCAGCCTTTTCAGGGGAGAAAATTGACGGGAGGGAGGAAGGAAGACATAAGTGTTACTGTCTGTAATTGGCAGAGAAGACAAGAGATGGCTGCTGAAGTTCAAAGAGCAACTGACTGTATCTGAGAGATGATGGAAGGAGCTCCACAAGTGGGCAATGTCTGTTGCAATGTAGAAAAATCATACAGCTAGGTGGAAATGAGTCTGGCCAAGAACTTGCCCTGCAAAGGCACATTGAGAAGGGAAAGAGATTTTTGCAGTTTTACTACTGTAAGTGGGTTGACCCAGCTCGTTAGAGCACTGTGCTAATAATGCTGAAGTTGTGGGTTCAACACCCGTATGGGCCATTCACTAGAGAGCTAGACTTAATATTTGTGGGTCTCTTCCAACTCAGAATATACTGTGAATATGTACTGTTGATCAAGTTAATCTTTCATCTGGGATATTTTGAGCTTGTAGATAAATTATTCATTTCACAGAGTGTAGAACTCTTTATCAAGCCCTTGAATCAACAAAACATGGTACAGTAAATACATTTCCTTTGTCACAAACACATACTAAGTGATGTATGTTTCCTATCTGTTAGTATATTATAGGAGGAGCTTATGTGTGTGTTTTTAATGAGAATGACAGAGATTAGATTACTGCATTTTTCTATTCCAAACTATTTCTTAGTGTACTAAAAATAGTTTCCAGTAGACACTGGGTTGATGTGCCATAATTTTAGGCTACCCCTGTATGAGTCACTATGCTTCTTTTCACTATGGCTCTCTATCTGTCTTTATATAGCATGATAATCCCTTGATTAACTGGAAAAATATGTACAATTTGAAAACTGAACAGTTTGTGTGTGCTTTTTGCAAATATCTTCTTAACTGACTCTATATTTTTCAATGTTACTGCAACATTTTTACAGGTTTTTTTCTTTGCTTCCTTTACTGCATGCACACCCAAAGATAGTATAGTTTTGTGTATAGATGGTGACATCTTCCTTATAATTATTAGGTAAAGTAAAAAATAATTTATTTAAATTTATATGCTATGGTGATCATTCATACAAACCTGTTAACACATATCTTAGATATATAGCTGTCATCACTGTTGTATCTTTAGCCTCTAATGGTCTCCAGTACATTGACCTTTATGCTACCATCTTTGTCACTGAAGCATTATGATTTCACTAGTAGACGGACAAGAAAGCACATATCACATAGAGTATTTTGTTGGAAACTAGCAAACATGAGTATTCTGAACATCAGGCTAATAATTTAATTATTGGGTTTAATATTCTTTTGTGGATACAGCTCATTAGATTTATATTTTTAAAATCTATCTCTGTACTATTGAGTTTTACAATAATTTTTTCATGTGTTTTCTTTGTTGGGTTTTTTTTGTCCTAAAAACTGTCTTTTTATAAAGAGAGCAAAGTTTGTATTCCATGAATTGTATTGAAGTGTCAAATGAAAGAAAAGCTACTGTGGCTAAGGAAGTGGATTCAACTTCTTATTGTTCAACAGGCTTTCTGCATTACTAGACAGTAGGTACCTTCAGCATCTGCAAGTTGACAAGTCAAAAAAACAAGTTACTCCTTTCCAGAAGTGAATTTGTCAAAAATTCACTGGGCAATTTATTAGTGTATTCCTACTCCTACTCAGGACCTCTTGTTGTGTGCATTATGTAGTTTAAGCATCATTTACATACTGTCTATGATCTGGGGAGACATGGTACTGAACACCAGCATAGTCTCATCTTTTTTTCCCTGCAAGACTTTTTGTGGCAGTAAGGTTTTTCAGCTCAGCCCTGTTACCCCTGGGGAATGCAAATGATAGCTGTTGGTCTCATTACTGTACTATGTGCCACAGAAATTGCTTTGACCTTGAAATAAAATCCTAAAATCTCATCTCCCTCCATCCAGGAGAAATGGGATCACATAACTGAGAGAGGAAAGGGATCAAATTTTTTGAAAGCCAGCTCCAGAAAAGCAGACCTCTTCATTAATTACCTGGTGTAGCCTGGGTAATTCTGAGCATTAATTTAAGTTGTAAACATGCAGTCAGGATAAAGATAGACACTCGAAGTGAAGACATTGTCCCTAATGTCATTTTTCCATAACTGTAAAAACTTAGATTGCGCAGCCTGGTAAATTTGTTTTCTGGGGATCTTCAACTAGACTTTACCAATGACATATTCAGAGATTTAACAGCAGGTAATGTGTAATTTCTCCCAGCAGACAACCAACTCTACACAAGGAGAATTTGATTATCTACCTCATGTGACCATCTAAATGTGAAAGTCCAATGGGACCTATTTTCCTAAAGGAAGAATAGCTTTGCTAGCACTGCTATAATTACTGTGCTTTGAAGAACTTAGACATGCTTTATCTGAACATGGATTAATAACTTTCTTCCTCAGTCACAGGCATTTGCATACAAATACAACCACAAAAATGACACTATTTCACTCACAAGTAAGGGTATAATCACCAGTAAACAAAATAAAAGTTGTAGCTTTAACATACATTTTATTAATTCTGAGTGGATTTGTTTTCCAAAGATGTGGATATTGGAGTTTTAAAACAGTTTATGCCATAGCTAGTCTAAAACAGGCCAATACTGTTGATGATTCAAACCCAGGCACTTTCATTTGCTGGTGAGTGACAGGGTATTTGTGGTATGCAGGGGGAGGAATGTGATCTTGTCAGTAAATGCCTAGAAAAATCAGATGGGCTAAACTTTGGCTTGGAAGAGAGACCAGTATTATGTTGCAAGAAGGAATTTAGGAGTGGTTATGTCACCTAGTATTGCTTGTTTTTTTGCTGCTGGTGTGGTAACTTTTCTTCTGGTTCCAGTGATTGCAGATGACACTGGCCACACTATATGGGTAAAGAGTGGGAAGGTGACATATGTGGGGTTCATGCAGGAAAACCTTCATAGAAAATTAACCCAAACGTTTCTCAGCTGTGCTGTAGCAGCTCTTGCTAAGCACTAGGTGGTGGAGCCACAAAGGAGGACAGAAAGCACAAATGCTTACCAAATTTATATTTGTATTTTGATTTTCTTGAAGAAAAAAAATGTAGTAAGGCTGAACCAGACCCTTTTTACCATGATGAACATTTATCCCCCCACCCCCTTTTATTTCCCCTGAGCTGAATTTGATCAGACAGCTGGGAAAGAGTTAACAGTGAATGCATCACAGTATATTATTTCCTGCATCTGTTGCAACTGTGATGCACTTGCATCTTTCTTTCACCTATTAATCAGAAACATCAGATGGGAGCATGGAGCAGGCTTCTTTGAGAACATATAACCCTGTGCTTATTATCCTGCACTATCTATCTGTTTGTTTCTATTTGCAAATAGAGGTAGGACAAACAAACCACTAGGTCCTAACAGTTCTGTGCTATATTTATCTTACCCTCAGCAGGCCAACACCAGTGGCAACAAAAAGAAGAGGGAAAAATAAAATAATCCAAAAAAAATAATCCAAAACCCAAACCTAAACAAAAAAAACCCCACAAACAAACACACCCAATAATTATAGCACCGGAAAAATGATTTGTTATGAAGTCTATGTTTCTTGCCTATTGCATGAAAAATGGTTTTGACAGAAGAGAAAAAAAGCAGTTACATCTAGCAACAAAAAAAATCCATAAGGTAGTTTTCTAAAACCAGTACTTTAAAGGAAAGCATTTACACGCTGCTAAGAAACTGAGAGTTAAAAGATTCTTTGTCTCAATCTTACATATTTTGTAAGAAAGGTCAAAGGGTATTTGCTAGTTTCTTGTTTGCTTGTTTAGGGCATTTTCCTCATAGACCCTTCTTTTAGCTAGGAGCAAAATATGTCTTCATTGCTAGCAGGGGTGAAAATTGAACAGAACTGAGAATCTCTCTCAAGTGACCTAAGCCTTCTGAGACAGTTATGCTTTTCTCAGACTTCTGCCTACCATCTAGCACTGTGGAAAAGAAGTAAAACTGTGCATTTCTTAATCTCAAGAGCCTCAGATTTTTTTAGCCTCACTTATGACTGATAAAAGTTCCAGTTCTTGTAAGATTTGCAAGACAGAAATATGTAGACCTCATAGAAACAGCATTTTGGGTTGTGTCACCCTGCTTTCCCATGGCACTCTATCCCATGTATTCCAACAGCCGTGTTGTACTGCAATTTTGACTATCTTCAGACCTCTATCAAAAGCAAGCTTAGCAGAGTCACAAAGTAACAGAATAACTGGGGTTGCCAGGCACCTCTGATACTATCTACTCAAACATCTGCTCAGAGTAGAGTTATCTAGAGCAGATTGTCTAGGACCACGTTCAGTTGAAAATTTAATAACTTCAGGGGTAGAGACTTTACCACCTTTCTGGCAACTTACTCCACTACTTGGCCACCTTTACAGTAAAAAAAAAAGGGAAGGTTGTACTTGAATGGAATTTGCTGTATTTTAGTTTGTGCTCATTGACCATTAATTCTGTCACAAAATACCACTGAAAAGTTTTTGACTCTGTTATCTTTACTCCCACACATCATATATTTATGGGTAAGATCTTTCCACATTTTCTCTTCACTGTATTAAATAGTCCCATCACTCTCAGCCTTTCTGTATACAACAGATACTCCAATCCCTTCAAAAACAGACACCC
>JAWWMO010000096.1:22147464-22160210 GCA_035047845.1 Dendrocincla fuliginosa | reverse complement strand
CCTTCATCATGTTGATGTTCCTGATGTCCATGTCTCTCTCTTTTACTGGGGAGCCTAGGACTAGACTCAGCATTTCATTTGTGCCTCTCCAGGGCTGTGTAGAGAGGAGAGATCACCTTCACTGTTATGCTGGCAGTGTTAGCTCTAATGCAACCTTAGCTCTAAAAAATGCAACCTAAAGGACTTCTTGCCTCAAGGGCGCATTGCTGGCTCATGTTCAAACTGTTATCCACCAGCACCCACATGGAATTTTCTGCAATAGGTGTTGCTCCCCAACATGATTAGGTGGCTGAGATTATTTCTTAAGGTGTAGATCTCTGCACTTTACTTTTTTGAGCTTCATGAAGTTCCTGTCGACCCTTTTTTCCCAGCCTGTCCAATTCTTTCTCAATGGCAGCACATTCTTCTGCTCATCAACTTTTCTCCCCAGTTTTCTTTAATCCAGCAATTCAGTGAAGATGAAATCTGTCCCATTGTCCAGGCCTTTAATAAGGACACTGTTGGCCAGTATTGGACATGGTACACATGAATGACCCTGGGGTACACACAAATGACTGAAATCCAACAGTTGTTTTCTGAGCAGCAGGTCCACAGTTCACCATGATGCCCATATATCTAGTGTATCTATATCCTAGATACAGTGTCTGGGACCAGTTTATCACTATGTGGGTGTAACCAAAACTGTGTATGCTACACACTCTGTGTAATTTCTCATGAACTGTTTGTAATAGATCATTTTCAGTAGCTGCACATGTGACACCTCAGGCTACATGCTGAGTGTTAAAGAACCCTGTTGGATAGGGAAATGTTCCTTCTTCACACCAGTGACTCAGCTGTGATAACTCCCATCTGGGGAGGCATTAGCACCTTAACATCCAGCCTGAGAGGTCATTTCTGCTAATGAGTCATCAAGGATTCCAAAAATATCCCATGATTCACAGAGTTAAATCACCCATTGTGGAACTCCCTGCCCTGAAGGAGGTACTGGGCATTCCCATCTGAACTAGAGCATATATAATTGTGGGGTTTGGGGACTTCTGGTACCACTCCTCAGATCCAGAGGAAGACCAGAACTTCAATAGGACTGTGACTGCCAGTCTCAAGAAGACTGCAAGCATCATCCTCAACAACAGGTTTTTCTTCCCTTTTACTTTGTTCTCAGGGGCACCACGTGGTGCTCTGCAGAGCAGCTAACAAACACCATTATATTTGTGCCTCAGGGTGCTGAGTTATACATCTGGTTTTTGTGGCTTAAACCCAATTTTTTTCTCTGTATCATTATATTTATTGTAATCTTTTTATTAAATTGTAACTCTCTTGTTGAGTTGGGTTCATTTTTCCTGCTGGATTAACTTTAAACCAGCATGATTTATTATCATATCTCCATCATCAGTTTGTCACTAAGCATTTTATTAGACAATATCAAAAGCCTTATTAAAGATAAGCAACTGGGCTTCCTTCAAACACCAGGCTGGTCACCTATTTGTAGAAGGCTATTAGTTGGTTATTCTCTTTTCATGCTGACTATTCCAAGTCACATTTTTGTCCTTTCTCTGTCTGTAAAAGGATTCCATCACCTGCCTAGGAACTGAGGTGGTCCTGACTGGCTTATAGATTCCCACATATTTCCTTTTTGCTTTACTTGGTTGAAGATAGAAGTGACACTTGCCTTCTTCCTCACTTCAGGAACCTCTCCTAGTCACTATGACCTTTCAAAGATAATCAAGACCAGTTTCACAAAGCCATCAGCCAGCTACCACAACACTTGTGGGTGCAGTCCACCAGGTCCATGGGCTTATATGTTTCCAGTTTGCTTAAGTACTCCCTAACTTGATTCTCCACTACTTGGACAGTTCTCCCTTATGCAGACTTTCTCAGTGGTCTCGGGACCTGGGACTGCTGAAGGCTAGTATTAATGGTAAAGACTGATGTGAAACAGATAATGAGCACATTGGCCTTTTCCATGTCCTTTCTCACCAGTGATTCTTACCCCACTCAACAGTGGTGCCACATTTTACTTAGTCACCCTCCTAGTGTTTGTATAAATCATTCTTCTTGCCTTTGACATCCATGCCAGATTTAACTCCATGTGGGCTTTGGCTTTTTTTAACCCATTCCATCACAATAAATGTGTCCATACACCTCATGGGTCAACTACCCTTCTGCTAGCTTTTATAAACTTCATTTTTATGTCTGAGTTTATCAGGAGCTATTCCTGCCACATTTACTTCACTTGCAGCTCACGGAGATGGAGCAGTCCTGACCTTGGAGGAGGAGACATTTCTTGAGCATCAGACAATTCTCCTGGATCCTTCTTCTTTCCAAGGAGTCGTTAGGGATCACCAGACCAAAATGCAAGGAGCAGTACAAGTAATCATTAGTTCCTTGACCATGAGAGACATTTAAGGCAAATGTTCTTTTGAACTTGCTTCCTTCTGGAGCAGGAAAAGACAAGGAAAATAACTGAATTCAGACACTAATTCATTTTCATAGCTTTGTAAATCTGTTCTAAGATACCTATTGCTGGGATAGAAATGCTAAAAAAGAATCCATTTAGCACGGATTTTTAGAATGTCACATGTCAGCATGTCACAGCTGTGCTCAAAATATACTACACATAAACAGATCAAAATCAGAACACTTTTTAACAATTAGATGGATTATATTTGTTAAAACTGGATATATGTTGTAATTTCATATCCCTGCATTGATGTGGGCTGCCTTACAGTTAAACTTTCCAAATTCAGTATGTGAATGGTGGTATTTGAATGGTAGTTTTTTATAAAGTGGACATATATATATATATACATTTGATATATATATATTACTGTTACTTCTAAAATTTCGTATATTATCAAACATCAAGAAACTTTTCAGGTAATAGAGTCTGTAACCTACAATAACAGATCTGTGCTGTAGAACATTCAAAAGAAAAGTATTATCCTTACAGTCTTGATAAGGTCACATCTGTCAGGACAAATTGTTACTTTGTGTCAGTCTACAAAGATTTTAGTATATTTTCAGGTATAAAACAAGAATAGGCCTTGATGAATGTATCATAAGTGTAACTCAAATCTAATAAATTATCTTTTTACTGCAAGGAGTGACACCTAGCTTGAAGTAGAATTAAAAAAATATGAACTAAAAATTAATGCCCTTTTTATCTTTTCATTTTATCTGACATATAATGTTTACCAGACTCATGAGATTTTTTTTTTCAGAGATGGGCTTTCAGATATTATAATAGGCAATTGACTTAGAAGAACTTACAGATAATTTTTGTTTTCTAAATCAATCTGAGGTTGTCATGTCACTAATGGCATTATAAACACAAAAATAATTGTATTTTTATTGTTTGGGTATGCCAGCAGCCACAAAATACAGCACTGAAAATGTCTTACTGAACTATAAACACAATTCTGAAGGCACTGTAATTTTAAATTTTCCTTTTTTATATAGTTTCCAAATCTTTCATGGAATATTTTTTCTCTTCCTATGCAGAGGTTTGGGAGCTGGAGCCCAGCCCCCACTACCAGCTCCCAGAACCAGCTAACAAAAGGATGGCTGATAGCTTTGCATTCCAACTTTATGTCTGGTGAGGACTGGGGGAGGTGGGGCAGGGGGAGAGAGAGGGTTTTCTGGGGTTTTTGCCACACTTCTCTGCTCCAGCTGCAGTGTGGGTGCCAGCCATTGTTTGCTGGGCTGGTGGGGGCACTTAGAGGGAGCTCCCTTGGCTCGGCCCCCCCAACTCCACTTGCCCTGTGCTGTTTCTTCGGAGAGAGAGCTGTCGCTGCCACCTGGATTTGCTACAGATTCCCTGAGAGCCAATGCCATCTGCAGAGGAGTTGCTAAAACCTCCCACCCCCAGCGCTTTTGGACAAAGGACTGGGAGAGTCTTTACACTGCCCATGGGAAAGGTTTCCTCACATCCTGGTGGCCGCCATTCCCACGTGAGTTTTTCAGAACTAGCACCTCTCCCTGGTTGTTGTCTGTGCCTCGCCAGAGTTAGTGAGTGAGTGACTCTCTTGGCCACTGTCTCCCTCGGCGCGGCATCACCTCCCACTGTCTGTGAGTATAACGGCACTGAGGGGGCAGAGATAGGACTTGATCTGTTTGAAAGTTTTTGGTTATGGTGTTACTGTTTGTTCTGTTCTGAGGGGAGGTGCGTTTGATTACATATATATATATTTGTAGTAAAGAAAAAGTATATCCTTTGCTATACATTTTCTGATCAATATCTCTTAATTTCAAAGGTTGTGGTGGTTTTAGGGAACAGGCCCCCTTCCTAGTGCAGATAGACATCTTAGTTTTCTTTCAAACTGAAACACTTTTTAAGGACTTACAGTTTTGTAAAACATTTCACCTGAAGAGCGAGTATATTGAGCAAAGGTGTAAGATTTGGATGATCCCTTTTCAAAAAGTGAGATGTGCAAATCCTTCCCCTACTGATCTCAGTTTTACAACTCAGGCTCTCACACAATTCTGTTAGCTTAGGCAATGCAGTAAGAGAAACAGGCAAAAGAACAAATTCTTGGAGTTATTAAACTGAATTGGTCAGTATGTGGACTGAATGCCATTGGGGTTAATTTATCTCCTATCTCAACAGCTACTGGGTATTTGAATACCATTGGAGTTTTTCTCCATTCAACCAGCAGTGTAGCTGACACTGACAGAGATTATATAAATTTAGGTAGTAGAACTTGTTTTAAAAAAGGCTTTATTAAAAGTCATCTCTTAATAGTCATATCCAGACCAATAATCCTTAACTATCTCTGCCATATCCTGAACAGATTTGATGAAAGGAGTATCTTATTACTACTTTTGTGGGATAACCTAAAAATTCAGTTGTGGTTTTATTATTTATGGATCATGCAAATTTCTGCCAGTTAATTTTGTAACATCATTTACCTTTCTGCTACACTGGTCTCTGGAAGATGTTATCATTTTGTCTGTGTAATGTAGTCGCAATAAACCCATCACCATCAGTGGGCACATTACCATAAAGAATGAAGATACGTAGTTACTGCGGTTTCCATTCGTTTATCTGAGACTTAAATAAGCGTGGCAATGTGAATAGCTGATTTGAAAACCAGAAGAAAGGCAAACTGAATGTTGTGCTTTTTCATCCAGGATGGATTTCTGACAGCAGTACTGCCCCTTCCCAGTTCATCATTGTTGTTTCTGGGAGCTCTCAGGCAGCATCAATGCAATCCCTGAAGAGGCACAAGGCAAGGGAATGTTTCTCAGCATGGAGACAGTCCTCTCCTGGCTGTGCCTTTGACAATAAACTGCGTTTAGTTGCATCCTCTCTCAAAATTGGCTCCCTGTGTATGTATTTTATTAAATACACTAGAGTCAGAGAAAGACAGTTAATACATGTGCATGTTATGTATAATTCTTTTTTATGAAAAAAACTGATGATCTCATGCCTAGACACTGGACGTCTGTTTTCTGAATCTTAATATTGAATTTGTTTGCTTCTCAGATAAAGAGCTGCCAGTAAAGGAGAACTTCTTGTTTTAGTCTGCTTAATTGTTCTCTCCCCTATTATACACCTTTTTAAAATATTTTACCTTGGTGAATATTTGCCACTTTCTCCTGAGTATAACATTAGTTTTACAGGAAATGCTAATCTTCTTTGATTGTATAAGACATTAAAATCAAATGTCTTATTGGTAATGAATGAATCCATTTGATCTGCTTCTTAAATGTCAGGGTTCCAGTACTGCTGGAACTTAAGGAATTTGTGTGTGTTGAAGAATTAATTTAAAGAAGTTGCAAGACCTAATTGCTCTTCTACATGTGCTCAACTGAGCAAACAACTGAATTGTGCTTACTTTTCCAGGCCCATTTGTTTCAGTGGTTATATGCAAAATGTCATGGCACCACGTACTAATCCTAGCTGTAGGCATGCTCAGAAATACAAGCCTAAATTGAAGGGTAAAAGTTTATGTTTTCTAGTTAACTTTTTCTACCATCCAGGTGCGTGGGTCCAGAACTGGAGTCAGTAATACCGGCTTTTCCGGCACATTTGTTCACAGATGCTGCATATTTACAGCATAAATTTTCCAAAGTAATCTGTGCAGACTAAATTCCAAGATATCAAGTGTATATTTAGAAGAATCAGAAGCAATATTAACAGAAAACTTTGGCAAATCCTTGATAGCCATTTCAGAGTATACTCCAGTGACATGGATAAGTGCACCAGGTAATGAGCATCAAGTTCCATGTATTAGACTTTCAGTATTTATTTCAAATATTTATGTGGTAGAGGGCTTGAAATGATATGGGTATCAGACAGAATTGGCTGTATTGTACTCCTGCAGTGTCAAAGTTGTTTTTTTTTTTCTTTTATGTGTATTGATTTGTTCAGGGACCAGCCTCAGAGGCTGGGTACCTTAAGTGAGGCCATGCAGAAATCACTTGGAAGTCCATCATCATTTTCAGTGGAGTCTTTCGATCCTGCTGTTTTATTGCAAAAACATGAATGTATAAAATACAATAAAATTAAAAAAATAAAATAAATTAAATTAAATAAAATAACTACATTAAAATAACGAAAATAAAATAATTCTCAGTAATCTCTTGACCCCTTGGGGAGAAATGTGATAATAAAAGCTGAGACAAGCCAAAATATGCATCACTGAAGCATCCAAGTGCAAAGCACAACAGAACACTAGTTAAGGCAATCTCTTTTCAGGTCTTTCCTTTTATCTGAAAGAAGTGTTCAGCCGCACTCAAAGTCAAGCAGGATTGACAAAATCTGTGTTGGCTGTTGAGAGTGACAGTAATCCCCATGACAATGTGTGACTATGTGATTATCATTTTCCACTCAGCCAAGTTGCAAGAAACAAAATATCCTTATGAGAACATGAGAAGAGAGGAAATTTCCCCAGGAAACATGCTGACGTGTTGCTACTCAATGGCAACCATATTCTCATTTGTGGATATTATTTATAGAATAGAATAATTTCAAGTTGGAAGGGACCTAACATGATCACTTAATAAAACTGAGGAAAAGATCTGCCTGTTTTTGATGCATACTGTAGTGAATTGCTGCTCTTACTAAGGACTTTGTAGGCAAATGGAAAGGGGTGCATGTTAGTATATTATCGTATCACTGAAACTGAATTTAAGAACTGGAAGGTGAATGCAACTTCAGGAGACTTCAACACCTGCAGGGCTGCATGCCTTATACAAAGACGTTGGAAACTACCTTTTTGTTGGTTTTCTTGGTATTATTCACCAAAGCAATTAGCAATTCATTTTCCAATATCTGCTAATCTTTTAAAAATAGAAAACATTAACTGCAGCTGCTTTCTGTGAAAGCAAGTTAAATCTGTTATAGTGGAAAGTCTTGTGTATTTTTAAAAAATGACTGATAAAAGATGCAGAAAACTCATAATTTTCAAAGCTGTCAATGGTTATTTCACTAACTTAATTTTCCCTGTCCTTCAAGTCACCTCTAGCTTTCCCTGGAGTCACCCGGTGCTGCAGTGGCATTGAGTTGAGCCTGACAGAGCTTGATGGCACAGCTGTACATCGTGGTCTCAGAAGCTGTATCTACAAAATGTTTCCTAAATCTGGTGTGTTTCATCTCTGGAATTAACTATACCAAACCTTTTTTGGGTTGTTTGGGTTTTGTTTCTATGTTTATTTTACGTTATTATACTCTAGTTCCCTGCAACATCAAGCTAGAAGTGTTTGAGGTCCTATCCATTTGCTGCTAAAGTCAAACAAATGTGTAAAGAGCAAAAGAGCAATCAGAATATGACAGAGGGGAATTCAATTTAAAAAATCTGTTTGACTCTAAAATATTCAGCTAATAAATTCTTCCCAATGCTTCCCAATAAAGTCTTCCCAATTGCTTGCATGGTCCCAGAAAAGGAAATTTTGTACCTCTACTCAAGAGAATAAAAAAGTGTTTACCACCTAAGTATAAAAGGTGTAAAATATGTTTATCAAACCTACTTTTTAGTACATATTAACTAAAGAGAAGCAATGTACTCTTGGCAAAGTCAATTAAATAAAGTCAGGTAAAACCATTTTCCAGGAATCTCTGGCTATGTTTTTCTGTCTCTCTGAAGGATGAGTCACAGAATTAGCAAGCATAAATTTCTCTCATTTTTATCATGTAAACACAGGCTTATTTGAAAACTTAAAGAAATATCTCTGACCATTGCCGGCTTTTAAGTAATGGAATTGTTAAAGTGTGGACCATTGGGAAAAGTGACAACTATAGTCTAAATGTGGTTACCCTGGAATGAATCTACCTTTATTTGCTCTTCGATCTGATGGAATTCTTCCAAAAGTAGGTACACTTACCACGTTTCTGGAGGTCTTTCTTCAATAGCACAAAAATATATCAAAACAACTGAAAAATATAACAAAGAAACCTTCTCTGAAGAAGAGCTATCCTGTAGTCAGAAACCTCTTGGAGTAAAGACCAAAAAATAATGTAAGTATTAAGTAAGACGTCCACCGAAGTAGGAAATGTCTAATTAGTAACAGTTTCTTTGTTAAAGGACGTGTTTAGAGAACCGTGCTTTTTGAGTCATAGTAAGCCTCTCTAGTTGTTTCTACATATTAGTTGTCAAAGGATTTCATAAAGCATGTAATATCCTAATGAAGACTGCCCTTGGCTACAATATTTTTCACCTAATTTCTAATACTGTAAAAAAAGAGGCATTTTATTTCTTGTTTCAATTAGCTTTGGATGAGGTTTACTGGAGGCACCACTTTTTCTTCCATCCTTTTTTTTGGATTCACTGTGAAATGTGAATCTGCTTTTGAAACTTGTAAATATGAACCTCCTTTTAATATATATTATTTAATGTGACATCAATGTGCAGATTTTAGGTCTGGCCAAGGATAAGACCCATGGACTTCCTCTTTCATGCCTGCTTTATCAACCTCACCATCAGGAAAACACAGTTGTTCTGGTAAGCCTTTGAAAATCATACATTATTTGAAATAGCTTAGGAGTAACCTTTTGATTTTTACCTTTGGTAAATGCACTGCTGGCACCCCTGAGTGCCCTGTGCAGTGTTTCAACATCCTCCAGTGGACCCTAGCTGTAAGTTCAAGGGCTAAATTTAAAAGAAAAAATCAAGCATGAGGATAGCTTTATGTGAACTCCAATACATTGTAATTGATTCAATGGTGAGGACCTTGGTGGCAACAGCATATGGCAGTGGATCAGCAGGGAACTGACCTCTACTGTGGTCACTTGAAAACATAACGAAGAAGAGCACAAGTAGGGAAGGGAAGAGACATACAAAGGGAAAAGGAGTCACCAAGATACTAGCAGGGTGCTTAAACAGAAGATCTAATTCACATGCATTTGAAGGGCTTTTTCACAAAGCTGTCTTGTCTGCAGTAAAAATATAGCTCTGAATCACATTTATTGCTGATCCCTTTTTTCAGTTTTTAGTCAAGGAGCTCAGTGCCCTCTGCAATTGTTTCATAAAACTCTATAAAATTCATTGAGTGAGGTAAATGTGTGGATGAGACCTACCTGCACTTTACGAAATGGAAAGCTTGAGTGTTTTGAGTCATTGATGCACTGAGAATACAACCCTGAGCTCCACCATTTCTCAGCCTAAGAACACATCTTTATTTATTAGATAAAAATCACCCAAGCTACTTCTAAAAGAAGTGCTAATCCCTTTACTCGTGGGGAAATCAACAATGTGTTTTTTCAAAGCACAAAAGTATGAAAGAGAACTAGAAAAGGTCAGTGCAATGGGTTGGGGGGTGCCAGGAATGTTGGGATCTGCCTCTGGAGTGGTGGGGCAGGACATGGCAGCCAGAACCATACCACTGTCCCATCCAGGGATAAGAGGGGCACCAGAGACACCTTCAGGCACCAGACACCAGAGGTTTAATATCAGTCCAGGGGCAACATAGGCTGGAGCAATTATAGCTGTTCATCACATAATCATACTGGCATGCTAATGTGGCTTTAATGAAACTGTTAGGTTTTTTTTTTAAGTGAGTACTTAATTTTTACAGTTGTTTTGAAGTGAAAGAGGTCTCAAAAGAGGTGGTCTACTACAGTAACTTGAAAATTTAAAATCATGTGTCCCATCTGGTTGAATGAAACATTTCATTTGGCCTGAAAAGGAGCAAAACATTATGTTGTGAGTCAACAAAATATTTTGTGTTGGCACATGTCAATTTTTTTGTTTCAGTTTTTTGGTTCAGCTGAAGTACTAAACAAATCCATTCTTCATATTGCTCTAGTCTATCCTCTGTCTGCCAAACTACAAAGCTGATGATATTTGTAAAAATTTAAATAAAATTCTACAGCATATTCTGGCATACTGAGCTTCGTCATTTATGTATGGCTTTCTTTCAGTGATGATCTTGGCCAAACTTAAATTCCAACTGACGGCACAGTGTTTACTATTTCTTGCTGTAACCAGCCTTTGAATCAGAAGTTTGGGACTGTTAAATCGTCTGAATTTCATTGGTAAACTCAATCCCAACTGAACTTATGTTTGGATTTTGTTGGGTTTTTTTTAGTATTCTTATTTACATTGTGATAATGTTTTGAGGTCCAAATAATGAACCAAATATCCATAATACCTAGTGTTGGCAGCATAGACCCTAGAGCTAGTAACTGACACTCAAACCCATGCTCCAGAATTTGTCAAGTAATTAACAAAAGAGCAGGAAATAATTATGTGGTTATTTGTATGGTTCCCACTATCATTGTAGAAATCGTATGGAGTGGTTTTGAAATCTACTGGACTATTGGACTAAAGAATACTTACCCTGAAAGTTATGTGTTCTTTGTTAGGTTTAGATTATATTTAAATCAAAGCATGTACATGAGAGTGCTAACCAGTTTCAAAATTTTCTGAGTTAGCACATCTCCAAGTCTGAGTGTGATTAGGTAGAATTAGTGATTATTATTAGTATGATATGTGATACCATTAGTACAGGCCCCAGTATGAGAAAAATACTCACAACCTCCTTTTCTGCTAGCGCCAGGCCAGCTAACCTGGGATCTAGTACACTGCCATTTTAAATCAATTTAAATGTTTTCACTGTCCTTAACCAGAGCAGAATAAAGTCTTCCAGAAGTCCTGAATTAAGACTAACTTTTTTCAGGGTTTGCGCAGGAGATTAAGTCTGGAACTTTTTTGTTTCTGTTTAGAGCCAGAGGTCTAGAGACTTTGATCTTAACGTCTAAGAACATGACAAGAAGAGTGGAAAGATTTCTACTGTGTAAAGAAAAGTATGCACACTGATGTCCCTTCTTTTTGTCTGTAAACAAGTCATCAAAAAAAAAGAGTTCAAAGCAACTTGAAGTTGGCTCTTTGGCAATCCTTGTTTTGGTTTAACATTTCAAATGAAACATTCCTTCTGTGGAATGAAAGGGTTAAGAAAGAAAGTTCTGTCTTTAACCTGCGTTGAAATGTTTATGAATCATTTTAAAAGTGAGGAAATTGTCTCAGCAGGTAATTTCACACTCTGCATGAAAAATTTAATAGAACACTCACAGTCATATTCCAACACTTCACAATATCTTCTGTTTCATAAGGAGATTGTGAAGTCACCAGGTGACTGTGATTCTGTGATTAGAAAGATGTATGTAATGTTGTAATGTTTGAGAAGAAAACACAACCAAAACCAAAGTTTCTGAGTTTGTTAATGCAGCACTGCAAATCTTTTTTGTTTGTTTGTTGGGGGTTTTTTTTAGAGTGTGGCACACCCTATCCCTAACAATAAAGAATCATTCAACATGAAAGTGGTAGAACAGTTAACTTGCTGCTGATAGGAAAATGGTATCACTTACGGCACCAGTTACACAGGAGCTCATTCTCAGAGATTTATAAACCAGTTTAAATCCTGTTTTCAAACTGGCTTAACAATCAAGAGATAAACAGTATTGTTTAATATTTAAATAAAATGCTTAATGTTTGAACAGCAAAATTCTTTTTCTGTGTTGCAAAATAGGTGGAGGAATGGTTTAGAGCATTTAGGGAGGCATAACAAGAAGCAATGGGATAATGTTCAGTGAAAGAAGAACAGAGGATGAAAAACAGAGAAAATGTAGAACTGTGGTCAATTAGAATACAAAATCGTTTCTGGAGAGTGGGAGCACCAAGATTCATCACGTTTTGGCTACATACATTGGCTGAAGGTGTTCTGTACAGTATCATTCTGTCTGAATTGTAAGAGGAATCAACATAGTATTTAGAAAGCCAAGGGCTTGTTTCACATCTTTGAAGTTTGATTTCAGTCCCAGGATCAGAATGTTTCAGCAACATTGGCAATTTGCTAACCTGGGGAGATATTTCTTTTCTAAATATTGTGTGTTTGTGCATATGGTGTCATCATTACAGAGAAGTCCTTTGTATTGACCAAGCCTGAGCTTAGGCAAAGTGTTTAATGCTCATTACTACTTAATCTTTCAGGATGAGATTTTCAATATGGTATACCCACAGAATTTCAAAAGAAATAGTGTTTGAATTCCCAACACTGTGTTGAAAATGTGTTTTTAAGCAGAAGAGTGACAGTGGCAAGTGGCCCTAATGAACAACTAAGTTTGGGCCCAACTCTGTCCACTGGCATATTTGCACATTCCAAAGCCTACACTTAATTATTAATGCTCTTCTTTTGTGTGGGTTAGTAAGGAGGTAACCAAATCTTTAAAAGATGACAACGCAGTTTGGTAATCCAGGTGACTGAACAAATAACTGCCATGTATATCCCACTATATCAGCAAATATTGA
>JAWWMO010000096.1:22122834-22136795 GCA_035047845.1 Dendrocincla fuliginosa | reverse complement strand
TGTTGTATTGTGGACTAAGTTGTGCTTCTAGTTACATTGGTGCAAATATGGATAAATTCATTAAATCACTGTTACTGAAGTCAATGAGATTGCATCAAATTTGCATCATGGTCTTTCAAAGGAAAACATAGTACCATGAGTTTGTTAATTATTAGAATTCAGTATCATTTTGTTGTTGTAAAGAAAAAAAAGGCACTTTATTAAAGGAATAGAAACATTCATTACACAAAATATTTTCAAACATACCTTCTTTTTGAGTTTTGTTAATTTTTTCATCCTGAGGACAGTTCCTCTTCCTTTTCATGCTCTGATTGCCATAATGGCAATAACAGCAATACCTGGTGATATACAAATAAAAAGTTGTCATGCCATGATCTTCAGATTCAGTAAGATGCTGACTCCCTTCACTAGACAGTAAATAGTCCAGTCAGTGACAAAGTATAGTGACAACTCTTCAGGATGGTACTATGGTCATTGAGATTAATTGGTGTGTGTTATTACAAACACAATGATCTTTGATTCAAACAACTTTAGATGTATTTTTGAAGAATGCATTTTACAGTCAGGTAAGCTGAGACGTGACAGGGACAGTTTAGAAGGCCATACAAAACTGCAGATAGTGCAGGCACTGTAAGCAGGTAGAAAGGCTTAGGGCTAGTCAGCAGCTGGAGCACTATTGCCCTCATCTGCTTTTGCCCCTAATAAGTTACAAGGACAGGTTTACTGCCTCTGCTAATTGTCATGGCTCCGTTTGCTTAAATGTCATTCTGAGTGATAGTACACCTGATTCCTTATCCCAAGAGCTCTTCTTTCATGTCGTTTCCCAACAAGATTGCCTTAGAAATGGAAAAGGCTGAAGGGAAACACTGGAAACCTAAAGGTAAATTGGAATTTGAGGGTCTTTTTTTGAATGTATAATTCACGGTGAAATTTCTCAAAGATTGGTTATGAATCTTAATTTAAAGTGTTTGTTTATCTCTACATAACAAAACAATAAATGCTTCATACACCATCTGCTTGGATTTTCCCCAAAGGGCTTTGCCTATTTTCAGGAAGAAATGATTCTAAATATCCTGCAATTTTTTTCTGAAATGTTTGATTATTTCACAGCAATCCTGTTAATGAAGAACACTATATGCCCTTGTAATACACCAGAATCATTTTAAATTGCTGACAGAATCCTCCTGTGTTGTGAAAGCATAGCAAAAGTTTCTGAAAAGTAGAGGTCTTTTCTGTCTTTAGTCAAGGATTGCAGGCGTTTTTCTTACTGTACTGTTATAGAAAGAGCAGCTACACATGATGGAGGACAGGGATAATTAGAGGGACAAAGTACTTGTGTGGGCCCTTGGAGCTATACCAGCCACACTGGGGCACAGCTGCAGTCTTACAGAGATCAGCCAAGGACTCCTAAGATAATAGAAGCCAACAGGAAAACATTGAATGAAGGGGCAAGTTTGCTGATGACACTAAAGTAGGAGGAGTGATCAATACCTGCAGAGGGTTGTTCAGCCCTTCAGAAGGACCTCGATAAATTGGAGCTGACCTGCTGAAAAGCAGCTGTGTGGGATCCTGGTGGACAACAAGCTGTCCATGAGCCAGTGATGTTTCTATGTGTCCAAGAAAGCCAATGGAATCCTGGGGTGCATTAGAAAGAGCATTGCCAGCAGGAAGAGGTAGGTGATCCTGCCTCTCTACTCAGCCCTGGTGAGGCCACATCTGGAATTGTGTCTCATTTTGGGCTCCACAGTACAAGAGAGACATGGAGACCCTGGAACAGATTTAGCAGAGAGCTACTAAGTTGGTTAAGGCTCTGAAGAATCTCCCTTATGAGGAAAGTCTGAGGGAGTTGGGCCTGTTCAGCCTTAAGAAGAGGCAACTGAGAGGGGCCCTCATTAATGTGTATAAATACCTGAAATGAGGCTGTGAAGGGGTGGAGCTAGTCTCTTAGTGGTGCCAAGCAATGGGACAACAGGTAGAGACTGATTCACAGAAAGTTCCACCTCAATGTGAGGAAGAGCTTCTCTACTCTGTGGGTGACTGTGCACTGGAACAGACTGCCCAGGGAGGTTGTAGAGTCATCCTTACTGGAGATACTCAAGAGCCATCAGATGCAATCCTCTGCCATCTAGACCTCTGCAGGGTCTAGAATGACCCTGCCTAAGCAGGAAGGTTGGACCAGATGACCCACTCTGATTCCTTCCAACCTGACTGATTCTGTGATTCTATGAAAGTATGATGTGAGAAAGATGTGGGAATAGTGATTCAGACTCTATAAAGAGTAGGAAATTGGGAGGAAATTATCTACCGATATTTCACTTTTAAGACCCTACAATTAATTGCCAGCTTCTAAATATTTTCTCTTGTCAGGGTTTAGGTAGCTTAGAAAGACCCTTCTTTAGGCTAATATACACTCACATGTGAGAACATCCAGGCACCTCCCCTGGTGGGGAGTTTAACAGTGTCTGATGCAACACTGCATCTGTTGCAGCTCTGTGGATCATGTGCAGTCCTCTGGTGGAAGGCCCCAGAAATGAGTTGGGATGCATCAATGCATCTTTGATGGTTTATGATCTCTTCTAAGACGTGACAACTGTCTCTCATGGCAGCACAGTTGAGCCAGTTATGCCCCATGAGAGGGGACAGATATCTTCAAGTCTATGTGTGAATGTCCTAGTACTTCCCTGGAGGGGAGTTTTCACATCTCAGACAGTTGTGCAAGGGAGAACATGGACATGATAAAAAGCATTATTCCACATTGCAGGATCTGCTTCTTATTGGCCTCTTACCTTATCTGGCTGAAAAGCCAGCTTATTGCTAAACAAAGGATGGTTTGTCATGGTGGTCATCCTCTGATGATGGGTGCTGGTTCCCTCTGCTCCTGGGTTGTTTTTATGCAGATCAGAGGTTTCCCCACCCCACACCCAAAACCCTCCTCCTCCGCTTTGGATAGAAGATGGGAACCTGGCCTCAGCAAAGCACCCTGCTGCTTTTACAAATGGACAATTGAGTCATTAACCGACCAGGCACTTCAGTTTCTCACAGATTTCTGTTCCCTAAAAGCGGGTACATGTAGTCTACTTTCTTGCCCCTTCAGCCCCTCACCTTGCTCATGATCCAGCCTGTAAGCTCTAACTGCAGTTAACCCTGGGATGTTTCAAATGTAACAGCGGTCACTGCAGTGGGGAACTGACTAGAACAGTCAACTGACTGGTGTACTATCCCTCTGGTCTGAAATCATATGTGGAAGTTCATTTTTGCTGCTGTCCTGTGACAACCATATCAAGGGGGAAGCTTGAGCTGCTTTTCATAAGTGCAGTTCTATGGCTGTCATTTTGCAAAGGCAGAAATGGAAGAAAAGGAAATAAAGGGGCTGATGCCTGGTTTAAACTTTTTTAATCGCAGTAAATTGGAATGTGTTTAAGAGCTCTGTAATGCCTATATGCTCCATGTAGTTATGCCTCCCATCAAGGTGCTAATTTCCTACCCTGTAGTGACAATAAATAAAAGCCACACTTTCTTAAACCCAGTTGTTAGGGTATCAAAGGAAGCAAAATGAAAGGAAGAAATGAAGTAAATGCAGTGTATGAAGGGAAAACAGATAGAGTTACAGTGAAATGAAAAATTAAGACCAGAAAATGGAAATTAGTATATGAATGGAAATGGTGAGATGAAAATTTTGAATTACTATTCAAAATTCCTGCAAAAATATGAGTTAGGTGCATGTCAATCAATGTCAGGACTTGGCTTCCACTCTTAGGGAAAGAATGATGTTATGTAGCTATACTACTTTTATACAATTAGTGTTTTCAGCCTCTTTTTAAAGACAATATCATTATTTTCCAACAAGTGGTAGTGAAGAAAACTGTGTTTCCATCGACCCTTTCCTAGCACACTCTCCATGTTAACATGAATTTCACTCCCACTAAAAGCCTCTCTAAAAGTCAGTATTTGTTTATCAAGTATACGTAGGAGAGCATCTCTGGTTTTGTACTCTTGATTATGATAAGAAATATTAAAGGTAGAATTGGCACAATAGTTTCCAAATAACACTTCTAGTAATTAAGATCAATACACACTTGTTCATTCTCCAGATCTATTTAGAAAAGTTATCCCTCTCATGTATAGCCTGTATTTCAACAAGTAATCCTCTGTGGTTCTGCAGGAGGGGAAGATCCTATATCGTAGTAGAACGTTGTGAGAAAGACCGTGTGGTAAAAGGGGTTTAGGACAACTGAATCTTCCTTATGAGCAGAGAAAGGGTGTATCTGCTGTATGTTCCTTTAACAGGGTGTCAGAAAAAGGAACTCACTTTTCTCCTCCCATCTGTTGTGGTAAGAGTCATTTCACACTTTACATTTTGCTGCAATGAATGGGGTTAAAAAACATGATGTGAACTATGCAATTTTTGCTTTATTGGATGGTAGGTTCCAAATGAACATGACTGAGCCTGAATCTGTCAGGTGTTCTCACTCTCGGAGTGCTACACCCTTGTGACTCTGCATCTCAGATTCACTTCCTCTGTGATTCTCACCAGGATTTATTGGACAGCTCTTGTTTTGGACTTCTCAGAAGAAGGCACCAAAACTAGCAGCTTATCTATAGCAAGCTCCTCAAGACAGGCTGATAGACTACATTTCTTACTTGAACATGAGAGTCCTGGATCTCTGAAAGTGAGGGGGGGTGTGGGAGCAATGATCTGTGTTTAAAGACAGAAGGAGGGGAAAACTATCATTTTTTTTATAACTGCCACATAATTCCTTCTCATGTATCTTCATGCTGGTGATGCAGAGGCATTTTCAAAATCTTGGTCCTGGCCAGCAACTGCCAGTGCAATATTAGGTGAAACAGTCCATGTATCAAACAATTTGTATTCTAATTTGTACCAACACAAAACAGATTCACTCTTCCGCACGTGCATGCTCTCCTTCTCTCACCTCATCTGCACTGGGGAAGAAAACATCCTTTAAACACATTCCTAGGAGGTATCCATGTCTCTTCCAAATTGAAAGTCTTTTATTCCCTAGCTGGAGAAGAGCAGAAAGTAAAATTCAGGGCCTTGGAAAAGGGTATTTTTTCTTTAAGAAGTGAGCAAAATCAATGCAAAAAATACTTACTTAAAATATTCCACCTAGTTCAACAAGTGGCAACCAAGAGAAATGGGTAAGTTGTGAATAAAACTTGGAAGGGGACTCTGTACCTAGGACTGAAAATCGTATGGATGAGCTTTCTTCTCGGCTTTCTCCATTCCCAGTACTATCTTTGGGAAAAAAGAGGTGTCAAAATTTGGGCCACAGATATTATGTGCAGAAAGCACTAACAAAATATAAAGGAAAAACAGAATTTTAATTCCCAGAATAAGTTAAATGTTTCAGGCTTCCTCTTAAAAGACACAATTTAAACTCAAACATAAGAGGCTACTGGCTTTCCTGCTTATCAAGGATTGCTCCTTAATTAAAATTGGAGTTCTCATTTTTATACTGTGCTGACTGCAGCTCTCTTTTTTTGAGCTTTTTTTTTTAATGCAGTGAATAGAATTAAAACTTTTCCATCTTATGAGCCAGACCGTAAGTCTCTTGAAATAGTGAGTAGATAGACATGAGTAATCTGATCACTGACAGGGGACTGAGTGTACCAGGGATAGGCAAAAGTAAGAAGATTATTTATCTCACCTCAATATTTCTCATTGTTATTGTTATTGAGGCCAAATTTGAAAGTACTTAGTTTAAAATACCACTGAAGATCAGGGGATTATATTTGTCAAAATCAAAGCCTAAAGAAGGCTCCACAATTTGGGCCATGTAACTTTATTTTCATTTAAATAGGTCCTTAGAACTCCCTGCTGCCTCTCCCTAAAACTCATTCTTCCACAATACAAAAATACCTGATACTGGCTTCAAGGAGCCAACAGTCTATGACCTACTAACACTCACTGAATGCTTAATTTACAGCATAACAATCCCACAAGTTTTCATTGGATGGTCTTCTGCGCTTTGGCAAATCTTGTCTTTTGTGTGGAGAAGTGATAATAATATTGTGCAGCAGCTTACCTGTGAGGGTGATATCTGAGTAGAAAGCTTTTGGTAATTTTCTTAAGTTTGGCTGCTGCTCTTGATTGTATTTCGTTTATCACTATATTAAGAAACATAGAAAAAAATAGTCAAAATCTGCATTGAAGAAAAGGTTCATCTTTTTCTTAAAATAGTTTCTAGTTTTACTTGTTAAATCTGAAAAAAGCACAAAGCACTAGAAATATTTGGATTTTAGCTGCAGCACGTGGAAGATGTGGTTAAGTCTGGCAAAGAAAAAGGAAGTGCCAGCTGGGGAAGAAAAGGTGTTATATTGGTACTGAGAGCATTCCTGGAAGGGTGGAAGAGAAAAAATGTGATCATTAACAGGTTTTCTTATTTTTTTCCTTGTCTTGTCTTGTCTCTCTCTTTTTCTTTTTTTTTCTTTTTTTTTTTTTTTTCCCAATACTTGTTATATTTATGAATAATTTAATGCTGTGGACTTGTGTGAGTGCATTTTAAGAGACAAGCTGTGAATTGTGCCTGAATAAATACTGAAGTGGGAGTAAGAGCTCCAGAAGAGTTTCCCTCTCACACTGCTGCTTAAAGACTGTAGCTGTGAAGTACTCAAGTACTCATAAGACAGTATAGGTACTGTACTATACACTCATAGGGCATCCCTGCCTGAGCATCCATAAGGCAGGATTTCCTGACCATGCTCAATGTCTTTACAGTGAATGAGTTGGGGAAAGAGCTCAGACCAGGATGTTGCCTGGGTTTTAAATGGCCCACTCACCTCCCTCTATGGTGAGTGTATGTCACAGAAGGAGAGCAGTTGTCCTTGCTGATGTTAGTGTCTGCCAGCACATGTCCCACTGTTACACCCACCTGTGCAAGGGTACAGTCCTGAACATCACTCCTCCTCAGACACCCCACAAGGTGTTGAGAGCTGTGCTATCTCACCACAAGCATCACACTGGCCAGGAGGACTGACTCCTCCGGGACAATGCTTCTCTTGCTCAGCTAAGGGACCCACTTCCCTCCTTGAGTGCAAGCTGTGATTGTCGTGAAGGACTGGATCAGCCCTGATGCACTGCAGAACTGATACTGCTTGCTTGTGCCCCTGCTCTGGGAAAGTTGGATGAATTTTGGTCTGAGGGTTGTCATGCAACATAAATTTTTATACTAATTACTTTCCTGCAATGCAAGTGGGAAGCAGAGGATGTTCTGTTGCTGGGATTACGTGGATGTGGGCATCTGCTTCTGTGTCACACCTTTATAGGTCCTGCATACCTACATGGTTCTTCTTACCTCCCAGTCAGCACAGTCTGCCTTGCTGTCTAATTTCTGAATGCTTATTACATCTGTCCCACAGTCTTTCACACAGACACAGAGAAAAGCCAAGACGGAAGGTGTGTTATTCATTTTTAGTTCACCTCCGGACCCTTAACCAGCTTAGTAGCTCTCTGCTGAACGTGCTCCAGGGTCTCCGTGTCTCTCTTATAATACCGAGGAGCCCAGAACTGGACACAGCACTCCAGGTGAGGCCTCACCAGGGCTGAGTAGAAGGGCAGGATCACCTCCCTAGGCCTGCTGGCAATGCTCTTCCTAATGCATTCCAGGATTCCATGGGCCTTCTTGGCCACAAGGACACACTGCTGGCTCATGGACAGCTTGTTGTCCACCAGGACCCCCAGAACCTTCTCAGTAGACTTGCTTTCCAGCAGGTTGCCCCCACAGCCTAGGGTTATTCTTCCCCAGGTGCAGGACCCTGCATCTGCCTTTGTTGAATTTCAGCCAGTTCTCTCCACCCATCTCTCCAACCTGCTGAGGTCCTTCTGAAGGGCTGCACATCCCTCCGGGCTATTTGCCACTCCTCCCAGCTTTGTGTCATCGGTGAACTTGCTGAGGAGGCCTCTGCCCCTTCATCCAGATCCTTCATTAATAAGTTCAACAATACTGACCCCAGTAATGAACCCTGTGGGACACCACTAGTCATAGGCTTCAAACTAGACCCTGTGCCATGGATTACCACCCTCTGGGATGTGCTGTTCTGTCAGTTCTCAACTGACCTCATCATCCACTCATACAGTCCAACCTTCCTATATGATCTATGTATATAATATTTGCTCCAGTGGTTGTTCATTTAATGAGTTTAAGTTAATCTGCATCCTTTAATCTCTGTTTTCACTCTCTTAAATACTCATTATATTTGACTTTTCTGCCTTGAGTTCTTGAAGAGAATTATTAATACCTAAGGAATTATTTCAGCTTTATCCTTTAGTTTTATATGATCAACTTAGGCTCTAGTAACATCCTATATTATTATTTTTGTATTATAATCTGAGCCTCTTTTCTGGCTCAGATTCCTATTCCACACTGTTAACAAATAATAATGATAATAAAAAAAAAATCTGATCATAATTATTCTCTTTGTTACAACTGAAGAAAAAGGCGATTGAACATTTCAAATTTCTCTATGTGGTTGCATTGTTTATTCACATTATTGGTTACTCAGTGAGCCATCATTTTTCTCTTACCATAATCCATACTACAACATTGCCAGCTGTACTCTCCACCACCCAGAGACCTACAGCACATCTCAATCTCACATTTTCTGGACTGTGGAGAGCATGTACTTTTATTGACTTGTAATGTAAAAATCATGTGACACTGTTTAAAGCATGTAAACGCAAGAGTTGGGCCACTATTAAAATCCTGTGACTCTGCAGTGCTGATCATGCCTCAACTTTCATTTTATGTGACTTGTAGGTCTCCCAGTTTCTTCCTGTCCTTAGAGAGTGCTGTACAGGTGTTCCAAAACTCGCCTGTTGCTTCTGTTTTGCTTACTTTATGACTCTGTTGTAACTTTCCATTAAGCACATCTAAAGAAGGACAATAGAGCTGCTGAAAGGTTTGGAACACAAGCCCTATGAGAAGTGGCTGAGGGAACAAGGCTTGTTTAGCCTGGAGAAAAGGAGACTCTAAAACTACATGAAAGGAAGTTGTAACAAGGTGGAGGTTGCTCTCTTCCCTCAAGTAGCAAGCCATAGGAAGAGAGGAAACAGCTTCAAGTTATGTAGGGGAGATTGTGGCTGGGTATTAGAAGAAATTCCTTCATTGAAAGGGTGGTCAGGTATTGGAACAGTCTGCACATGGGAGGGGTTGAGTCACCATCCACGGAGCCATTTAAAAATATGTATAGATGTAACACTTAGAGGCATGGTTTAATGTTGCACTTGGCAGTGTTAGATTAATGATTAGACTCAATGATAATAGATCTTTTCCAATCTTAATGATTCTGTGATTCTTAAAAGCATAAATCATTTTGTCTGCCTTCATTTCTTCCTCATACACACCCAGACACACATATACACACACACTGTAAGGGCAAATATACTTTTTGGAAGAATTTGTAACGAGAGGTTAGGGCTTCACTTAATAAAACCTTTCCTGCCTAGGAAATGCCTTTTTCAACACCGTTGGACCTTTTTCTTTTCCTTCTGCACCAGGAGGGGGCTGCAGGCTCTTTCTCTCTGGTATGAAACGAGAAAAACTGGTGTTACTGGCCATGCTGGCGGTGAGCTTGGGCAGGGAGGCCAGAGAAGATAAAATGAAAAGGAGGCCCATCTTTCTCAGGCCCAGTGTTTTGCAGCATTGCTAAAAGGTTTTCTTTGTAAGTTTTAGTGTTCTCAGCTTTTTGGAATAAATTTTCCTGAACTTCTTCGCTGCCTGGTATTTCGGGCGTACCTAAGTATTGTCTTACTTGACACACACACTTCTGATTCACTGACCCTTTTACTATGCTGTGCACTTTCAGCAGCTAGCTCAACTAACTCACTTTCTCGTTAATCAGTTTAACTAAAAGGCAAGCCAGTAGGACCTGAAGGAGCTTATATTTGGCATTATGGGTCTTCAGAGAAGAACATATGTTATTTCCACTCTGCTGCTTGGTTGGATGGCAGTAGCTTGGTAACCTAAAAGATATAAGGAAGGAAAGCTGTTTGAATTAACAGCACTGTAACCTTAAAACTCCTTTGCACACACTGAGAATAAATTATGCATTTCCGCATGGTATCTGTTTGTTAAATAATTCAGTTAGTTTAATTTCTGTCTAAATATCTCTTTTGTTTTTTCATTTTAATTTATGACATCTACTGCAATAAAATGCAGCAAGTGTTTGGGCAGGAAGTCTCAGAAGAAATTGCCTTTTGAGGGGATATAGTAGAGAACGCATGAGGAAGGAAACTTACAAATGCCAAATGCACTTCTAATTTATTTTACGTTACAGAAGCACAACAGCATAGTGTGAACAGTCATAGATGAATGAGGTACATGAATCATATATTTAAGAGCTTGTTTACAAAGCTCTAGACTTAAATATTGCATTACTTTTTTTTTTTTCTTTCCCCAGCTACTTAGTTGCTCTTCCCTGACTTTGTTGACAAAGCTGACAGAGCTGGAATAGCTTTTTTTCTGGACAAATAAGTTCTTCAGTCTAGATTTTCATACCTTTAAGGGACCACAGACAGATGTGCAAGATGAAATGCATAAAGTTACCTTTGCACTGATCAATTTTCTGTAGAGAAACTTAGGACAATGTTCAGTCTATCTTTTATATGAATGAAAAACTCAGCAGTGTAAGGTTCAAGCAGTAAGCAGAGGCACTAAAAGCCTCCTCTTTTGAATGCAATATTCTTTGTCAGCAATGACATCAAGTACACTGACCTGCTCAGATACGAGTCTTGTCTTATGTGCCTGGTCAGTGAATATACTTCGAGTACGTGGAATTGCATGCTTCTCAAAGCTATATGCTTCCACTCAATCCAGCAGGTTAGGTCTTATTTCTTATAATGCTCTTTTGAAGAAATCATGAGGAACAATGGAACTAGAAATGAAAGCTGTTAAATGGGATGTACTACAGACAAGGTCCAAAATATAAATCCACATCTAGCAACAGTTCAGTAGTTATGAAATGCCAGTGCTGACCAGACATGGAAATTCAATACATAGAACTATGTGCATTTTAAGGGGAATTAAAAAAATAAATCATTCTTATCTGTAACAAAAACTACCTGCTTCATAAAAAAAAAAAAAAAGGATAAAAAAAATGTAATATAAATGTTTGAAAGGAAATCTTACAAAGTTTCTCAGCCAATTCTTACCTTTTTTTAAAATCTGACATTCTTGCAGTATCAAACCACTACTGGACTCACAAGCAAATTACCATCAGTAATTCATGAGCATTTTTCAAAGCACAAATCATTTCAGGTATTACTACCTTTGATTTTATAATGACCTGTATCTTTTTGGGAGTGACTTTTGTGCATTTCTTTTAGGAATTGGCTCTCACCAAAAGCAATTTTTTTTACCTTGTTTTTGCTTGTAAGGGTAATATGAAGTAGCTGAGTAAGTGGAAAGGATTTCTGGAGACAATTTCTTAAGAAACAGAATATGCAGGCTACCAGCCTCTCTGACTGTAATCCTTTGTTTTCTGCATTAATAGTTAAATAGGTATCTTTATACTTACACATTAACAAGGAATCAGAGATGATGCAGAGACACCATTAAACATTAAAAACCTTGTGCATGTAGCATGTACATCAACAAGGACATTTTTATATAATGTTAATCAAAGCAGGTACAAAGAGGACTTTTTGGGACTGTTAACTGAGTAAAAAGCTGTACATTTCTTCTCATACATGGACAGGAAAGTGCCCGTGTTCTGTCTGCCCACACCAAGATGAAGCTAGTAGTGCTGGCAAGGATTACAATGATCACAAAAGGGTCAGTGCTCCAAAAACTTTGTTCACTGCCTGGGTGCTGCAGGACACCAGCCCACTTGTGGAAAGGGTCTCTAGTGCTACTCAGCAGGAAGCATGTGTGGACCTAACAGTCCTGAGGCACATGAAAAGAGGGGTGAGGGGATAGGTTCTGGGGCTAGTGTTCTTTAGAGAAATAGGGGGGAAAACATGCTATGGAGTCAAAACAGTTGTTCTGTATTTTTAGTATTCTTCTATTTTTATTTATAAAAACTAACCTGTGAAGTGTAGTGTTTCTGTTCATTGTGTGGTGATAAAAATTATCGCAGAGTCCAGAAGTCTTGCAAGTACCCTACCTTCAAATGCTTTATCCAGAGCTTTTTGCTGTATAGCTTTGGGCTGAGTTTTTCATGGGAATTGCCCTTTAAAGGCAAGCAAGCAGTTCCTCCTCCCTCGCTCTAAAACTTCAAACTTTACATGATCAAATAAGCACTCATAACAAGAATGACCCATTGCAGAATTTTCTTGTGCTTTCATTAATATTTATTTGTTTATGCTAAGGTAAGTGTTTGATTTAGGATAAAGCATTGCCAATTAAGAAAAATTGGTAACCAAGGTTCCAGATGTGATTCTTTTGATGTATATATTAAGAATGGTAAGGAGAGCAAATACACACATCAACACACTTCTGTTTATGTCTTTCCCTCTGTCTGTTACAGTGTAGCACTAAAATGAGTTTTAATTAGATTATTAGTAATTGCTATTTATTCCAGACCATGCAACAGGAAAGAAATTAAGTTCAAAGACATGCTAATTAACTCAAAAGTGCACACTTACCTGGAGTGACATCAGTTCAAAGTCATTTGTACCTGGTTCTTTTCTGTGGTCAGAGCTATAATCATTTGATTTTAGCACAGATTATATCCAAAACAGTGAATACTTTGATCCCGCAATATTTGAAAGATCAAAGATTCATACGTATCACTGTACTTAAGTAGGGTCTAGAATAACACATATGCTGCAATTTCTTTTTAAAACCCATAGCACCTATCCCACTCAGCTCCTCGGTTCAAGAAATGGAAAAACACCTTTTAACCCAGCACTTTTCTAAAAATATATTGAAAAGAGACTTGTAAAAGAATATATCATTCTAGTAGTTTTATAGCTGCATCAAGCAGTTTCTGATAAAGATTCTGTTCCTTGTTGCATTTCTTTAAATTCAAAATTTCATGTGGAAAGTGTCAGCCTATTCTTACTTTTCATTCTCTAATTTTATTTCAAACATTAGCTGTTAACATTGCATAGAATGCACACTGGTTTTGTCTTAATTGTAACATAAATTTGATTCATGTGTAGACTAGGACTGAAAATACAATGCCGTTTCTGGTTTTGCAGAAAGATTTTAATCACAGCTCACTTTTCTTTCATGAGAAAGAGTGAAAGTTCTACAGATTTCTTTGTTTAACCTCATTTTCAGTTTCTGAAGTATTTTTGCAACACTGATCAGGTTAAAGCCATAAAATTAAACAAAATTTTATTCTGTCTGATTCACAGAGCATTTTTTGTGGCATCTGCTCATTCACATTAGGCTTAAACTGAGAATGTAGGTCTGGAAAGAACAACTAGAAGATGCAAAGAAATTTTGTTAGTCTACCTGAACCAGGTAACAGTAACACAAAGGAATATGAACTTCAAAGCTAGGCTGCACAAGTCTGGGGCACCTGGGAACGTGCTTTGGTTCCCAGACTGTGGCAAAGTCAGTTTTCCTGCTCCCTTTTTTACTACTATTTTTAGCTAAGTGAAATACTTTAAACTTTCCTAGGCTGGCACTCCAGTTCTACACAAAATGTGAGAAATACCTTGTGAGACCTGCCCTATATATCCAAGTGCATACATGTGGATCTCATGTCAGGACAGAGACACTGCTTGCAGAAAGATTGTTTTATGGGCTTTCGTAAATCTTTCCTGACATAAAAGATCATGAGCTCAGCTCAACCTTTCCCCCGGAATTCCCTTTTATGTAAGTCAGACTAATTTTTTTAAAGTCTTCTCAAGGTTCACAGTAAGCTTTCAACCAAGCAACTAGACCTCCATTGGTCTCCAGGATAACTTTGGCCAACAAAGTCATGTTGAATGGGTTTAAAGAATAAACAAGTTCTGCAGTCCAACAGTTGACTTAATTCCTATTGCTGCC
>JAWWMO010000096.1:22085708-22096267 GCA_035047845.1 Dendrocincla fuliginosa | reverse complement strand
GAAAATTTATTCTCTGAGGGAAAATTTGTTCCCTTTGAGAATTTCTCAACAGTCTGTTTAGCAGAGTTGAAACACATTATATTCCAGAGGTGAGACACCCAAGAAATTAATAATAAAGGTTTTCTGCAGTATTTTTAATGGTTTCTGAGCAAGCCCTTGTAAATCTGTTCTACTCCTTTACCTCCATTGGATATCTTAACAGCTTTATCCCTCCTGCCTAGCTTCAACAGATTGATAATAGCCAAGAAATTTCGTAGCACTCATTACTTTCTGTCAAAACTAAAACTTGTTGCCACAGTGGTGTGCCATCAAAAGGAAAAGACCTGTTTCCACAATTAAAAAAAAACTCACGATTTGTAAAACTGAAAGACTGAATCATTTGGTTTGGGATTACTGAAATGCTACCTTCACTATATAAAAATATCTTTAAGAGTTAAAATGACAGTACTAACTGCACAAAATTTATGGTTCAACAATTAGTTTAGAACATCTGGTTGCACAGCCAGGAGAAAAAAAATAGCCCTTAAAGATCAAAATTTTGGAGGGATAGGTAACTTCCATCCAGTTTTGTTCTTCAGGTATTTTTATTTCTAAGTATGTAAAAAGCGCCTGTTAGAACTAATTAGTGTCTTAAAAGCCAGATAATTTATTTTCTAGGATTATTTTTCACTTCAAGCACAGTATTAGAAGAAGTTTGAAAGGGCTTCACTGTTGTCATAAGGCAATTAGAAAAGATGACCAGACCGCTTCTTTCACTGGAATTTTGTTTGTCATAATATTGGTGCATTTAGCAAAAGGAGGCAGCAAGTGTGTACTAGGAACTATCAGAGTTCACTGTGGGTAGTTGGCTATGTGGGCATATCTCATGATAAGAAGTATTAGTGTGGATTACCAGCTGGGTGAATCACAGTCATTTATTTGATTTCAAGCTGCTCCTATGTTTGTTAGGGTTAAAATCAGAAAAACAGTTATGATTCCAATTTGTGAATGATTTTTTTTTTCCTGCATTTATCAATGAAATAACAGAGCCAACATGTAGACCTTCTCAGTGTTTCTGTAAGGGAGAAAATAACTACTATTGCAATTTGAAAGATAGTGACATGAAGACATTTAGGACATTATGTTTACATACAGTGGTACCTTTCTTCTTAAACGATCAAAGTCTGTTGTTAGCCACAGTAAATTTTTAGTGCAACTTCTAAATAGGGAATTTGGTACATAAATTCTTGATCTGTAGGTCACAGCTGGATTACTTCCGGGATATCACACACAGAGTAGTGACCATGTTGGTTGCCAAGGAACAAGTTCTCTGACAGGTGAGATAGAGAACAGTACAGGAATTACTTTTTCAGAAATGGAGTCAGGGTTAGGCACCACACCTAACATATGTGAAACAGAACAAGTATCTTCAGCTGCCTGAATTTAAGTACCTTGAATATGAGAAACAACACTATCAATTACCTTGTTTACAGTTTTATATTCTGTGCCTTGGCAACCACTGAACTCTTGCTTTGGGTTGCTTTGGTGTATGAGGAATGTGACAAAATGTTAGCATGACCATGTCCAGTGTAAGTCTCATAGAGTGCCAAGCCTCAAGGGGTTAGTATTTTAGTCTGGAGGAAGGGGCTGGACTACCTGTGTTCAGAACTATGCCATAGAAATATTCATTCTGAAAAGGGATGACCTGCTGAAGGTAAGGACAGGAAATGGGAGAAAGAAACACGCTGGCATGTCATATAGAGGTTTCTGCTATGGCCAGTCTGCTGCTGCATGAAGCAAGCAGAGGGCACATTCTCATGATACAGGAGGATCAGTCAAGGAGTAAATCCAAGGGTCTCCTTGTAGAAGGAGATTTGGGATTGATAAGCCTATCAAGAAAATAAGGGACTAGCAGAGATCCTGTAAGTTATTGTGAAAATACTCTGTGTTACTTTTCAGAGTGGGAGAAAGGCTGCAGCAAAACACAGCTGCAGTCATTGGTTTTGGCAGCAGGCCAGAGAATCAAAAAATATTCTGTACTCAAAGAGAAAAAATAATAAACTGCACATATTGGGTTTTACTATGGCACTAATGGACTTCCATCCTATGATTTGTGTAGGTGGTTGGACAAATAAATGGGCAGTATAACACCAACAAATCCTTACCTTAAGTGATACACATGCAAATACCTGAGTAACATGAATAGTTGAGGCATATATTCACCTTCAAACAATTTTTTTCCAAAGTGGTGGAGGTGTGGTACAAAATGAAAAAAAAAAAAAAAATAGGTTTGTGTAACAAGAAGTGAAATGTTGATGGAAGGGGTCAGATTATCCATTCAATATATATTCATAATATAATTCACAGCTCATTTAATAAAGTGTAACTCTTTTCCCTTTTGAGGGTGCCCTGTAATTGCTGAAATGAAATGTGCTGAGGGAAGCCTTTGGAACTGAGCTTATTACACTGAGAAAAACATTCCCTTTCCCTCTTCCTCAGATATCCTGTTGCTTAAGGGACAAAACAAGACTTGAGAAGGAGCGGTAAGAGCATGAAAGACTAATAAATTGTGAAAGGCTCCAAAACTTTATCATCGACGTTCCCGTATTTTTACTATTAACATTGGCGATAGCTACAGAAAAGTTAAAATAATATTAAAGAAAATTGAATCACTATTACATTTAGAATAACAGGGAAAAAGATTTCAGTGCGTTAAGCTGCACTGGGGAAAAAATATGCCTAGTTGAAAAAGAAGAGTTATAAATATTATGTAACTAATGTTGGCTGTTTAAATTTACCTACAGTTTCTTTTGCTCTAGAAAAAGACCCAGAGCTGGCTTGTAAGTAATCTCACCTGTTATTCCTCTGCATGCATCGAAATCCTAGATGGATTTATAAATTGAAAGGAAAAATGTGTCTTCTAAGGAGAAGAAGTCAGTTTTAAAAGGAATATTTGGGATGAGTATGTTCTTTTCCCACATGCAGAAAATGTTGTGATTTGTCACAACACTTGTTATGATGTAAATTGGCATGAACTATGCACCCTCAGAGCATTGGTGGTGCCACATCTGCATGGAGATTGTGCTTGGGGTGATACTCCACAGCAGTTTAGCAGTCTAGCAGGGCACATCAACGGGTGTGCAGAGCACTGTCGCATTAACTGAGTGATCCTACAATCACCTTGCAGCCAGGAAAGACAGTCTTGTAAACAATATTCTAAAGAATATTCTGAGACAACAGTGTGGCCTGGACGGGACTGGGGGGAGGTGGAGGAGGGATGCACGACCACAATATCACCTTGTCAACTTTCTGTTAAGGCTCTCCAGAACCAAGCTATTTTATGTGCATATTTATGTGTGTATACATTTATTTAGATAGTCTTGAAAAGTTCTTTGCTTAGCAATTCCCAGAAATTATCAAATATATTTGAAAGAAAAGCCTGCTTATGTGGTTTTCCCAGTATCTTGGCTAGACTATGCTTTGTCTTTCATAACATCAGCTTTAAAACAAAACCAGAAGAAATTGTAGGTTTTGAAAGAAGAGCAGAAAGACTTGTCTTGCAGAGGATGGAAGGAAAAAGAGGGGCAGGTGAGGAGAAGGGAGTTACAAGTATATAAGATTACTGTTAACAGAAATCTATTAATGAAGTGAGTTGCTACAAGGTTTATAAGTCTCAGAATAGTAGAAGGAAATTCAATGTCGCTATTGTACAGTAATGCCAGAGCCAGTTTTGAGTGAGCAGAAAGAGTAAATTAGCTGGCGAGAAGACCTGGAAAGCTGTTCTATGGTGACTGAATATCTCAAAAATAAATAAATAACATAAATATATATACTGTGAAAAATTGTGATTTTATGTCACTTCTTTGTCACTTTACCACTATGTGTAGCTCTTTTTTCCTTCTTCCTTTTTAAAGAGTCAGCAATACAATCTGTTTGCTCATGGGTACACTTGCAAATGCACAAAAATGCTGTTTTGAGAAATGTCTCTTGTTCTGAAAACACATCAGGGAAATAAAAATCAGCATCTGTTGAATACACACAGTGAATAAATGCATTAAAAAAGCATGCAAATATGAACCTAACAAAATAGCTATAGAGATTTGAAGAAATATGGTCCTTTATGTCTGAGCAGTATACACTAGTTTTAGTCAAGTCATACTTGAGGATGAATTTGCTTAGCCTGTCTATTGAGAGAAATGAGAAGCAATTAATTTAAACATTTTCATTTATACTTTCTGAAGGGTCTGCACTGAAATGAGTTCTTAGAGCAATGTGCTATTGACTAGCTTCCTTGGTCAGTCACTCACTAACATTTCGAGCGTGGCATAGAGCTACAGGAGGGATCACATTGCTCAAGTGAAGAATGTGTCTAAATAACCATGTAAGAGCCGCTGGTGGATTTCTGTCAAGGAGTTGATGGGCTCAGAAAATGAGGTGCTCCCTATCCTGACAGCTGTCTTTACAGCTGATGATTCTCAGTCCACATGGTGGGTGAAATCAAGTGAATTGTAACACCAAGCTCCTGTCTGTCCAAGCAAGGATCAGGTGACATTGATGGCACAGCATTTGGGGCTTGCCCGGCCACCACTGCCTCAGCTATGGCCATGAAGCTGGGCTGAGAGAGGCTCACACACCACTCAAACCTCCTTCAAAGTTAGCAGTGTGGAGATATCCAGTGGTGCGGAGGTCTTGCATTGCTTCACTATGTTAAGGATAAATTTCACACAGACTTTGGAATCAAATGGATTTCATTTCCACAGTCACGAATGCAGTGCCTTCCACCAGCTCTGCAATCACTTTCAACTTAAATAAATTGAAGCAGACAGCGGGGCAGGGGAAATTAAACTAGCAAAGGAAAAAAAATTGCTTAAACAGACGGGAACAGTTATTGCTGCCTGCTAGAAAATGTTTTTTCTGGTCTTTTATTGCCACATACAATCCCTAGTCCCATGTGATTAGCAAATTCATCTTGAAACACTGGTGTTGTTTGACTGCAGTTGAAAAATTAAGTGTTAGCTTTAAATTCTTGCTCATCACCTCATTGAAAATAGATGTTTTGCAGCACTTGTATTCTAGCATATATAATCAGGCTGCACATTTCCTATCGCATTCAACACCTGGCAATCTCCTCTGTGCTGATTGTGCACAGTGCAGTGATATGTCTAGAAGTAATTATTCCTATCACCCACATAAGGGCAAAAGATAGGAGAGTCGTACCATGCTTACTTTTTCATATACTTCTAAATGCCTGATTGTGTTGGTTTATGCAGGAGGACATATTTTGTTCTAAAAATTCATTCCTGAAAACCATTGTTAAGGGAGACACATTTGAAAGAAATGGGCCAAATATGCTGTCTTTATTCATAAGTATCTGAAAATTATTGGGATTGCTGCAATGGACAGATAAAGAAAGGATGAAACAAATAGATTTTTTCCATGACATAAGGGAGGAGCCCAGAAAAAGGGTCCTAGAAATATTAGGGAATAAAAATTAAAAGCCTATTTATTGACCCCTTCTGCAGCTTTAAAGGACAAAAAACCATCAGCTCTGATTGTGTAAGGAGTCCTATTGGACAAGCTCTGCAAAGAAAACTCCGAGCTACCCTGCCCCTGGGAAGAGCCAGTCTACATAGTAATTTCTTTATCCTGTGGAGGTGATCAAGGATACCTATGGATAATACAATGTCTGCAGAGCAGAGTGTTTGCTGTGAGGCAGCCACAGTCACTGAGAGCATGCAAGAAGCAGTGTCAAGGTGGAATAAATCATCTCTGCTCTCTAATGGGTAAGACTGCAGCCAGCAGGGCAGGAGTTTCATCTAAAGAGGAGCAGCATGCTGGTAGTTGAGTTAATGAGTGACACTGATGGTTCTCCTCACTGCAGGGCTAGTAGAAGAATTTAATGAAAGCTGTGCCAAAAGGACCAAACCCCACACAATCCTATCTTAGCATATAAAGCAGCCACCACTGGCAACACTTCATAATTCTTTGTTTTGCCCTGTGGATTCTGCAAGCTGGTTTCTGTGATTTCTGATACTTTACCTAGTTTTCAAATTTTTGTCTCACAGCCATGTGAAAGCCACAATACCTTTTGTTCCACTTCAAACACATAAAGTGTCTTAGAAACTTTGTTAGAAACTTAGAAACTTTGTCTGATCTCATATCAGATCCTGTACTGCTCACAGAGCTGATCTTGGGAGCAATGGGCAGTGAGAGAGGACCATAACAATGATCCCCACTAGTGTGTGTTCTATGCATTGAAAACTACTGGCTAGGACTTTCCACTGTGCTTACTGTAAACAGCTAGCCTGAGGGATCAGAAGTGTGCACAGTGGAGGATGATGATCCTTTTGTACCTCTGTTCTGTGTTCTCAAAAAAACTGGGGGCTCACCTTCCCCAGGTGATATCCATCCAGCCCTGAAAACATTGCAAGCACTGGCTGTGATCAAAATTCTTCACAAATAGAACAAGTAGCATGGCTGATGGAGCTGTACATCTGCCAAGATAGTCTGGCAGACTCTAGTAGCAGAAAATAATATCAAACATACTATTTATTGTCATTTGGAAGTGAGCCAAAAACTTTAAAGTCACAACCTGATGTAAAATCATGCTCTACTCCTTGTCAGACATCATAAATGGACAACATGAGACAACATGGCAGAAAGGTTCTCTGAGGCAGGACCTGTGACCTGATGTTAGTCAGTAATCTTGTGTTCTCAGACCCTTTCATATCTCTATATTCCCTTCCAGTGTTATTTATGATCACCAACAACTCCACAGCTGAGATAGAAATATAAAGCTATACACTAGGCACAAAAACATCTTTCAAAATCTATTTCAGACATGCCCCTGAGTGGTCCTTTATATTAACTGTAAAATTCTATAATGTGAATATTATATATTGTATTAAAATTTCAGCCATGAGCTTGCCAAAAAAAAAAACAAAACCTCTGTCTGGAAGGAAAAAAATATCTCAAAAAAACCCCACTTCAATCAATTACTTACAATGTTCAATAGTTTCCCACAACAGGGAATAAGGTGAGACCAGCAGTTTCACTTCACCGATATCTCTCCAGCTATTAATTATCAATAATGGTTAGCCTACATCCAGATCACTACTAGAGATAAATAAAAGTGTACTAAAATATACACTGCAATCAACCCTCCATCATCATAGTAAGAAGCATTTTAAAAAAGAAATTAAAAAGGTAAATAGCACTTGGATTCTACCCGTGTGTGAAAGATTAAAAACACCATCTTCAGAGATGGCAGGATGCTGCCAGCACAGGATGCTTCATATAAAAATAGGCCTATATAGAGCATTTATAGGCTCTCCACTGGCTTAAATTTAGTGGGTTGAGTTGTCTCAGCTGTGTGTAGGGGGGAGTTATCTACATTCAAAAATAAAAAGTGCTAGTTGAGTTTGATTTTAATAGGTGACAAGCAGTATTCCAACTTCATCAAGGACAGCAAGGACTGCTTACAAAGTAATACTAACCACCATTTACAGTGATTTCTCCAGAGCACATCTGGGCTGCAGCAGGGAGGTAAAGAATTTTGTTGTGTTGTCCTTTCAGGCTGCTCTGCAGGCAGAGGATGCAGATGTTTGATTGGCACCTTCCCCCGGTCAGCATATTCAGCTAACTGTAAGGGATGAAAGACAGCTGGACCACTTGACTGGAAGGGAAGCAGGAACAAAATTGCAGTAGACCATTTTGTCTTTTAGGATGTGAAGGTTTTAGCCTCACATAAGAAGACTAAGTCTCCATTCACTGCTTAATTTTATTTCTATTGCTATATTTTACTTTAAAGTACTGAGCTTTTTTGCTGTGACTTTACAAGTCTGTTTCAAAGTCTGAACCTTGCTTCTTCTACTGTATTTGTTATTTTAAAAATCTTGAAAACATTTTCAACTAATGTTTTGAATAATTATTCCCCAAGATTTTTCATTCAGTAGCAATGTTTTACTTGACCTTTACAGCAATTCTTTACATACTACAGTGACAGGTTAACTTGAGTTTGTTCTCCTTCTGCAGAGGAAAAAATCAAGCACATGCTACTTGCAAATATTGGACTGATTCAGTATCAACTTTAATTCTTACTGGTAAGAGTAGCACCTAGATTAACTCTGATATCAAACCAAGGGAGAGAGGCAAGCTACCTAATCCAAACAGAGCACTGAGTCAATGCGGAGCTAAATTAATGGAGAAATCTATAAATTTTAAAATCACATGTAAAGGTCTCAATTTCCAATTGTAATACTCGTCCACCTGAAAACCAGATGGCCCACTGCTAAACTTGTGAAACCCTACTCAAAATCCTTAAGGGATCTTTCCTAGTTTCCATTGCTGTGTCTCATGAGGTTACATTAAAATGCAGCCCTGATTGCTGGTAAAAAAACTGTATTATCTGCAGACGTACTACACATAAGAACCAGCCATTGATCACATTTAACGCAGCATAATTCCGGGATATTCTAGAGCTGGTGGTGCTGAAACAGTATGAATGGCTATGCTACGAAAAATATTTGAGACACGGATAGGAATCTGTTCCTGCATTTCAGTAGTTGAATCAAATCTGCATATTTGGCTTAGAAACATAGAAGAGAACACTGAATTTTCTGTGTATTTGACTAGGAAAACATTTGTTCTGTTTTATAGGGAAAATACTTTAAAATTTTCTCCTTAATGCTTCTCAGTCTCCATCTGTAGATTTAAAATGATTTTAATCTGCTATTTTGGGAGTGGCTGATTGTGCTTTCATAAAAAATATAGGATTCATTAAGATAATTGTTCAATTTAAGATGTTACTGTGTGACACATTTTCTAGTTGTTTGAATTTTTTTGTTAATGAAGTTCCAAAACATTTTCCTGTTCAAGTGGGTTAATCTGTGATACCTGGAAAGAGGAAGGTGCAGATAGGCTGTTTTAATGTACAGGGAGTGCTGCCTTTAAGGATCTGAGGGAACTAGTAGACCCTCTCTGTAAGAAAACCAAGTGCAAGTCTCAGAAATCTCTTGAAGGCTGCTTCACACCTGGTAGACATTCAGTTCTGAAGGAAGGATTGTTCTCTCTCAGGCAAAATGCATCAAAAAGCAAGAATCATTGAATGCCTCCTGGGCTTACCCTAAGGAGGAAGACAGGGCTTTCATTTGGCAGGAAGATGGACAGAGATTTTCTATTGCTACTAGATTTGGCTTTTTCTGTGTTTTGATCACTTGATTGGATGGTTTTTGTTGTTTTGCAGGTTTTTTTGGATGGACTTTAAGATGCATTATGTGGAAGGACTTGCAATAGCTTCACAGCTACAGTGACAGTCATTTATTTTTCAAAGGAAGATGGAAGTGGTAGCAAAGTATGACCTGTGTCTGGCTAAGTTTTTATCCTGAGCCCAATCCACCTTTTTTGAGGTGAAGGGATGGTTCCCTGCTTTGCTCTGCAGTCTACTGTTGGGCTAAGGAGTTATTTCCCCAGTTCAGATACAACTGAGCATAAAAGGAGTTATGTGTGCAACCTCTGTAAGCTGGTACTGAGTACAGTACTGGGTACTGAGGCAGGACAAATACTCTTTATCTCTGTGTGTAGGAGCTCTAACGTTATCCAGAGGAGCTGTTTTCTCCCAGAGGCATTCAAAGCCAGAAGGATCTCAGGATGAAGACCTTAGGGTTGCTGCATCATGCATGTCTCCTCAGGTAATTTGGAGGGATGGATTTCTTAGACACTCTGGGGAGATTTCATTCAGAAACAGCCAAAAACCAGTCACTCAGATTTTTTGCAATTGCTCCACCAGAATGATTTCTCTGTACCAAAATAATTCATCTCTGTTCTCTGACACTGATTTCTGGTCTTCCAGACAAGGCTGGATTTATTTATGATGAAGGCTTTTATGGAATCATGATAAAACACAGCATTCTTGTGTGCTACATGGCATTTCTACCATCTGTATATTGTTGCCTGTTATTGAGTCAGTTTTCTTCTTTGTATGAAGAAATAGAGTTAAAAAAAAAAATCCACATGACTGGTATCAATGGGCTTTAGATAAAATCCTGTGGGCTATTAATTTTATCTAAAATGTGTATAATGTTTTATAATACAGAAGTAGGCAGCAAAATAAAATGAATACAAGACATGAGACCATTATATACTGCAGACTGTAATTTTTCATGCTAAAAGACTATTTTGTCAGAGTTATGTAGGAGAAATGCTGATATATACAGAAAAAAAACCTAACTGATCAGTCACTCCCCTGTCCTCTTTTTTCCTTTCTCTCTCTCTTATTTTTTTCTTTTTTTTTTTCTTATGTTGGCACTACATTTACATCCAGCGATGTAAAGAACCTGGCTTCACTTTTAGCCCTCTAAAAGTCCCTGTACTGCTCTTTTCATCTGGAGTCTCCTTGCATTATACAGATCTGTCATCTTCCCTGATCTGTAAAAACTTCACAAATTTCCAAGTAACCGTGTAAGTCTTGAGGAATGCTCTATGAAGGAAAAATTATGAGAACACAAGGATTACTTTGCTCTCAAGAGATGCCACTGTACTAAAATCAATCATATGAATTAAAGGCTTCTGACAAATAAATA
>JAWWMO010000096.1:22067828-22079595 GCA_035047845.1 Dendrocincla fuliginosa | reverse complement strand
ATGCAATAAAATTGCAATTTTAGGATGAAAATGCTGCAGACAAAATGAAAACTTCTCCACAATCGGATGATTTTAAATCCTGCTTTATTCAATATTAGACCTTTTAAATGTGACATCCAGTTGTAGGTACCGAGACAGTGTATGGCTTTGGGGGCACAATTTGCATTAAAATGAATACAATTTTTTTTGCAAATCTTAGTATAACTTAGTTAAGTTGCTTTGATTTCCTTTTGATATTACTTGTTCCACATTTTTAACTAAACAGTTCGTTGTGCTTACTTGGTAGTTTTTGTTTTATTACAGACACAACATATTTAACGGTTTGTTCAAATTCCAGCCCCGTTTTCTCTCTCAGCTTCTGTTATCTCTAAATTTATTTAGTTCTGCTTTCACTTCTGTTTTCTGGATTGTAACTATTTTATTGAGAGAAAGATACCTCTAGAGGCAAAAAGGTAAAATAACTGTTCTTGTCAGGGAATTCACTCTTTGCTCCCAAAGGCAAGGCTGAAGAAAAAAAATTCTAGAAATTCCTAAATTTCAGGACTGCCCTGATGACAATTAAGTAACATTAAGACTTCTGGCTCCGATGCAAACTGAATGAGTTTTTCTTGTGCTAGGAATTATTAATAATGATCCTTGTCCGCAGCAGTATATGAATAAAAGGAAGTTAAGCACAGCTATTGTAAGCAACATGGTTCCCATATAAACTAAGCTTCTTAGGTTTTTAATCAATCTTGTATCTTCCCATATGAACTAAGCTGCTTAATATTTTAATCAATCTTGTGAGTGTCATTGCACAGCATATCATTTTATCATGGGCACAAATCACTCACCCAAACACTTCAAGGAGTGTACCATTTTCCCTGAAACGTTGGACAGAAAGTAAAGTACAATAAACTCTTCATCAAGGGACCCTGAAGAAGTCTTCCTATCCATAAATTTCTGAGAAGCAGAGTCAGCAAATGTATCATATTTATCACATAAATTTAAAGTAATTTTATTGTCTAGTAAGTATTATTCTCGAAGACCAACATTCAAAAGAAAAATGCTGATTTAAAATGGCATGCCACTTCGTATTAGTTTATTTTCCATTTAAAATTTCAAAGTGGGGTAACCGAAAATCTCACAATATAGTAACTTCTTCCCCCCTACTGCTTACTTTGTGCATTCTATGCAATTTTATAGAACTGCTTTCAATGTTTCTACTTTCTAGTGAACTCTTAGCTCTTCTTATTAATCTCATTAATCTTTAGCAGATCCACAGAGCAAAAATAACTATTTAGTATTATAGAATAGTATTATATGTTTTTGAAATGAGCAGAGTCTTGAGGAGGTTTGGAAACTAAAAATCAATTTTAAAACCAACCAAAAAAAATAAAAGAAAAACAAGGCAAAACCAGTAGTTTTCAATATTTGTTTATTTTTCAAAATGTGTGCATAACTTAAACATACAAATATTCTTGATCCTTACCTGAAAGATGTAGTAGGAGAATAAATAGTTCTGAGCCTGAACTTAAAACATTCATTTCTTTCCTCATTTCTGTGCTACTCATGTAATCAATAATTTCATGAATCAGTAATTTCAAGATCAGTCACACACTTTATTGCTGCTATCCAAGATGAAACAATTTTTTCTCTGTATCTGTGTAGGGAGTAAAAGGAGTAATAAGAATCTGTGTCATGAAGCAGAGAGGTTCATAGGCTTATATATATACTTATATATATAAATATATATATATTATATATAGTATATATATATAAATATATAAATATAGTATATATATATAAATATATATATATACTTATATATACTTATATATACTGCAAAAGCACATAAAGATCTTAAAAATGCACAAGCCTGCTAAGAGATGTCTTGCTGCATAACAAGGATGGTTAAGTAAATGCATGTGAATCAAATTTCAACTGATCATAAAAAAAGGCTGAAACTGAATTAAATGTTCAGTTACACTGTCTCTGCCAGGACTTCCTCTTTAAAGTTGAAATGGATTTAAAGACAAAGCTACTCTTTTGCCAGTAATTTCAGAGAACATAAAAACCAAGATACAACAGAGGAAGGCACAAACAGAAACCATGAAAATATCATCTGGGATAGTACGTAATCAAGGTGTTGTTGGTGGGTTGGCTATACTTTGTCTTTCCTAGAGGTTTCCATTAAATGAAGAGTACACTAACTTCTGAGAAGATTCCATGAGAATTCTCCTGTGTAAATTGCTGGGGAGAAGTGCTGCATGATCACCCAGCTCAGTTATGTGTGCTCCCTTCTAGCTCACCCTTTTCTTGGGAGCAATCAGCTGTGTAGACCTCTCAGAAGGACAAAAGGCTGAGATAACTTTTTGCAACTTATATATTTCACTGCCAAATTTTAGAGCGTGGCTGTAGCATAGACTTCATTCTGAATATAGTTCATTTATTCTTCTAAAATTAACTGACTGCAAAAAGCCACAGGGAACACAAAGATGTCAGAAAAACTGGACCATGGAACCATAGAATGGTGCAAGTTGGAAAGGACCTTAAAGACCATCTACTTCCAAACACCTTCCACTTGGCCAAGTTGTTTTAAGTTCATCCAACCGGCTCTTGATCGCTTCCATGAACAGGACATTCTCATCTTCTCTGGGCAACCCAATTTCTGTGCCACACCACCCTCACAATAAAGAATTTCTTCCAAATATCTTGTCTAAACCTACCATATTTCTACTTCAAGCCATTAGCCTCACCCTAGCACTACAGACACTTATAAAAAGTCCAGCTTTCTTTTAGCCTGCTTTAAGCACTGAAAAGCCACAGTGAGAACTCCAGAGTCTTCTACTCTCCAGGCTGAACAACCTTAACTCTCTCAGCCTGTCTTCATAGGAGAGGTGGTCCAGCCCTCTGGTCATCTTCTTGACCCTCCTCTGGACTCACTCCAACGGGTCCACGTCCTTCCAATGTTGGGGGCCCCAGAACTGTATTCTTGGTAGAGTCTCATTAGAGCAGACAGGGGCAGAAACCTCCTCACCCTGCTGGCTATGCTGCTTTTGAGGCAGCCCAGGATAAGACGGACTTTCTGCTCTTTGAGGGCACATTGCTGGCTCATGTGCAGTTTTTCTCATCCAGCAACACCCTCAAGTCCTTCTTCTCAGGGGTGCTCTCAGTCCATTCTCTGCCCAGTCTATTTGTGTTTGGGATTTCCCTAACCCAGATGCAGCACCTTGCATCTGTTGAACTTCATGAGGTTTGCATGGGCCCATCTCTTAAGCTTGTCAAGGTCCTCCTGGATGTCATCCCTTCCCTCTAGCATGTCAACCACAGCACAGAGCTTGGTGTTGTCAGCAAACTTGCTGAGGGTAAACTTGATCCCTCTGTCCATGTCATTGACAAATAGCTTTGGAAACAACACTGATCCCTGTGGAACAACCCTCTTCACCGACCTCCAGTTCGACATTGAGCCATTGACAGCAACTCTGAGCGTGACCATCCAGATAATTTCTTATCCACCAAGTGGTCCATCTGTCAAATCCGTATCTCTCTAGTTTACATACAAGGATGCTGTATGGGACAGTATCAAATGCTTTGCATGACTCCAAGTAGGTGACATCAATCTTTCTTCCCTCGTCCATCAGTGTAACCCTGTCATAGAAGGTCACCAAATTCATCAGGCACAATTTGCCCACAGTGAAGCCATGTTGGCTGTCACCAGCCATCTCTGTTTTTCATCTGCCTTAGCACAATTCCCAGGAGGATCTACTCCATAACTTTGCCAGGCACAGAGGTGAGACTGATCTGTTTGTAGTTCCCTGGGCCTTCCATTTTATGCTTTTTAAAAATGGTGGTTGTTTCCCCTATTCCAGTGAATGAGAACAGCACCAGATTTACTTCTTTTAGCAGTCATTTATAAGTGAATGGGGGATTTGAAATACTGGATTTTCAGCAGGAGACACTTAGGTTGTTATGGAACTCTAAACTCCATTGTTTTGTGGTGTGTGCCAAAACTGCCAGGCAATAATTCCTAGAGTATATCTTCACATTTGCCTTATAGCTAATTAAAAAAAAATCAAATGCATTTGTTGCATATGTAGTATATTTATTTCTTGTGTACTGTATTGCTGTACTGTATCCAAAACAGCATATAAACCAGCTTTTTCCCCACGTCATATACTCTACAATAGTTTTACTATGAATATCTTTACATCATACATAATCTGAATAGTCCATTCCAAATGTGCAGCCACTAACAACTGTAGATATAGCACTTAGAGAAGTGCTTTAATGCAGTTGGCAGTGTTTGGTCATCAGTTGGGCTTGATGTTCTTCACGGTCTTTTTGGACCAAAATGATTCTACGGATCTATGATATCTTCAAATTTTACTGTTACTAAAGAGCAATTAAGAATGTCATATTCCAAAAAGAGCTTCAGGTTTGATCTTTAAGACTGTTCTAAGTGAAACATTGCAGCAATAAGTATTTCCAGGCAGATATTTCTCTTGGTCTGGAAAAGATGGTATACTGCACAAAGCAGGCTGGTCTCTAGCGAAGTAACGAGATCCCAAGATGGGTCCTTCTTGGAAGAGGCCATTAGCTCTTAGCAGCTATTCTGATTAAAGTCTGCCAACATAAAAGTCCTAGTGGAGAAAGACCATCCTGACAGTGAACTTTAACAGAGATATTTTAAGAGTTCCAGAAATCGTTTACTCAGAAGACAGGTAATTAATCAGTAATTTAAAACATGCTTGAGAAAGACCTTTTATTAGTCAAATTCTGTATGCTGGATGCCCAGAAAATAAGTGAAATTTAATTTATTCCTCCTTAAGGCTTGAGTTCTAAAATGATATAGCTGTATCAAACTGTAGCAGTATTAGCTACTATAAATCAGTTTATTCAGGTACAGAGGTGACTTTTCAGGACTCTGAAGTTAAGTAATGATTATGGCACAAGTAAAAAACATGTGTTCCATGTAGCTTAAAATGTTCCATGTTAACTGCACTAGTGGCCAAGAACTGGTTGACTCTTATTTCCTGGTGGAAACTGTTTTGTGGTGAATTAGGAGAAAGGTGTTTCATTTCAACAAGGTGGTAAAGCCTGAAAAAAAAAAAAAATTAAACATCTGCAAATATCTTTAAAATGCTATCCTTACTAGAAGTCATAGCTTTAGGCAAATCTGTCTGGGGGAATCCCCTAATTCAGAGGGAATTCCCTAACTTACGAGGAATCACATCACTCATTCTTGAGTACCTAGGACATCTGTGTAATTGATCTCCTATTCATTTCAGCTGAACTGAAGGTCTAGGGCTAAATCCTGGACTCCTAAAAGGAATGATCTGAACATGAGAAACTTCTGACAAGTGCCTTGGTACTAAAGGACAAGGAGGTGTGCAGTGCTATAACTGTTTTTAATTATTATTTGTTTAATGGAGGTGATGGAAGCTGTAGGTCAGGATATCAGTATCCATTGGAGGAAAGAGACAGAATCTCGTTTAAACAGTAATTGGTAGACAGATAGGTAAGAGTGTTATAATGATGCTGAGTGTGTGTGTGTGTGTGTGTGTGTGTGTGTGTGTATTTATATATATATATGATTTAATTATATTAAAAATACAGAGTTTGCTGCAGAAGTGACTTATAATGTGGACAAGAAAATCTGACACATATGTTCTGTCTAGGTTTAGGCCAAAAATCAGTCAGTCACTATACTCATAAAAGGCCCTTTCATAGTCCCAGATGGAATAGAAAAGAAGGGAGAAATGGAAAATGGAGATAGAAATGGAAATGGAAATAGAAATGGAAATGGAAATTTAGTGGGTATGAAACAGAAGTCATCCTCAAGCCACTGAATGAATCCATAGTGTTTATGACTCTTGAACAGAGTAAGAAAGACAGAAAGGATACAGTAGAAAAGCATACAGTAGAAAAGCTGTAAACAGAAGTGATAAAGATAATCAAAGACATAACATGGTTTCTTACAAGAACTAGACAAAATGTAAAACACAATCAGGAAGATAATTAGCCACTGGAAGACCTCCTGAGAACTAAGGTTAGCCTTGAATCTCTGACTCAATTTTTCAATCAGGGGAGTGCATTTCCACTATATTTTAGAAACATAACAGCATTTAACACAAGTATTTTCATTCCCCCCAATGAGATCTCAACCGACAAATAAAAGTATTTGCTGTGTCCACTATTGATTTGAGAACTTTGTCAAGATATTTGAGTTAATGCTCATCATCTCATTGTCTGAATCATTTTGATCTAATAGCTGTAATTGAAAAAAAAAATTAAAATTAATAATTTATCTTAGATTTTGCCTTTACTCACAGAAGGCTCTTAGCCTGTGGTCTCTATGCAGATTTTTTGGTTTACTATATTTTTTAATTATCTTTTCTGTAATTGCTTTAAAAGAGGAGAAAAAAAATTCAAAACTTCTGTTGCATTTAATAGTGGGCTCAAATTACATCTTTCTCTATATCAATATGTCTTATAACGAGGTTTCCATATCAAGCTCCCTTAGATAGTTTCCAAAATTATTGTACATATGAATTAGCACACAAAAGTACTTGCATGAATGCCTGAAGAATCCAAATCTAAAAAAAAAAAAATTAAAAAAATTAAAAAATATGCAAATAATGTGAGATTTGTAATGTATGGCTTGAGAAAAGGATAGTACAGCATGGGATTTTCTGCAGAGGATCAACATCTAGTTTCTTGTCTGTGATGTTTCTCAAAGTTTCTTCAAAAGTAGAGCTTGTGTCAAGATGCATAAATCAGCTCCAGAAAACCCTTGGTGGTGTGACTATCATTAGGTTTAAGATATAGAAAAAATATCTGTTCTGACTTTGTTCTGACACTTCCCAAGGACTATAAAGAGTATTTTGTCTTTCTTTTCTTTCAAGCACATCCTGCCTCCTTTCCTATGCCCCACCCCTTTTCCCTACCCTCAGTATTTTCTGTGATAAATCACCCTCTGTCACTGATCCCCTTAAAGCTCCTCAGAGGGAAAAAATTCCTCTCAAAGTTGTGAAGGAGAGGTTTAATTCTATTCAACATCCCTTCTCCAAAACTTAGCCTCATCAAAATGTTTTGCTACTCATCAGCGGAAAGTCCCTGGGGTAGGCTGTAAAGGGAATTGCTCTTCTGTAAGTAACAGGGGACAAGCAGCAGCTAACCTTCATAAATGAATTCAAGCTGTCTTCATCAGTTCTTCTTTCTGAGTTTGGAAATGGTGAGCATTTTTAATACAGTTTAAAAAAAAAAAAAAAAAGAAAGAAAGGTATCAGAAGTTTAAGCCCTTTAATCAAATTAAAAACTGTAGGATAAAAGAGACAGAGGTAGAGAGAATGGAACAGTTAAATAAGGGTACACATAAGAACAGTTATTTCATAAGACTAGTCCTCTGCCATGGGTCAAGGCTGCAGCACTTAGAAGACATATAATGCATCATACACAGATGCTACTGATCACTCAAAATACCCCAAAAATACAACACAGTAACAAGCACAGCCTCACCAACTTGTAACAACTGTCACTGACTCAGGATATTTTTCTGACTGATGTGAGACACTTTTTTCAGGTAATTTTTTCACTGACAATTTTATCTTGTGCTACAGCAGATTGTCTGCAGACTGCAGGTGCTAAAGCATTTCAGCATTGGAGACATATGCAAAGGTTGCTAGATCAGCTGCATCATCATTTACAAGCTAAATAGGCTGAAGAAAATGTGTCTTCTGCTCTCTGAGGCTTGGGTGGCTTTTTACAACTGCCCTCTGGTGAAGTTGTAGCTTTAGGATGAATGACACAGGTGTTCTCTGAATGCATAAGTTTATCTAATCTGAAGCAGTCAGAAATTATCAATTTTAATATTATTACATGGCCAATATTGTAACTGTTGAAACTACCGACTGAACGCAATTTTTTTACTCTAAATTCCCCTTCTTTTTACTCTTTTGCTAATATATGGCAGGCCAACGCCAGGACAGATTCACAGCTGGAGCTTTCTTTTGATCAGCATAGGACCCATTTTAAGTGTGCACCCTTTGCCATACAGTAGATTTCATAGATTATAGGGTCATAGAGTCATACAATGGTTTGGCCAGAAAGGGACCTTAAAGATGCTTCTCACTCCCCCCTGTTGTGGGCACAATACCCTTCTCTAGACCAGGTAGCTCAGAGCTACACTCAACCTGGCCTTGACTGAAGTTTTCCAGCATTCAGCATAGTAATAAAGTAATTGATCACAGTCCAAGGTTTGAATATTGTATGCATAATTATATTCCTCTTTACTTATTTTCTAGGTTAATTAACACATTTTCCCCTTGCTTTTAATTTGGAACCATTTATTTTTAAGAGTTCTTGCAGAGTACTAACTATGTTCTTTGACCCTGTAACCTGAAATACTTTTGCTATACCTCCATGTATGTTTATAGTCTCTGAAATAAACACTGCTATTACAGCCAGGTGTACTTTTTGGGATCTCATTTATTTTTTAAAAAAATGAGTTTTGAGCTTGCCCAGGCATATTCTTGAAAATAAAACAAGTAGTTGTAGGAAAGTGGAAAAGGAGAGAAAGAGTAGGAAGAGGAAAAGGGAGAAAAGGGTTTGGGTCTGGGTTTTGATTTGTTTGTTTGTTCTTTTAATATTCCTAATGAAAATGTTCTGAGTTTTCATTAAAAACAAAAACCAACCAAACTTTGCTTTAGAATGTTCTGATATGCACTTTCTATGTTTTAAAGAGCAAATAATTCCCTAAATAAAAATATTTGACTCTGAATCTAATCAGTTTCTTAGTGGATCAGAAAATACATTCTTTTATGTCACTTAGCCAAGGAAAATGTAACTTGAGGAGGAATAAAAAGTAATTCTTCAGACAGGTCAGAGAAGGGGAAACTCAGTTATTTTCACTTGTTTGGCTGCTAGCATTTTAGGAACACTATTCTTCTGTATTAAATCTTATATATCTATGCTACAGAGAGCATGTTTACAAAGCAGTCTGATTTTTTTCTTCCTTTCAATTAACCCTTGTGCCATAGAAGTTTCCAGTAATCATTTTTCCACTTTCTTGTTTGATCTTCTTACTCTCCACAGGATTGATCTTTTCCCTTTGTCATAAAAAGTGCCTTCTGCAGCATGTCTCCTCTTGGTCAGCATGAATCTGCAAAAGCAATTTCTCTCACTTTTCTGGTCAGTTTTTTGTAATAGCCTCTCTGTCTTCCCTTTCATCTTGTTTTGGGATAAAAGGTCTCTTCTTTCCAAAGTCCTGGGAGCTGAGGCAGACAGAGAGCTTCTTTTCATGGATCCTTTCTAGAACTCTTGCACATTTCTGCATGACAGCTTTCCAGAGATACCTGCTAGTTTCCATCTTTCACTGAATGTGTGTTTTCCTTCTGCATCTGAGTGAGCAGAGAGGTTCTGCTCTTGTCACAATGGAGAGCCTTTAAGATGTAGGGGCAGCAGCATGATGGGAGGCTTCCCAGGGAGCTTATTATAGATGCAGGATTTTATTAATAAAGTTTTTGAGCAATACAGAATCATGAGTAACAACAACCGATCTGAATATACACGATACTGTGTGAAATATACACTGTTGAGATTTATAGAATGATCTGCTGCTATCACTTTTTCCAAGCACATCAGCATCAAGAGCTCAAGTCTCAAGTCTGGGAGATTACACCATATACTAAGCTTTGGGCAAAATCAAAATTTTAAGTAACATAAAAATCCTTTGATTATTAACAGGGCTCTGGTACAGCACATGAGGAAAACATCATTAAGGGTGAATGATGCAATGAGGTCTGGGTATCGCAGTGGCAACCAGTGTTTTACTTGTGCAAGCAGTGCAACACAAGTCACAGCTGTCAGGGTGAAGCTACATTGAATCAGTAACTATGCAAGCATGAAACACAGGATGGGCAAACATTCTTCATTTCCAAGAGCAAGTCAAAGACTGACCTTATGAAATCAAAAAAAACCATCTTATTTTAAATGGAATTAATAACACAGAAAAATATTGAGGTAAAGCAGTGATATGGTTAAAAATTCTTATGGTTCCTACAGTGAACAGCAATGCTGATCTTAGTTACTGATTAAAAAAACTTCATAGAAAATATTTTTCTGATCAAAAGTCTGGCAAATTGTGTCTGACAACACTGGCTTTTTCCCTTCTATTTTTATACCTAATCTCTTCCTGTTCTTTCAGATGCAAGGAACAACATTGGTGCTCTCTGCTCTGCAGAGCATTGGGCTTTTTAAAGTGCACATCATGCACCATTTTAATTTCTGACACTGGATTTAGCCTTGCAATTGTGCTTTAGAGGAGATGGAAAAAACCGAGTTCAGTGGCAATAAAGAACCACATAACATAGTGAAAGTTGCCAATTTTCTTACATTAACAAACCCTAACAACATTCTTTGTTTCCTATTTATTTTGCTTCGAGAATGTGTCATTTAATGGGAGACACTTGTATCATACCAATTCCATATCTCATCTCACTGTGTACATTTATATCACCAGTAAGATGAAAGCATGATGGATGAAAAAGCGGAAGCGAATGAAGGTTCTGGGAGTAGGAAAATCAAAGCTTAAATCCAGCCTAAGCTATTTGTGAATTATTTTCACAGGCATTTCACCATAAAACTCTTGCTAACTTAAGGACAAGTACCAGCAGTTCTTTAGCTGGTGCGGTACTTTAATTTCATTTCTCTTTGATTATATCACAGCACTACCATGTGTCTTTAATAAAAGAAAAATCTTTGTTCTCCTCAGCCACCTGCAAGAGCATGTAATTTCCTGCTGCCTTCACAGTGCTCAAAAATAAAACAGTATCTTTTACCTTCTCGTTAAAGCTCTTTAATAAAGATTGGATACTGTTTATCAATGTCTCCTGCTGGTTCCTACGCACAAGCGATATTATTTCTCTGCAAGATGCCTGCCACGCTCACAGGAACCTTACTTATGTGTAAAATGGCTGACAAAGGATGTGGCTTCAGAAGTGGCATTTGCTGCCTTGGAGCACATTTTGCAGAATATGCATGCTGAGAAATCCTTCCTAAATTTCCGACTTCCATAATTCTGGGCTGAGCGGGAGGTTTATCTCTCCTTAAAATGAGAAATGTGTCACTGACTGAGACATTTCCGTTTGTTCCTTTAAACATTGAATTAAGGTCATGATCTTAAAAAAGGTGTTAATAAAGTAACTACATAATAGAGATGGGAGCTTAAATAATGCAGGGACTTTGTAGCTGGAAATCAGTTTTGCACTCAGCACTAGCAGCCACAGATTCGATGGGGGGAAAAAAAGGTATGAAATTTAAAGCAAATCTTCAGAGCATGTAACTTCAATTGTAATATTAAAGGGAAATGGAGCAGACAACACTACAGACAATGAGAGCTTAGCTGTTCCTCCTTTGTCTCTATGCTCTGCTTGCTCCTGGTGTTAAATAATCATCAGTATGGTGGATGTAATATATTGGAGTAAAAGAGGTCAGTTTAACTTTAAACCCTACAGCAGATATTATTTGAAATTATGTGGTGGGAGTGTGCCACTTTGCACACAGATGTGGAAAGGGATTTTGGACCACTATATACCTCATGGTAAAAAGTGTAGCTACTTACATAAGAAGCAACTCTTTCAGAAACACTGGAAAATCCTGAAATAAATGTGCTGCTATTCAGACATCTTGAGGTTATGGCATAAAAAACCCGAAACCTGAACAGCAATTAAAAAAAAATTAATTAATTAATTGGGTAAGACACATTTTCTCGTCTCAGACCATCAAA
>JAWWMO010000096.1:22053758-22066967 GCA_035047845.1 Dendrocincla fuliginosa | reverse complement strand
AACAAAACAAAAAACAAAAAACAAAACAAAACAAAAAAACAACAAAAAACAACCAAAAGAAAAAAAAAACAATCCAGTGCTCAGCAGTCTAACGTTATATACAGGGCAACTTTGGCCACTTGTTTGGACTTAATGTCACAATTTTCAAAGTCAGAAATTGTAGATTTAAATCCCAGAGTCTGAACAATAGCTCCTGTCCAAAACAGGTGATGTAGCAGTGCATCTTGACTCCATAAGAGGAGATGCACGAAGATTTGCCCAGGGAGACATCATAAGCCATTAACATGTGATGGACTCGGGTTAGACAGAAGATGAGCATGGGTAACTTTGCAGTGGGACCACACTACCGATGACTTGATCAGGAAAAATTAGATGTCTTCTTCCAACAACTGGAAGAAACCTGACTTTGACAGATCTCTGTCTTTAGGAGTGACCTGATCACCCTAGTATCTTCAGGAAGGGTAATAGAGCATGGAACAAGCAATCCAGGAGGTGGCAGAATCCAAGGTTCTGAGAAGGAAGAAAGAGGGAAAAATAAAAAAAAAGTTAGGACTTATCCTCAGCAGCAATTTAATTAGTTCAGGAAATATTTAAACAAACTTCCTAGTTGCAAATTCATTGTGTGTCACAGGATGTATCCACAAGTGCGTTTTGAGGCAACTCTTGATTATCTTTGAAAACTCATGGTGAACAGGGAGAAAGAAAATATACTCTTGTCTCCAGAAAGGAAAAACAGGAAGAGAAGGAGGAAATGGAACATGTTGTCTCTGAGGGTTGTGATCAGTTGCACAGAAACTGCATCTGGAGGACCAGCAACAATGGTTTACCCCAGTAGTCAAAAAGTCCACTAGGTTCAATACTGTTTTACATCTTTTCCAGTGACCAGGATGCCAGGATGGACAACACTCTTAACAAGTCTCAAGATGACTCAAAATGAGAAGGAGTGGCTGATAGCCTGGATGGATGTGCTGCCTTCCAGAGGGACTTGGATAGACTGGAGAAATGGACCAACAGGAACCTGAAGTCCATATTCTTGGAAATACCAAGTTCTGCACCCAAGAAGGAATGACCCTAGCTGTCAATGCACACTGAGAGCCAACTAGTTGAGAAATAGTATGACAGAAATGGACTTAGGGTTCTTTTTTTCTTTTTTCATGAGTCAGAAATATGCTCTTGTATGAAAGAAGCCCCAGTGGTATTCTGGGCTGCATCAGGAGACCCATTATAAGCAGATCAGAGGAGGTGATCCTTCCCATCTGCTTAACCTTTGGTGAGGCAATTCTAGAGTGCTGAGTCCAGTTCTGGTCTCCCCAGCATTAGGGAGACAAGGATATATAGGAGTGGTCTAGCAGATAGCCACAAGAGAGATAGGGGACTGAAGTATGTCTTACACAAGTTGAGAAAGAGAGCTGAGGTTGGACAAAAGATGCATATTTTACCCATGTGTATAAATATCTGATAGTAGGGCATGGTAGTCAGCACCAGATGATTTCTGGAGGTGCCTGCCAGTCTCAACAAATTGGTTATTGTGTGGTTCTGTGAATATGTACTGCCACTTGCTGTATTTATGTAAGATGTTAAAATAAAATTGCTCAGAACTTTTAAAAATTTTTAAATGGTCCCTTTTTTCTTGTAGATATGGTGTTTCTTAGCTGAAGAATGACTCAGCACTTATTTACATCACAAGGAGCATGTCTATTTGTTTAAAAGGAACTGCAACCAAACCCTTTAAGGATTTATAAACTTCCAAAGTTTATAAAGTTACTTTATTTGCTTTAAAGTTATTCAAATTAGCAGTTTCTTATTACCTGCAGTAACTTCAAACATTTGAAGCTTGAAAAGTTACTGTTTACACACAATTATATGTTGATTCTTTGGTGAATTTTAAAAGCAGCTGATAATAACAGTGACAAGTAATCATCGCAAAAACTATTTACCCAAGAGGACCCTGATCACAGAATCACAGAATCATTTAGGTTGGAAAAGACTTCCAGGATCACCACATCCAACCTTTAACTGTGTACCATCTTCTCAATTAGACCACAGCACTAAGTGCCACACCCAGTTGTTTACTGAAAATCTCCAAGGATAGTAACACCACCACTTCCCTGGGCAGTCCATTCCAAATCTTAGCAACCCTGTCCATGACAAAATTTTTCCTGATATCCAGCCTGAAACTCTTTTGGTGCAGCTTGGGGCTATGTCCTCTTTGAGATGCCAGATACCTGGGAGAAGAGCTGACCTCCACCTTGCTACAACATCCTTTCAGGTAGTTTTAGAGACCCTCCTTTTCTCCAGGCTAAACAACCCCAGATCCCTCAGTTGCCTCTTATAAGAATTTCTAGACCCTTAAGCAGTTTTGCAGCCCTTCTCTCAACATGCTTCAGCACCTCAATGTCCTTCTCATAGTGAGGGGTCTAGAACAGGATGCAGGAACTGAGGTACAGCCTCACCAGTGCCAAGTACAGGGGAAAAATCACATGTCTTGCTGGACTCACTACTGCTGATACAATCCAGGATGCCATTGGCCTTCCTGTCCACCTGGGCACATGGCTGACACGTTCAACCACTGTTAACCAGCATGGCCAGATCCTTCTCTGCTGGGCAGCTTTCCAACCACTCTTCACCCAGCATGTAGTGCTGCCTGGAGTTGTTGTGACCAAAGGTTATGACCCAGCACTTCACCTTGTTGAACTTCATACCATTGGTCTCAGCCCATCAATCCAGCCCCACCACAGAGCCTTGCTGCCCTCCAGCAGATCAACACTCCCACCCAACTTAGCCTTGTTCACAAACTTCCTGAGGGTGTGCTCAATTCCCTCATCCAAATGATCAATAAAGATATTAAACAGGACTGGTCCCCATACTGAGTTTTGGGCAACACCACTAGTGACTGTCTACCAACTGAACATAACATCATTCACCACCGCTCTCTGGGCCTGGTCATCCAGCTGGTTTTTAACCCAGGAAAGTGTGTACCTGTCCAAGCCATAGGCTGCCAGCTTTTCTAGGAGAATGCCATAAGGGACAGTAACAAAGGCTTTACCGATGGTTAGAAAACATAAAACCATGCAGAATGTGATTGCTCTGAGTTTTGCTTTGGACAGTTGAAGGCAATGTTTGCCCTCACTTTTTTTGTTTGTATCATGAAACTGGCCTTAATTTTGGTACCAAGATTTCCAACTACAAAGTTATATTATTTTGGTCCTATGCCTGTGCTCTGAAAAGAGTGGAGCATTCTTTCCCTCTTTCCTGAAAATCACTCTTCTTCCAAAGAAGAGCCCACTCAGGCTGTTTTTTCAAGTCTGTCTCATTTTTGAAAGAAATGAGAATAAGAAGCATTTATCTTCCTAGAGTCTTCCCTAAATGTGGCTGAGAATGGGTAGAATATAATTCCCAATTGCAGTAGGGCCAGGTGCTCTGGGCAGCTCGTGAAGAAACACTGCTGTAATGTGTTGGATCCCACCATGAGTTAAAACTAAACAGTTGTAGGGGTGAAAATGCCATGCACTGCCTATACTAATGTCCTCATAGCTCCTGCCCATATCTTCATTTTCTCTGTCAAAGGCAGATTAAAAATCAGTCTGCAGAAAAAAGCATTTTTACAGTCACTGAAATGGCTGCAGCAGTCCCACAAATGCAAAGAAAATACCATGGCCAATGCATTGGTATGTGTTCCTCCTTGACCTAGATCAAGCACAGCATTTTGGGATCCAGTAACTCCTTCACAGTCAGAAAAGCAACTTCATAACAAGTGAGAAGTTCCACCTGGCTCTGGCAAACCAAAATCTTTTGTACATTATAAGGCTGTTGAGGAATAACTAAATCATGTCCTGAATGCCCACAGCATTTTTAATTAATGTTTGGGTTTTTTTTAATTCTGTGATCCCATACAAATGTAAGATTGCATTAATAACATTTAGCATTTACTGACATTTCCTATTTGTTTCCTAAGAGCCTCAAATTACATACAGATTTATCCACACTAAATGCAGGACTTTTCTGAGTACACTACTACTTTCTTGTTTATAAAATCCTTGAGAGCTGATTGTTCATTACTGTGTTAAAATTATGAGGGAAAAAAGAGTCTTTTCTTTTGGGCTGTAAGATATTTCTGTCCTTCAAGCAGATCAGTTGCTGCTGCATGTGCTGTTTATAGGCCATATCCACCATATTCATTCTGGGAATAAACAGGTCCATTGCTTAGTTGCTTTCCATTATGTACATACGGATTCTCCTGCACATCCTTGTATATTGCTTTCTCATTTTCCTATATGTATTTAAAATACATTATTTCCCTCAAGACTCATTTTCATCTGGTTGTTTACAGAAAACTAGCAGCTCTTGGGTGGGAAAGAAACATATTACATGAAGTCAGTTCATGACAAAGAATCAGAGATCATATTTTCCCTTTTTTTTACCTCCAGACCTCACTGATTTGTGCTTCTTCCCCATGTACTGCTTAGAGAAAGTAAGTGTCTTTTTATTACATGCGTGTGCAGAGCTGATCATACAACTCTCCTATTACGGCATCCTGTCCTACCTTATATTTAAAAAAGAACAGGTAATGAAACAGCATGTTTCAGGGTTCTTCTCAATAAGAGGCAAGGCAAGAGTAGGTTTGCATTGGACAAAATTTACTACAGTGGATGTATGAAAGCACAAACAGCACTGAAACATTTGCCTGATTCACATGGTATTATCAATTACTCTGCACTGCAAGACTGACCTCTACTCCTTTCAGTTACTGACATGGTGTGTTACAGACTGTGGTAGCATGACAAGCAAAACAGTTTTATGGCCAACTACACCACAGAGCAGGATAGTTAGCAGACTAGCATAGGTTTGCATTTAGCTCTTTTGTTGAGGACCAAACTAGCAAGGATGAGCTAGTTTCACTGCAAAACTGTCCACCTACTCAAAATGTCTGAAGAGCTAAAATATAAATTTGAATTGCTAAACAGGCCCAGGAGCTGCTCCAAATTCCAGGCACAAATCCTGCCAAATAGCCCACTCTTGGTATTGCAGGACACACAAACACGTGAGCTCTCCAGGTGTCGCTGCTCAGCCTCATACCTCAGAGCTGCACAGTACTACAGATCCCAATGCACCATTAAGAAACATGGGATTCAAGTTTCTGTCCTCAATTTGAGCTATACAAAAACCATTCTACAGCTCAGAGGGCTGACAAGGACAGTCATGGACTACTAAGGCACTACTAAGAAACTGGTTTGATTGTCTTCCTTTCTGTTCAGATCCGGACTGCAAGATGCAAGCAGAAAAAATGGTCACTTTTGAATGCACCAGCTGATGTGTGGTAACAAATGCTAAAGCAAAACCAAACAAATAAAGTTGAAACATTATATGAGAAATTTAAGGTGAGAATGACTGAAACGTCAGCAGATGTGTCCTAGAAGCATTGAAATTAATCCTAAAGCAGATTGTGTTCTTCACCTTGCCAAAACTGCTAACTTATAATAGTTTATTAATAAATTTTCAAAAATCTGGGATACCATGTTGAGGTATACCATATATCTCAACTCCTTGTCTTCCCTGTCACTCATGTGTGATCCTCACTTTGTTAATGGCTTTCCCAGCCAGGATTCTCATATCTTAGACTGACCTCTCTGATGCATGTCTGCATTCAAGGACTTGATGGATGCAAATCCCATCTTGCCCTTGATCTTAGAAGAACATCAGCAGGCAGAGTCACCATTGAACCTGTTGGTTACTTCTTCCAAACTAAATGGCCGTCTTGCCTGGCCTTTCCACCTCTACCTGAGCATCTTCACATCCCCAGCTTCTTTCCCACCACCTCAGGAGGCCCAAACAATGACATAGTGGTGCAAGCCAGGTATAACACAAAGTCAAGGAAAATATAAAAAGAATTCTTGATCCCTGTCAGATTGTATACTGGGGCTATAATGCAGAAGAGTGAACCCTCCTCCAGTGCAGCAGGGGAGGGATAGATACTCTGGGTAACTCCTACCAGAGATACTACTTCAAAATGGCTATTTCAGACTGCTGAAGAACCTCATAACACAGTGCCAATTTTGAAAATTTTATGGAGCTTACTGGTAGTCTGAACAGGTATCTAAACAATTTAAAAAAAAATCCCACAGTCTTCGAGATCATGAAGTAATCAGTATAGAAATATGAGTGAGGGAATTACTAACTTAGAATTCACTGAAGGTTTCCAGTTGTATGCATTAAGTGAAGCCTGGGGCCTTTCCAGTAAGGATAAAAGGGAATACTGAATGATTACCCTTCCCTGACTGAGTCAGGCACCCTGTGGAACAGCTTGTGTGCTGTTATGTAAGAAAGTATGGCAAGGTAATGCATATGCATGTGCACAAAGAGGGTGAATGCAAATATTAGGGACAAACTTTATTGGGATAGTTCCTCATTTTATGAACACCAGACTTTACAACCTTAGTGGTCTTTCAGTGTTAGTTTGAGATAAGTAAGTACATTTATGGGTTCAAGACTATTGTTTGGAACTCTGAACATGGTAGTAAGCAAAAACTACTAAAATTTTCTTTTTTATATTAGAAAACTGATTCACTAAAACATCGAGGTAGTAATATCTCAGTGTGGTTCACTAATTCAGGTGAGTGTTGTTCTTGCTGCCTTCGAGATGGGAAAACTAAAACTTGTGAGATTTTCATACATCTGTCTAGTTCTGAAAGGACAAGTACAGTTAGGAATAAATATATCTGTTTCAAATCCAGACCTCAAGGAACTATTCCTTCTGCAGGTGATGGCTGGATCCCTAGCTTTCTTTTTACTCTAAAGAATGAAATCTTCATTAGTGAGCAACTTTCCTTTTCCTACCCAGAACGTATCTTTTCTCATAACACTGAAAAAATTTTCTTGAGAATGTTGAGCTGGATTAATTAATTTAACTTGAAATTAATTTTAAAGTGCATCAATTTGGAAGTGCTCATCATCTTATCCTACCACTTGGTTTCATATTTTTTACGGGGCAACAACTATGATTCTATGAAGGGCATATTTTGGTGTCATTGTCTTATTTCCCACAGTCATTCATAGATTAACTGCTTGTCGGAATGAGCATGCTAGGACTATCTCTTGTTGACAGCAAAATCTTGATGAGTCTGTGCCAATGAATTGGTTTCCTTCAGCAGAAAGTAAGAAATAATACAAAATGAGTTTTGGAGCCTCCTATCTGGAACATTGTCATTTCTGAGACAACACACTGGCAACAGCCACCAATATCAGCTAGTGCAGCACACTGTAATTCTTTTTTAAGAGTACTTACAGCATATTTATGAAACATTTATTCCTTAAACTTAGTCATATTTCTTCTCAACATCAATTGTATTCTAACACAATTTTTTTGTCCTATGACTTTTTCCCCTAAAGAAATTCTTATGTGTTGGCATCTGTTTTCATGCTGCTTTAGTTTGAAAAGCTGAACTACTGAGTATAAAGACCACACCACACAATGACTGATGGAGGGAGCATAAAAAGGAATATGCATGATAATGAATGCAGGCTGATGGGAAACTGAGCTGAAATCTCACCAGGTGAAAAAGGAACAATTTGCTACTGGGGATTTCAGATGAGGTCTTCTCTTGCAGGAAACTTGTGACAAAATCAAAGAGAGTGCCCTGTTTAATATTTGTACTGTGGCCTCAAGCCACAAGTCATTGTTTGCATATATAAAACTGAAAAGACAAAAAGAGGATACTGCCGATGAAATACCTGCAATTATCTGGCACACAGCAATATGTCCTATTCTCATTGGCAGGAAATACGACATTCCACACTCAAGGATTTGACATTATGCTATTCTTTCTCTCTGACTCTGTCTCTTTTTCTCTTTCCATGAAACTGCTTCTCCCTCTCCTTATTTCTTTTGTTTCTTCCCTTCTAGTAGTCTCTTGATACTTACTCTTCCTGTTTAGATTTATTACAGTGTCAATATCCAACTGTAAATGAAAAATATGTAGAAAATAATTTGTCTTGGCCCTATCGCTAGTCTGCAGAGCTTCTATTGTTTGCCTGATTTGTTATTATAGTTAATTGTATTACTACTTAGGCCAGCTAATGCAGCACAAAAGCAAAAAGAAATGGTAGTAATGAGAAGCTTTTAGAGGCAATATTTAAGCAATAATGACCCCTGAGTCAAACATTTTCTGGCAGCTAATGACTGGCTGGAAGAGCAAAAGGTCTAAGATAAACCCAGGGGCTCTTAACGCAACTCACCATTAGCTGCCAGGAAATGCTTGACTTAGAGATCACTAATGCTATTATACATCATAGAAACATAAAGAAAACCTAATTGCTTTCCTACATGTTAGAAAGCTAAAAACTGAACGTCAACTTGCCGTGGATTGTTTTCCACACTTGTGTTTTCCTAGGTGTTAATCACCAATGTAGTTATCAAAATAGAAACTGAAAATAATTCATTTGGAGTCAGTAACATTATTTTGTGCTGATTGTTCCCTTTTAGGTGTAATTCCAGGTAAATCCTTTTTGCACCACACTAAATCATTATATATATATTTAAATCATCATAAACTTGAAGATTAACTATCAGTTCAGTGGGATCTCAAAAGAAAGGTGTTATATTGACTGTAGACTGCTTTTTATATGTTTAGACATCTTTGTGCTGATACAGGAACAGCAAACATTTGGAAAAGAATAAAAGTAATCTTTTTAATGCCAGCATCCAACAAATACAAGCTGGAAATAAACGTTTTTACATCTTCTATTGCTGGATAAATAGAAAAATTATCTGTGAGCCAGAGCAGTTGCTATTCTAGGACATAAAAAAAGTCTCTCATAATTTCATGACCTAGTAATTTCATGACCTAGTGATTTATATGCTTTATTTGGTGTAATTTCTTATATTTCAGATGCCTCCAACTTTTCCCCTGACATGTACAATGTTTTGTTACATTTTATACTAACCTTTGGAAATGGCTCTTCCTTCTCCCACTGCTCCTGCCTCATCCATTTACTTCTTGTTCTCTTTGTAAACAAATCTCACTTCTTTTGACAGCTGTTCTGGTATTCTTTGAGACAAAGCTTTGGTTTATTATTTATAAAGAAGAATTTTTGCAACATCTTTTTTTTCGCCCAAAGCATTGTGTTTAGATAGGAACCAGTGCTGGACAAGTAGAGCGGTGGAACTATCACCTGCAAAATGGAAGGCAATTTGAATAAAGAATTTGGAAAATGTTACTATTTCCCTTGCTGAATGATTGGTGATTGCAATATTTATGCTGTGTTTTGTCTAGAGTACAGGCTGCACAGTGCAGCTATTGCCATATTTTTGCTATTAAAACAAGCATTTCCACCCACCCCAGATCAGCTTCACTGTGAAATTCCATGTGTCCTCCTTTTCTGAATATTATCCAAAGGTTATTTTTTTGTACATAAATATTTTTACTTCAGTGAGCACAAAATCTGTTCTTGAGTAAATGCTTTTTGTGATTTGTGTATCCCCTGCTGATTTAAAGTCCTAGAGAAAATACAAACTTAATAAATCAGAGCAAGCCCATAAGAAGTTATATAACTCAGCATATGCTTAGCTAGGGAAATACGGCAAGACTTGAAAATGAAGAAGTGACATTACTATATACAGGTTCACAGCTATAAAAGACAAAGAAAGATGAAGAAAAGTCTAACTATAGCTTTTTCCTACTTGTCTCCCTATCTTTACAAACATATTTAGTTGTAGTATGCAAACATAATATTACAGAAATGTCTGTTGAACAAAAACCAGTTGATTCCAAAGATCCTGAAAATCCTCGATACCTGTCAAGTCACAAAATTCACCATACATAAACCCAGTGCCAATTCTCATCTTGAACATCTGGAAATGCATGTCTTGATTCATTAACAATTAATAGCACTGCTATTAATTAATTAATAAATGCTGCTACTCAGTACCTTCATAGAACAGATATTTAACCTGTAATTAGTTTCAGAATGTTCCAACTGCCACAGAGAGTTACATGCAATACATACTTTCCAACATGCTATATTTGCTCTACAATCTAGTCAGAATTTTGGTTCATCAGCACCACAGGATACTGGGTAGAAATTCTTCTATCATCTCTTTAGGCCCCATATGGATTTATAAATGTGTCCTGAAAAGGACCATTAACACAGAAAGTACGAATGATCTTTAAGTACATCTATCATGTGAGCCAAAAGAGTGACAGCCCAAGCTGTTGGCAGTCACAGGAGTTCAACCCCAAGGGCAAAGCATGGCCCAGAGTCATAACCTCTCTCTCCCTGCTTCTCTTTTCCACAGTAATGTGCTAAATCAAATGCTCTAAGAGCACTATTAATAATTTCTCAACATAGTTCTTTCATGAGCTGGTAAAACCAGAAAGAAACAGTTGTCTAGTGCTGTTTTTATTTTATATTCCAGTTCAATTTACTACCTGTGCTGGTAACTCTTTTTAGATAAGTGAGAAAACCACTGAACGCAGATCAAAAAGAATATTTTTGCACACAGACTTAAAAGTCAAGTCTTATACAAAAATCATTTCTTTGAACATGATGTTCTTTACTTATTTGGGATTAGTATAAAGGCCTGGAACTGAGACCTGCTGATTTGAGTTAGCTACTTTTGATCACTGTTGCTTAAATTGAAATGACATTTTCTGTAATTCCAGCTCCAAGGACACAAACCTGCTTCTTACTTGGAATGACCGGTCCTGCATGAAGGATCAACAGCAAAAGGTGTCAATGCAAACTCTGCTTGATGCAGTGAACTAGCTTTGTGCCCTAGGGTACAATGAACTTGTAGCTAGTTTTGATCACAAATGGAAATAAAACTGGTAATCCTGAACTGGTCCTCTATTTTCATCTCCGCAGTGCAACATCCACATGGTATTTCAGTAGGGACTGTTTGAAATTATTATGATGATTTAGTTATTCAGCCAATACCTGATTTCAGTCACAGCCTCAACAGGGCTGTCTGTCGTACAAACGAGAGCTACAAAATGACACCTGGCAGTCCAAAAGAGAGTAAGAGGCTCTCACCCAGGACAGAATGGGTACAGGAATTGACCGGGACATTATCCAACCTAGTGGACTACTTTACAGAGGTTTAACCTGGTTTTTAGTTCTTTAATCTCAAGAGCAGCCAGCTAAACCTGTAGCTTGCAGGTGAAATGTTGATGTCCAAGAGCAGCAGTGAGTCCACAGCATCCCCCTTTTTCATTTTTTTGGTGAAGTCACATACTACAGCAGGATCTAGAAGAGGTGTCCTATTTGCACCTTGTTGATGTACAGAGTCTTCTCTTTTCACATATTTGTGGATTCTGCCATAACAAGGAGAGTGAAGCCCCAGCGCTTGCTGCTGCTGAAAAAACTGTACTGTTTAGTGTCACTCCTAATGAAGCTTACCTAAGATGGAACTGAGGCTGAAATACATCTTTCCTTTGAAAAAAAATGTTAGCTAAGCACTACATAACAATTAAAAGAAACTGGCATGACTGGAGACCCTGGAAATACAGATACTTCTCTGTACCAACATTTATTTGACCTATCAGTGAGTTCTAATATAGGGCCTGAGAAACACTTGCACAGATCATATCCCTATTTGGATAGCTGTTGTACAAGCAGAGAACAAAAAAGAATGTTAATGCATCACTAACTTGGTAATATTTGACAGTGTAAGAATCAAAATGCTGCTTTTGTGGGCAAGAATACATGGCCCACAGTCTTGTCTCTGAGAGTAGCCAGGAGTGAGGCAAGTCTAGGAAATGGTGCGTGTACATAGAATGGTCTTTGTTCTGAAACACTTCTATGGATTATAATAATACAGGCAGAAAATGACAGTCAATAACAGACAGTAAGACAGGCAGTGATCCAAAATATCAAATGATTATTTATCTGCTGTAAGTTTCAAAAGGAAGAACATTTTTAAGGAGGTTGAAAATGTAATTCTGGAGCCCACCCCCCTTATTCTGTGAGGGGAAGGAGGTTAACTTTATAGAATACAAAAGGCCCGACAAAATAAAGCTCACACCAACACTAGGGCTGGTACGGGACATCCACTCCCAGAGATGGTCGGTGTATGCAGAATACACATGCCTCCAGTTCTTTTGCTTCCCTTGCTTTCACTGTCTACAGATACTAGAGAACAAAAGATATCCCACAACTATAATTATTATAATGCAAATGTCAAGCCATGCTCCTTGACCTTGTTGCAAAACATGACAAGATGTGCAGAGGTCATTCAGTGTCTGATCTAGTTTTGCAACTAGAGTTCTTTCTAGTTCTTTCTGGTAAGCACACAATTTGTGACTCAGAAGGTGCCATTGCATATGAGGTATTGAAATGTTCAATAAAAACCTCTTTGCAGAACAGTAGAGGCTGGACGTTAAAAGCCAGGTCAAAAACACTTTAAGAGAAAAATAGCACCAAATTATATTGCTATCCCTTTGGAGTCCAGAATAGATAGATAGTTTTCAGACTATACTGGAGAAATTTTCTTGATTTTGTTGAAAGAATAAAGATTTAGCTCAACAAGTTACTTCAATTTCATCTATTTTGCAAAGTGAAAGGAAATAAAATGCCTGCATTTTAGCATCAATCAATAAACATAACTACAGCTAAATACAAATGTTGCTATTCATTACTTTATGTTATAATGACTTAGTTTGATGTGAAAGCTGAAAAAAATCAAGAAATTAAGTTCCTGTAAGGCACCACAAATTTAACAAAAGTCCTCGTCAGGCTGGCTGCTGCAAAATTGCATGAAAAAGAAAGTTCCCATGTGTGGTATGTTGTAAAGTAGGAGATAACTGAATGAATAAAATTATCACAATATCATGGTATTGAAAATAACATTGGAATAGAACTACTTACAGTCTAATAAAGACCCTGGGGTGTGGGTTGCCTTTATATTTCTATTATTTAAAGGAATAGGCAATAGAAACCTTAGGCTTTTAATAATACTGAATATTATGTGAAAATTAATGCACACACTTGCAACTTCTAATTCAGAAGACATTCTCCTTTTTTGTCTTTTTCCCCTACAGTTATTTCAAGCAGGATTTTCACTGCAAATGAATTTCCCATTTTCTGTTTCTACTCCCTCATTTAAATATGTATTTATATCACTGACAAAGGCATGCTAAGGCATATTTCCTCATCTCTTTTTAAGGAGGGAATTTGTGAGGAGGTTTCCCGCTTGAAAGTTGTTTCTACATGTCT
>JAWWMO010000096.1:22025645-22039439 GCA_035047845.1 Dendrocincla fuliginosa | reverse complement strand
AAGAAGGGAAATGACCTATGCAACTGAAAGACAACACATTTCAGACTAATGGAAGGATATGCATTTTGTTAATGCACAATTAACTTGTGAAACTCATTGCCAAGAAACATTAGTGTCCAGAAGCTTTGTAGCAGTCAAAGCCATACATCTCTTTGTGCTATAAGAATGCTCATAGTCATTCTGAACATGAGAAAAGAAGCAAACTGTCATCTTTTGTCCATAATCAAATCAGCTTTGATGAAAATGAACATTTTTTTATGGAGTCTCACAAGTCCAATGATAAGGGTTTTGACACTCTTCTGGTGTAGTTGATAGTGCTCAGTGTTAATGAATCCTTCCTGTCCAACATCCAGGACCCACTCTGGCAGTCACTCTTGCACCACCTGAGCTGGGACTGAGGCCCCTTCCCAGCTACACACCTCACACTCACACTGTCAGACCAGGTTTCCTTAACATCTTGGCCCCTGGTTTCCCATAGCAGAGTCTAAGACATCTGGATCCTTAAAATAATCCAGTCTTGGAGCAATAAATAAATAATGCCTTGAGCAGTACCTTCCAGAAGGGACCTGGAACAAAGGAAACCCTGGGCTTTTATATCCTCACAGTCGAAGGGTGGGGAAGTCTGCGCTTGTTGGCCCCTGCTGTATCTTTGAGTGTCTGGTCCCCTGGCTGGGCCACAGGTCCCTGTGCTCTTTGTTGCACAAAGGGTCAGCAGGTATGGCCTCTTGCCTGGAATTCCACCACCCAGAGCTCAACCTGCAGCTCCACTGCATCCTGAGCTACCTGCACTGAATGGATTCCTCAACACCACATACTGAAATATCTTAATAAGCTGGATGGATCACCTCCATTACCTTCTGCCTCCCAAGCTCTACAGCAGATGAAATGCTTGGCTCAGAAAACCTTGATCTATTTCTTGACAACAGAGATGTATCCTAGAGCAAATCTGAACTGATTCCCAAGAGATATCCAAACACTTTTTCTTCTGCGGTTTTAAATGTTTAATCTCCAAAAGGATTAGCCTATTAGGTGTTACAAGCAGGTAAAATAGGAATTCTAGTGATAATCACTAGATACTTGTTCATTAAATGTTTTTCTAAGGAAAAATACATTAGGATTTTTCTGAAATAATTAAATGCAGTAATTAGAATATTAATTACTAAATATTAACTGAGCATACACCTCCCATTACAGCATGAAAAAGCAAGGTATTGTTACTACTGTCACTTTGAAAAATCAGTCCCACAGATCCACTTTTTTCCCACTGGACAATTTGATTCAGACTTACCTCAGGGGTAGTCATTCATTAAGAAGATGCTTCACTGTGTTGGTATAAAATACCTAGTCAAATATGCACTTCACAAACTGAAACATCTAGGGCCCAAAATCAGCTTAGGTAGATCTTTTTATCTCTGAGAAAGTTAGTGGAAACATGCCAGTTGATATAGAGCATCTTGTTTCTGAAATCCTCTTTTATACAGTGTTTTCTGACAGGTATTCAGGCAAGGAGAGATCCTTATTTCACCTAGTTTAACTTCCATTGTAATAGAAAGTTATTGCACATTTGCAGCACCTGTTCCAGGTCCCACCTATAATATCCTTTTATAAATGCTACAATCTCATAGGCTAAAGTAGTTAAACAATCCAACCAAACAAAAAAGAGGGAATACTGTAGATAGGGGGAGGTGTTATTATTAATGTGCATGACCTGTAAGAAAAGGACAGCTTCTCGTAAAGAATATAAACTAGAAGGTGGGAACTGGGGAAAGTGCAAAGCAAAATAAAGCAAAAGAAGCAGAAGACAGGAGGAGAGATCTACTGGCAGCAGTTAAGGGGTTTCACACTTACATAGCAGTATTAATAAAAGGTGTTAAAGTGCCAGATGACTCATATCAAAACATTTCTCTGTGCAGCCAAAGCAAAATGGTTCAAGCTGGTCCTCAACAAATAAGTAGCAAAAAGACATATCCCAGAAAGACTTTCAGTGAGCTGAAATAGGTGATAGATCAACAGCTGCTGCAGGCCTAAGTAACCCTGTAAAGAGGGCAGCTTTAAGTGTTTCTCAGGACTGACACTTGAACTTGCTGTCAGCAGTGCTGTCATTGTGCAAGGACTTGCAGGAAACTCTGTGGTCTTCATTCAGGTCACAAGCACTGTGGACACATGAGGCATATGGCACAACAGCAGTTTACGGCCATTTAGTGCCAGATAGTCATAAAAAATGGTTCTCAGTGGGGTATGGTTTGAAACAGACAAACCAGGTGGGAACTGAATTTTTCTCAAAATAAACTGCCTAGAAATTTCTGGAGTTGGTAGAGGGATTGACCTTGAGGTTTTAGAGAGGTGGAGGCATGATGGAAAGCAGCAGCGGGGAAGCTCCTGTCTGAGATCTGCAGAGATTAGAGTAGCAACATTACTTCTGAGAACCTAGAACAATCTCTTCTGGTTCAGCTTCAACTAGAATTGCTCTAATTATGAAAGGCAAATTTATTTTAGGCCCTGCTGTACAGGGTGAAATAAGAAATGATGTTGCAGTTGTAAATTCACAGACTGTTTACCCTCCAACAAAATAATTGCTCCTTGCTTATAACTACAGAAAGGTTTTGCCATCCAGTCATACAGCAGATGTTACTTTCTCTCCAAGCAACTCTCACAGGACTGATGCGGCACATCTCACAAGTCAAATCATAGTACACAAGGCTGAAGTTCACATCCGTCTAATTACAGGCTTTCAGCTGTTGCAAGCTCATCATAGACCTTTTGCTTTTGGGGACCTCTTAGTTCTCACTTGTAGAGTGCTGGCTGACACCAGGTAGATTTATCTGCATAACAAACTCACTGGGCCAGGTCCTCAGCTGACATCCATGGAAGGTTATGAATTTATTGTTTGTTGAAAGAGGCTCTATTTTTTTTCCAGTGACAATCTGCCTTCCTTTCTTTCACAGAAAGAGACGTAGCAAGGTCTTCCCCACACCTGTCACACACATGGACGCACAAACGCATGAGTGTTTGTGCATTAGAAGCACATTACATGCGCTTAAGATACCAAATAATTCCCAGGGCTGACACCTGAAAATTATAATTTATTTTCCTTTGTAAAGCTAATACATTTGAAAAATAAAAATAGTACTTGTTTAGAAAAAAAATAGAGATGTAAGGTCCTTCCACTGAAACCTTTTCACAACAGACTACCTTCCATCAACTGTCTAAACTTACAAAAACTTACAGGTACTTTTTCCACCTTTTTTTTTCCGATGGTACAAAAATTGATGGGGATCCACATCTCAGGCCTACTTTTTATACAGAGTAATGACATCACAGCAATTTGTTACCACATGAATAAGAAAGGAAACTAAGAGCAGTCAGAAGTTTAAAACTGAATAAGCTAGAAAATAAAATTACTTAGTTAATGGCAAAACAAGTTCTAGTAATTAAAATAACATGTCGGGAAATGAAATTGGGAATGATGACTCTGGAGATGCTTTATTTTCCATCACATTAAAGATTATCTTTATGTTGTTTTCCCCAGGTAAGGAAATGTAAAGAAGCATAAGGCTTCTGCTAGTAATAGTCCTTTGTCATACCCTACCAACACAGTATGTTCAAAATAATAGTACAGGAGAAAAGGTGCTATATTTTATAAAACAAAAACACAATTACTAATATATCCTTTTTTTACTAACTTTAGAAACCTTAAAAATTGTAGGACCTCAGCAATTCTCACACTTTAGGAAAGTTAATCAATTCAGCAATTTTTTCAAGCTCACGTATGACTTTCAAGGGGACAACAATAGCAAGAACAACAATACTAACAAGAGACTGTCAGTCAGCACTGTTAGAAATTGATTAGGATCCTGGGTTTCCTACAGAATCCATTGGAACTGGAGTCATCCATTAGAGTTCTGCTAAGCCACTGATTACTCTGATTAAGGACTTTCCCTCACCAAGTTGGAACAAAGGACAGATTTCACTGAAAATATTTGCTAAACTTTTGCTGAAACTTTGAGACAGTCTAGTAATCATTTCCACTGTCTCCAGATTTCTTAATGTGCAGTCTGACACATTTCAAAATTGCCTGGCTTTCCAGGAATATGCTAATAATCACTTTTAAGAAGTTTACTAGTGGCAGGAATGAAAGGAAGGAGCTAGACTTGCTAATATCCTCTAGAAGTCTTGTTCTGGACCACTGCCCATATACAGAGCATTTGGCATATGGTATCTCCCTTTCCTGTCTCTCAATGTAACACGGGTTATGAAATGATTTGGAGCACCAGACAGAAGAAATTTAGGATTTCTCCAAAAATTAAGCTTCTTCTTTGGGTCATCAGCTATGGTGTGAGCTTTCAAGAGCAATGTAAAGCTTAATTAAAACACACGGAAATGCTGGCAATGGCATCTTTGTGGATTTTTGTTTTATAAAACTGTGCTGTTGAAGCTGCTAATTTTTCCTTTCTCTCCTTTTCTCTGTCTACCTCACAATGAGAGCAGCAGAACAATTACATTGCTGCTGTGTTTCTTTCTTTCTTCACTGGCCATCCGATGCCACAAAATGTCCTTTGAAATTACTCTCTTGAAGCTCTGAGGGATCAGTGCTGTGGTGTGCCAAATACCAAAATTATGTTCAATTCCCTGCAAACCAGCTATTTTGAAGAGTTATGCTCCTGCTCCTGCTGGCTTCTAGCATGCCCAAGGAGCTGCAAATGCATGGGTAATGGATGCGCTGTCACCAGCACTACCAAGCAAGAGCTGCTGCTGAAGTCTGTTAAGGAGAATCATAAACAGTGAATGTTTCTGTTGAGGGCTTTTCTCTGTTATAGAAAAGCCAATGTTTGGTAGCTTTTACTGGGTTTCAGCCTCGTGCAGCCAAAAAGTCACTAGTCTGATGCTAAGCTCATCAGTCTTTCCTCAGCTGAACTGCTCTGTAATCCTATTCAGGTCCCCCAGGTAAGGGCCAAGAATAGGGCCAGTTGTTGTGTTTATTTTGTACCAGGCTTAGATTTGTGAGGTTGCAAATATCTGATTTCAGGTAACGTCAAAACTTCAAGAAACACTGTCAACACACCATGAGTTTTCCCCCTATTTTGTACTAGGCTTAAGTAAAAAGTAGGGAAAAAACAATGTATTGGTAGTGTTTCTTGAGGTTTTGATGTTTTTTTGAAATCAGATATTTGCAAACTCACATATCTTGTCAAACACAAGTAGGTTCAATTTGAGAAAACAACTCACTTTACTAAGAAGAGAACTGCAGACTTTGTGGCTTAAGAAGATTTTGTAATCAATTCATAAAATATTTCATTACACTGAAAAGCTAGTGATCAGTCTGATCAGTCAAAAATACTATGACACACTGGCCAGTTCAGAGAAGATTAAGGAAGAGTTTTTCTTGAGATTAGCTCTCCCCTATTCTTACAAACAGAATTGATAGTTTTTAGGAGTATTAGTGTCTGCATTTTTAGAGACTTAATTTGCATTTGCATAAGAATCATTAGATGTAAAAATTCTTAGATACAGAGAGGCAATCTTAATCCAGCATGAATTGCCTATAACCTTATGGTCAATAAAGTGAGCATTGGGATAACCAGAATAAATCAAAAATTTGGGTCAAATTTAGACAGCAACTTCAGACTGGCTTATACATATGTCCCTGAGTTTTGTTTTCATGACAATGCATAAAGAAAATAAGAAAAACATGTAATTTTCACCTTATTAAGAGGTTGGATGGTAATTTTCATCTTTGTAAAGTGAAACAAAAGTGAATCTTAATGATGGCATTTTCTTTTCAATTATCACAGCTATGCACGTAGTATATGAGGAACACAGACATAAAACCCACTATCTCTAGGTCTCTCACAGAGTGAAAATGAAGCCATGATTAAAACATTAAAATCACAAAAATGTCAAACACTGGGCTGTAGTAGACAAAAAAAGATGAGAGAAAAAATACAGAACGCAATTTTCCAAGAAAACTGAGTCCAACTCAAATTTCAGAAATGGCAACAATTTTATTTAAACAGAGGGTTCTTAATGCAAAATAATCTGCATTGCTATGTAGATAGGTTATACCTTCATTCTTCAACATGACTTTGGCTTACTCTGATGTCCCTTCATACCAATGAAGTGATGGAGTTTAAAATCTCTGTTGACAGAAGGAAAAGTGCCAGCAAAACCTTAGCTCTGGACATCAGGAGAGCAGACTTCAGGCTGGGGTCCATCAGTGCTGATAACTTTTTAAACATCACTCCCTAAGGGCACAGGAGCAGGCAATTCCCATATGTCGGAAGTCAAGCAGGTACGGCAGAAGGCTGGCTTGGCTGAGCAGGGGACTTCTATACATTGAGTTAGTATTTCGGAATTACATATGTTCTTGTGCAATAACTTAGCTCACTAGTCTGTCAGGAGAAGCTCAGAGAACTGCAATTGTTCAGTCAGAAGGAAAGGTGTTTGTGGGGGAGAAGGATTATACATGTACACACATGTATATAAACCACAAGGGAGTAACGAAGGCAGAGAAATAAGGGTATCCAGAGAGCAGAGAAGAGGAAAAGAAAGCAAATTGAAACAGGATAAATAGCGTAACAACATTAAAAGCCCTCACTTATGCTGTGAGAAGTTCTAGATTCTTCATTCTGGAGATATGCAAATCCTGACCAGTCATGGTCTTGGGTGTGGCAGGAGGACCAACTCTGATAAGGCCTAAGGTCCAATGGGTGAATGCAAACAGTGCAAGCTATCATACAAGCTATCTGTGATGAGTTACTGGTGGCACTAGGATGCTGGTTTTGGTGCTGACTTATGCTAAAACCAGTCTGGTTCATAAAACTTCAAAGACACATCCTTCCTTTTGAAGTTGGATGTGACAGATAAGCTGGTAGATGGCCTGTAAATTTGTGACTAGCAGTCAATCACTATATACTACAAAAGTCCAGCCCCTTTTCATATAGTCAGCTTCTTCTAACATAACCTTTCTTGGGTTGTGTGTGTGAAGATTCCTCCTTTGGCTGGGGACGCTCTCGAAGGATACTCCTGGAGGCTGAGCAGAAGATATCTCCCCACAAGTGTTGTTATGGGTGAGTTACATCAAATCTCTAGTTCACAGTTTCTTTTTGCTAGCTTTAATATATTTGCCCTAAAAAATTGTTTCAATATAATGCACTATCCTCTCTTATACTATACTACTAGTATAATACCAGTATTAGCTCTTGTACTGTGTAGTAAATAATTCTGATTAAGATCTTTTGCCTGATCATTTGTAATACAAATGATTCATTTACATAAATATTCTTGTTTTATAAATCATTAAAATCTGTGGGACAAAAGTGGTTCAGTCACACCTCTATAATGTCTTAAACTGTTAGCATATTCTGAAGCCAAAATTGGATTCAGTTGCACCTAGCCTCCTCTCTGAGAAGGAGTTTAGAAAGCAGGGAAGTCCTTTCTGCACCTTGTGACTCAACAGCAGGGCTTGTTTAATAAATTTTGTCTAAGCCTTCCTCTCCCACCTGCAACACTGAGGAATCTGCTCCAAGAGACCCTGCTTTGACAGATCAGTTGGATGATCTCAGAGGTGCCCGCCAGCAATTCTGTAAATGAACAACCTAAGTTAAATACAACAGAGATTAGAAAAAGAAACCCAAAATACAGAAGGGAAATATATTCAAAGATTAAATTCCATTTAATGTAAAAAATTATAATTTAAATGTTTAGATCACTATTCTGCCTTTTCATGTCTATATATTCGTGGTAGTGCTGGTCGCAGGAAGAAAGTGTGGGGTGGGGAAAAACTGCTTAAAATAGAAAAACTAGTAGGGAAGAAGGAACCAGGAGCTTTCACTGAAAGTAACAATGTAGCAGCAGAAGCTCTCCTGAGCTTTGAACACTGCTGGACACAATGCACAGACAAGGAGCTCTGTGAATATCTGTGTTTTTGTATAAACAAGGTATTACCTTCGAAGGTAAGACTTATTGTTTATCTAGGGCAGTGTCATTTGAAAATCTAATATATGGCACTGTGAGGTTACTATCAATAGTAGGTGGGTAAAACAGACTGTACTGGGTGCATTGTGGATTAATTTCAGAAGCCTGCCTGACAAATAGTATGGGAATTGCATGAAGATTTCAGGTGTCAAAAACAGTCCTTCTGGGTATCCAAAGCCTGTAACTACTAACACAGGGAACTATTCAGATCTTCTGTTTTGTAAAAAAATTTTATTCTACTGATGTGAGAAAAATACCTAGTCTTTTGGAGTCTAACCCACCCTCTTCTCTTTGTCAGCTTGCAGATCCTACTGCTTGTCCCACTGTGAAACTGAGGCAACACCAAAATAGTTATTTATTATACAGCATCCTTTCCACAGATGTCAGAAATCTTAGCATCAGGCCTGAAGAGCCAACCTCTGACTTTCCACTGAACATTCAATCAAATGATTCAAATGTTTTTCAATCAAATACTTTCTTAAAATTAATTAATTTCTTTAGCAACCCACCACTACCATCACCACTGAATATACCACACCACTGCCTGTAGTTCATCTTTTCCTAGGAACTTAATTAACTTACACAGGTAGTCAAATTAGTAGATATGATTATTCACCTATTTCCTCTGATTCCTTTATCCATGAACTATGTTTTTCTCTTGCTGTTCTGTGAAACTGAGCACAATATACACAGTGGAAAGAATTTTACCACGTGTAATAGTTTCACTAAAAAACAGTGTTTCTGCTGCACCTCATTTCCAAGAAGTCTGCAGTTTCTCTTTGAGTCAAACCATATAGAAGCCTTCTGGTTCAGATCGTGGCCAAGAAACCAGTATGACGTCAATACTGTGTGACTTTGGCTTACCATCATGGCTTTCATTCTTCAGTTCCACATCATCAAAAGGGTGGTGATAATGTCTTTTCTGATGGCCTTGATCCTTGCCAGTCAGGAGGGCAAGACCATCTCTCTTTTGGTGTGGTACACACTACAGTATGGCCTATAATGTCTTGAACAAAATGACTGAGAGGTCACACTGCAGCTGTTCTACTCCATACAGACAGATGGCCTGTGTTTAAGCAAGACAAAGAAGGTCACTGGAAGCATTTGTCCAAATTTTTGAAGCTTACAGCTGTGTTGAACAGGGTGATCTGTCCTGTACACTAATCCATGCAGGCTGAATTGGTTCAGCGAGGAGATACTTTCACAAATTTTACCCAGTGATCAGCCTGTGCAAAGTTCATCTACAGCAGCAACCTCTCTGGCACGAGTAGGTTTTTAACATTGCTGTGTGTATACAGGTTGCCTGATCCAGTTCTTATTTTTGCTCTGTGCTAAAACACAAAATACCCAAGGGAACTCTGACTAGTTGTTTGTGGTGCCATTATTTGGTTAGAAAAAGAATCCCTATGTAGAGATAAACAATTATAATATTAACTTTTAATATTTTTTTTAAATTGCATTGATTTTAAGAGTTAACTGCATTATATGGTATACTCACCCCTTCCTGTCCCTTCCTTACAAAAAAAAATCAATGATCTTTCTTCTGTAATTCTGAAAAACATCATAATTTTTCATTGCTTCTGTAATGTTCTGTCATATATGAAAATATAGCATAAATAAAATTATATATGAAAGCCTAGTATAAATGATAGAGTTTTTCATATGAATACTTATTTCATTATTCTGGTAACTTCTTCAGCATGCCAAGTCCTAAAGGTAGAAGCTTTCTATCCTCAAACTGCAATGCAGTCTGGGTGGTATGTCTGAAATGAAAGTGTCTCAGGAGAGTAGTTAGTGTGACCATGCACTACAAGAACACTTCAGCTGCAGAATATTCCACTTGCAGAATACTGGCAGGTCTTTTCTCTGGCCTCAGGGGTGTGCATTTGGAGACCTTTTCAATCCTGTCAGAATCTACTGATATTCCGATAATTTGTATTTTAGCCACTCTTTGAGCTGGAAACCTTGCCCACAGCTTTGAACATTCAAATTTTCAGTGAAAAGTAACCAAAGCACTATGCACCAGGGACTTGTGTACTCCTATAAAACGAAAAAGAGAGGTGTACTGAAATTGACACCATAGCATGCTAGTGGAGTACCAGACAGAGCAGAGGATGACAGGAAAATCAGTAGAAAGAAAAGACATGGTCATGAAGAAGTCTAAGAATGAAACAGGAGCTAATCAAACTATCCAAAACACTAACAATGACACAGTCAGAAGACAGGAAATTGGTGGACATTCACTTCCTGTGTGAAAGCAAATGTGCATGTGCAGGAAGGCAAGACAGGGAAACATACGGACAGGGATGGGAAGTTCTCTGTGTACGTCCCTCTGAAGGCATTTTTCTGGAACAAGAGGTAGCTATGATTCAAACTTAGGAGGGATTGAAGCTGACCAAGATCATAGGTCTCAAAGACAAGTGCTGCTGATGGATATGGTTTGGGAAATGAAGGTGGGTTTTGAACAATATGGTTTTAGAAGAGTTTGGTTTTGACAAGGCTGAGTGATGTCAAAATGCACAAGGAATGGCAATAGAGTCAGGTGACACAGAGGGTTGAGTAGATGGTGACAGACCTTAAAAAGGGCCATACACACATCAGTGCCTGTAAGATTAGTAAGAACTGAAACCAAAATTACATACCTTGTTTGCTGCCTTTTGGGCAGAAACTTCCTAATCAATATTTATTTCCTCAGTATTTCCCAACTGGAACCACCTGCAGCAATTTATAGTCCCTCTCATTAACCAAAAACTAAATAAAAACTAAACTTACTATCCTCTTTCAGAATTCATTTGCTATACTTTAATTATACTCCTCTGCTAAAACGTGTTTAAAAGTATTCCATCCAAAGGCTAAACAAAACAACATCCTAAACTTCTGCCATTTATTGTGACAGTCTAGCAAGTTGTTGTGACAGGTATAACAGATTGGGTAGCAAAAGCTGAGCAGCAAAGGCTGGCTGACTGACTTTTGTTTCAGCAGATGACTCTTGCTTGTTTGCATTTTTAAGAGTTAAAATTTATTCTAATTTTAAGAATTAGAAAGACCATTTTCAAAGTAATTCAAGTCTTAAAAGAGCTGCAATGTAAGCACTGTTGCAGTTTTGGGGGAGGAGGCTAAATCATAGCTTTATAATCCCATGGAAAGCCTCAAGGGAGACATGAACTTAATTGCTTGCATGCAAGAAATTTGGGATGAAGGTTTCTTCCTGACTCAGTCCAGGCTGCTTGGTAGCTTGAGTTGGGGCTGAGCTGGAGATGGTGCCACTGAGTCCACTAAAAATCAGTTTCCCAGCCTCTCCTCCTGAACACAGGCTGTCAGGACTTGGCTAAGAAATCGATCACCTTCTCCTTTCCTGTGCTGACAGATTTTGATTTGGAAGTCATAGAATCATAAAACATCCTCAGCTGGAAGGAACCCAGGGATCATCGAATACAATTCCAACACGACAACCCCAAGAATCACACCATGTGGCTAAGAGCGTTGTCCAGACACTCCCAGTGGAGGCTTAGATAGACTGGGAAAAAACCCCAGTTTTAGTATTAGATACATATCCCTTTGGCAAAAGAAGAGGTGTTTTATGCATCACTGCACAAATGAAGTGCTCAGTGAGATGAAGGCCCTGCAAAAAAAAAATCACCATTTTGCTGAAATGTATGGAAAACCCAAACTTAGAAATTTCTTCCTGGGAAACAGAATTGCCAGCCTCTGGATGGCTCTGTTACTGATTTCAGAACAATCAAAAGACAAATCATCCACCACTCACTAGTCCATGACTGTAAAGACCTGAGTCAAAACTCAGAATACTCCTAGACAGGCTTGGAAATGTACACACCAGTACAGTTAAAGGCATACAGAGTGTATTTGATAGCCATCTACAATATCCCAGAAAACCAATTTGCCAGAACTCACTAGGCACATACCCAAATGCAAAAATAATAACCACAGACTGGAAGCAAGGAGATCAAAAACTGTCCTGGAGATAAAATCCTTAGATTTGTATTTTGCTTTCCTGAAAGAAAAGCAGACAAATAGATTAAAGATTAATACTGTTGGTAATAAATATCAGCTACTATGAATCCAAACTGTGCTGTACCTCTTAAAATGGAGCTGTCCAGTAAGGACTGTATTTATACATTATGATAATCATTTAAGCGGATGAAAACCTCATGAACACGGATCAGTTAATCAGGCAGAGGCTGTACTGGAATGAGGAAACATGAAAAGGCTTAAGAGAAGGAGAGGGAGGTTCAAACTACATATAAAGGTGGTTAAGCACTTACGTCTGTGTCCACCCAACAGAAGGAGATTTGAGGATAGAGGAGACTATTTTTATCTTGTGCAGTGCAAACAGCACAAAAGATACTAAAAGAGAAGGAAATTACTTACAAAAATGCTACGAAATTCTGCACAATTCGAAGAAAATGGCCTTTCAAGTATCCTGTTCAAGGTATATATAAACCTAAAATAAATACAGCAGCAGAAGTCAGGAAATGCTATGAAAAGATGCAGTAGAAGTATTTAGGGTTCTCTACATGGTTTTTTTGTTTCTTTGTGTTTTTTTGGTTTTTGCTTTGTTTGTTTGGGTTTTTTTGTGTGGTTGTTTTTTTGGTTTTTTTTGGCTTGTTTTGGTTTGGATTTAAGTTTTTTTTGTTGCACCCAAAGCAAAAGCTCAGCCCAGGCATGTGAAGAGAAAGGGAAAATAATGTCTAATGACTAGTGTACCTTCCAGACTCTGTGGACAACATCAAAAGTTGTTGGATTGCCTCTCATAGCTAAAGACAATTGTTGGTACTTGTAACAGTGCACAGGATACCACTGGCTCTTATCCATGCCCCAGGAAGGCTGAGAGCACTCTCAGTACTTCCACCTTTCTCAAAGCCCATCCTAAGTCACATCAATACCTGTCATTAAAGTCTGAGATTTCCTCACTACCATATATCAAGGGAAGAGGGAGTCAGGGGTCAGAAGAGCTTTGACAAAGGAAAATCAATAAAAGAGGGAATCTTTTGAGATCTCAAAAATGTGCTAAAATGAAGTAAATATTCCTAACATTCCCGTAAGATGCTACAATTCAGGAGTGGCTCCATTCTAACTCAGGTCTTAGGAAAACTCTGTCATTAATTTGACTTTAAAGGATATAGCCTAAAGACCTTTAGAATATTTTATGTTTTTATTCCCCTGTATTAGGCTATTGACAAATACTGTATCAACAAAAATGCCATTCTACAAGATGGCTCACAAAATCTCTACAGAAATAAAGTAATTCACTAGTAAATGCTACAGACTTCATCAGAAAGTCTACAAGTCTATTTCACTCTAAGTCTGACATAATTTTTTACATCTAAATGCCCACATAAGAGATATTCAGTGAAAATTCACAGAAGTAGTTGGTTCACAAAAAAAAAAAAATTAGGAGATTATGACACTGCTGTCCAAATATCCTGCTATCATACGATCAGGAAGTTTTCTGATTCAGTTCTATATCCTGCATTTTCTACAAAAGTTGCTCTGGAGCCAAGAAAGCTGCTAGGCAGTGCCAAAGAACATTACAGAGTTTCCATTTCAGTAGGTCTTCAAAGGAAAGGTAAATATTTGTTATATTTATAGTAATGTATAGACTTATAATCAAATAAAACACACTGGCCAAATAGTGCTATCCATTTTGTCCATTTTTTCTTATTTTCCACCTTTAGAAGGTAGGATGCTGTGGGGTTCAGCTCAAGGCATGAATGCTTGAAGCGTATTTTGAGAAGAGATATGGCTGAAAAGTTACTTACCCTACCCTGATTGGTCTCTCTTCTTCTGAAATAAACGTAA
>JAWWMO010000096.1:21993757-22008115 GCA_035047845.1 Dendrocincla fuliginosa | reverse complement strand
AACACTAACACAAAACAAATCTAATCCTATCTAAAAGTTAAGTGATAATGATATATTTTTATGTAGTACTATGACTTATAAATTTGAATGAAGGGAGTGTAGATTGTTTTATTTTGCAGGCTGATTGCAAACTGCCTCAGCATTTACCAGCCATTGTGCTGTCAGCCAGTTTAATCACATGTCCATAGTAAGGGGAAGCACGTGAGGCTTCAAAGGTATTTGTAGACTGCCTTTTTGTGAATGTCAAGATAAGTTATTTTACCTCAGAATTAAAAAAAGTCATTACACTGTGAGCTCCAGCTGGGTGCCTAACTTTCCAAACTCCATGAATGCTAAAATTAAAATTTGAAATTAAATGAAAATCAAATCTTTAAACCTTCACAATTCCCCAGGTTTCACCGTGAAAAGCTTCTCAAATGTGTAAATCTCAGAGCATGTAGATTGTACGGGTGTGACTGAAAACCTTTCAGTGTTTTTTTGCAGCAGTTTTTCACTTTGGTGTTCAAACTGTGGAGCAGAGGAACATAAGGCATAGCACCAGATTTGTGCATTTTCTATATTCTCTAGTGAAAATTGCTTATATAACTTAAATGGGCAGTTCATGACTTGCAGCATCAGCCTGACTCTGAGAACTTGCCATGGTTGCAGAGTATGCTGGCTCCCAAAACTGGGCTGTTCCATATTGGCTGTTTAGATGTCTGAAGTATATTGAATTAAAAAACAAACAAACAAAAAAAGAACCCACTAAAACACTAAATGGGCAGGTGGCTACTTACCTGGAAATAACCCTGTGCTTACAGAGAGCTGTGGTTTGAGAGGGACCTTATTATTTATTGAGATTTATTTCTGTCATGACCTGGCTGTTTATAGGTAGGTGCAAAAAGGGCTTCTTTTTTTTTTTTCCAGTTGCAACATAATGATGTAGCACACATCAAAATCTTCATTTCCACTGCATACAAGTTGCAGAGGAGGAAGCCCCAAAAGCCTTGCTGTTTACAGGGCTCAGCTGTCATGGAAGCAAGATGGGATGGCAGTGACCACACACTTTTGTTATTCTCTCCCTTACAGTCTCTGCTGGACCTGGTGCATCCTCTTTGTAAGAAACTGCTATTACAGTAGGGTGTGACTTCATCACTTTACATAGGTGTTCCTTCACAGTTGGTGGCTGGTTTTATTCATCATGATATAATCAAGACATAAACCCAGAAAATTTTGGGATGACTGTCTAAGCCTTCTAGTAAAGCCATTGTGCTTTTTGTACTTCTGCACAAATTTCCAGGTGAATTTTTCAGTGCAGAATTGTGCTCTTGCCTCAGGGTCTTACTCCAGTTCCTGCAGTCCCTGGCTTGGAGTGCTTTTTCTGATTGCATCCCATCAGGGAAAGCATGGATTATCTCAGTACGGTACTCATGCCAGCCATGAATCTCTTATTCCAAGGTCCTGTGCTTCTACACTTAGGGCTGTATTCTTTGAACACATTGCAGTGAAGTATCTGAAGCTGCCCACGTTCACAAAGTGGTGCCTTGCACGTTTTGAAATGTCTCCCACAGGGTACTGCAAGGATGCTTGTAAGTATTGTCCTGCTAGCATCCCTCTCCAGGCAGAATGGAGTCATCACTGGTTTTATTACTCTCCTTTTGAAGCATTAGGTGCAGTCATTGTGTGGACAGGCTGGAAGCTGAGATGTTGTGACCTAAAAGGACAATCTCCATGAAGTTCTTGAAAGGTGAAAAGTTCTGTATGCGTGGTTTTACCCATTAGTGAGTGTGGAAGGTTCTCACTGCTGTCCTTGCCTATCTTTGAAAGCATGTGATTTAATTTCTTCCCATTATCAGGACTGTTTGCTCTTGCTTTTTCCTCCTCACCTTCCTGCCTTTGTACATGGCTGCTGCTCCCAATGCAACTTGTGTCTGCTTTATACAACCCTTGCTGTCTTACTGTTCAAAAGTGCCTTTGGTCTTGAGCAGAGCACAACAAAAAGCAAAGCACATCATGGGCCACAGAGCAATATTGCTTCATGGAGCATCTTTGAAATAACAACCTTGGTTTCTCACTTTGCTTAACAGCTTCTGTTTCAGACCCTTTTGACCCAGTTTTCACAGAGCTTGAGAACTCATCGCCTGCTTTACTTGGTGTCTGCTATATGGCTCACTGTTCAGTGATTTCCAATTGACCTTTCCAGTTTATCTTGCTTCTTTGCCATCAGCCACCCAAAGGGCAAGCATTGAATATGTTTAAGGCAGCAGGTTGGTAACGCAGGCACTGTTTGGCCAGTAGATGTGCATCCCTGCAGCAGCCTGAGGAATGACAGAAGGATGTACAGCTTGCTGGTAGAAGGCAGCAGATTTTAGAGCTTAAAGGCTTTGCATACTTTTGCATGGCCTGTGCCATGGAATATTAAATATTATTCCATGTCCAGAAATAAAACTCTGGATGTCATGCTGAATGGTATTTCTCTGTTTCTTCCCATCCATTTGTTACCCAGAATACTCCTCAAGACCAGCATGTAATATTGCAAGTATTCAGTCCCTTTTGTAAGTGACTGTGTGCTGTACATAACTTGTCTTTTTGATTATGATGCTGGTTTACACTGTATATGTTCTTTCATGTCCGGGACACTGACTTTGTGTGGTTTTGCTTAGAGAATAATAATTAATCTTATTTAAAAATAAATTTTATTTTATTCTTTTACCCTTTGAACATGATTATTTCTGAAAGTAAAACAGCTCACTGGATTCTAAGGACTGGGTGGCTTAAAGGCAGCTATAGAAGCTAAACCTTTACGTTCCAAGTTGCTGACTCAACTCCTATTCACATATTAGTGGGCAGTGCTGCCATCTGACAGCTGCCTGCATCTCATATCAAAATGAAATGATGATTTAAGGCCAGTTCTTGGGCCTGAGGGGAAACCGAAGGAAAGAAAAAACCAGAAAGACACTCTAATCTCTACTGCAAGTTGGGACCCTGTGGGCACCCTTGACTAAGTGCCAAGAAGAGAGATGAAAATGCACACATGGCACTCTGTTTGGAAAGACTCCTTATCTCGGTGAGTAAACTCAGCCCATCCTTCACAGGTCACAGTATGACTCATGCTTCAAGATGCTTTGCAGCAGGGATGGCCCCACTAACCAAATGGCAGTCTTAAAATGTGGTGGGTGCTGGGTGCTTTCTGTTACCTGTGGGATGTGTAACTGGTCAATTTTCTGTAGAAAAAAAATCTCATGTTTAAAGAAGTCTGTAATTTCTGCAAAAATACTTGCAAGTACTTTGGTATTCCTGAAAGTCCTTAAACCTTCCACGTGTAACTCACTTCAAGGCTTTGCAGGAATAAAGAAACAAAATATGAACTCTTAGATGAATCTGCTTCCATGTTTGCAGTGACACTACAAGATTTGGAGATGCAGTGCTATTAAAAGACCAGGTGTGTCACCTCCAGATCTTGCCTGTAATTAGGATATTGCTGATTTCATACCTTGGTTTCAACTTACTAAAAAGCTGCATAGGCCTGCTAGGAGATGAGAATATTGGGATGAATGGAATGGGCAACATAGGGAAAATATTCAGCAATGCCTGACTCCCAGGAAACAAAAACTTCTCTGCAAAAATGTCTTTTCAATAATTTTTAATTACAGCTGTCCACTGGGAACATCAGGTGTAGCAAATTGACAACACGGACCCTTGGCATGATGTAACAAGAATCCTTTATTATTTATTACAAGGCTCTATTTATAGACAGTCTAGTTTAGTTTCAGATTTTTGAGCTAAGCATTACATATGCTAGAACCAAGCAAGTAACACAATTCCTTTTCTACCAATTAGCTTCTTATTCTTGCTCACACGTTTATCTCCTGATCCAATGCTAGCCACCTTCTCGTTACTTTTGTATCTTTTCACTTTCACTTCTGCTAAAGGCCTTGGTGCTCAGCAATTTTCCAATAGCCTTTTTTCTTCATTGTTCTCCACCAATAACCCATTTTGTTCATTGTTCTCTACACTCAGAGCCACGATGAGACATTAGATTAAGGCCATCAGATATGCTGGATTTTATAACCTGACTGATTTAATGAGTTACTTCAGTAGGTGTTATAACTAATGTGAATTAATCTCTTCACTATGTGACCAGATTATTAGAAGTCAAGTTGCCTGTCCTGGCAGGCATTGCAGCCTGGAAGATCAGCTCTCAGCACACAAGGCTAAGACATTGGAAAGCATCTTTGTTAAATGGAGGCATGGTTCTACCTGCTGCTTAAATACTGTTCTATTAATTCTGTATTTCATGAGGGTGTTAAGGGATGCTGGCCAATGTTCAGGACAAACAAAATCAAAGTTTGTTACAGTATTGATCTTCTCTGGGTAAAATAAAACCCAAACAAAAAACAAAACCAAAACCAAACGAAACCAAAACAAACAAAAAAACCCAAAAAACCTCCACACCAAACCAAACCAAACCAAACCAAAAAAACAGAGCAAAAACCCCTACCTCACATGAAGTTTGCCCATCTCCTCACTCCTGTGTCCTCACACATTGTATTTAGAGATACACAATTCACATGCCAGCTGTCTTGGAATGGTTGATGTCAAATTCAATTCACCTCCAGATAGATACTCCTGATATTTCCTTCTTATGCTATCTCTATCCTGACACAAGAAAAGCCAAACATGGCACTTCTGCTGTGCACTGGACAATTTGGGAGTGTAGGGATCCAGAGCCAGTGTTGGAAAAGAGAGGTGTGAAATGAGACTGAAAAGTTAACAACATGCCTTTTTTTTGTCAACTTACAACTGTCCCACTGTAGCATCAGCAGACCCTGATGAAAGGGTAAAAAAAAAAAAAAAAGGTGTTGATTTTTACACTGTCAGTTGAGACTCTGCCCAGGAAATGGAACTTGTCTTTTTAAAATATGCCTGTGTAGGTACTTGTGTGCTGGAATATGTTGGACTTTGTTAGTGGTAAAAATTACCTTCTTGATTCTTTGTTACCTGTGTTCTCCGTATAAAGTAATTGAGAGTTTGTCTTTGAACAAAGGAGATTGCCTGATAATTTTGAAGCATTTGGACAGTTTTTTTGCAAGTTGCTGTTTTCAAGATCAGTAGGAGGATATAAGGTATATGACCAATGCAAAACACGTAGCGTGAGGCACCAGAAACAAGTCAAGAAGGCAAACTGGAGACCTAACTTGCTGATTATACTTCATATGCCAAATATTCTTCTCAAAACCAAAAGGCATTAGACACGAACCGTAAGAATTGTCTGTACTCTCACACCATGCACAGCTTAAATTCCATGTTGTTCTTTCCCCCTTCAAACATTCTGTTTAACAACAGCCACGGTTTAAGGTCAATTAGATTAGTTTCACATATTTTAGAAGCCATGGAAAGATGAAGAGCAGAAAACAGGTGAGATGCTCAGCAAAACCTCACTTTCTATTTCTGGCTTTGACAAGACACCAAATTATTCAGTAAAAATTAGATTGCTTGGGATGCAGTGGGAAACCTATGTGGCCATTTTAAGCTAGATAACTAACTCTTGGATGGCTTATAAGACATGATGTCTGTCTTGGTTCTCACGTTTGCCTAATTAGTTTTATAGCCAAGTAATTCAATTTATCCATGAAGGCATGAGAGGAGAAAGAGGTCCTTAAATAATTAAAGATTTGTAAACATGGAGTATAAAACAAATGTTATCTCCTGGCTTTTCATTGTGTGTTAGTTCCTTGTGCTGCTTGAATGCTTAATTCAAGGCATTTAATATCATTAAAATACAACTTCTACAGTCTAGAGTAAGAGTCTGTTGCCTCTGTCTGTGTTACTTGTGCTTCAAATCTTTTACTTTACTATTTTCAAAGGAAGATTGTGTGAACTTAGCAAAAAGCTTCAGCACTTCAGTTTGAGTTTTTAATTTAAATTTGTGGCAAGATGTACTTAAACATATTATAAATGCAGCAAAGTAAGAAACAGGCTTTTTTCTGGTTTTTTTTTTTTTTTCTGGGTTTTTTTTTTTTTTTTTCCTTTCCAAAGGCTGCTGTGTTGACAGTGTCAGGAAAGCAAGTCAGACCTTAGCTGATGAAGATGGCCTCATTTTCTCAGGGGCAAGCAGTTTCAAAAGTCTCTACTGATGTACTTTGTCCCCTGGCAGGGACAGGGAGACATGCCAGATTTAATTTTGACAGTTCTCTACGTTCACATGCATACCATCAGTCTCTATTTTCCATTTGGGCCTTTCAGAAAACATAGCAGGGAAAGAAGCATTTATTTTAATGAAAAATGTGATTGTGAAAACATAGATTATCATCAGGCTGCAGGCACAGCTTTCTGTCTTCTAAAGCTGACTTCTGTGTAGCCATTGACATTTTCCATCTAATTCAGTGCTGAAGTTTTATATAGGTTTCTAAAGCATCATTTACAGTTTCATTATCTGACTTGAACAGCAAAAAACATCATAGCTGAGCTATGTTTAACTCAATAGAAGCAATAAAGGAACATATGCTTATTAAGCAATAATATAGGAATCCTACTAAGCTATTGCTACAATTACTTCCCAAGCTAGAAATATGCATTCATCAAATGAACGTTGGATACTCTATTCCCAAAAGCTGTTTAGTACTGTGGCTGAGAAAAATAAATTGGCCAACACTGGATTGCAGTATGAGCTCAGTAGTTTTGAGATGAAGTTATGTTTCTTTCTTCCTCATGGGTAAAGGCTTCCTTATCTGAATTCATCCAAAGAAAAATAGACAGTGCAATCAATATACTTATTAATGAACTGAGGGTGAATCTTACACAGAAACACAACCAAGAGTTTATACCCTGTCTGCTGAGATCTGCCTTATGAAATTCTGGTTTTCTAAGCTTTTACTATTTCAAGAAATTGGAAAATTTGCTTTATTGTCCATTCAAATGTAGAGTTAGCGATCTGAGATACAACCACTTTATAAAGCATGTTAAATTATACATTGTTACATAGACGCTGTCTAATACACTCATTATATACCCCATTATATCTGGAAAAGTAATGCAATAGTTGTTTCTGAATTCTCAAGTCAGTGCTACTATTTGTTGCAAAACCTCTTTTTTTTTAATCCAAACCAAAAATTCTTTGTGCAGTTGGGGTTTTTCGTTGTTATTTGGGTTGGTGTTGGGTTTTTGTTGTTGGTGTTGCTGCATTTTTTTGTTTGTGTGTTTTTTTGCTGGAAGACAAAATTAATGGACCATTCAGAAAGAAATAATCTCTGTGAGGAAAGATGCAAATCAATCATCTATGAGTGGCTGATGTCCCCATGCAGTCATGTGTGCTGGACAGACTATGGGGTATGGAAAAATACCACTCTCTGCTGACCTGCTTCATCTTGGGGAGGGCAGTTTGCTACCTGGTGGAGCTGTCTCCCTTCCTATCCTACCCCTCAGATCAGGAGTGTCCACTGTCCATCTTGCTCAGGTTTTTAAAGATCATACTTATTGTCTTTCAATCTGGGGCAGTGCACTGTGATGCCACAGGTTTTATTTTCTGTTAATCTCCACATTCCTCCACTGTCATCCACTTGTAGCCTACCATTCTCATCACAGTTGCAGGTGTTTCAGTACAGTTTTAGACGGCTTTAATAAAAATTATGTATTAGCTGTTTTTTTAAAGGCTCTTTAAAACCCTGTCGTGTTCGTAAGAGGATCTGTTATCACAGAAGGACTGTGGTTGTTTACTAGCTCTCAGCATACTTGAAAGCACAGACAACTTTCTTACCAGCTTGTCTACTCAGCTTCTGCTCAGGTAAAAAGGCACAACTATTTCCCTTTACTTGTTCTTTTTGCAGCAATTCTACATAAGACTTTAAGCTCTATGGAATTTGTGCTGTCTTTTACACCCCCACAAAAGTTTGGTTATCCCAGTGTTATATTTACACATGGTTCTCCCAACAGTTCCGACACACCTCCTTGAAGCCATTACCTGTGATGTGCTTTGGATCAGGCCTAATGAACACTAGTTATTTGAGGAGGAGTTTCTTGTTGACACCTTTGTCACTTCACCAAATCTCTCACTTTACTGAAGAATCCTCCTGACTGCAGTGAATCAGGCCTGTGGGCAATGGCTGGATGCTGTATTTCCTGAAGCCAAGCATAATAGTTTATTTGACTAACTTCTGATTTGGTATATTTCAAATAGGTAACTCCTGGTAAGTGCCATCTATCAGCACAGAATTGGAAACAAGGACTAAAATGTTAACATGAGTTGGTGGTGTTGAGGTGAAATACCCAAACAGCTTCTCTCTGTGGAGAAGAGAGCTCAGCATTACCAAGGAAGGGGTTGTTGATTTAAGTCATGGACTTTCCTCTTTTAATCTGTTGTGAGATGATAATGAGCAAATACATTCAGCTACAAATTTCACACAAAATGTGGTCCACAAAGCTTTGGAATACAAATCTTGTGAAAATCCCGTTGGAAGCAGGCTAGCTCCAAGCAGAGATCAGCTCTGGGCAGCCACTTTGGTGTGCCATACTGTACCTTCGAGTATGAGCCCTTCTTGAAAAGATACAGTACTTGGGTAAATCTCATCCCTGAAGACTGATCCTACAAACAGGGTACTTTCAGCTTTACAAGGTATCACACAGTGATACATAAATACTCGTTAATAAATAGTAGCCTTGTAAGGATTTTATTCTGGAGTTTGTTTGTAGCTGACTGGATTAATGGAAGAACAGCACACACTTTTGTATGTCAATAGTCCCCTTAAAAACAAGGGGAATACCTATCAAGGTCATCGCAAGTTTCATGTCTGCCACTGATCTGAAGCCTACTGCAGATGTTTACATGGACGATGATTTTTAAAATTGCATGCTTTTATTTACTTTGATAGAATTATTTGCTCCAAGTCAGGTCAGTAACTTGTGTGGATCTAAGATTTAAACTCCTAAGGAGCCTCCTTTTCCTGTGCTACAAATTTCTCCTTCTTGCATTAAGCAGTTCTACCTTCTTCAAAATGTATTGTCCACCCACAGTTACATGTGAAAAATTACAATAGAGAGAATGTGTTTTCCTGTGTTTGAGAGCCTTTCTAGTTATGTGGAGTGACGGCAGGATGACTGCAGCTGATGAAAAAAAATGAGGTATGGTTATCAAGATGCACAGCTAGCAAATTATTTCAGAAGTTCATTTTTAATTTTTTTTGTTTTCCTTTTGTATGTATTCTACTCTGGCACTGAGCTTTCGGTACATGGTTAAAAATCAATATATATTTAGTCTTAATTACAGTTCATCATTTTATTTTAGTAATTTTGATTACTTTGCTACTTGATTCAGCACAAGGATAGAGTCAAAATATCATTTAGAATGGAGCACTAGGAAAATAACTCTACCAAAAATTAGTCTGTTGAGTAAAAATATGTTGTCTTATTGCCTGTAATCAGTAACACCCGAAGTGTGAAGGAAGTAAATGCTGTCCCTATCTGCTGGCAATTTTGTGCTCTTAGCTGTTGCTATCATTTCAAAATAATTCATATCTGAGTGGAAGAAAATTCTTTCTCCTTTTCCTCAGAGTGACTGTTGTCCTGTTCTTAAGTGTGATATGTGCCATGAAGGAAAGAACTAAAGGAGCTTATTATGTTTTTCCAACTTCCCAAGTTCAGAAATCACTTTCAGAGCAATCCTGCTTAGTCGCAAAGCTGTCTACAGTTAAAAGATTATTGTGACATCAGCATTATTATTAGGGATCGCTGCAGAAACAACTTGCCAAATGAACCATTACGAGCAAGCCAGACTCACTGAACCACAGTAAAATTCATTAACGGCTGCTTGGGGCAACAGATGGTCTTTGAAGGTCTTTATCTTTTTAACCATTTGTCTCCTCCAGTGTCTGTGGCAGAGTCCTCCACCCCTCTTTCTATCTCATTTGAATGTAAATAGCCGCTGCAAAAATTGCAGCTTCCTTTTAGTGACAAGCTCCTTTAGTGGTGTGTCACTGTTCAATTGGAGCATGTACTGACATGCAGAAATTTGAATCAAAGGGAGAAAACATCTTTTACTATAAAGAAAAATGGTATGTTCTTTTTTTCTTTGGGACCTTTGCTTGAATCTTTTAGGCTATTGCTTTCCCCTGTGAACTCTGAGCACCTCTTTTGTGGTTGTTGTTTTTGAAGGTGAGGTTTCAGAGATGCTAAACCATTTTTTCTTTAGATGACAAAAAAGGAGGTTGAAATACTGTTCCTGTAAATGGAGTTCCCACAATTAGAGCCCACTGTGAAAAATCTGAGCAGCAGCTTGACTGTGCCTTAGAAAATATGCCAACACTGCCGTCTAGCTTCTGCAAGGGTTTTCTGTGCTTTTGCTTCTTAGTTGCTTGAGTTCATGTGTTAACACGGCTTTGTTGAGGCCCTGTTGGCAAGTCAAGGTCCTGTAGCATTGCCTTCTATTTGGATATACAGAATCTTTGAAGTAGTCACAGCATGATATGAGGGACAGAAGATGGCAGCAGCAAACAGGAGATCTGAAGTGGCAATGCATCCAGAAAACTGCCAGTCTGTATTTGCAGATGGGGAAATGAAACCCACCTGTCTAAACTCTTACAAGGTATTTGGCAGCACCACAACTCAGACAAACCAGTTCCAGGCCTGTTCAGTATTTCTAATCATAAAACACTTGTAAAGTCCTTGAACAGGACCTTCTGACATGTCACCCTTTGACACATGCTTTGGGTTCCTTTTGTTGACTTCTGCTTTCTCTCATTCTTATTCTTCTGTGTCTCATACAATGCATACATCTTTTTTACTTTTTCACCACAGAATTTTTAGCTTTTCCTTCTTGGTCTGTGGTGACCTGGGAGCTATTTGCAGTCTGAAGTGCTGTATTTATGTTTATATGCATTTTATGTCCGGTCATCTTGGGATTTTAAAATGTTGTTTGGTTTCTATTTACCATGAACTTGTATGTGTTTGCCAAAAGCTGTTTTTATATAGCCTTTAGGTTATAGGTAATATTGAATAAATAATAAAGAGGATAATGAAAGCATAAAATTATTATTAAGCTGGCAGACCTTACTGAACCTCATATCATTGACCTTGGCCCATGGATCCAGCTGGTCCAGATCCCTCCAGCAGATCAACACTCGCACCCAACTTGATGTCATCTGCAAACTGACTGCAGGTACACTCGATCCCCTTGTCATTGATAAAGATATTAAACAGGACTGGCTGCAAAACTGAGCCTTGGGGAACCCCACTTGTGACCGGCTGCCAGCTGGATACAGCCCCATTCAGCAGCACTCTCTGTGTCTGGCCATTAAGCCAGTTTTTAACCCAGCAAAGAGTGCACCTGTCCAAGTCATGGGGTACCAGCTTTTCTGGGAGAATGTCATGGGAGACAGTATCAAAAGCTTTACTGACAATATCCACAGGCTTTCTGTCATCTATTAGGTGGATAACCTTGTCATAGAAGATCAGGTTGCTCAAGCAAGACCTGTCTTTAACCCATGCTGATTGGGCCTGATCCACTGCTTGTACATGCTGTGGGATCATGCTCAAGATAACTTGTTCCATAACCTTCACTGGAACCAAGGTTAGCTATCCTTACATATTCTTATCAGCCTTATAATTAACATGTATCCATGGGTACTCCTTCATGTTCATTAGGTAAGGTTGTATTTGAAGAAGAATCTTTTGTTTGTGTTGAATCAGCTGCTAGTATGTTTGCGTACCTAGCTGAATCAACTAATCATTTCATTAAATAAAAGTCCTCTTAGCTATGCTAATCAAAAGCATGCTGATCACAATTTTTCCAAACAACCCCCTGAAACCTAAACAAACAAACAAACCACTTCAAGACTAATAAACCACTCTTGCACTGATATATAAGCTACACTTTATTAGAAAAGATTAAAAAGAAAAAAGAGATCTAAGGAGTATTTCATCAGCATTATGCATATATTCCTTTAGCCGTCTCTGGTGATCTCATCTGAATGGTTAATAGTGCCTAAACATAATACCATTTTCAGTGTGACAGGAAATACATGCTTTCTGCTCTGAACTTTGTGGGTGAGGAGAGGATGACCGATGCTGAACACTGGGTCAAAGCCCTTCTCATTACATCCCAGAAGCAAGCTGAGGGGTTCAGAGTAAGCACATTAGCACAAGATGAACAGAGTTTGAAAGGGAATGTAAGGTGGAGTATATAAGGTAGGTGATAACATTGTAAGTGAGCGGCTTCACAGACAGCTCCCTCAGAGAAGGTTGATCAGTGTATTAAGAAATGAGACAACCGGCATCAAAATTTCGTAGATGTGGTTTTAAGCCCAGCACGCAACTAAGCACCATGCACCTTGCTCACTCTTCCCTCCAGCAGGATCAGGGAGAGAATAAGAAGAGTAGAAATGAGAAACCTTATGGGTTGAGATAAAAATAGTTTCGTAGGTAAAGAAAAAGCCATGCATGCAAGGAAAGCAAAACAAAGAATTCCTTCACCACTTCCCCTGGGCAGGCAGGTATTCAGCCATCTCCGGGAGAGCAGGGCTCTGTTGCACTTAACAGTGACTTGGGAAGACAAATGCCATCCCTCCAATGTCCCTGCCTTTGTTTTTCTTCCCCCAGCTTTATGATACCATGTGCTGACTGTGATACCATGGGGTGTGGGAGATCTCCTGGGATCCCCTGTACTAGTAGTGCCCCAGTTTCTCCCCACTCCTTGTGCACTACCAGCCTCCTTGTTGGTGGGGTGGGTGAGCAGCAGAAAAGGCTCTGTGTAACACTTCCCAGCAGTAACAAAAACTACTTTATATTATCATCGCTGTTTTCAGCACAAATCCAAAACACACCCCCATACTAGGACTGTGAAGAAAATTAACTTTACGCCAGCCAAAACTAGCACATTCTCTACCCTTTCTTTCATACTGTGTATGTCATGCTCTAGTCCTACATTATTCAATACAACCTCAATAACATTTCCCGTCCCCTTTCAATCCTTTGACATAACACAAAGATATTGTTGTTTCTTTAGTCTCTGGACTACCACTGCAAATGTCCACAGATGTTCACTTAATGTCAATTAAATTAACTTAGTCCATAACTTCGGGCTCCATCTGTTCTGGTGATTACTCAAGACATGAGAGGTGGTGTGTTGTGTGGAGTTCCTGGGCACCAAGGCCAGCTCAGGTCAGGTCACTGCTGCACTGCAATTGCTTCTTGTAAGGCTTCTTCCTCCCTTAGTTTGTGTGGTTCCTGTTACAGTAAGTCCTGTAACATGCAAATGAAAATAATGGGTTACAACAATTTAAAGGCACATCCATTACATTCTCCACTCCTCGTCCTTTTGTGCCAGGTTATAGGGCTTAAAATTGTAATGAACTCCTCCCCTTTCTTCTAGTCTGGCTGCAACAAGAGGTTTCTGCTATAGTAATTACAGTCTCCACCATGGACCTCTGTGGGATGCAGAGACTGCCTGCCTGACCATGGCCTTCATCATGGGCTGCAGAGGAATCTCTGCTCTGGCACCTTGAGCACCTCCTCTCTCTCCTTCTTGTGGGAAGGACTCCTCAAACTCTTCCCCTGCACTGTGGACTCATCCACAGGTCACAGTCCCTTGGAATCAAGTTGACATGGGAGTTCCAGCCAGTCCAGTACAGCAGCACAGACACAGCAGCAAAGCCCTGGCCACCTGCCAGCCCAGGCACATCGCCAGGCTGTTATCAAAACGTTCCCAGGCACAGCAGGGTGAGGTGACGACCAGCACAGCACTGCAGCTACCAGCCACCAAACACGCACTGGATTGCAACACACAGTCAGGTGAGCAAGCCCTGTGGCAAGCACAGGAGCATGCTGATTAATAACGAAACAGCAGTAAGAGCTGAAAATTTCATCTACCACATTCAAATCAAGTCTGTAAATCTTTGAACTTGCTGACCCCCACATTGTTATCCAAAAAGGACTTTTCATGGTTTAACCCCAGCTGACAACTACGCACTCCATAACTTTTTGGTCACTCCTCCCACAGTGAGATAGGGAAAAGAATTGGAAAGGTAAAAGTGAAAAAACTCATGGGTTGAAATAAAGACAGTGTAATAGGAAAATGAAAAGTCATGCATGCAGCAAAGCAAAATGAAGAATTTGTTCACTGCTCCCCATGGACAGGCAGGTGTTCAGCCATCTCTAGTACAGCAGAGCCCCATCACGTGTAACAATGACTTGGGAAGACTAACATCATCACTCCAAACTTCCTCCCCTTCCCTCTTCTTATGCCAGTTCTATATGCTGAGCGTGATTTCCTTGAGTACAGAATAATCGCTTGGATCATTTGGGGTCAGTTGTCCCAGCTGTGTCCCCTCCCAGTTTTTTGTGCAACCCCAGTCTCCTTGTTGGTTGGGAGGGGTGAGAAGCAGCAAAGTT
>JAWWMO010000096.1:21963100-21989348 GCA_035047845.1 Dendrocincla fuliginosa | reverse complement strand
GGTGCAATCATGGAGGTAAACTTAGGTCAGCCCCTTCTAGTAGAAGCCATCTTTCAAACTCAGGGCTAAATATATGATGCTGAGAGAAATTGCTACAGCACACTCCTCTGACACAGGCTCCACCAGCTCCTGTCTCAGATGATTACCAGTTCTGAGAACAGGCATCATCCAAAGAGGAAGCATAATACATGCCTTTTTCCCCCACCCAAAGAATAGGGGAAGGGATTTAATTTCTCCCAAAGCTATAATGGTATAATAGTCTTGTCCACAAATAAGGGAGAGCCATATCCTAGTCTCCTGAGGTTACTAGTAAAATGTCCATTAAATTTAACAGGATCAAGACAGGGCCTTTGATCACAGAGGATGAATCTGTCAAATAAATGTTGCTGAGAATTTTTTATCCAGTCTTTGTTCCTCTGCTTGATTATATGTTTTGCAGCTAGCACCTGAGTAGGAACTGTGGAAAAGATCGTGACAGGGACACAGGGTCTGAATGAATGCTAAAATGTCACTAGAGATTTGCTTTGCTGAAGTCACAGACCCTGCAACAAGCCATGGGAATAACACAGCTGCTGGTAGCTCCCCTTGGGCAGAACAGGGTGCGATTTAGGAAAGAAATTCACAATAGGAACCAATACCCTTACTGGAGACATAGGATTATACTCCACAGTTTAAACCCGAGGACTACATGCCTCATGGCAATTTCCAGTTCAGCAGACCACATTAAGCCTGAGATAGCCTTGCCCCTGAAAGGAGGTACAAGTATAGAAGAAACTGAACACACTGGCTGAGACTCAGAGGCAAAGCAGTACCGAGCAATCAAAGACACATATTTGGTGAGAGTCTGAAAATCAAAAAGCTGCATAATCAGGTGCAATGCACACAGTGTTACTGCTGGGACTGAGCAAGCCTCTGCAAAGAAATACGAAGCATATCACGTGCTGTTTAGAGTAGCTCATTCACAAGACCTTGCCCTAATCTCATGATCGCATGAAGATTTTCTTCTCTGGAAAATCAGCAGCAGACATCAGGTCAGCTTCAGAGGCCTGACAGACTCTCAAGCACTGCAATGTACACCAGTAACCTATCTGTTAATGCACCAAAGCACAAAGGACATTGGAGTTTACAATCTGGGGGCTCTTATTCACATAGCATCCTTAGAAACCACATAATATTCTTGGGAACAGATTTTCAAAGGTAAATAAAAAAGAACCAAAAAAATAACCAGCTGGTGGTTTCAAATGAAGTGACAAATGAAGCTCATCCAGCTGCACCCAGCAGTTGACATGAGTGCCCCTAGCAGTCAGTTATTGTTCTGGCAGGCAGAGCTCTGGAAGGGAGGAGTGCACCAGGCAGGAGTCAGCCCAGCAGTGCCAGTGACCTCAAGAAGACACCATGAAATGCTCAGAGGATGGGCCAGAAAACGACAGCAGTACAAATTGCATCAATGTGTATAAGCACAGACTGCTTATATGAAGCTAATCCTCGGAAAAGAAAAGCTCTAGAAGACCCCTCTTCATTAGGGTCATTGGAAGCTTTTAGAAGGAAGAAATTGAAGCCGATAGCACTGAGCCAGTGTTCACCTGTGAGGAGTTTGGCCTTGTGAGGCGAGTGCACATTCTGTCACACAGATATGGCAGAGACATCTGTTGGGGGAAGCACACAGTGTACATTTCAGAAGCAATTGCGTTCCGTCCTTGCTATATCCTGGCTGTCAACACTCAACTTCAACAGAGTTGCTGGGCACTGCAGCTAGCCTATGTTCCATGGTCCCTTCAGACTTGGGAAGTGGGTCACCAGCATCCAACATCCAGCTACAGGGAAAATTGTCAACTGCCTTAAGGATTAGGAGGTGGAGAGCTGGATAGCTACAGCAAATGAAACAACACCAGATATTGTTTTCATCCAAAAAGGTTCCGACAGGACTGGGAAGGAAGAGTTTATGTGCAGCAAGCCTGCAACAAGGGATAAAAATCATAATGTGTGTGGCATTGTGCAGCCTCTACAGTATAGCATTGTTGCCATGAAACGGAGGAAATATTCCAAATTCTGCTCACGTAGAATTTCTGGAAGTGGGGGAGAGTGAGGCAAAAATGACACACAATTAAGTGCTAAGAAATGCAAAGTGATAATCACTTTTTAGTTTTCACTTCCTGTGAGTAAGCCTAGGAAGGAATCTAGGGATTCTAGTTTGGGACAGCATTTCAGAAAGAAAACCATGGAAGCACTCCACTTCATCAACAAACAACATCATCTGTGTGACTCTGAGCAGGTGGCTCTGAGCAGATGACTTGTAGGGAGTCATCCCCAGCTTAAGCAATTTCTCCAATAGAATTGTTACATATGCAAATCTACAACCCAATTTCAACCAAATGTGGAACCAAAATTCATCTCTGTGGTTTTCACCTAGGTTTATGCTGACGTTTGAAATTGGGTAACTGTCTAGTATCATCCAAAAGGACAAAGAAAATATATTAGATATTCAACTATTCATTTCAAAGAGACCTTCCCAATTAATTCTAGCAATGATAGAAATACCTGATCTCAGTCATGTGGAAACTGTACCCTGCTGAAAATCACACAAAGTATTTAGTTCCTGCCACAGTGCTGCCCTCTTCCGCCAATGAGACCTTCCCACTTAGGTTCTTTGCTCTTCTTCCCTGTCCAGAGCTGTACTTCTCTTCCCAAGCTGTATAAGCACATGTTTCATCAGGTTCAACTTGCCATCTTTGCTGTCATCCACTCTACCCTCGATTTGGAGTCAAATATTTTACCCTCACTGATATACTTTGTAAACATGAGGCAGTGCAGAGACAATAAGGGAAGGTAGAATCCTCCTGCACATGTTTTCCCATTTGGACAGATTCCCAAGTGGAGATAACCAAGCTGCTTCTAGGTTCATTATCAAGCCATGTCCCTGCTCTCCTCCAGATTACATTGAGATTCCTGCAAGATTGTAAAAACAAATTGTGCAGTTGTTAGGTAGGGTCAAGCTTAACATTTCAAAGGTGATGAAGAAAAGAATGACACTCCTTCCTGTCATTTGAGGGACATAGGACCCTTTTCTGACTGTCTTAGTCTTTGTGGAAGATCCTTGAGGGTTGCACATGAAGTCACACTTTGTACACCAATACATGAGTATCAGTGTTTGCCACCGTCACAGATGCAGGAATCATTGGGGTAGCAGGAAGCTGGGTTCCTCAATCTTCACTAGGATGCTGAAACAGACAACACTTGGTACTAAGTGCACTTAGCACTCATGGTGCACAGTCAAATAACTCGGATGGACAAATCACATATAAGGGACATTAATCTGTTCTTAAGAACCAGCCCTTACAAGGTCACTTTCAGTTTTCAAAGGCTCTGGACTTGGGTTAAGGTAACATCTGAGAACAAATGACATGACACAAAAAATAAGAAGGAAGCAAGTGTTTTGCCTTGATAAAATTAGTGTACTCTTCAGCAAAATTGTTTTGACTTTTGGTGGCTGAGAACTCAAAGTGTCTATTCAAGTTCCTGCTGTTTGCTCCATAAATTAATCTAATAAATTGACTGTGAAATAAACGATTAGAAAAGCCCTTGTTAATTTGTATCAAAGTAGATGGTTATCTAAAATAGACACCACCAGGAGGTTCTTAATTAGTCTGTTGTCAGCTGCGACTGGAAATGCTCCTGCCAGCATGAGACAAATTAATTACTCATCCTGCCACATTGCAGCTTCCTGTCAAAGCACAAAGTACTTCTCAAAATACACCAATGACTGATTGCTCCTTTTCAGAGACCATGACAGCACCAGATGATGGTCCTAGGCTGGCCTGCATTCACTCTTCATAGGGAGGTGGGTTGAGGAGGTGTTCAAGCCCAGTGGTTATGCCTGGGATGAGCTGTCTATCTAGACGAGAAATCTTTGATGCCCATATCCCATGGTTTCAGCTGAACGCTGCAACCTGAATGCAAAAGGAAAACGAGTCTTGGGAAGTGGGCATTTGATATTAACTGGAAGCCCCAAGGGTCTTTATCCTGTGTCAGGGTGACACTGCACAAGCTGTGCTCGTCTGCCTGAGGCATGGCAGTCAGAGAAGCAGGAAGTACAGTGGCTCCTTCTTTAGCAGTGTCTTCACCTGCAGGTGCTGCAAGCAGATCTCCTGATAGCTGTCCTGCTGTAACAGGGCTTCTCGGAGCAGGCCAGCAAAGGGCACAGTGCCCACATTTGTGGTACACTGGTGACCTAAAATGCCATCAGAGTCTGAGGAACCACCTGCACTTTTCAGGAACAAGAAAAAGGGCTGGTATACAATTTCTGTTGCCCTATCACCATGCCAGTGAAAGATGTATGCTTTGGTGGAAGTGAATTAAAAAATTTTGCACACATGCATTGGACAGTATTTTACAGCAACATGCAGAGCAGGAAAGGAACTTGCCACATTGCCTTCTTCATACGCTGGAGATCACTTGACAGAGGACATAGAGTACCTGATACATGATACTGGATGTAGAGACAGTACCTCACGAAAAAATGGGTTGTGATGGGCTGGGAAGGGCCAGTAATAGTAAACGCATTGGGTAAATATCCACTTGGGCACTCTAAACTCAGCAGCAAGGTTAAAGCACATTTGTGGAGGATGGTAAGACACATCCATGTTCAAATGCAGCTGCTCTGAGTGGCCAGGGATGCCTCTGCTTGATGCAGAGTGCAGGCGAGATGAGGGTGGGAAGAGGCACATGTTGGGCCATTCTGAGCCTGTGCTTCAGGCTTGGTTTGCACCACCCCTCACTCCTGCGGGATGGCTGGAGACCTTCACGTGATCTGCTCCTCCTCTGCAACATATGCAGGAGTTTTTACAGTATCCTTCCCTCTTTCCTCAGAGATACAGATCTGTTCTACATAAAAAGAGCGAATTAGCAGTGTATTTACACCCACACTTGCAATCAGAAGCCATTTGATATCCCCTGATATCAGCATGCAATGTTTTTACCAGCTCTAAGTGTTGCGAGCACTCCAAGTGTACAGCGATAAAAATTCCCCTGCATCAAATGCCTTGGAAACACGAGAACACCCTGTTACACTGAAAAGTGTGGAACACTGGCAAAGTCCTCCCCCATCACTTTCCTTCATCCCTTGTGGTTACACACCTCTTCATGTAGTAAACACCAGAATCTGTTTTATACAGAGCTATGCTCCCAGCACAATGAACACATAACCCTACCTTTAAATACTGCTCCCTGACACAGTGCAATACCGTGACTGACTCATGGTTGTCATCATCTCACCATATGCAATAGCTTAGTTAGATAATGAGTACTATGAAGGCAGTTTCAGGAAAAGGGACTGAATCCACAGAAAGGAAATACTACAGCCTGTGATGTTGCCCCCATCCCATAACTGCCCAATTAGTTAGTAGGGCACTAAGGTTAACCTAGTACACATTTAGCCACCCTTATGAGCGACGTCTGTACAAGTCAGCTCTTGATTTTTAGACAGCCAGTGACACGCAAGGGCCATGGTGATGGCACATGCATTTTCCTCTGGCTAACGGAACATATGATTTTTCCACACTCCATCACAGAGACCTTACAGCTACTACCCCTTCCCACCCATTTGGTGCACCATCCACAGAGGAAAACAGTGAGATCTTCCTAACAACCATTTCCTCACATCTTCGCCCAAAGCTCTTCATGGATGGTACCTTGGGTACAAACTCAAACAGTGTTTCCACTGCAGGCAGTCTCCAGCAGCTCACACCTGTTGCAAGGCAGCCTGGACAGACTTCTGTCACTCCCTCAGTCTCCGGTGCACCTGAGGATCAAACACAAAGAGCGGAATTGAACAGCATATACATGATGCTGTTTTATACCCAGCTGCTCTGATTGCTGGCTCTGGGTATTGATCACTGGGACAGCAGAGCTGACAGATACCTATATCATGGCTCATCACTCCCCTGGAGCTTTAGAGAGGGCCTGAAAGCTCTTCACAGCAGCCACCACCAGCAACTAGCTGGGCTGCGGTGAGATGTGTCCCTGAGGAGCCTCTGTGGCCCTGCAGCTGCTGGAGGGCATTGGCTGAGGAACCCTCTCTGAGATACAAGACTTGCAGGGTGGTGGCAGGTGAAGCAGCAGGTATTTCCCACAGGCAGTAAGGAGGGCTGCCAGGGAAGTGTCCAAGAGCTGAGGAGCTACCATGGGACTTCAGCAAGCTGCACCGGTGCCTCCAGCCATGTAATGGCTGATGGTCTGGTGGAGCAGATGGTGGATGAAAACCATCACCATTTGACAGGGATCAGGCAGACTGCCTCCTGGAAAAAGGCAGATTTCATGTTATTCAAAAACACAGCTGCCCCGTACCTTACATGATGTTGCACTCTTTCCCCTAGAGAACTCCTGGTGTATAACACAGATTTCACCTCCTCCAAAGAGAGCTGCTAGCATCCCCTTCTCTAGTAAAAAATGTCCTTTGCCCTTCTCTCTCCAGTGTGCCTCCGTACACAGTGATGAGAGACTTCTCAGCCCATGCACACACACGTGCTCGCAGTCATCCATCATATTCTCTGCCATTAAAGAATCACAGAGTGGTGCCCATTGGAAGAGGTGCATCTGGTTCAGCACCTCTGATCAAGCAGGGTCATCTACAGCAGGTTGCCCAGGACCACGTCTAGATGGCTTTTGAGTAATTCCAAGGATGGAGACTCCACTACCTCTTTGGGCAATCTGTCCTAGTGCTCAGTCATCCTCAAAATGAAAAATCCTGAGGTTCAGAGGCAACCTTCTGTGTTTTAATTTGTGCCCACCACCTCTAGTCCTGTCACTCAGCATCACTGGAAAGAGCCTTCCCCTGTCCTCTTTGCAATCTCCTTGCAGGTATTTCTGTACATTGATGAGATCTCTCTGGACCTTCTCTTCTTCAGGCTGAACAGTCCAAGGGCCCCTAGCCTTTCCTCATAGCAGAGGTGCTCCAGTCCCTGAATCATCTTAATGGACCTTCCATTGAAAGGTCTGTTGAAGAATGAATCCTCTCCAGCATGTTCATGGCTCTGTTGTACCCAGTAGCCCAGAACTGGACAATGTACTCTAGGTATAGCTTCACCAGCTCTGAGCAGAGGGGCAGGATCACCTCCCAGCCAGCTGGCAATACCCCTCCTACTACAGTGCAGCCCAGGACACCATTCCTCTTCTTTGCCACAAAGGCATACTCTGCCTCATGTTCAATTTGGTATCCTAAGGTCCTATTCTGACAAGATGTTTTCCAGCTAGGCAGCATCTAGCATGTAAGTATTTTTTTCTCCCTATGTGCAGGATTTGGCATTTCTCCTTGATGAAATTTCATCAGGTTCCTGTCAGCCCATTTCTTGAGCCTGTTGATGTCCTGGATGGCAACATGACCCTTTGCTATCAGCCACTCTTCCTAGTTTTATGTTATCTGAAAAATTCCTGATTGTGTGCTCTGTCTCATTATCCAGATCATTAATGAAGCCTGTTGGAGTAACCAGTATTAACCCCTGGGCTACACTGCTTGTCACTGGCATCCAATAGACGTTATACCACTAAACACCAACATTTTGGTCTGCTCATTCAACCAGTTTTCAGTCTAAGTCACTCTCTGTTCACCCAAGCCATACATCAACTGCTTGTCTATAAGGATCTTATGGGAGACAATGTCAAAGGCCTTACTGAAGTCCAAGTCAAAAATACCCACTGCTCTCCCCTTATCTACCAGGGCAGTCATTTCTTTGTAGGTTATCAGGTTGATCAATCATGACTTCCCCTTTGTGAATCCATGCTGACTGGTCCTGATTATTTTCTTGTTATTCATGTGCCAGGAAATGTTTTCCAGAATTAGCTGCTAAATCCTAGCAAGGTGCAGATGTGGCACCAAATAATCAGAGGGCAGGCAATCAGGACTGCTATGACAAAGATTTCACTGCTTCTTTCACATTCATGTCATAGGATGATATTTTAAAAAGAGATATTTCCATTGTTTAAATGAGCTATAGATTTGGATAACATCCATCCCCAATAAAATCTGATTCAATTTCAGTTGGCTTGGGAAGTTCCAGAGCCTGCAATGAACACAGGAATACCCTTTTGATCAGTTACGTTATTTACTTAGTTTTCCTAAACAGAAAGGAAGGTTGTCAGCAAGCTTCACAGAATTAGTCATTGCAAGTGCCCTAATACATGGTCATACATTTCTACATGATTATGGTGTTTCAGTATACCTGACATTATTAGCTTCTTCTTTAGAGTTAGGTCAAGACAACCCAACACGAGTTATTCTCCCTTTCTATTTCTCCACAGACAAGCAACTCAAGTACAGACACCTTTGTGTTTGCTAAGTTCTCCAGGACAAAGCAAGCTACCCATTATTCACCACTGTGCATAACACACAGTACTTGCGACTCCCTTGAGTTTATTGCATCTTTTGAGGGAGTAATTTTTGATAGAAGAAATAAAGTATATTGAATTAGAAGTTTCCCGAAGGGAAAGAGCACACCACGCAGAATGATGAAGATAGACAAAGTTCCCATTGAATTATATGGGCTAATTTATTGCCTGATTACGTGACTCATACAGCAGCCCATACCTCTTCCACAGCAATCCTGCTAAGTCCCTGAGGTTGCCTCAAGACAGATGCATGACTCACTATTAGGGTTTTTGAATCTGACTCTTCCTGTGAAGGCTCAGTGAAAAAGCACAAGCCCTTCAGGCATCTGTTATTTCCATTTTGTCCCCGATTTATTGATTGCATGCTCTCATCAGAAGAGTCCTTCCACATCTAGCCAATCAACCAGCAATCAGCAGTCAAGCACAAATGATCGTCTACAAAGATCAAGACCCAGAGGCATTAGTGAACATCCAGAGGCCAAAAATCCTCCCTTGGGTGAAGTTTTTGTGCTTGAGGATATGAAAACACAGATAACTGCCTGGGCCTTTGAGAGCAGTTCAGAGGCATGGATAAGCTATAGGATAAGCTAGACAGACTTAAGAAATAAAGAAAAAGGTAATTTTGGTATGTGGAGCTGAGTGAAGAACAAGCATTTTCAAATGGGAAAAAAAGAATCTGCTAATTGAGGTGCATGAGGATCACAGCACATAGTTGCCCAACATAAACAAATTCTCCAGTATTTCCTTTTTGTGGATGTTGCCAAGAAAACACAATGTTCAAGAATGTCTGGAGATGGATGTGGTGCATTCAGCACCCACTTTCAGCAACAAGTACTTGCTACAGATAAGAAGGACTTTGTGAAGCAGGACTTTGTGAAGCAGATCTTGAGAAGGTTTGAAGTGCCTGCCAGTGACCTTAGCAGTATGACTGTCTACTCAAGGTAATGGGGCAGCTCACATGTGTTCACAAGTGCATAACTGTAAAAGCTTGAAACTTGAGCATCTCAGTCCACACAGAACGTGTCAGCAATACAGATCTTGTGTTCCATATCCAAATTATAGGTAGGACTTACATGATCCCACGCTCAGAAGCAGTATCAAGTTTTAGCATTGCCACAGAGCTTGAAAGGTGAAAATAAGAGTCTAATTTTACCTGTTATAAGAACTTGTGGAGTCCTCATATGGTATGGATGAGATATTATAGATAAGCCAGCTGTCAGTTATAATGCATTAATTCAAAACTTCATTTCCCAGATCTTTTAACTTCAGAATACTAAAAAATATGCCACACACACTTTTCCATGGATTTTGCAGTAGTGCCTGGTCAGAGAAATGCTTTGGTTTTACAAAAAGCCATTGATGGAAGCTCACAATCGTATCTACAGAACAACAGGTTCAGAGAAGACTGAGAAAGAAGTGCCAAGAAACACTATCTGTCATACTGTACCCTTTTCACCACTCCATCTTGGTCCATTCCTTTCTGATCTCTACTATCAGACCCACATAAAAAACTAGAAAGAATGTAGCACATCTAAAGCTGCTGATCTAAACAGCTGTTTCGGTTCTTCCATGTTAATTAAGAAAGCTCAAAGAAAATGTGCCCCTCTGATGAATGTGACTGGAAAACTGGTAACAATGGATGCTGAAGTACTCAAAATCGTTTTTGCTTCAGTCTTCATTGCCAGTCTTTCTTCCCACACCTTGCAGGATGGGCTGCAAGGTGGAGTCTTGGGGACAAACGTGTTTCCCACAGTAAGAGATCAAGTTCATAATTACCTGAGGAACCTGAACGTACATGTCTATGGGATTCAATGAGGTACATCCCAGAGACCCGAGGCAAGTAGCTGGTGTAGCTGCTAAGTAAGTCACCATCGTATTTGCAAAGCCATGGCAGCCAGAAGAAATCCCCATTGTCTGGAAAAAGGGAATTGACTGAGTGACTGCATCAGTGGACAAGGGAAGGGCTATTAACGCAATTTTCTGTAAAGCTTTTTACATGGTCCACCACAACATCCTGCTCTCTAAATAGGAGAGAGATGGATTTGCTAATTGGACTGTTAGATGGATAAGAAATTGCTTAGATGGTCACATTGAGAGGGTAATGATCAATGGCTCAGAGTCCCAATGGACATCAGTGACAAGTGGTGTCCCCCAGGGACCAGTGTTATTTAATATCTTCATCAATGACATAGATGAAGAGATTGAGTTCATCCTCAGCAAATTTGCAGATGACACCAAGCTGAGTGGAGCACTTGACACACATGAAGGACAGGACACCATCCAGCAGGACCTGGACAAACTGGAGAAGTGGGCCCATGGGAGTCTCATAAGGTTCAACAATTCTCTCAGCTTTTTCTTATAGGAGAGCATCATCCCCCATCTTGGTGGCCCTACTCTGGACTTGCTCCAGCAAGTCCATGTCCTTCCTGTGCTGGGGACCACAGAGTTGGATGCAATACTACAGGTGGAATCTCATTTGACTGGAGTGAAGGGGCAGAATCACCTCTCTTGCCCTGCTGGCCACTCTGCTTTTGATGCAGCCCAGGATACAACTGACTTTCTGAGGTGCAAGTGCCCACTGCTGGGTCATTTCCAGGTTCTCGTGCACCAGAACCTGCAAGTCTTTCTCAGCAAGACTGCTCTTAATCTGTTCATCCCCCAAACTGTGCAGATACAGATGGTTGCACTGACCCTCGCAGGACCTTGCACTGGGTGCAAGACTTGTGGTCTTGTTAAACCACATGAGATTTGCACTTCTCAAGTTTCCCCAGGTGTCTCTGAATGGCATCCCATCTCTCAGGTACATCAACTGCACCACTCAAACCACTCAAAGCAGGTTGCCTGCAAACCTGCCAATGGTTTTCCATCACTGATGAAGACATTAAACAGTATTTGTCACAATGCAGATCCCTAAGGGACACCACCTATTACCAATCTCCATGTGGAGATTGGGATGTTGCCCTCCACTACCCTCTGGATCTACTGTCCAACGAACTCCTTACCCACTGAATAGTCCACCCGTCAAATCCTTCTCTCTCCAATTCACCGAAGAGGATGCTGTGAGGGACCATGTCAAGCTCCTTTCAGAGGTCCAGATAGATGACATCCATAGCCCTTCCTTTGTCCACTGATGTCACTCTATCATAGAAGGCCACTTGCTTGGTTAGGCAGGACTTGCCCTTGGTGAAGCCATGCTGGCTGTATTCAATCACCTCCTTGGCTTCCATATGCCTTAGCATAGCATTTAGGAGGATCTGTTCCATGACCTTTCCAGGCACAGGAGTGAGTTTGGCCTATTTCTTTGCAGCACTGCGTAGCTTTTAATAGGACATGTAACCCAGGTGGTCTTACAGGTCAGTAGTTCCCAGTGTCTTCTTTCCTACCCTTTTTAAAGATGTGTCCAATATTTCTACTTTTTCAATTACCTGGGACTTCACCTGACTCCCAGGACTTTTCAAATATCATAGAGAATGGCTTGGCAACTACATCAGCCAATTCCCTTGGGACTCTGGAATGCATCTGTCACGGTGTAACCCCAGCCAGCAGCTAAGCCCTACGCAGCTGCTCACTCACTCCCCCACGATGGGTACTTGGAAGAGAATCAGAATGGTCAAAGCCAGAAAACTTGTGGGTTGAGATAAAAACAGTTTAATAGAAAAAGTAAAAGCTAGGCACACAAGCAAAAAAAAAAAAAAAAAGTAATTAATTCACTGCTTCCCATACACAGGCAAGTGCTCAGCCATCTCCAGGACAGCAGGGCCCCATCACACATAAGGGTTACTTGGGAAGACAAATATCATCACTTCAAAAGTCCCCCCCCTTCTCTGTCTTTTTCCCACTTTATATACTGAGCATGATGTCATGTGGCCAGGAATATCCCTGTGGTACATTGGGGTCACCTGTCCTGCCTGTGTCTCCTCCCACCCTCCCGTGCACTCTCAACTTCCTCACCAGCGTGACAGTACAACAAGCAGAAAAGGCCTTGGCTCTGTGCAAGCCCTGCTCAGCAATAACAAAACTTCTCTATATTATCATCCCTATGTTCAGCACAGATCCATAACACAGCTCCATACTACACTGTAAAGAAAATTAACTCTACCCCATCCAAAACCAGCATCTCATCAGACCCCATAAACTGGTAAGTTCAGGATCCTCAGGTAATCACAGACCTGAACTGTTACAGTGGGAAGCAGTTTCTCCCCCAGTCCCCATCTTGCAGTTCATCCACTTGAGAGATGTAGGAAGAGAGGTTGCCATGGAACACTGAGGAAAAAAATTTTTTGTGTACGCTATCAGAACAGGAACAGAAACATGCTTCACCTTTAAGAGATATTTTTTTCCCCCCTCTAGTTATTAACAGGATAGAAAATTCAACCATTTGCATTGTTGTTCAAGTGTGTTAAGTGGACACTTGCTGATCTCTTGATTTCTATCTTGGAAAGACAATTTAAACAATTGTTGCATGCTTTCCTGGAACATGGTCAATACTTTTCCTTTCCTATCACCCTCTCCAGGAAGCATACAATCTTGTCTTGAAACCACTCACAAAGGAACAAAATGAAGGTATTTAGTTCTACCTTTGTCTTGACATTTTCTCTATTTTTCTGTCCACTAACAGCATTCTGTTATAAGTAGCTGTTACCTCTTCTATCTCAGCAAGCCTGTTGCTTAAACTTGAAGGGCCACTTTTATTCCTCTTAGGTATTCTGACATGTACCACAGCTTTGAAGGTATTTTTCCACTGCTGCCACTAATACTTACATTTCTGTGTCACAGTCATGCAGTTTTTCATTCTCTACAAGACTGTTGATGAATACAGCTTCAGGTAATTGCTATTCCCAAGCATCGTTTGTTTTTCAACAAAAGACCAATTTCCAATTTTTTTGAAAGACTATTCAAATGCACTAGGGGAAGTGAAGAAAGGTCAGGGAGCAGGAACAGTGACTTTCATGGCATTAGTTACCAACATAACAATGCTTGTAACATACAGTTCACAGTATTTTAGTTATGTGGGATAGACTGGCTTAAAGTTAATCATTTCCTGTCCTCCAGAATTCAGCAGACGGGTGAAAAAGGCATTATTACTTCCAATGTGAGGACATAAAAGCTGTGTATCTGAATAACAGCAGATGGAAACAAGCAGCAAATTCTCACTGTGGAAAACAGGAACTGAGATGCTACAGTCATTTCTTGTACTGCTAAATCCTGCACAGTGGCAAAAGTAGAAGTTAACTTGTGCTGAAATCTAACCAAAAGGCTTTGATTTTTAAGTCTTTCAGTTGAGAAGGGAATATTTCTAAAAAAGTCCAAATTATTCCTGTTTTAGCCCACTCACCAACAAGTGGGATTTTACTGGACAAGTTGAAACAATGATCACGGTCAACTACTAACTTTTAATCTCAAACCCCAGCCATTGCCCTGACTCAATAACTCTCACCAATATGAACATCTACTGCTACTTACTCATTCTTCAAATTTAACAGCAAAGACTATAACTTGTCATCCCATTTATGAAGAAAGCGTCCTGCAAGGAAGGTATTGTGCCCATTAATGAAAGTATATTCTTGGGCTTGCTCTCCTCAAGGCAACTTGCAAATCCACAACCCAGAGGTTCTCTGTTCATGTTGTGCTCTAGGGAGGGTAAATATGATCCAGGCATCTTCATAACTTAAAGTTGAGGAGCATTTGCATGTTTTCTAAATTGGCTTCTCTGAGGTTGCCAAATCTGTAGTATGAGGAAAAGGAATCATGTTAATGGGAAAAATTAGAGAAACCATGGTTTCTCTAATTTTTCCAGTATCCCTCCTTTTTATCTCCCAGTATCTCTCTAGGTGAAAGCACTTACTTCTTTATGTCACAGCCTGAACACACTGCTGCCTTTCCACATTCCCACACGTTTCAGATCTTTTCCTACACTCATTCACCTTTCTTTGAATTGCCATCACCCAAGTGCATCAAAACATAGGGATGGAACACCACCATCACAACTGGTAGGCCTTTGAAACCACGGGTACCCCTGCGAGATGCATCCTAACATCTAAGTTCACTCTTAGGGTTTTGTGGAAGGAATAACACCACGGGAGAGGCTTTATCCCTAAGGGTCTCCTCCGAGATGTAATCCAGCTGCAGCACAGCATCTCCTGAAGCCTCGCTCCTCGCTTATGCTCAACTCAGGGACTCGGGGCCGGACTGCTGTCTGCCCGGTGGAGGATTTACTCCGCAAGCCCCGTCCCACAGAGGCAGGGGTTTCCGCGGCGGGGGTCCGCGCACAGGATACACAGCCCAGCTTCCCGGGGGAAGGACGCCCGTCGGCGGTCCGCTCCCTTTCCACCCGGGAGGGAAGGACTGCCCGGGGTGTCGGCAGGGCCAGCCAAGCCGCGGTGGCCATCAGGTGGGAGAAACTCCGCCGAGCCCCCGACCCTGCAGCACCCCGCGCCGCGGAACCGGGGCCGTGCACGTACTCACGGCTGCTGCGGGGCTCCGGCGGCCGGACAGGGAGAAGGAGGAGGAGAAGGAGGAGGAGGAGGAGGAGGAGGAGGAGGAGGCGGCAGGGCAGGTGTTCTGTCGCGGCCGCTTGCTGCTCGCCCACCGGCTGCCTGAAGCCGCCTGGATTCCCCTTGCCCCGCTCTTTGCAAGGGTTTGAACCCCCCGTGCCCACACGTGGCCGCCGGCGGAGGGGCCGCTCCCACCTCAGCGCAGTCCAAGGCGGCTCCGAGGAGCGAGGGAGGGAGCGAAGGAGGGAGGGAGGGAGGAGGCAGGACGGCTCCCGGCCCCGGCCCGCCCTCCGTCTGCGGCTCCACCAAGGGGAAGGCGAGTGGTGTCGGCTGTCGGGCCACCATATATATGCTTCGCTGTCTGAGAAACTTCGAACGCTTGCCAGGGAGCATCTATCCCCCGCCCCGAGGGGAGCTCCCGGGGAGGAAATTGGGTCCGTGCACACCGGCAGGATGGCGCGGACTCTGAGACCCGACGACATCAACCCCCGGACGGGGCTGGTGGTGGCTCTGGTCAGCGTCTTCCTGGTGTTCGGCTTCATGTTCACCGTGTCTGGCATCAAGGGAGAGACCCTGGGAGATATCCCGCTGCTGGCCATCGGGCCGGCCATCTGTCTGCCGGGCATCGCCGCGATTGCCCTCACCAGAAAGACCGACGGCTGCACCAAATGGCCCGAGAACATGCGTCCGTGCTGTAAGCAAGTGAAGGACCGGGATGTCATGGAGCTGCTAAGGACCCCCTCAGACCTAGAGTCTGGCAAGGGGAGTTGTGACGAACTGGCTAAGAAAGCATACCAGAAGGACAGGAGAGTGCTGCGGGGTGAGGAGAACTCCGTGTTCGTCTGCACCACCGCCACCATGGGAGAGTGCAGCAACAGCCTCATCACAAAAGCAGAGCAGGAGGACATGCTGAAATACCTGGAGACCTCTTACACAGAGATGCCGGGGGATGTGTTCGTGGGAGATGTTTCCACGTACAGTGCCTTGGAGAAGAAGAGCTCTTCTCCCAGCAGGGACAGCACTGCTTTCCCTGACATTGAAGACAACATTTTTGTGGCTCCTAAAGACAGTATCATTGTCTGTTCTTACAAGGATAACAGCCCTTATGACAGATACTGTTGTTACATAAACCCTACTGGAGTCATCTCAGACCAAGAGACCATAGTGTGAAAGATGCGTACTTTATATATATGTATGTATACAAAAACTGCAACTTCAAGTTCTGCATAGGGGATAATATAGCTGACTGCACTGCATGGGACAATCCTGATATTATTTCAATTTAACGTGGTATGTGACTCATACTCAAACCTTTTGTGCCTGAAATACTCTTTCTGTAAGTAAACAAGCATGTTTAAAGGCTAAAGAATTCCAGTCTTCATTTGGGAAAAAAAAAGAGAGAAATTACATTTTAATTTTACTTTCTCCATTTACCTTCCTTTTGTTTTCCTGCTGCCTATTGTACTCAAGCCTGTAGGCACACTGGCAGGAGGGCAGTGGCTATCAGCTGAGATCAAGAGCTGAATCAAACTCAAGCTGTCTGTAGGAAAGAATGTGGTGCTCTGTGGCTGAATGAACCTTTGAAATACTGTCACTTCATTTTGGGAGGGATTGAGAGATGACAACATGCACCCCAGTAGCTGGCTGATGTTAGGGAGTGTAGAAGTGATTTGTCTCCCTTCTTCTCCCTGGCAGGATTTTATTTTCCTCTGCATCAAGGAATCAGTATGCTGACCCCATAGGCTCTTCTGAAAATCTCCTGGGAAGCAGATAGGCTCAGGGGAGTTTTCAAAGGTTAATCTATCATCAATAGCATGCAACATATATGTGTTAGCTTAATTTTCCACTGGTCTTGACTTCCCTGGAATGTTTCTAACACTTCTGGATTTTACAGGCACTCTTGACAAGGAGATTGCAACATGATCATGACACAGTTCTTGCACAGACTAGAAGCAGGTGTAAGTGGACTCAGGCCTCTAAAATATATTTCAATACCTCAAAAGTCCCTTAGAGAATAGACTTCTATGGATTATGTGCACAGTGGAATCTTACCCTTCTGAAAATGCCATTTTCTTATGCCTTTTCTAAAATGCCAGATGTTTCTGTATGGGCCCACATGGCTACAGTTACAGGGGTCTCAAAATCACGCATTGCTGGGGGGAGGGAACAGAGGACCTGACTAACATGTTTTTGTTCACGGCTTATGGATACATGGTAGAAAAACATGAAGTGAGTAATGGGGATTAACCATTCAAGATCTGAGCTTGCAGTTTACATACAGAAACACAAATCCTGGCCAGCATGTCTAACAGTAAATTGCATTTCCCATGCTGTGTATAAAAATCTTAACTGGCCTCTACTATGTAGGTAACAGAGACCTGGTTAGCACAATGTGTATGCTAAGCAGCTACTCTAAGGGTTAAGGTCTGAGGTTGCTAAAGCAGAGTGATTTCCTAGCATCTCACAAAGTCCTAATTCCTACAACTAAACTCTCACAACTACAAGAAGTTCCTGTATGATGCAAGTCTTAATAAGTGTTCCTGCTTAGCTGGGTTTTGTCAACCACAAGTTGTAACAAACAAATGTGTTGAATTACCAGAGTAGGAAATAAGAAAAGCAGACTTTCTTTTGTAGCAACCTGAGATGTTGTGTAGAAAGTGGAAAGAAATTTTGCACTGAAATGAACCTTTCTGTGCCCATGGAATTGCTTAGATAGCGAATGTAAATTTTATGCCTACACTTGTGTGTTTATGTGTTCAGAAACTTATTTCAAATTGTAACAGACAACTAGTCTCTGAAGAGGTTTCCAGAAGAAGGAAACACGATATTTTACACTGGATATTTTGATTTCTTTCAGACCAAACAAGATGTTAATACTGTGCCCACACTTTGGCATCAGGATACTATTAGGAGCAATTCAAGAACACTAGCTAGTTTGATTCAGGTAATCCTCTCAATAGCTGGTTACAGGCAGCTTTGCTGCTCAGGCATGCAGCAACAGTACTGTGGTAGTAAATAAACACTTACACTCTGTACAGCCCAAGTTTTGTTCACTGAGCAAAAGAATTCCGCAAAGACAGATGCTCTCTCTGACATGCTCAACTCCCACTTCCATATAAAAGTACTCTGTTGTCAGCAGCTTGTCTCCTGCATGCTTAGTCACTGCTGGGCAATGTATATTCGACAATGTATAGGGCAGGTTTTGATGGCATTGGGAAGTCTTACTTCATGACCTCTGAAGCCAACAGCTAAATACTGCTGATGAACATGATGAGGGATAGGGTCTTTTGCTTTCTGTTTCCAAGGAAAGCAGGTGAGAGTCTTATTGTGTGCCCGTGGGTGCCTCAGCATCCCTGAAGATCAGATCCACCATGAGAAAACAGGCTACTGGTTAGCTGCATGCTGCCTTTAACAGGGTTGTGAGCAATCACTTGCCTTGCATAAGACAGCAAAGTATCAGCCTGCTGGGAACGTAGATGTACAGTGCAGCAAATACATATATGGGAAGAGGTCAAGTTTTTCCATTTTGTCTAGGATTAAATGTTCTCTGTCAAAAGTTTTGTGGGTTTTTTCAAGACAATGCAGCAAACTAGTGACAAATGGAATGGTAAATATCTAACAAGATACAGACATGCAGATCTGGTAACATGCTTTATTTCATACTTAGTGTAAAACTAGAGAAAGTTTTTATTAAAGGAAAGTTTAATGGGAGTGAAAACATCCCACAATATAGAAAGATATATTAAAAAAATATGGTTAAAATCCAATATTTGCAGGCAATGTCATCCCTCCATTCATTTAGCTGAGGTAAGATTTCTTAACACAATACAACTTTAAGCAAGATTTCCAGGCTAATCCACCAGAATCCACTGAAGATTTTTATTGCATATGTGAGAATTTGAAGTTAAAGAAATATATTAGTACAGCCTCTAAAAGCTCTTTCTGTAAGATTTTTCCTTTCTTTTCTGCTAGTTAGTCTGAGAGAGAAATGGGAAAGGATTAATTTGGCCATTTTAAAAATAAGAATTTTTTATTTGAAAATGAAAGGGTTTGGGGGGGGTTGTTTTTTTGTTTTGTGTTTTTTGTGGGTTTTTTATTTTTTCAATTAAGTGACCTGTTTTATACAGTGTAGGTTTGCCAGTAGAAATCTGCTGTTCATTTGATCTAAGAAAGCATGACAACAGCTTCAAGGTTTTTACGTAGGTAACATGCCCAGGCCAGAGAGCTATTAGGACTTTATTTTTGTTCAGCTCATGTGGTCTCTTCTGGTGGCCACTAGAACTTTTAATACCAGTGCTGATCTTAGAACATGCAGGAATAGCTACGTTGCTTTTCAGTGGCAGCTTCTAGTCTGAATTTGACTTCAGGGTACCACAGCTTGGGGTGTGAATCTTAGCCATGATCAGACATGAGAGCTCCTTTCTGTTCTTGTTAGTTTAAAAAAAACTCTCTGTCAAAATCCCACTTCTTAATGTTATTTTTCAAACAATGCATGCAATTGTAGGGGAGCTCTGTTTGTGGAATAAATGTTGATTGCCATGTATTGCTTGGTTCTAAAGCATGCGTGGCAGGGCAGATGTTGTGTTTGAAACAAAACAGTGACCTGAACATTCAGAGAAGATTCCTAAGATATATAAAAACTATTTTTGGAATAGTGTGTGTCATAGTGTTGTAGTGAAATTTATCTTCGTTTAAGAAACAATGTGATAGATCAGTGATACACAGGGAAATTTAAAATTTCTGTTGTCACAAATAGCATTTTTACAGTCATACAAGCTGGTCATTGCACAGTGCTTAACAGAGTGTTGGAAGTTTTAATAAGTGTGCAGTTTGTCCTCCTGAGCACTAAACAATAGCTGGTCCTTTCTGCTTGGAGTGGAACAAGCAGGAGGTGAGTGTGCTCAGAGTACGTGCCACTCAAGACTGGTATTGTGTTCTTGATCTGTATTCTGCAGAAATATCCTGCTCTTCCACAGGCAGTTCCCCCCAGTCTGATCCAATCTCTCTGCAGTCCTGGCTCCAGTAACTATTTTATATTGTAATTGGCAGAGTAACCGCTACTGTGACCCCCTCTCAGCATTTCTGCTGCTATGTCCCAGACTGTTTGCAACGAGCTCCTGCTTTTGGCTAGAGGGGGTAGAATTTGACACTGCATTATCCATCCAATGTAAGCTGTTATGTTGAGACATCCAACTCAATTTTCAATTCCTGCAGCTTGGCATTTTGTGATGGCTGAGAGATGAGTGACTGTCAGGCCACCAAGACAATGTGATTTTCATGGGCTTGTAGTGTTTGATCTATTTATTTGCAGAGTACAAACAGCACACAGAATCTTGAATCTCAGCACGTTGCCAGTAAAGCCATACTGCAAGAGAATGCAGTGGTAACATGAACATTTTTGAGTCTTTAAAGGTTTCTGTCTAAGTTTCTACCATCCATTGTATTAAAACTTGTAAAGGAGTTTCCTAATATGTAGACTAGTGGTATTGTTTTTGACAGATTCTTAACACACAGCATGGGAGATCAGCTGCAAAGCAGTTCATGCTGAGCTCATTTCTACTCTGCAGCCAGTCTGAACACGCAATCGTTACTGGGACTGCTGTGGAGAGTTTGTTACTTCTCTGATGGTATGAGCCCTTTTATATCTGGAAACAACACAGAGTAGATCTAGAAGTGACTTTTACTGCTCTCTGGCAAACTTTCATCAGTAAGCATTAAGGTTAATTTATCAGTCCTGTGCTAGAGTGCCAGATTCTCTATGTCTTCACCAGACAAGAAGATTCAGCTTTCATGGGCATTTAAATCATGCTTTATTTTCTTTTCAGAACCGTTGCACAAATGAGCCTTGTGTCAGATACACACAAGAGTTTATGTTTAATTTTTTTACTTACTGTACCATGTATGGCTGTATATACCCTATACGTTTGTCTGTAAGAGCAGGTCACAGAATGCACAATGTAGAGATATATTAAAGATCTCCTCAAAGGAGTGTTTCCAATATCTCACCCAAGTTTTCTGCCTCGAGCCTACTGCAATTTGAAATTCCTTCCATCCTTTAGGAGAAGAGTTTTTCTAAGAACAACTCTGTTGTGGCTCTTTAGGAACCCACATTTTTTCCAGCAGAGTTAAAGCATCACAGGTCTGTGTTTCAATATAAACTGCCTGTGAAATCCTGGCAATGGAAAACTGAAATTTTCCAATGCTTTGCATTCAGTGTTTCCCCAAACCATTGGTAAAAGCTTTGAACCTTTGGTCAATTCTGAAAGATTCAGTACTAGTATTTTTTCAACTTAAAGTATCGTTACTTGGGGAGTGAAAAAGCGTTAAACACTTTGAAACTCTGGCTCTGTACTTTGTTCTAGTGAAAGCAGAGCAGAGGAAGAGGTATCATTAATGAAAGCAAAAAAAGACCAAATTTTTCAGATTAACTGTGTTAAATTCTGGTCTCAAAAGCAGTATGTTTAATATGTTTAGTGTGTTCTTTCTTTAGTGTGTATCCTTTCTTTGGTAGGTTACCCTAAACATGCATATAGGGACAGAGACTGTTTTTCTGTCTGAAGGTAGGACACAAGAGCCACAGGAGAAAAAAAGAATAGCACATAGTAGGGATCTGATGCCAGGAATGCGGATTCGTTTTTAGATCTCATCAAAACACTCATTTGCTCACCACTGTATTTTACTATGAAATGCAGTAATATTCAGCAATTATGCACAGTCATGAACATAAGGATGCTACTACATTATGTTTGCATTTGTCACTCACTGGCAGGAAGTAACTGTTTCATTGTCATTGAAATCCAAGGCAAAATTCACAAAAGTGTAACAGTAAAAATTTGATGTGGAGCTTCAGGTCAAACTTAGTGCTGTATGGAAACTGTTGAATCCAGTTTGGGGAATTTAGGTCCAAAAAGGATGCATATGTGCTTAAGACAGAGCACAGGGGAAGGGTGAGGTGCAACTCCAGAAGATGGGGTAGCTTTTTTCACTGTCTGAACCAGATGACCATGGTTACTGTACTGTGGGACACTAAATAGCATCAAGGAGACTCATGAATGCTCTTTGAAAGGTTTCAGTCATTAAGGTTCCCTCACAAAATCTACAAAACCCACTCGCTCACATTTCAAACTGGTTACTTTATATCTCTACATCAGAAAGTTCATTTAAGCAAATTTTAAATTAGGAGGAAAGGGAATTTTCCTGTATTTTCTTTGGAGAGAACATTTTATTTCAAATTATTTTATCTTTGAATTCCAATTCAGAATGTAAAAAAATGTACAATCCAATGTTTTATATTGACTGGCATGAAGTAGGGAAAAATTCAGAGAGAAATTAGGAAGACAGAGGACTTATTAACTGAAACGAAGATAGTAGTCAGCTGGTGAATAACCAGAATAATCTTGCATAGCCTTGTCTTTTTACTGGTCTGCAAGGACAGCCTCAAAAAGACACTCTGAAAAAACCCCAAAGATTCTTACTATTGAGGTCAATTCAGATGGAAGGGCTATTAGTGATTTTTAGTTGTCTGAGTGGGATGGGCGAGATGTTCTATGCCCTGGGGAATCTCATACTAATAAGACACAGATCTTCAAGCCTCTGCACCCTTCGACTGCACAGTCAGGCTAGACTGATACTATGCCCCTGCACTGTTTGCAAAGAACACCTGATATCATTTCACTTTTAGTTAAATAAATTCATGTCTTTGGTTTGACTAATTAGTGTAAGAAGAAGCAGATAAATTTTCTGCTTACAAAAAAAGAACCTTGGAACCACCCTGCACATATCAACAACAAGCTAAATAAAAGATATTTGCTGCCTAATCTAGGGGATAAAGAATAATTTCTCAGTGGCAAAACACAGTATTTTTCCAGTGCCAATGGTTTGAATGAAATATAGGAAGTTTTACACTTGGAAATACATTAATGATTTTTTCTTTTTACTTGTTGTGATTTTTTTAAAAATATTGTGCTTATTCAATCTGTTCCTCAATATTCAAGTTGAAACAAGATAGTGAAGGTTTATCAATCTAATTAAAGACTTACATAAGGCAATTTCTGTGTTGTGTGATTTTTTAATGTTTCTGTCTGCATTCTCACTGCTGTGTAGATAGAGCTGCAACAAGCAATAATGCGCAATAAATAAAGCAAAAATGCACAATCCTTCCATAAAATCACCACATCATGAATACAGTGTTTGTATCTTCTGTATTGTTTTGCAGGACTGTAGACAATGAATGGCCACTGAACAAGAAATGAAGTGATCTATAACTTCTTGAGCTTTATTATTGCAATTGCTTCCATGTTTTCCAGTTGGGATATAATGTCCAATGAAAGGAGAAACACACAGAGATAAGTATATCTCTATCTCCATTCTTTTTAGAAAAGAATGCTTGTTAGTTTAGCTGACTAACTCCACATCTGGGATGTGAATCTTCGTGGAATTAAGGCACCTCACAGATGAGTACCATCCTGGTTATCATACTTTACCAGCTGGTAAATGCTTTCCTGCATCTGAAATACTGCTGCAGCCATTGACTACACCTGTCAAAATGTTTGAGATAAATCTTAAAAGTTGTCTGAGTCCTCAGTTGACTGAGGACAGTTCTGTTTCCATCTGTAATGTTCTGTCTGTCTGCTCTATACTTCTGGAGGAAGAACATCGTATCATCACCGTCATCAGACAATTGACATTGGTATAGACTACTGCTTGAAGTTGCAGGAGAGATATCACAGATTCAATGGTCCTTAGAAAATAATTTAGTTCTCATTCTGGAGATGCTCTATTCACTGAGAGGATCAAGAAGTAAAAGAAAATTGAGGTAGGCTGACGCATGCATTCTTCAAGCCTCATCCCTTTTGTAGATAACCACCAGGCTCTAAGACCCCTGAAGTCAGCAAGAGTCTCTATGACCTTCAGCAGAATTTGAATTACTACCTGAGGACTTGTCAGTGGTAAAAGCTGTCAATCCAACAAACTTGCTGTTGGTCACTCATCACTCATTTCTTATTAGAAGAATTTAAACGCATAAGACGTGCATTTTAAAGCTTTTAATTCTATAAACAACATTAAAATAAAGCAAAAGAGCTAAAATTGAAGTACTGCTATAGACAAATATAACAAAGCATATAAAGCAATATAACAAAGCTTTCACATCCACATTTGATAAAAGACTCTATGATATGCACCTTCTTAATAAAAATGTAAACAAATGCTAACTTGTTAAAAGAAAATACATCATGAAGCATTATAATATACCAGAGAGTTTCACAATTTCTAGGTAGCATTTGGATTTTGCTCAAACTACAAAAAAGGTTACTGTACTATACCTACTAATATGAAATTCTAAAGCAGAGAAAGTAATTTTTTTCAGTTTAGAAAAAATATGAAGCCAATTAAAATTTTTAATTTTAAAAAATTTAGCTGGACTCTTTGTTGGGATCTCAGATGCCAAAATCAGCTGTATCTACATCTGTTGTTGAGAGTCTGGTCTTACTCAAGTGACAGTATTCCTGCAGACTTCTGCAACAACATTTCACTCAGAATGATCTAAATTTCTCCGTGTATTTCAGAAAAATCTTCCATAACATGGAAGAATTTAGCTTTCTATCTCTGTCAGGCATCTCTGAAAAATCTAACATTACTGCTGCATTTACTTCCCACAGAAGCTGAAGAAAGACTGTAGCGTGACTCTCCTGCTACTATCACAAACACAATTAAACAATTAAAAATATGCTAGCTACATAGGAACATGGACAAGTAGTCAGCCCCTTGTTTAAGTTACACAAATTTATACTAGAAAAATTGCAGCTACATGCGTGTTTTTGTATTTTTCCCTAGGATCAGGGACAGACTGCAGGGTAAGGGAGCAGAGTAGGCAGGAGTAAATGGTGCTATGTCATTCAAAATCCTTCCTTTTCTTCTCCTCCCAGTTAGCTTTGTCCAGTCCAGGTCACATTATGGTGGAACTACTGTGACTCTTGGTATCCTTCCTCTCTCTATTTTATATATCTAATTCTGTTTCATTGTTAATCTGAACATTGAACTGGAACTGGCTAACCTCTTCAAAACAGATTAGCCCTGAAAAGTAAATGTTTGAAGAAAGTCAACTCCAGCAATGCTCAGAGAATCATGCTTCTCTACAGATTACTCCATTTGTAGGGATGGGTGTCTCTTAACAGGAAATGCTTGCTCAGGACTGACCTTTTCTACACTGCGTCCCAAATTATACAGTGACTCAGAGGGCTGCCTGATTTCACAGACAGCTAGCCAGCACAAGTAGGTTCACTGCCACTTTAGTCAAAGCAACTACAAAACATTAGCTAATGTTAAAGCTGTTTTTCATAGAAATCCCCAAACAACCAAAGACAAGAGAAGCTGTAGTGAACTTTATTCTGTTTAACAACAGCATGCAATGTCTTTTGTTTCTCTTCTAAGATTTTCAGATCTCTGTGTCAAGATGGTAGGTGTCACTAGGAATTGACTGAAGGCTTTCTTTGTAATTCGTCTTTCTGTGCTCCAGACAATGGAGATGAAAAGGAAGCAGGAGTGCAAATTCTCATTTCAATTTGTATCCACTGTAATTGCTCTGGTTCATACTCCTCTTTCCATAGACCTTGCTTTCTCACACAGTACACATCTCATTTTTCCCTCTCACAGCACAAAACCAACATCAACAAGCTTTATCATACTAATAACACTACACTGTCTTCTTCTTTCTTGTGGGAGCACCTTACTGACTGGAATGTCTGGCCAGCAGATTTAGAAGTCATGGTGGCTACTGGCAGGGGATTACCCAGCAAAACCAAATCAAACACTGAAGGGAGGTACCTTCTGCCCTAGTAGCTGGTGGGTCAGTCTTAAGTATTATTCCTCAAGATGAGCTTTTGGGTTTTTGTATTTTTGGTGCTACTAGTGGGAGAGATACCTGTGAATAAAGTCTGAGCTAATACATTCACAAGGCCAAAGGGGTGTAGTACCCCTATTCTAATTTGGAAGGATGATCTAACAGACTGAAACCAGAATGGATTCTGGAGCCAGTGATTGGCTAGTAAGCTGAACTTTTGAGAGGATCACTGGAAACAACACCTGGTATCAAACTGTATGAAGCTCTGATAGCATCTTGAGGAGTCACAGAAGTGCTGGTGACTGCCTTCTGGATGACAGAGGTTTTCTTACCTTCAAGCCAGTATGTTACCATGTCTCCTTTTCCCTAAGGAAGAGAATTAGTCATGGGGTTATAATACTACCCATCATTTATGAAATAGATTTCTTACCAGAACTCCAAAAAAATCCCAAAAGAATATTGATGTGCCTTTTAGCCATTTTACATACAGGAAAAATGAGGCATAAAACCTTTTCTTAAAAGAAGATCGGAAGAG
>JAWWMO010000096.1:21946966-21957266 GCA_035047845.1 Dendrocincla fuliginosa | reverse complement strand
CTCTTCCGATCTCTGTATAGGACAAGAAACAGAGTAGGGTTTTTTTTTCCAAATCTCTTACAGGACTTCCTGTCTGTCTCATCCAAAATCCTGTTAGATTCACTTAGGTTTTTGATGGAACTGAATTTTAATGGTAGCCAGTCCCCATAATATTCCTATGGTAGCAAATATGAAGCCATTTTTCTAAAAATCCAAAGAGAAGAGGCAGTCAAGCCCTTACAGAGTATTAGGAGAAAGAAGATTGTCATGGTCTTTGCAAAAAAAGACAGAGATAATAAAGCTTATGGAAAGGCATCTATGATCTCACATAGAAGATAAATTTTTTAGTTGTGTTCCTGTGATACAGAAGTTGCCAGCTGGGCTTAATCTTCTACTAAGGTTTAAAGTCAGACCTTTCAGGTCATAGGAAAGTAAACAGCAACAATAGGTCAACATAGGTCAAGTAAACAGCAGTGGTATTTTAGTCAATTAATTTTTCCTATTCACAACAGTCATCGATTGTACAAATGATTTAAGTTATGCAGGAAAAAGTTCCTTAAGTTTGCTAGCACCCTGGTGGGAGTTATCTCCTAATTATTTTATGTGATCTTCTCACTGGTAACAAGCTTTCCAAATTTCCTTTATCTGTTCTTCTTTGTCATCAAATTAGTCTCTATCCTGACGCCCCATAAAGCCCCATCATTGTTCACAGCTCAAGAAACTTACAGGCATCTCCTATTGTCTCGACCTTATAGACGTCATAGTTATCTATAATTTCATCAAAAGTGGTATAAAGCTTGTTCAAGAGATCTACCACTTGGTATGGTGTGCTGCTGCTGGACAACTGAGTGAAGCCAACAATGTCACTGTTAAAACACAGCAGAAAGAACATACTCATCCACTGTCTTAAACACCTCAGATTGGTAATCCTAAACACACAGTAGTACTAACACACAGTAATAATTTCTCATTGGAACTATGTCAACCTTTTTCAGTATTTCCCTTGCTAAGGATCTTATAGAATAGTTTTGTCTTCCTTTTTTTAATTTGACAACAGACTCCTCCCATTTAATAAGGACAGACTGAGCTAAGTCTTTTTGCTTACCATTGCAGTAAACCATTTTTTATAGGTAGACTTTAATCTGCAACAGACTAAGTAGTCTTCAATTCTAGGTTACGTAAAAATGAAAAAAGGGCACTTGATATCTGTCATTTATGACAAGTGAAGGCATGCCACTTATATGTTGCTTCATGCACACATAAAAATTTAAAGCTGTAAATCCATGTGAACTCTAAGGATAGAAAAGTTTTCTTCACACAGCTAAATGCTGGAGTCTTTATTTAGGCCTATCTTACGAAAAATAATTACGGTGTAATGCATGTAAAGTGAAGTGCTGCTGTGTGTTAGAGCTCCACACCAATCTCATTGTTTATCTAAGTAATTATAATGAAAACTGGAGTGGTGTGAAAATTTTTAAAGACACTGTTTTGCAGAGTCACCTCATATATTAGACAGCATTTTACATAGAAATTCTGTACCCGCAAGCTTCACCTCCACTAGAAGCCTGAAACTTTCTTCAGTAGGAGTCAGTTCTAGTCCTATCTTTCATTTTTGTTTACCTGAAAAAGATGGTGGCACTTAAGTAACTTTGAGCTTGTGCATGTTTTCCCTGCCTGAGATCATCTGCTACTTGTTTTGGCAACATACCTGTTGTAGAAAGTAGAGCATTGTTAGTCTTTTGACATGGACAAAGGCACATATTAAACATAATATGCTTATTTAAAGGTATAAAGCAATGCTCAGAAACAAGAAATGTTAGGAAGGTGAAAACTCCGTTTAGCATTAAAATCTCTGCTGTAATGTGAGAATTCACAGTAAATCTCACTGATAACATGTCTAAATTTTTCAGATGGTCCATAACTTTTAGTTTGAGCAAACCAATATCTATACATTTCGAGGAAATGTAAGGTTAGATTCTAATAGTGTGACTTGGGATTTTACTAATTCCTTTTATGACAGATCTTTGGTAGTTCTTTCTACCTGTGATAGGTCTGTTTAATATCACTTCTCTGTTTTGTTTGGTTGTTGTTTTCTTTTAATTGTCTTTATTTCTTCTGTCTTGCACTTTCATGTCCTTTTCTTTTTTTCTCTTGTATGTGTTATTCCTCTTTCTCTATGCCTTTTTCCTTGCAGAATTCCAGAGGATACACGGCAGTCAAAAGTAAGCAATTCCCCAACATTTACAACTATGCAGAAGGACTGCCATGCAAATTCAAAGTCAGACCACTAAGGATTCTGGGGTCATAGCTCTCAGATGAATGTACTCATTTCTAGGAGGGAAGTATAGAAAGTGGCTAAATATCTTTCCAGCTTTGCAAGTAACAAGTATATTCATTCCTTGCTATGAAATAATCACCTATCAAAGGGTTTTTGTTTATAATCAGATCGCTGAAATAGAATTATTGTTGAGAAGCATATCCAGTATTTTTGCTTTATAGCTTACTATATAACAGACGATCAGTCTTCTGTTTTTCATGCATTAAATCTTGGGTTCTCTCAGAAACCAGTATCTCCAGATGTTTGTTATATTTCTCCATCTAAATAACATAGATAATTGCATCAAATAATAGTTTTGCTGAAACAGATTCATAGTTGGATATGATTTAACCATATCTAAGACACCTAAAATTCTTTTACTAAATCCAAAGATCAGGTGTATCCTTAGGTAAACTTATGAATCTAGATTTGAGATTTTTGCTTACATATAGGACAACAGAAGCCAATTTCAGTCTTTATAAAGTTCATGTAAATTTTGGGGGTTTAATCTGATGCAAAGACCAAGCTGCAGTTGTGGAATAAAATTTTACCAAAACAAAAAGTCTCAATTTTTATCAAAACTCACAATGCTGATTTTTAAACTATCTTGCTATGCTATTCTATGCTTAGCTTTTTTGCATTCTTCCTCTGTGTGGGGCAACAGGCTGTGGAGGCAGGAATCTCCTTTCTCTGCTGATGGGCTTGAGATACTCTGCCCAAATTGCATCTGTAAACATGCTGTTTGTGGCATGCTGAGATCTGTATCTCTGGTACTGTAAGACTACCAAGCCATGGGAAAAGGGAAATATAGTATTCTGTGAGTGCATTAAAAAACAAACAACATTTGACTGAAGAAAAGTGTTCAGCTCCAAAGAAGTTGAGAAGGTTAAGAAAAACGTATAGAAATGGAATGAGAAGGAAAGTTGTGTCTCAAGCAGAACTACAGCTACAATCAGCCCAGCAGAAGTGAAAAAATAACTGGGTTTTCTCACCAAACAAGGGATATGAGATCAAAAAACAGTTCTGAAGGTTAGAGGTCAAAGTGGTTGCAAGTGAGCAGATTAACTTAGATTGGATTAAGAACTAAATTTACCAGAGTCATCATCATGTCAACAGGGCTAACTTTATTAGGATTCATCTTGTACAACATTTTCTTGACTTGTTCAAATGTAGGCCGTTGGGATGGATTATTTTTTCTGCACCTTCTAATTAGCTGCAGAAGGGAAAGAGTGAGAAAAGCAAACAGCCTTTTGTCATTCCAAGCATAGACAGTTTTTACATTAATTCTACTATTTTCTTGGTGCAAACTGGTCATTAGAAGCCCTATCTACAGATGGTGAAAAGTGTCGGAGCCATATTGAGGTTTCTGGAATTCTACAGGTTTTTGCTGAATGAAGGATGTTAGTTCGTGAAAATGCTGCTGTGGGAAATCATGAATTAGATACACACGTTCCTTCTGCTGAACACTGCTTAAGATCTTGTGTTTTAAGACAGTATTATGCTGGTGAACTCAGAGTTTTCAGAGGACTTGTCTGTACGCAAAATTCACGAAAGATAAAAACTACTGCTTAAGAATGTTAACTCCCAACTAAAACCCGGTGCTGCTAAAGAGAAGTTTGTTGCTTTTAGGTTGCTGCAAACAAGCAGGGGCCAGTTATATTGCACTTAAACTGAAACAAGGATGCCATAATCCTATTCTGATTTAAGCAGACTGGGAGGGCGGGTACTTTATCAGGCACTTTGAAGCTACTGAACACGCAGACCAATCACATGAGAATCAAACCAAGCTGATACTTTGCCTGAGACAAAGACTTTATTATCTGAAAGCCCTCTGCCAGTAAGCTGAATAGATAGTACTGGCATAAAATATGTATGGAATTCAACACTTAATAAAATGAAAATGCACAAAAGTCAATGATTGAATATTAAAACCATAATCTATTACACTGACAATTTGAGAGGACAACTGAATCTTTCATTGTCACAATGACAGTTTATTTATTAAGCATATTAAATAATTTCATTGTGCCTTATTTGAGGCGTACTTCTGGATTTCTGGTTTATTTATATTCATCAAAGTTACTATGGCCATAAAACTTCAGCAACATGTCTTACAGTCACTTCAGTAAATATGGTATCTTACTTACCTCTATGTAATCTGTGGGACATGGGCAAGAATTCTCAGCCTTTCCTGCAATTAGTTCTGCCAAAGGTGGGCACCAAGAATATTCAGCTGAATACACATCAACTTTCTGGAGCAAAGGGAATTAAACAATGTTGAAACTAGTGGTGTGGTTTTCAGGTCAGCCATTGAAAAAATGTAACTATTATGATCATTACTTATATAACATCTTTCCTATCACTTACAGGTCTTGTTTTTTACATGAGAGTAGAAGAAAAAAAAATATAACTGAGCCTAAACTGGGTCACTGACTGAAAGCTTTTTCATGGCTGAAAGTGTTTACATGAGATAAACAACTTTTGAAACGAATACCTGGCAAGATAATTGAGAAACTTTTAAGAAACCAGAAGGCCTACACTGGTCTATTATCACAAACTGTTAGAAACGGAAGAATGGTAATTTCAGGTCTTCATTGTTACAATTCTTGTTAAGCAAATTATTTCAGAGAGAACACAGTTACATATCCAGACCATCTGGTTTCAATTTCAAGGTGCATTTTTTTGTGTGTTTGCCATTTAGTACTGATCAAAAGACACATGCAAAATAGGCATTTTCCTTATGGAGAGCAGTTGATTTGCTTTTCTAGCATATTCTTACCACTTCAAAATTCCACTAAAAGGGCTTTTGCATGGCAGGAAAAGGAAGGAAGAACAGAAGAAAAAGAAAGATATTAGGACACACATTCCCCCTGCAACCCTCCCTGCCACCATTAAGCCTCACAGAATTAACCAAAGGCAGGTTTAGAGCCACGTTATTTATAACATATGCTCTTCTTTAAAGGCTGAAAGGGACAATGTATGAAGAAACCCTGATTGCATGTTTCATGGGAACTGAACTAGCACACAGAAAATCACAATAAAAAGGCATGCTCAAAAAATAACTCAAAGGTGCAGTTACTCAAAATTTTTTCAGCAGAAACAGAATCAAAATTGTCATGTAAATTTCACATATAGTTCATCTTCACTTACTGGCATAGGGTCACTTCTTGTGGCAATTTCTAGTAAAATGATGGCATAACTGGAGAATAAAAACAAAGCAAGATTCTAATGAAATAACAGTCAATTGAGTCAGTTGTTTCTTCTTTCCATGATTCCTTATTCTCTCCTGTTGTATGACTGAAGGCCTAGTATCCCAAAAGGAAGGATGGCAACAGTGCTGCTAGGTGTTACTACTTTGTGTTTTCAGAGATCTGTTGCTGAATGTTTCATAGCATTGTTCTCTCACAGTTATCAGGCCCAGAGATTTGAGTTTGATGCAAAGCAATTTTCTCTGGAAGAATTAATGGAATCCAGAGGACATACATGCAGAGATATGTATGTAATACCTACTTAATACCTACCAGTCAAACACAGAGGACTGATTTGTGCTCTTGTCAAGGGGCAGGAGCAGGTTCATCATGATCATCAGTTGGAGGAGTGCCTTCTTTTCAGCATGGGTCATTGTCTAGAAAATCTCCATAAAGTCAATGATGACACCATGTGTCCAGAGTAGATATTTTATAGTAGACATGTCTGCTTTTTCCTTCTGAATTGTATTATCATCATCTTCCTTAGCTGAACCAAGGTCAAACATGTTCATCAAGGATAAGAATGAGAAAAGACAGTAACAGCTGGATGTTTAGCCTCTTTACTGAACTCGCTAGAGATCTTTTAGAATAGTGATCCCTCAGAAGCAAGCACCTCCTCCAGCCAACAGGTCCGATAAAGATGCTCTTGCCTCTTTATATATTGAAACTGTGTAATAATTTACTCCCTGTAAGCATCTCTGCTTGGTAACATTTTTGGAGAATATTGGTTCACAGTCTGTTGTGTTGTTAATGGTTGCTTTGTTCTGTAAGACATTTTGGCTGCATAACAGGATATGTATACCTATCTTTCAGTTCACTTGTGGACCACCAATGGCAAATAAAATAATGAATATAAACCATGCTGATTGAAGAATGTAGAAATTAATCTGTTGAGATTTTTGTATTAATTTGGGGATGATTTGGTAGTAGAAAGCAGTAACAGCCTGTTTAGACAGCAAAGCTGGAACAAATTTTCAAGGAAAATAATTAGGTGATGATAACTCTGATAAAGCAGTATTGATTTAATTCAGCTCCAGCAGCACAGCTCAATAAAGTCCTAACACAGCAGATAGTGAGATTCACATAATGATTACAAATCAAGAGGAGCCAATCTAGGAGAAACTGTGAGTGATAACAGCTTCTTCAGCTCAAATCAGGAGCTGCCTTCATGCTCCTGTTCTCATTTCCATTTTAGCTTTCCCATCTGACCAACACTTTCCCTAGAGAAGTTTAAAAGCAAGTGATTCATCTGTAAGAGCACACTAAATTACAAGTCCCACTCTGCAGTTTCTACTCATTTTTCATTTGGGCCTTACCTTCAGAAATATCAATGGAATTTTTGCACAGATGAAAACTGAGGATTTCAAGACTGGGTCACTGCTCCCTGGTCAGTGAGCGCATATGCATGTATCAGGAAGCCTTAGCCAGTGCTCATAATATCAAACACAAAATTTGTTAAAATGCAGACTCTGAGGAATAGCCCAGATAAGAAGATAGCCCTTTTAATCATACAGGGACATCTCTATCTTCCCTATCTGCATGTTGATCTTCTCCCTTTTCTAATTTTATCTCTTACTATTTTTTTTTTTACTTTTTTAACCAAGAAAGGAGTAAATGCAGTATCACAAAAGAAGACCTGGATTTTGTAGATACGTGGATTGATAGCAAGATAGATTTGGGGAGCATTCACAAATCTGTCAAAAGTTCATTTTAGTCATGTATGATGTGAGCAAATCAGAGCTTAGGACTATTTTAAGGGGAGCCCTTGGCAAGAAATGCCTTCAGGAGGCTGAGTTGCCTGCAAAGTCAAGTAACTATCTATCCCAAACAGGAGCAAAGTGAGAACAGACAAGACAAGGAAACATTTTCTGAGATGCCTTTAGGCTGCATGGCAATGATAAACTGCAATGTATAAGACAATCCTAAAATTATGGTTTAGTTGAAGCACAGTACTTTCTAATACCACTCCATATGGAAAAAGTACACACTGACACAGGACAAATGACAGTAGCCAGAAATACCAACACAATTGCAAACTGCCTCAGCTGAGCTATTTTGAAGAAAATTCTCAGGGCACGTTTAAGCTTATAGACACAAATACTACTGAGACCTCAAATTCTTTCCTAGGTAATTTGACAGAATTTGAAAAATTGAAAATTGAAATTTAGTCCTACCACTGGCAGGACTAAATCTTATAGCCAATTAAGCCATTGGATAGTGATCTTCTATAAAGGCTTTCAAAAGGAAAGGGATGGAGCTATTCAGTAGTGCATCCATTTCTTTTTCCTACTTTTATTTTTCCTCTGTGAAACAAAGAATGTCACAGTTTATATGCAGCAAATTAACGTATTGACATTAATTATGTGATTAGAGGACATCTTGGAACATTGGCGCTATTAACTTCTGAAGTATTGCCATTATATAAAATAACTTATTTTTTCATAAGAAACAGCAACAGAAAAAAGGATAGCAGTAGATCTTTATGCCTTTTTATCTAGCAGTCTAGAGTGGCTTCTTACAAATCATTAGGCAAATTCTGCATTTATATAATGTTAGTGAATTCAGTATTTGGCTATCTACCTTGAAAGTCCTGTGATATCTATGCTGTTCTGCATTCCAGGTCCAATCCTTTTAAAACTACAATCAAACATATACTTGGAGTGACAACAGAATTAAACTGAGCCTAATTGTCATAAAACATACTCAAGATTACTTAGTGCAAGACCAGGAAAACTCAACTACCTGTAAACGTCTGTCATAGAATTGGGTTCAAACTCTGACAGGGAATGTAGTTCAGGAGCTGTGTAAATCTGTATCAAACGCTGCTGGTATGAACTTGATCCCTCAGGAGAATCTTCTTTTCTGTATGACTGCAAACCATAATCTAACATGAAAGAAAACAGGAAACAAAATATTCAATGGGTACTTCTCTGAAACATGTGCAAGAGTAGACAGTATCACAACTACTCTAAAGGATTTAATTTTCCCTATTTTAAATGCACATCTTAATCTAAAAATAGTGTGGTTTTGGGGGTCTTGCCTCCCTAAACAATTACAAATATAGCAAACGGAAACCAAATATATGGGTAAGACTGCATGACAGCATGGAAGTTGAACTACATAACCTGTTCCAATCAGAATGATTTTATAATTTTATCAAATTATATTCAGATAATAGTCTCACTTCAGTGCAAGAGTTAGCACGTAAATGCAGGCTTTTGTTCTACTTTGTCCTTTGATCCTTATCTCCGGTGGCAGGTTGCTAAAGTAATTACTAGTTAGACAGACTAACGATGGAAAATCAGATGGTGGGTGTTACTTGCACACAACTAGCATCAGAACAAAGGCAGCATGGATGTGAAACATCTTTCCATCTATACTTCTAGCCTAATATAGAAGGGATTCTCAGCATATGACTCAGAGTCAGGGAGGAGGAAAAAAAACCCAACTGACTTCAGTTCTCTTTCTTACGCAAACAGCACTCTGCTACAGGAAGGTGGCATGCAAATGTCTTGTTTTATGTGGAGTGACCTCTAAATAAGATGGTCTTAGAGAATAGTTCTTTATGTTGCAGGTAATTTTTCAAATAGCTCCCACATTCATTATTTGTGAGGTTGGTTTGTCATTATCCCATCCAGGTAAGTCATGAAAATTTGAAATTGCTGCAGTGCTACCATATAACTTCTGAAAGATTTCACAGAGATCCTGTTTAACTGAGAGGAGCTGTGCTAAGGTGATGCAGTTGATGTTATCCAACTATGTCTATTTTTTATGTTTTTCTCCAGAACAGGCCCTAAGTGGAGTAGCTGGTTCTGAAGGCAGCAGCATCTGGAATGAGTTGGAGAAGTAGGCCTGGCCCTGTGCAGGAGCCCTAGTCACAGGATGTTTCACTAAAAACCAAATCTGTTGTTGCTGCTTTTAGGATGGCTATAGGTTAAAGAGTGTGATAACTTCTTTGGAGAGGAAGTAGAAGAGAAGATCATTGTCTTAGTTCCCCTTGATAGCTGAAAACTCTAAACTAGACTTTCCAGTGGCATTCCTGTTCCCACCTGCTATCTTTCTGTACCAGGAGTAGACCAGACCTGTAGCTCCATCTCTGGGAGAACACAATTCAGTTTTGTGTACAGGACTGAAAAGCTCTGAGTTGAGTCTCTTTTTCTCCATGAAACTACATTGTGTTTATCAATCAGCAAGCATTACTACAGGTCTTTACAGCATTGTCCATGGCTCAGGTTTTCTCTCTGTATTAAAACTGAGAATGAGGCAGAGTTTCTGCTCAGACTGATGTTGACAAACTCCATCATTTGTGGGGTCTGGTATGTGCATCAGTGACTCATATTAATCGATTTTACTTGATAATACAACATGAAACTTGTTCAGCACAGGCCATTTCTACTGCAGTCAGGTACAGTCAGAAATTCCACATAAAATGTCAGCATGAAGGCACTTGGGAGGAGTGTTTAATGTGAAATCTATACATGTTAGTGGATTAACAGGCAGTTCTGAATATTTTTTGCTTATCTTCTCTTTACCTGCAATTTTACAAACCCATCGGTCATCTATCACACAGTTATTAGACTTCAACCGCCCATGATACATTTTGTGGTGGTGAAGATAGGCCATTCCTTGTGCAATATCAGTAGCAAAAGAAAACCTGAAAGACAAAAACCAGTGAGCTAGTATTTCCACTAAATTTTTGGTCAAGAGTGGCTCCAAAACCTACTGAAGTTTACAGAAACCCTCCTTATAGTTCTCC
>JAWWMO010000096.1:21916077-21932510 GCA_035047845.1 Dendrocincla fuliginosa | reverse complement strand
TTAACCCTTTCCCATTGGTCATTTAACCCTTGATTTCTATTGGTAGTAATTTGGATCCCCCTAAAACCTATATATATTTACCCCAGCTATGTTAATAAAGTCTCTCTCTGCATCTCCTCCTGTGGTCTCCATGTGTCTCTCTGGGGCATCTCGGGGGCTGTAAGCCAGGGGGAGGCGAAAAAGGGGAGCATCTCTCTCAAGCTGTCATAATCAGATTAATTTCCAAGCACCGAAAAAAACTGCTTCATGGCTGAGCTTTTTGACCTATTATTAGCCATACATTTCAGAAAATGCGATAAACAACTTTAACAAAACTTTGTAAACATAGTGCACAGATGATAAAAATAAAATATATCAACTTTTTTGCCATTGCAAATGAATTATCTTTCAATACAAAAACCCCCTATAGATAACACCCCTTTAAATCTGAACTTTGCAATGTGAACACTGAGAAAAGCAGAGAAAAAATGCATTTTTCCATAAATGTCTCTTACACTGACAGCACAGAAAGTGGGCAAGTACAGTTGCAGCCTCTGTCCCAGGTATTGTTTTATACAGAGGGAGAATTGCTCTGTACAGACAAAAGTGTAAAGTTTGGCTACTTACTACTTTGGCTATTAGCCCTGGATTTGTAGATCTAGATTCAGACCTGTAGATCTGGAGTTGTACACATAACCATTTTCTACTTAACTGCCGATGTCCACAGTTACTGACACAGTTCCTGAGCTGATATATAAGCTTTTGGACTGACTTTAATCCCATAGAAAGTAAAAGAGGTTCACCACTAAATTCAGTGGATTCAGGGTTGGACTAGCCTCTTTGTCATATCAATTTTGTGCACTTCAAACAGAGTTATGATTAAAATCAGTGTAAGATGAAGTTAGTCTAAGACTCACATTTCAAATTCAGTTATAAATTCCATACATAGAGAAGGCAAGAAGTGATGTTCAGAGTTGTACTGAGACAGTAGTGACATGCCCTATCTTTGACCAAGCAGGCATATATGCCATGACAGCTGCTCTGAGAGGAAAGTCATTGTAGAGGGGAAAATATCAGGGAAAAAATATCAAAAGATGCAAGGAATTAGTAAGGAGCCCCTAACATATGTTTCAATCATATTCCTGAATATGTACATATAGAATCCTCACATACTCGTGACCACAATAACATTTTTATAGGAAGTAATACCTGTGGGAAAGGATTCCATTGTGTACTGCATATTGATAAAAGTTATCTGAAGCAAAGACTGCATAGGTCACATTGAAGGATTCCCCACTCACAGCCTTTTCTGGAGGCCTTTGCACCCAGGTCATCTCCAGTCCTAGAAACAACACAATCACAGGCCAAAATATTTGCTATACTATTTTGCTTAACAGATGCATACAAATGTAAAACTTTCTCTATTGTTATTTTCATTCATAGATGTCGGGGTCAGGGGAGAAAACTACCGATTGTGGAGAAGACAGAAACCGACTAAGAAAAAAGAATCCACGAACTCACCCACCTTGTGGATAGAAGAGAGACTGCCCGTGGACCAATAAAGAGAGTTCAGAGTTGTTAAAGTTAATAGTTAGTTAGATATTCAATGTATTAGAATAGCCATTATTGCAAATGTTCCGACTGGTTAATGTACCCCAGTTCTACCCCAGTTACCCCATTGGTTGTTTATTCCCCCCTATCCCATTGGTCAGCCTGTGGTGCAGTGCAGCTGCACCATATATGGCTGACCACTCCCTTGTTCCTCCCCTATCTGCCCTTATTCGTGGAAGCCCATCCTCCTTTTCCCTTACTTGATGTAGACCTGGTTGACTCCTCCCTGAACTCCACCCCTTTTCTAGACCCTTCCACGCTCTCCCTATAAAAGCCATGGCACCCCTGAATAAAGTGGCCATTTTGCTTCACCCTCCAGGTAGAGTGGCTTGTCCTTCTCACCCAGAGGTCTGCATCACATAGAATCATAGAATGGTTTGGTTTGGAAGGGGCCCTAAAGATCATCTAGTTCAATGGGTCCTCCTGCCATGGGTAGGGACACTTCCACTGCTCAAAGGTCCATCCAACCCAGTCTTGAACATTTCCAGGGATGTTCAGGGATCCTCAGCTTCTCCGTGCAGTTCCAATGCCCTGCTACCCCCTGAGTAACACCCTGAGTTTTTTTCCATTGCTTTTTATGAGCCCAAAACAGTCATACATTTTAGTGGCTGTAAGGGTAAACACAAATGCACTTTAACTGAAGAATTCTGAAACTCATTCAGAAAAGATTTTGGCATTGTAGAATTGTAACATCTTAAGTAACTTAGCTTTGTTTTGAGTATAATGTATTGTTGCTTGTCCTGATATATTTGCTTTCCTCTTTGATCACACAATAAATGCTGCTCTTAATTCTTTGCTGCTTTCAGAGACATATTTTATTATGGAAGAAGAACAGACAACTCTACCAAACATGAAATTCAGTCAAAACCCTTAACCTCATGAGACACAAATTATTTATACTAATAATTACATAGTTAAGAAAGATTCCAATTTTATAAAATACTATCATATCCGGAATAGAGGACAGTGGAAGGAGTATAGACATCTGTCATTTTCCATTTCCACACTTAAAAGTAGTAAAGATGATTTATCCCAATTCTCTCTCTTTTCTTTGGGACTCTATATTACTTTCTCTGGACCTGGGAATTAAGTGAGCTAAGAAGTTGGAGAAGTTTTAAATCCATAATCTTAAACAACACTATCAAAATCTTTCTACTCCATTCACTTACCTTTTTACATATTATTGAACGAGGGATTTAATTTGCGCAGCATCACTCTATTTATATCATGTAACTACACAGCTCTGTTTGTCAAGAAGTATTAAATTGCTTCTGCAGAGGATGGGTAAGCCTGCCTTACAAAAGATTCCCATTTTTTCTGTTGTTGTTATGAACTCTTGTTTCTCTGTAGTTGTTTTTACAAGTATATTCTTCACTTTTGCTGTTACTGAAGCCACTATTTTTTCCCCTACACATAATTCCCTATGAGATATAACTAGGCAAATTGTAAGATAACATTTTATTTCCCATCTCCCCTGAAGTGAAAACTCATTATAAAAGCTAACACTAAGACAGAAACTACAATACAAAGATTTATTAAAAAAGCACCAAAAATTTGCACCAAGAATTAAGAGAGTTGATCTTCAGAGAATATGTGAGAACGAAGGCAAAATGTCAGCAGGAATTTTAGTTAAATTACTTTCTACTTCCTTTTAAAGGAAGTACTCACATAGGTAAGCAAAACTCTTCTTTCAACAACAGATACTCCCATATATAAAAGCTTTGAAGATCTTTTGTTAAATCCACAGCAATGAAGACATGATATATTTGCCTTTTGGCAAATGCCCAGAAAACAGCAAGGAAAACACATAGAAAAAGGCAGCAGAGAGCTTGAAGTTCATTCTAAAACTGCCTGTAGAAGGTATATGTTAATTAAGCAACTTACATTAATTTCCTTTCAGTTCATACTTTGATTATTAGCTTTAAACAAGTCGTCTGTACTGATAAATAGCTGTTTCAATGTTAAAGCAATAGTAAATTCATAGAGGGAGAGAAGTCTTAGTTGAAACGATCTAGACAGTACCTGAATTTCACTGTTTCAACAGAATTAGTTGGAATATGTTTAAATGTAACATTGAGCTCAGAGTGTGACACAGCAGTATATTACCTGGAGTGCTTTATCAGTTTCAGTTTCCCAGGTGTCCTTGTTTTTTTCCTAAAAACCCTGTTGAAACATTTGTCTCTGTCCTATCTTTTTCAATATAAACAAAGTGTTCCTTTACATCAGTTATTTATTCACTACAGAGGCACAAATTCACCGAATAGTTGAAATTGGAAGGCACCTCTGGAAATCATTTGGTCCAACTCTGTGTTGCTCAAGGCAGGATCACACAGAGGAAGTTGCTCTATCCTTTGCCTAGTTAGGTTTTGAAAAAGTCCAAGAATGGAGAAACCACAGCCTTTCTGAGAAACCTGTTCGACTGTTTTATCACCCCGAGGCATAAGAAAATTTTCTTATACTTAAATGAATTTCCCAAATATCAGTTGTTCTTTAATTACTTTTCCATCTCAATCAATTACCAACATAAAATTTATTCTTTTTTTTTGCTATGTCATAATCTAAATTATTTTTTTAAACTGACAGAAGTAAATTATTAAAAAAATCAGGGATTTTTAAGCATTCATGGAACACAGTTTTGAAAAGCATGACATGTAGAATCAGTGATTTTGCTTACAGATGGGAGGGTTTAAGCAGAGTCCACTTTTGAACTGACACTACAAAATTTCAGCAGTGACTCAACAGATTTGCTGTAATGCAGAGTTGCCAGCCTGCTTTGTTTGGATTAAATTACATTTGGTTTTCTAATAAGAAAGAAAAGGCTTTCAATTTCTTTTGAGGAATTCAGCCGTTGCTATTACTTTTTCTGTTGTAACCACTGAATACTGGACAAATAATTCATCTGGAGCAATTTTAGTTGTTTTCTTTCACTTATTTCTCTGGGAAGAAAAGTTGTTTCTGATTCAGTTGCTTTCCACCATGGATAACATTCATTATGAGTGACGTATTATTCTGAGTATTTCAATTTTGGGTTTTCAACCATTCCCCAAGTAAGATACCACCTTTCTTGATCAGCTTTATGACTCACTCACCTCCACAGTTCAACATATTATACTCATCTGGCTTTTCCAGGGGCCAACAGTCATAGTCTTTGTTATCTAAATCATGCCACCCCTCCACTAATATCACCTGCCAGAAAAAGAATAGAAATTAATAAACACCACAAAAGACAGTATGAAAAAAGGGAAAGGATAAGTTCCACATCCCAAGTTTATAATTTTTCTACAGAAATCAAACCAAATGCAAAAATATAACCTGGTATATTTCACAGTCTTCAACTTCTGGAGAAAAAAAAAGGACAATTTCCTAGGGGTATACAAATACAATCAGTATGTTATTTTAATCAGTCCAGAAATTAGCCACAAAACAATGAGGTGACTTAACTAACCTTTCTCTTGCAGAAGGTTTCTCTACAAGGAGCAGGTGGTTCTAGGACCACATGCAGAGAGGCAGTTGATTTAAAGAGTTTTTTTTTAATTTGCTTTTAGAATGGCATTCCCTGCACTCCATTACAGGTACAATACAATATCATAATACCATATAGATTGAATTGCAGCAGTAACAATATACATTATACTGTATAGATGTATAAAATGCATTATAACAGGAATATTAGTCATGTATTAAAATATACACTCTAGGGTACATACGAAGAGAATATCCTATGATAATGCACTCTGAGTTTATTCTTACTCTAATAAAAGATGATAGTTTCTACTCATACAATCTGCTATTATTTTTCTATATATTATTACATTATAATAATCTACTGTATTATACAATTGCTTATCACAACATTAATGAAATAAAATAGAAAGATACAATTAATTTTTCCTATATAGCATTCTATTACATTTGGTTTCTACATTACTAAAATAAAATTCAACAATTGCCTGGTATAAATAACTGTTTGATTCTAATAAGCCATATACAGTTCTTTCTGTATGCACAAATCACAGGAATAAGTTCTGGAAAGTAGATCTAGGTAGGGTACCTACCAATAAACCGAGGAGGGTTCGGATCTCTAAGGCTGGTGTTTTGACGGCTCTCATGCTCCCTAATATGCACCCAGCTCATGAAGTGTCAGGGCTGATTCTGATGTTGCTGTGGCTTCTGAATTAGAAGCCCTTGCCTCAGTAGGGGTGTTGCTAGGCAAGCTGATCCTGGCAACTCCAGCTGCTGAAGCTGTTCTTGCTCCTTTCCTCTTCTTCCCTATCCCATCTCACAGTGCAGGGTGCAAATGCCACCTCTGCACCTCTGCTGAACCTTTTTGAAGGTCACCACCTGTCTCAGGGACAGCCCTGCTCTCAGATTAGTGAAGTTTGTGCCCCTTTCAACTTAAGACTGGAAAAACAATGGGGGGATTTTATTGCACTGCCTTGCCAAACGTGGGCAGCATCTTTGCCTTCAGCAGATGAATCAATGCTGTGTAAATAAACAGAGACATAACTGGGCCTGAGGGAGGAGAGATGGATAAACTCAAAGGCAAGAAAACATCACCTATGTAAGATAAACTGTAAGACTAGAGGTTGACTAGATGATCTTCTGAGCTTACTTCCAACTTGAACTATATGAGAACCTATGACTTCAATTTCTCAGTCCCTGAAGATGTAGGACAACTTCTACCCAAGTGTTCTGTTACATACACAGGGGAAACAGACCTCTGTGTAGCCATGCGGGTACAATGAAGACATGGGTGTGCCCATGACTATATTTGCTGAAGTCACCACCAATAAAAATTATCAGATGTAACTCATCTCTCCTGAAAATTTCCCTGTGTTTTCCCTTGAATTCTGGCTCTCAGCCCAATCTGATACTAAGAACCTTAGTCAAAATGCTTGGACATCACTATTTATTACAACAAAATTGCATGAAAAAAATGCAATGTATGCCTAGTTAATCTTGAAAGGTCTGTAGATGAATTAAAATACTTGTTTGGATTCACTCATAAAAGGCATATTTGTATAAACTAATATATTTCAGTTGGAATTTTGTTTGTAGTGAGATCTTAAACTTCATTTGTGTTTTGTCTTCCTGTGCTTCACAGCAACTGTTTCACCAAAATGACAGCTTTCACTATGTGGAAGTCTTGTAGAGAGTTGCAACATGCCTTTTTTGTTTCCCCCCCTCCCCTACAATTATCTGCTTAAAAGAACCCTGCTTATAACATCTTGGAGAGGGTTTACTGGTGGTGTGTTTTATGATACCTTGTACTTAATGAGGAATTTGCTGGCAGGGAAGCTAAGGATTACAACTTGTTAGACACTACACCAGCCAAAAGATTACGAGACTGATCCTATTTTCTTTAATAGGACTGTCAATATTCACATGACATTAATATGATGATTCAAGAACTGAAATATCATACACTACATTTATAGCTACTTGTGTATCATCAAGTTCAGAATTCCTGGAGAAGTGGCCATGTGTACATGGGAATCCTGAATTAAAAATGGATGGATAGGAATCGCTAGTGATTATCTTAATTACCAAACTATCTCAGCTATTTGAGAAGCACATTATCACCTCTGCATTTAAGCACTCGAAATTTTAAAAAGAAGACCAATTGCGACTATTTTGCAATACAAATATATCTGAACCTTGGTAAAAAGAAAGGACTGACAGCTCAGTGAGTAATATATTCTTAAGGTCTATCTACAGTTCTCTGTTTATAAAGGAAATTAGAAACAAGTATGAATGAGAGGGTCAGGTCAAACCTAATATTTGCTCTACATTTGCTCCTTTTAGTGTCTGTAAGTTATATGCAGTTACATAATTTGCATTAACATCATAATACTGCCTCATACCACAAATAAGTTTAATAGCACAGTCAGAACCAGCATAGCATAGATTACCTACTGCCACTTGACTCCCTAAGTGAAATAAAGCAGTTTTTTTGACTTCTTCTCTTCAAAGGATCTTTTAATCTGAAAAAGCCACCAGGTAATTTCTACTTATTGAAATCAAGTTTATCAAATCACTTTATGTTTACAGGTGTATTTCTGTTGTTTTGGCTGTGCTCAGATGGTCCCTTTAGCTCCATCGTTTCCATTTCATTAGTTAATAATACCTTCTACTATGAAGGAAACAGGGAAAATAAAGATATTTTTAAAAATTATGAGTAATATAACTGTAGATAATGCTAAAAACACTTATTAATATTTCAATAATCATATAACTAAATTATAAATATGTGATACTTGTAGCAAATAATAACAATGGATACAATAATGCTGACCAATATTTGCTAATAACAATGGATATAATAATGCTGACCAAGATTTGCTAACTCTGTGCTTTCAAGTGGTTTAGGAAAGTAATTTCCACCAATAACCCAAAACAAAAATTATCATTATGAAAGCTTCAGATACTCTTGAAAATATTTATTTATATGGGCACTCAAACTTTCTAGATGGTTCTTGTCCTTATAAGAAGCTTAAGACACTTATTTAAAAAAAAGAAAAAGAAAAAAAAAAAAAAGAAAAAGCAAAGCAAGGCCACAAATCAGACAGAGAAAAAAAAATCATTACCAGGACTTATTCGATATTTTAAAATTGTGGCATTCCAAAGAAACCATTTACCATAATTGTGTTGTCTTTTGTGAAATCAGTAGCTAAAGCTTAATTTCTTGACACAAAACTGCTCCGTGCAGAGTACATTCATCCTGCGAATGGCTTGGCATTCTGCTCAATGCTACACTGCACCCGGCTCCCAGCATCTACAAGGGTGTAAGATTTACCCACACTTTTCTCATTTTATAGTGAGAGCTCCAAGATCATTTTAAACGACGAAGGGCCTGACTGCCCTCCTTACTAGGAGGGAAAGTGAGCAGGAAAGCTTCCCCGGTGCCGGCGTTTGCGGGGCATGGCCAGCGCACTCCAGCGCTGCTCTCTAGTGGCTTCCTTGCAGAATAACGCCAGGCAGATTCCACTCCCTGCGCCGCCTGGTTTAAGGAAAGCCTCCTCTTCACGCATAAGTTGCCACAAATGGAGCACGGAGGAGCCGCGTAGCAGAGAACCTTCTCACCTGGATGTTAAGAGGCAGCAGATGGTGGCCTTCTACCCATTTCCCAATAGCAGAGTGATGCACTGGACAGGCACAAGAAACTCTCAGGGTTCTAGTGTGGCCACAGTACCACAGCACAGCAAGCACCACACCTTCACTGCGTCGCCCTAACCGTTTGTTTACACATTTCTAGCCTGCAGGAAGGGCTTTGGTGTCCTACATAATGCAGCCCTACAGACAAAGGGTGTTGATTTTTGTCCTGTAAATGCCGCCCAGCATTAGCTCCTTGCTGCTCTCCCCATGGTGCTGGTCCTCCAAGCTTTCTGCTGCTTATGAAATGAACTGGACAATTGGATCAAAAGTCTCCCTAGCTGAAAATGTTGGTGGTTTTAGTTATTTGATATAACACATGACTGAAAACCTGTAAAGAGACTGGATACCAAAACCTGAATTCTCAATTTTTAGAAAAGCCAAACAGAATTTCACTTCCAAAGTGATACAGGTTAAAATTTAGAAAATCCTAACCTAAGTACATAACTTAATATGAGATTTCTGCATAAGGGATTTTCCTGAATAAATCTTTGTAGTCACTTCCTGTAATGTAGCATGTCAATGCTGTAGTTGTTCAAAGGGCATTCAGCAAGTCTGAGAATATGAATTTCATTTTGACAGGCTGACTGCCTGAGAGGCTTAAGAAGAGTTGGTCCCAGTTCAGCACAGAATAATTTGCGTTTTTCTGTTTGGGAAGAAACTGAGCAGAATATCAGATATTCTCAAATGCCTCCCATCTTTCAATCCTTCCATGAAGGCAGAAATGTTACAGATGTCTGCAGTGTTTAAGAACAGAAACCTTGGCTGTTCTTAAGATCCACTCTGAAGGATCTGCGTAACAGTGACAGATAGTACTGATGGACAACTCTCTTCTTAACCTGCATCATGTTCCTAAGATCCATTGGTCATTCCACTGGTAGTGGTGGCATTCAATTGAAATCTGCATTTTGACTTAATGAGTTTTTGCTCTCCTCCTCACTTCTCACTGCATTACTCATTCCCATTTCCAGAATTCTTCTATGATTTTCTCAAACATATATTTTTATGTACATTAGCACTACACCTTTATTGGCATTGCATACACTCCTTTTCTTCCCCAAAAGACACCCTCATAAGCCACAATTGCTTCTATATTTCTAGGATCTCATGCAGTCAGGAATTCCTAAGAGACGGTGAGAGATCACTGAGATAGGGTGTCCCTCAGCTGAAGGAACTTCTAGCCCTTTTGATTATCGCTTCAGAAAAAGCCCAAAAACAGAGATTCAAACTATTTCCTTTCCTCAAGTCATGACCTTTTCTGCATGTCTCATGCTATAGAGATGTTTTCCTAACCTGTTTCTAATGACCTTCAGTACTGGAGCCTCTATCCCTTCCTTATTGGTGTAAACCCAAGGCTTCACTACTCTTCCTTGTCAGAAAGTTTTGTCTATTGCCCCACCAGCTTCTATTGACGCAGACCTGAGAGGAATAATGGGACGGACCACTCTGCATAGGGTCAGGCAAAATGGCCATTTATTGCTGAGGGGACCCGGCTTATATAGGGGAGCAAGGGATGGTTCTGGAAAGGGGTGGAGTTCTAGGGATGACATAACAGGTCTGGGTCAAACTTGGAAATAAAAGAGGAGGGGCTTTCCGAACAAGGAGAAAGGAGGGAGGAGTCAGGGCGTGGCCAGCCATGAGGGAGGTGGAAGACGTGCCGTTGTCACTGGCAACCAGCTGGCCAATGGTGAGGGTTCCCAAGCCTGGGAAAACAACAGCCAATAGGGAGAAGTAACTGGGGAAACTGGGGTACAATTGACCAATGACAACAATCGTCATAATGACAGAGCCTATTGCTATCTAATACATCAAACTGCTACCTATTCACTAACTGATAAAACATGAGGATTCATTATTGGTCTAATCCGGATCTTGAATTCTTCTCAACAGCGTGTCTCAGCTATCCGGTGCTTCTGTCACCTCTTCTCTCTCTTCCACGATAAGTAAGTCATCCCGACTCCCACATTCTATCTTGCTATAATTTCAGTTCAGTGCTTATCCCAGCTACACAAGAGCAGTTAGCTTGTTTTGTATGGTTTTTATGCACTTAAAGTCTCTGCCCTTCCAATTTTTGCCAGTTACTATGTATCAAGAAGTCTTACACACACTTATTCTCACATTTCTTCACAAGGAAAAAGGATCATCCTAGTTTCAGCAACACAATACAGGAATAAAAAGGGATTAAAAAAAATATCATCATTATGAGACCACTCATTCTGTAATTAAATAAACGTCACAGTTTCAGAAAGAAGTAAAAATCAGTCTTTCTTTAACATCATAGTATTTCTGCTGATGGAGGCTTTGTCTTCTCAATGAGCTTTTTAAATCTCTGCCTCAAGTAGAGTGAACTTGACAAATGTCCCTTCTGGCATAATGCCATTTTGTGGACTGTTTTGTGACTGATTAGTTGTCAGAACTAGTCTCATGGGAGAAGCTTGGGATTTCTGTATGCTCCTGAACCTGAAAAGATTTCTCTGCCATTCAGGACTGTCTGGTTCTTTGGGTACATTACCTTCTCTGATGAAGTCAGGCATGCCTTACTACTGTCAGGAAACACCAGGGAGCCAGCAACCTTTTTTAACTGGCATGTTTAGCACCCAGAGATCAATCTACCATTTACACTGTAGCTTCAACACAAGAAATAGGGGCTCAAATACTGACAGAAGAGACAGAAAAGAAAACTGGTTTGAATTTGAAGCCCACATACTTGATGTGGTGTACCTGTTGGGATAAAATAAGGTACCTTTTTGTAGCCACATGCAAATACCATCTGATTTAGGGCTCAGCCTCACTTTGATTGAAATCCCTCGCACATGTGTTTGTGTTTTACAATGATGTGCTAGTTCCAGAATGGAAAACTCGAGACCTTACTGAAGGAGAAATGTGGGCATAGTAAGTCAGTATTTCGAAAGAGAACTTTTATTTTCCATTATTTCAATTTTATATTGTCTAGGTCTACTGCTAATTGCTTTTTCTACTGATATCTCTCTCCCTTCCGATAGTACACTCCAGAGTGTTATCCTTAATGATTTCTAGTGCAGTCTGGTTAGCAAGAAGCATGGGGTGTCAAACGATTTACCATCAAGTATTTCAGTGCTCTGCTCTGTCAAATATTAGTTAGGAGTTGAGCTCTGTCTTCTCATCTTACACTTTCCTTACAGACCCCTCATTTCCCTTATAATTTAGTTCCTATATAATAATTTCCTGGTTTTTAAAATTCCAAAAGGAGGAGTTTCTCAAAGACATAAATAGGAGCCAGAGGCCTGTGCCCATGAATCTCCCCATGGCTTGCTGACACTTAGTTCTTGGGAAAATCTCTATTTTTTTCTGTGTTATGTGTACAGTGAGTAATAAAAGGAAACATTCACAATGCTGACACAGGCTATAGGAACCCTGAGCATACCCCTCTCTCCTGGAAGCTTTCTGTCTGGTCTCAGGGCCAACACTGATGTGCATCTCTCCAGCCTTGAAGCTATGTGCAGGAATACTGGCTGAGAAGCCCTTACAGGGAGTCCATACCTTTCCCCAGGATCTGCTTTTAGACTGCCAGAGCTATAATGCACCTATGCCAACACCTGGACAGCTACCCTGCTAATCTTAATCCTGACCCTGACCATACGAATTTGTCTTCCTGGCTTGACCTTAGACTTGTCTCATTATCCTGTATTCATCCCATAATGCCCACTCTTTGTTGACCCTGTTTATTGTCTAAGACCTGTCATGATTGCCCTCCTCAGGCACTGTAGACCTGGGTTCTGTTTGTGGTGACACTACACTGCCTGCCTGGCTGTCACCCTGGATCTCCCTTTTTGCTGACAGGAATACATTAGCTGTAATGCTGCAGCAATGCTAAACAAATTATGGTTTTGTATGGGTAAAAAGAAATTCTACTCATATACTTAATCTTGGTTTTTCATCTGTGCTTAAAATCCGTGACTCTGCCTGTGCCCTGCATTTGTCCTTTTGAAGGGATTAGTAGAAAGATCCAAATTCACATGAGGGACATTTAGACCTAACAGCAAAAGAGCAATGCAAGTTTCTACATGATGTGTAGACACAAATCAAAACTGTAAACAAATATAATGACCATGTATGACTAATCACAGCGGGAAACTCTGATAATGCAACATTTTTACTGATACAATTTCATCAAGTTTCTGTAATAATTTTTTGAAAGCCCACAAACTTTGATTTAGCCAGGTGTCTCAGTTTAAAAGAAAACTAAGATGTCTGTCTGGACTAGGAAGGGAGCCTGTTCCCAAAAGCCACCCAAACCTCTGAAATTAAGAGACTTTGATCAGAAAATGTATAGAAAAGGATAACAGTTCTTAACTACAAATACATATATAACCAAAACCAGAACAAAACAAGCAGCAACACCGTAGTCAAAACTTTCAAACTGAACAAGTCCTATCTCTGCCCCCTCAGTGCAGTTATATTTACAGACAGTTTATATTTACAGTGGGAGGTGATGCTGCACTTCAGGAGGCAGTGGAGACAACAGTCACTCACAATGTCTGGCAAGGCACAAACAGTGACCAGGGAGAGGTGCTAGTTCCAAAAAACTCACTTGGGAATGGTGGCCACCAGGATGTGAGGAAACCTTTCCCGTGGACTCTCTCCCAGTCCTTTGTCCAAAAGCATTGGGGGCAAGAGGTTTTAGCAACTCCTCTGCAGATGACATTGACCCTCAGGGAATCTGTAGCAAATCCAGGTAGCAGCGACAGCTCTCTCTCCAAAGAAACAGCACAGGGCAAGTGGAGTTGCGGGGGCCAAGCCAAGGGAGCTCCCTCTAAGTGCTTCCACCAGCCCAGCAAACAATGGCTGGCACCCACACTGCAGCTGGAGCAGAGAAGTGTGGCAAAAACCCCAGAAACACCTCTCTTCGCCATCCCCCCACCACTCCGCCCCACCTCCCCCAATCCTCTCCAGACATTAAGTTGGAATGCAAAGTTATCAGCCATCCTTTTGTTATCTGGTTCTAGGAGCCCCTAGTGGGAGCATCACTGCACCACTATAAATACTTAATGACTGTCTAATTTCTGTTTTTATTAGTAGCTGGACTTTATTAGTCTGCTAAATTATGGGAGAAATATAGCCTATCTCAATTGGCAGGATTAACTGAATTTTCTTCTCTGCATTGGTTTCACTCTCATTTAAAATTTGATTAAAAGGATTTGTAAAATTAATTTGCTGGCATTTTTCTAACTTTGGCCTAAATGCCTTTTCTTTGAAGAATGTCACGTTTTTAAAACACCTCAGTTCTGAGGCTTAGGTCTTATGAATTTCACTCATATCTAGTTTTTAAATTGCTCTTTTAAAGCTAAGAGAGACTTTTAACCTGTTTAATAGATTGTCAGCGGCACGCACTTTAAGTGCTATTTTCTTCAGAAGTTAGGAAAACAAGTTCTAAAAGACGGGGACTAGTGGAAGGGACAGGTCTTTCTCTTTAATGGAAAGTGAATTTACAGGTGATCTAGGAAGTGCTGGGGTACCTCAAAAATGAGGTATGAGGGCAATGTCAGTACCTAGAAAAGGCAGGAAGATGGTGATCCTATATTATTTGTTTTGAGGTCCTAGGGCAACAGTGAAAACAAGCAACAGAGAAAACACCTCGTCCCAGAGGGAAAATAACCTATGAGAGATAGAAAAACTGGTTTTATTACAAACAAATAAACTGAACAAGGGTTACTAACCAAGGGTTATTATTTTGGTTTTGTTTGTTACTAACCTATAGGCGTTTTGCAGAAGTTGCAAGGCATCCAGTCCAATTTTGGAATGGATGCCAGGGATTAAGCGTTTGGGAATAGGGGAATTACATACTAACTAGAAATATAGCTGGGACAGCCTCAGCCACGTGGCCAGCCACGTGGGCAGATGGAGGCTGCCATGTTGTCCAAAACTCTGCCCCAGCATGGTGAGGGGTGCATAGCAGAACCAATCCAAGGAAAGGGAATGCCACCCTGGTTATGTAGGCTGGGTTGGACCTTAAAAACCTTTAATAGCAGGATTTTGAAATTGGAAGGTGTGCTTCTGGGGCATCCTGTGTGACCTGGGCACCCAAGACGTGTTGTAATTAAATTTTCCTGTTTGTTATATTACTTTTGTTTCACAGATATTTGCCATTTTTCTAAATTTAATAAAAGAGATTTTTCTCACAAACACAAACAGATAGCCCAGACTCACCACATTTAATTAGAGAAACAACAGTACTTGGAGGGGTTAACCATTTGGCTGCTATCAAAGCTGTGTTATGGCATGTTCTACCTTTCTATAAGCACAGTTCAGTGTACAATAGTACAGTGTTACTGAATCACTCCTGAGACAATGTCAAGGAGGCCGTTTACAGCGCTCATGCAGATATTTAAGTTATGATGGTTGCTTAAAATAGGACTTTTAAATGCCTGGTCCTGACTTACCACAAGTATATCTCAATGCTCTTGCAAAGGAAGCTGTATTTTATGCCCATATATAGCCTTAAGTTTTTCATTCTAACTAAATGGTTCAGGTATTTCTATCTCTGGAGCTGTCAATTAAAAAATGTGAGTCTTAAAAATTTCACATCCTAGTCTCAGTTGAGGGGTCTGCCCCAGTTTGTAACCAAAGGAAGTCTTTAGAGGTGGACAGACTTGCTGGAGGAACGAAATAGAAAAATGAGAAATAACATGTCAGTCCACAGGCTATTATCACTGGCTCAGTTGTTTGAAACAAAAATGCTCTAAGGATGCTACTGCCAGTAAAAACCCAAAGGAGATTTATATCCTTATTTGTAAAGTTTTGAGTGCTTCGATGGGCTACTTCCAAGACTTTATGTATCTTGAAAATGCAGATGGCATAGCACAAAGATAATATCATAGGCTAGTAGACACAAGGAACAGTTCTAACTCTGCCTTAGATCTGTTCTGTGTTAGAGCAATTTGCTGAACTTTGCTCTTTAACTTTCTTATCTTTGAAACAAGGCTGCAAGTTATAAAATCACAAACTAGAGATTAAAAAGAAAAAAGCCTTTCAAAGGTAAAAGTTTGATTGCTGCTGAGCTGTATTAGCTTCTCAATTCTGAACTAAGGTGAGATATGTTCTGTAACTATAAAAAGTATTTGCATACTAAAGTTTTTAAAATTCATATGAAAACTTTAGTATTTAACATTAAGTTCTGCAGGAAAAAGTTCAGGTAACAAATCCTCATGAATTGTAAAAACGACATATTTAGCTCTTGATGTATTTTGTAAAAACTATTTGTAACAAAATATTAAGAGTTAATAATGCTTTAGAGCAAGAATAAGAACAAATAGGAATCATTATAGGTGCATGTATTTGTGTTTGTAGATAGTTGTTGCAAGTTGACATTAAATCTAATTCAGTATCCAGCATAAGCTCTTTGTTTCTTTTGTAAAATATGAGCTCAAGTGCCAGAGATTCTCACCAAAATTTTCAATTTCTAGGACCTCAATAGTAGTTTTAAATCAGGTGTTCCTGCTTTCAGCTAGGCTGTGAATAGCACAGATACTAAACGTTTGTTCTCATCCATTTTCACTCCTTCTTAGAAGCCAATTTTCAGTGTCTGGGAAACACCTTTTTTCCCTACAAGACGTTGAGCTGCATCCCTAGGCATTTTCCAAGAGCCCCACTCAAAAACCTACTTTCCTCCTGATACTGTATTATCTTACTAGTTTCATATAGATCGGAAGAGC
>JAWWMO010000096.1:21840572-21852773 GCA_035047845.1 Dendrocincla fuliginosa | reverse complement strand
CCAAACAAAAACCCAAAACCAAACCAAAACAAAAAACCACCAAAGGAAACAAAAAAAAAAGACCCCTACCACCCCCCCCCCAAAAAAAAAAAAAAAAAAACAAAAAACAAACCAAACCAAGGGGGGGAAAAAAAAAAAGAAAGAAAAACCCTCTCAACAAAAGTTTTTGTTGTACAACCGAAATACCTAAATCAATACAATGTACTGGTTTGCCTGAAAATAAGGTTTGTCAGGAACTTCAGTTTTCTCTTTCTTATGAAAGCAGAGGAGGAAAGCATTGCATTGTTTTTATAAAAGTAATAATTTTTTAAAAAGTCATGGCTCTGTTCAGAATGGTATGTGAACTCATCCCTGGTAATTTTCAGAAAATACCCATCCGTGTGTAATGTATTTCCTTGTGGTGCTTATATCCTGTCTGGAGGGAGGGAGGCAGGGAATGGTTCAAACAGGAGAAAAAGGAGAGCAGACATAACCTCCTCCACTGCTGTCCCTGTGTTTGCAGGCCTAGCACTCAATGCTGAGCCCTGACTTGTTCAAACCTTGCCACGTGCTGGAGCAGAGCTTCCAGACAGCCTCACAAAGAGCCCAGCACAGCATGTCCCCATCTGCTATCGATTACTGCACAAAATGCGCCAGCCTCATGTTGTCAGGGGCCAGCACCCTGGCGCTTCTTCTGCTCAACAATAATACCCACTGATCTCCAAAGCTGGATGGCATCCAACCTCCATGAGGGCTCAGGGGAGTACTCCCTCTTTGAAGATACTATTGGTCCAGTGATACATCCTTGAGAAGAGCACTGTAAAACCTGTTGGCTTCTAATGAGGAGTCTCTACCCAGTGGAAGCTTTATAGCATTATCAAACAACATTAGAGGAATGAAGATAAAAGGTGAATTTTCCCACATAAATGAAGTCTTCCTGCATCTTGGAAATGCATTTTGAAGAGCCCATGTACACTATGTGTGAGTCATTTAACATCAGATAGAGCTACTTGTCAGCAAGGAATGGAAGAAAAATCAAAAGAAATATTCCTGGCTTTGGAAAATGTGTCTCCTTATCTGTTTTGAACCAAATGATCAAGGATTGGAAACATTAATATGGCTTTAAAAGTCTTAGAGTGTTGCTTAAATAGTTACTTTTACTTGATGGCCGCAGACAGAATAAGAAAATACATAGAGGTGGCTGCTTCTGTTATCAATTGAATAAGAACCTGTAGCATGATCAACAATGGGCTTGATCCTTCTAATTTACAACACAGTCTGTCTTGTTTGGTACGCTGACCTTCCTGTGCCCCTCACTCACGTTTTTGTAGTTGATGAATTGCAAACAATGAATGGCTTTGCATAAAGCAACTGGAAATTGCACTGAGCCAGATACAAGCAGATTACACTGAGACTTTGCTACTTGAATTCCTGACTCCCCATGGTGACCATGGTAGCATTTGTCATCAGCACAATTCTGAAGCTCTCCCTCACTCCATGGTGCTGGGAGAAAATTAATACTGGAAAGGTCAGGTTACAACAACAAATGAACATTCAAATTCAGCTAAATAGAAGAAAACAGATCATTAAGAAAGACAGGCTGATGTATTTAGTCCAAGGATGACATAAGGTGTCAGAGCAGCTATCTCATCTGTTAAACACTAACTTAATTTCCATTTTTGCTACAATTTTCTTTTTACAGCAGTATGTACTATAGTTTTGGCAGTGTTACTGTTGGCAGAGATCTGTCACATGTAAATACAGAAGCCTCTAATCATCCCAATTATTAGAGTTGTCAAAATCCAGGAGTTTATATCATAAAGCAAGATGGGGATACCTCAAATGTAAATTTCCAAGAGTTATTGGGCCCATGGAAGAATTAGAAGAGTTTGATACTTTTAAATATATCATCAAATAAGTACCAAATAAGATTCAAAGCCTTGAGTGCCATAAAGCCCAGTTGACAGAAAAACAGTTGAAACAGTTTGTCTGGCATGATCTCCAGCAACTTATGTTGATATAATTTTTAATATTTGCATTTCTGGTCATGTTCAGCTTGTCTCAAGTTTTAACCTTCTGCTGTTATCAGGTGCAAAATCTCAGTGTGAGGCAATTGAAATAAGTAGCCCATAAGCACTGGAGCTAGTCACCAGTAGTCTCCCTTTCAGGGGATTTCTGCTTTGCACATTTTGATTCATGCCTAAATACTGTCAGAACTACTGCGCAGCTCATGCTATATGGAATACTAACATCTACATGAAAGACAGGTAATGTGCATAACCTGTCTGCAGGTTAAATCTAAGCATAAGCCTTTTGATGCCAGATGAGAAAAAAACCTTGAAAAATAAAACATGACCTCTGCTTAGTTTTTGTGAGCATATGGATGCTCAGAACCTCCATTTGTTGATGACTGCCCGCTGTCTGAGGGGCAGGTGTAAGTGGACAGAGTTGCTCCCTTTCCCTTAAAGAGGGATAAGTAGAGCTTGTTTTGCTTCTAGAGGCTGCCTCTTCCCATCAAACCTGCAGAAATGGAGAGCAAAGCCTCTTTTTAGTTCAGCTGAGAATGGATGACAGTCTTTTAAGTGCTGAGGGACAGAAACAGTTATCTAACTGTTGTGAGGGAGAGTATGTGATTGCATGCACTCATGCAAACAAGGAAGGTATACATTGCTGATAGTGTCTTTTACTAATGCCAGGACTGAAATGTTGGAAGATAGAAGTGGGGCTACCTCTGCCAGTGAGACCTGTACACTATGGAAACAGTATCACTGCTACCCACTTTTGCACAAAAAATAAGTACACCCAGGAAAACAATTCTTATAATATTCGGTAGTGCAACACTTAGCTCTTGTCCCCCTGTATTCACAGCTGATATTGTGCGACCCTGAGACTAGCTCAGTTGATTAAAGCCTGGTGCTAATAATGCCAAGGTGGTGGGTTGTGGGTTTGTACCCTGTATGGGCCACTCACTTAAAAGTTGGACTCAGTGATCATTGTGAGTCCCTTCCAACTCAGAATATTCTGTGATTGTTGGTTTAGGCAGCAAGAAAGGCTGAGAAGAGAGTATAACAAAGATTCCTCAAGCATTCAGATTTTAAAACAAATTCACTTCGACTGTCTCCAGCTCCCCATTGTATTAGTAAATATTTTAAGCCCAGATTTGGCAAAAGACTTAGGGACAAGCCTAAAGCAAAGAGTATGTTTATTTCCTAGTATACTCAGTGTTTTTAAAACCAAGCATGTTTATCATTAAGTGTAGGAATGAACCATCCATGAATGAGGGGTGTAGAACTTGCTCCAAAGCCTTGTGGAGTCAACAAGAATGGTTACTTTGACATCCTTGGTTTCAGAACAGACCCTTTAAGGGAGAGTCTTGCTACTTCAATGTGGAAATTTGCCAGAAAGAGACTTCAACCTCATAAAAAGAAAATTGTAAGTGTTGGACAAATATTTCAGTATGAGTGATTTGCCTGGATCTAATCAGGGTTATGTTTCAATGAACATGATGGACCAGATCCTCTGGTTGGACCAGATCTGACCAACTCCATGAACTTGAGAAAAGGTATTCATAACCAGGATAGCCAAAGAATCAATTTATTATTTGTTGGATTGTTGCATCCAGAGAGTATTTGTAAATGTCTCAGAATCCTGATGGATCCCTTCATGCACCCTCAGCGAATTTGCCATTGACACAAAGCTGAGTGGTGTGGTTGACACACCCAAAGGATGGGATGCCATCCATAAAGACCTGGACAAGCTCAAGAAATGGGCCCATAGGAATCTCATGAGGTTTAACAAAGCTAAGTAAAGAGTGCTGCACCTGTGCCAGGACAACCACCAATACCAACACAGGGTGGGATTGAACAGATCGAGAGCAGCCCTGCTGAGGACTTGGGGGTGCTAGTGGATGAGAGGCTGGACATGATGCAGCAATGTCCCACTTGCAGCTCAGAAAGCCAACCGTGTCCTGGGCTGCATCAAAAGCAGCACAGCCAGCAGGTCAAGGGAGGGGATTCTGCCTTTCCACTCCGCTCAGATCCCACCTTGAGCACTGCATCCATCTCTGAAGTCCCCAGGACAGGAAGGACATGGATCTGTTGGAGTGCATCCAGAGGAGAGACACCAAGCTGATTAGTGGGATGGAGCACCTCTACTCTGACAAAAGCTTAAGAGAACTGGGATTGCTCAGCCCAGAACAGAGAAGGCTTTGGGGTGACCCAATTGCAGTCTTTCAGAACCTGAAGAGAACTACCAAAAAACTTATTTTTTACATAAAGACAGACATCTATCTGCACTTCATCTGTCCTCCATGCATAGCCCAGGACACTAGAACAGTCAAAATTTCTGAGGCTCTCTGGAGAACCTGGGTTTGTTGTGTGGTGAGACGGAATAAAGAACTTGTTTGCTTGACTTTGGTGTCTTCACAGTCCTCAAGAGGTGAAGCTAGACCAGAGTATAGCATTTCTAGAAAACCAGTCTTTATACCCCACAAGTCAACAAATGGATTACACTTTCCTATAGAGACAATCCACTAGAGTGCAGGCTTTATCCACAACTAGAAGAAAAGAAATAATCAAGACCTATTTGTGTTACAAGTAGAACAGCCAATAATTACCAAATGACTCTTAACTTCACAGCAGAGAGGAGCCCATGAAGGTCCAATGCAGTTCCAGTTTCAGGGATATGCTGCAGCAAGAGGGTCTGGAGGCTGCACACATGGCTGCATGCCAGAGCACAGATCAGCAACCCTCTTCCACAGTGTCCTCTCTGATTCAAGCATGTTGTTGTACGTTTTCCGTGGGGTCCATCTCTGAGTTCGGCTCATTCATAATTCCCCTACCCTTGTCCCCCTTGCCACAGGTCATGTGGGAGACACTGTTAGTTATAGGTGTTGAAAGCTGGGATTTCTAATAAAGTTTATGAATACTTTTTGTCCAAAAACATCTTTCAGAAATGCAGTTTTGCCAAAACTCCTTGTTTTGTGAAAGTGCTCCAAGTTCAGAAAAACATTCTTTTTTCTCATTTTAGAAAATGACAATGTAGCCTTTCATTTCTCTTAAGTCTTTTCTAAGGGTTTTTTTAAAAAAAAAAAAAAGTCTACTTTTCATCTTTGTTCTTATTTTCCTTTCTACTTTTTTAGTACACTCATCTCAGAAACTGAGGAAATAGCATTGAAAACCAAGGAGAGGGATGGGAGTCAACAGAGAAAATGGGGGAATCCTCTCTAGCTTTCCTCTCCCCCATATTTTTTTTCTGACCTGTGTCCTCTCATGAAAAAAGAGCCACAGCTGCCTACATGTTTTTAATTTGAGCCAGCTTCAAAGAAGTGAGTGCAGGGCCCTTCATCTCCCTGCCCCTTCATCCCTCTGGCCAGATGTGCAGCAGCAGGCTGTGCAGAGGATGCAGCCCTCCTGCCAACCCCCCCACACCCTCTGAGGCAGGGACCTAGGAGTGTCAACACCCCCAGTGCCCCATGTACCTCCTAGGCACTTCAAAGTGTCAGTTCCCCAAACTGCTTCTCAGCCATAGCTCGCTTGTTGCCTGATTCTCACTCTTCCTCAAACAGGCAGAGTAAGGCCCCTGAACTAAACCGATCAGATTTTATGTAATCCCATTAGACACTTATGTAGGGTACTCTGTTGCCCTTGAGAAAAATATGAGTGGTTTTGGATTGTATGCCCATGAGCAGGTCTTCTGGACACTCTTGTCTGGCAATTAGTAGCCCCAGAAAGAATACAATATTCTGTGAAGCAAAATATCATGTTTCACCTACGACAACTTCCTTCCAAGGTTGTCAGGGAGTCTGATGTCATAGAAGTCCCCAAGCTCACAGCAATGAAGTCTCATTTTTCTAGCAAAAATGAAATAAATAAAATCAACTGTGTGTGAGCTACATGAGGAAGGCACCACAATATAGCTAAGTTACCTCTATGTTTATGAAAGCAGTGGAAACCAGACTATCAATACTGGCAGTTTGCAAGCCTGGTATGTAATTACAAAGTACACTCATTCAATAGTGTCAAGGTTTAGCAGGCAACTAAATACCACATGGGCACTTGCTCCTAACCCAGCCCCCAATGGTAGGATGAGGAGCTGAATCAGAAACAATGGCAAAACCCATGGACTGAGATAAGAACAATTTAATAATTGAAATAAAATAAAAGTAATAATTGTAATGAAAAGGGCCATGCTAATGAGAAAGGGGTTAACTTTCAAGAGGGAGTCATGTAGTTGCTGATAAAGGGTTAATAAAACATTTACATTTACCTTATTTGTACCATTAATTTCTCAACTTTTTGCTGTTGCAACACTTTAGTGGGTGCAGATGGTACCACTCACACATCATTCCGCTGATCTATGTGATTTTGAAGCTCTGTGGATGGTAGCATTAGACACATAGCAGGCAAATTTGTGGGTGTGGAGCTGGCAGTGAGATGTGAAGTGCTACCATTTGGCAGTCATCTCATGGAAACTCCATTATTAACAAGCAGGAGTGCACATCTGTTGTGTTAGGAACATTACTTGGAGCCTTTTGGGTTTTTTCACACCTTGGTTCTTCGTAATGACGAAGGTGGTTTTCATGTTTTGTAAAGTGTAGACTGTGTTTGGTGATTCCCCTGATACATAGATATAAATAATTTCTTGGAAAAGTGCCATTACTTTCCATTTTGACAAAATTCATTCCTACCACTAATGTTCGTTGATCACATCTGCTAGTTTCATTTCTGTTTCTTCCTAGATTTCCACCATCTGGTTTTCAAGATCATGGCTTTATGTTTGATTGTCAGTGATTCTGTTTTGTTTGTTTCTTATGTTATTTTGTTTAATATTTTTATACAATTTAATATTATTTATTTTTTAATAATTCTTTTATTCTTCCACAGAGTTACCGTACTCCTAGAGTCTGGGTTTGATGTCTTTGTTTGTTTCATTCTTTGCAACTTCTTGATAGAAGGTAGAGAGAAAAGCTTCTTCTGCTAACAGAAAAGAATATCATAGGAATGAATTTTGCCAAATTTTCATTACTTTTCATGTTGCCTCTGATTTTTAAACTTCTGAGTACAAACAAATGGAACTCAGAGCTGTTTTTAGGCTGTTCTAAATGACCATGCTACTGGTTTGGACCTCAGGTACCCATAGCATTAGGTGGAGGCTATAATAAAAATTCTTTGAACACTTTTAATTGCATTTAGTGCTCTGGCATAGCAGAGGACCTGCAAAAACAAAGTATCTTAAAATTTACCTCAGTCTCTAAGTATAATAGAAAGGACAACATGAATATTTTTACCTGCAGTTTCTAGAGAAGTTCCCATGGTTACAATATGCATAAAGATATTTATTTGTATGTCTTTATTCTATGTTAGGTCATGGGGAAAATATTTTAAAAGAATGGGCTATAAAAACTACACATTACCTGTGGGGGTTTTTTAAACAGAAAATGCATTTCTGCCAAAGTCAATCTGGCTAACGATCATTTAAAAGAGATATTTTTACTGCATCCTGTAATAAGAATTCCGTATAAGGTCCAGTATTTAATTCTCAAAGTGCCACTTTCTGTATTTCTGGTATGCAGCTTTTTACTGGGAGATCAGAAAAGCTACCAGTTCTGTGTTTGCTGGGAACACAAAGTGGACGGATGGCTCCCCAAACCACTCTAGCTGAGTGCAGGTGACCAAGCAGAAGAAGCACTGCCATGGAGGGATTTACCAAGAGACTTGCACCAGGCTGTGTGTGGGAGTGTGGCTGCAACACGAGTCTGGACAGGAACAAAGGGCCTGCATGTCTTACCCTGTCCCTCCTTGCTGCCTGGCCCACCACAAGTGCTGAGGGGTCTGATGGTGACATGCACCAATCAAGTCCCGCAGCTGAAGCCAAAGCCCCCCTGTCTGTCAAACTTGCTGCTAATGCTATGCTCACACCTGCACTGGACTGCTGGGCTGCAAAGAGCTGCTGCAGCAGCAGAGACAGATCCCTGGAGGAAAGAACAAAATGGCATGTTGTAAGGAAAATGATGGAGAGGGCTGGGGAAGGGATGGAGAGGGCGGGGGAAGGGAGGGAGAAGGCAGAGCAGGAAAGCAGCTGGATGCCTTTTTATTTTACTTTTTTTCAAATGCAAGACATTTGTTCTGTTCTTCCTCCAGCAATGTAAGAGGTGCTGCTGAGGTGCTGAAAGGGAAGAAAGAGGCATAAATAGAAAGGGAAAGGAACACTTGAAAAAGAAAATTCAGACCAAGGAGAGAAAAGCTGGAACTGTTTCAAAGCAAGCCCTCTCTTTACAGGGAGCAAGCCTGTGTGTGTAAACAGGCTGTGTAATTTGCTGTAGCTCGTACCCTCTAATTTAGCCACTAGGTGTATTTGTATAGAAATATAGAACTAAAAGCAATTCAGAGCATGTCAGAAAGTGAGGTTGAGTATGTGTTTCTTGGGACTCTGATGGAAGTACACTTAACTACCTATTTGGAGATATTGGTTTGGCAAACAGCCTAGTCAGAAAAAGGAAAAGAATAATATTTTTACTTCAGAGCTCCTCAGTCAATAGTGAGTTGTGCTGGAAACATTAAAAAATTATCATTTCAGAAGCTTGTTCAGAAGCTGTTGCCACAATGCAGCAGTGGTACTGTCTGCAAACCAGGGAAAAAACCACTTTTCAATTTAGAAAGAGTCAGAAGAGTATTGCAATATACCTGTAGGTGCAAAATCTTTGTTCATTAAGTGGTTTGCATTCATTGGGCTTTTTTTCTTTTCTCATAAGCGGTAATTCATAGACATCCTCATTAATGCTATTATTTATGGTAGGGACAGCATCTGGAGACTAGTGAGGCTAAAGGCATAATTATCCTGCATTTCCTTTTGCAATCAGGAAAGAAACCATTGCAGTGTGTGGTTGGGTGAAGAGATTATGGTTCTTCTGGCCTGACACTGATTTTTCAGGGCTTGGCAGCATTTTCAATCAGCAGCATGCTACTGCTACTGTGGGGGATCATTTGTATAAAGCCAACACCCTGGAGTCTTTTTCATAGGCCAGATCCGTACAATGTGCAATACTGGATGAAGCACATAGTTAAAATTGTGGTCAAGAGACAAAAAATGAAGTAAGAGATAAGAAACCACAAATGGGAACAGAAAATGACTGCAAAACAGCAAGACCACATCAAACAGGATAACAAGCTGTGCTTTTCTCTTTTGGTCCCCCAGTTTTACCCCTCTCAGTGTCATTTCCTGAAAAGGTCAAACTTCTTTACCTAAGACATTTCATTCTCACAGCATTCCACCTGCAGGTGTTGCTGGTGATTTCAACATGGAAATGAGCTAACTGAGCTTTAAAATAAGGTCACCCACACTACTCATCACAAGTGTGAAATATCAAACACTGTCAAAGTGCTAAATGCATTTCATTGGAGCCTACCTCTGCTTAAGGAGATGCACATGAATCAGCTTTAAGCTTTGAACTGGTTTATGACTGGTTGTACCGTTTATGCAGGAGTGTTGTAGAGGCTTTTCATGTATCCATACACAGAGGCATGGGATTTTAAATTCAAAATATATTTGGATATTTGTTTTGTTGTGGTTAGAGCAATTCTGTATTATCTCATAATTTTGCTAGTGCTTGCAAAGGGACAGTGTTAGACATTGTAGCTTGTGAGAGGTTTTATAGAATTTAAAACCAAAACTTGTTGAGGTTTTTTGTCCACAATACCAAATTCGACAAAATGGCTATATGATAGATAGTTTTTAATACAGTTAATATATTGGTCCAAATTTAGTTGTTATTAGTGTGTTATAGTTTGTTATTAGTTTATCTGTGGTTTATAGGCTGCAGTTTTTACTTAGAATAGTTAATATATTATAGCTAATAAATAACTAAACAGTCACAGTATTTGTTATTGACGTTAGAACATTTGCAAGTATTGAAGCAACTTATATAATGTTTGTAAAAGCTTTCATTGCCTTAGTGCCTGTACTAACAGTAATCAGGAGTCACCTAATGGTCTAGAATGGGGATGTACTTTGTGGACCCAAACACACAGGCTTGTCAACACAAACTGTGAGGAGAAAACTGGTACAGTTCACTGAGGAATCCATTTCTGATTGTTGTATCTACTTGTTAAAAATTCTCAACATGCTGAAAGGCAATTATCTGCCACAGGGTATGTACTAAAAATCTGTGGTGATCTCATGGCCAACAAAGCCACTAATTCACATTAAAGAGCATGGGGTCACTGCTGTGGTCACTTTCCTGAGCTTTTGATCAGGTTTGTGGATGGAAAGGAAATCGCTGCAAGGTAATGGATGATCTTGGGCTCCCATAGGAAGGACAAACCTGGCAAAATTACAGTCAGGGGCTTAGGGTCTGAGTGTGGTCATTAAAATCTAAAATTTAAGTACTTCCATGCCATTAGCAAGAGACTAATAGCAAAAAATATGGCATGGTGAGCTTTGTGTCTGCCTCTGTGGATGTGGAAACACAAAGGATTTATGCCCTACTGAAGGCATAATCAACACAAATGCATTCAAGCACACAGAAACGACCAGCAGAATTACTCCTTTGGTTTTCATCTTCATTCTTATCTACAAACCACCAGAGGGGCTCCTTGCTGAAGATCTCCTAATGACAAGATGATATTGCCATGAAACAAGAGCATATTCCAGCCTAATATGTACTTGGCAAATGGAGCACTCTATGTCCCATGCGATACATGGAATTCAGTGTGGGAGAAATAAATGGTCTCCCCCCAGGTTGATATGGGTAAGTACAGCCTCTCTACCAATGCTTTCTGGTTGTCATGTTGGGACAGGATCCATGCTGAGACAGGATATTCTCACTGAGATTGGGGGATTTCATGTTGTGTTAGGAAACTAAACTCCCCAAAAGACCATAAGTTTTATAAATGTAGATGCCATCCTCAGCTGTGGGAATGTTCTGTTTTTTCTCCTTTCTGGTTGAATTTCCCCTCTAACCTACAGGCTTATGAAAGCAGGGTGGCATGAAATATTCACAAAGAAATTAGTCCTGATCAACACATTGCTAAGGGTTCTAGCCTGTCTTTGGATGTGTTTAGTGTTCAGCTCCACCTACTCTCTGTACAAAAGTTGGAGGTTTGTCCCTATGCACTTGCTTCCCTGAAACTTGTTGGACTCAGTTGGCCCCTCTTCCTTCTAGTCTTTCACATCCCATGGGACAGTTCACAATAAGTTCGTGTACAGAACAGCTGCTTATTGCAATTGTTCAAGGTAAACATGTTCCTACTCTATGCACAAATCTTCAGTGAAATACCTGCAGCCTGAGCAAGAGCATCCTGGTAATTAGTTCAGCCATCACTGTGCTTGCTGTGAAAAGTCATCCAGAATAGCAGTGCTACACCTGAGTCTTGCATGAGGGCAGATAGTTGATCTGGCAGAGGATAGAATGGAGCTGTCAACCTCTGCACTGCTGTCATCCCAAGGAAGATCACCTCACTAGGGGATGGTGAGGGGTTCATTTTTGGCAGGTGTTAAGAAAGTTAATCTGGTTACACTCATGATGAGGGTTCATAGGGGTGGATAAGATAGAGCTGGAATTAAGATGCGCCTTTTTTGTTGAGAGAAGTAAGGTTCAATTCCCAAGGTACAACAGTTTTCTCTAAGTCAAATTTTAGTGTCTGAGCTTTCTTCTGGGACTCCAGGTTCAGATACTGAGAGCTGAATTACAGTGAAACCGTCTTATCAATATCATATCCAGCCACCCAGAGATGCAAAGACCAGTTCTCTACACATCCTGGTCTAGCAGCTGCTCTTCCCAATGAGCCCATAAGGAATTTCCCACTGTTGGCATTTTCACCGTTGTTTCCTGGGGCTGAAAGAGGACTTGATTTACACTGAGTTTCAAACTAAGCAGATTGACATCAAAGCAGCGGAAATCAGGCCCCAGTAAGTGGTTTATAAATGCAGCCTAAGTGTTTTGAATCAAAACAGTTCTTTCAGTAAATTTGGAGGCGTGCGTGTCTCATCCTTATCATTGTTAGTTTCTGTCTTGAAAACACTGAAATATCACTCATGTTGAATTCACTCTGGGAACACTAGGGGAAAAAAAAAGTTTCAATACCTCAGTGAAACCCTTACTGGTAGATTTTTGCTGGTTTTTTTCTTTGGTTTTTTTTTTTTTTGGTTGATTGGTTGGTTGGTTGGTTGATTTTTTTCTTTGTTATTTTTTGGGTTTTTTTTTTTTGTTTCCTTTTGTTGTGT
>JAWWMO010000096.1:21815078-21830650 GCA_035047845.1 Dendrocincla fuliginosa | reverse complement strand
CAAGCAAACTCACAAAAAACCCAAAGCTTTTGCTTTCCACTTTGAATTGCTGTCATCCTGCACCAAGAGATTGTGGGAGTAGAGATATTGTGGGAACATTGTGTCTGGGCAGCAGAACCAGTGCTGGTTTTCCCAGCTACGGAAAGGTCAGCAAAACTCTCAGTCAGCTTTGCTCTGAATGGTTATGTACAGTTTCTGAATAATACAAAAAAATTACTTTTAAAAGCAACAGTCCAGAACCTTAGATGTGTCAGATTAGTGTGTGTTGTGTAGCACTGAAGCCTTTCCTGTTTTCTGCTTGTCTATTGTCTCTTCTGTCTCTTCTGCAGCACAAATAGAACAGAAACACCAGACAGAAACAGGTGAGGTCACAAGTGATTTATCCATGCTTTCTGTGGCACTGCACACTTGCTGCTGGGACCAGCAAGAGAGCACACTGATAAGAGAGCACACTCTCCACTGTGAGTATGTTCTGGAGAGCCAGAGCTGGCTGTTTCACATGAACCTTGGCCAGATCACAATCACAGGCAGAATTCAGCTGAAATCTGAGAAGATGCTTTGCATAACTTTGATGAGAGACTGAGCTTCAGGAAAATGGAAGGTGTAGCTTGGGTCCAAAGGGTGCATCTGAAAAACTTCACTGGCATTATCCTATTAAGAGACAAAACAGCACCATCAATTTAGTTCTGCTTCTACCAGAGGAGCATGGGTCAGTGCTCCTCCCAGAGAGGTGAAGCTGCTGTTGAGCAAGCATTTCAGCCTGAGCAGTGGAGTAACACTCGGCTTTGAGTGCCACTTTAATTATCATTAATGTTTTTGGTCTTCACTCTATCTGTCAAGCATATTTTTTCTTTTATAAGGTAGGAACATGAGCTCTGAGAGATCTATGTAGGACACTTTGTATACATTGCTAGCTCTGAGGTTTGGACATAATGCCACAGTGCACATGCAATATCCCTGCTATAATCCTGATTTGTCCGACTGCTCATCTGGCTCTGCCACAGATGTGGGCAGCCATGGGAGAATCACACACTACTTGCTGTTGATATTTAATTTCTGTTTTGCAAAACTGGACCTTGGATAGCCTTGGTATTCATTACTGAAAATGTGTAAAGACTCCTTTGGTTGAATAGACCATCCTGCAGCTGCTCTTTCTTTCAAGAGAACCTTTTCCTTATTTCTGGTATCTATGACAGGGAGCATCTTTCCCTACTTCATATAATAGACATCAATAACTCATTTTTGGAGAATTGAGGTGGAAGACTTTATGTATTCCTTAGAAATCTGATAAAAAATTATCTTTTAAGCATTAAAATACATATAACCTTAATTATCACTGTGGAATATCTTACAGATATTAAGCACCTCTGCTGACTCTAGTGTGTAAGTATTCATAGGGTTACATATGGGCATGACCTTTCTTGGGAATGGTTGTGCAGGCTGCCTAGTAGTTCCTGTATTGTGTATTGAAAGTCTGAATGCGTAACGAAAATATAGCAATAGATTTTTGGGTGAAAAAGGCTTATATAAGACTGAAACAGTCCCATGAACATAGCTAAAATACTTGTACAAAACAGAAGCCCTCTGTCTTAATGTATTGCTATCATACACATCTTTTTCTTTCTGCTGCTCGTGGCAAAAGCCTGACTACATGCATGCCACACATATGCCCACATGAATATTTATTTCATATTGAAATAACAGCAAACCTGCTATTGCGGTCCACAGGAAGATGATCAAAGCTGCCATTGGGAAGAGGAAATTCTTTATGTGTAAAAAGCGTAAAATGTATTTGTTTATTTCATTTTTCCCTTTGGATGTTTCTGAATGTGACAGCTGAGGTACTGAGGTCTGTGCCACTCTAAAAGTGTCTATCACTTCAGTCTAAGAATAAATCCTGTATGTCCAGGTGTGTCTCAAGTATGCACATTTCCAGGCAGATTTTGCTGTCACAGAAAACAGCAGTGAAAGTTCTGTTAATGTAAACAGGACCATAGTATTTTCAGATTTACGATGTACAAGGACAGAAAAAAAACCCCTCTTAGTTACTGCTGTGAATCTGGGCATCACACATGCAATGGAGGCTCAAAACTGCAGCCAACCTTTTGTGTTCAAACACTGGTCAGGGACCGTGACTCCAGAGGAAATGCAGCCTTTTTAGGAGAAGAGAGTAGAAAATGGTTTTGTCTGAAGTTTGTCCTCTGGTTGCCAGAAGATGATTCTTAGAATGGTTATGAACTTTAGGAACTTCTTCCAAAACTGGTCTGGAGAAAGGTTGATCATCAGTTGTTTGGATCTGATAGCATTTGTCTGACATTGCATAGATTCTTGGGCAGCTGCCAAAATGTCATGGCTCAAAAGAGAAATCAAGTAGTCCAATGAGATGATCCGTTCCCCTTAATTTCTCTTACAGCACAGTCCATGGTAACCACTGAGAAACCCAATGAAACCAATTCACTGAACTGTGTTCCTCACCTGGAGGAGGCAACATTTAGGACTCCAGCTCATGTCTAGATTACACTTCTCTTAGTAGGACAGTTACAAAATGAGAAAAAGTGTCTTTGGAGTGATTCAACATGACTTCCCAAGGCAGTTTTCCTGAAGCTGCAGATTAATGATGATGCATCAAATATGTTTGTCTGTTACCAAGCTTGTATGTCCCTTACAAGGGAGATCTGGATGTGGGTGTGTTTACAGAGCTCAGACACTTGACTCCAACTGATCCGTGCTCTGGGAAAGGCTTTCAGGAACTTCCCAAGGCATCTGGACCTTCCAGAAGGGAAATATCAAAGGTCTGTGAAAAGAGAAGAAAGGATTTCTCAGATGTTCTTTAGCTAATTTACCATCTTCAGCTCATTTACCATATGCGAGAAATCTTTCTTTTGTCTTATTTTTCTTATCTTATTCTCCAAGTATTTTTTCTTCTGTGTTAACTGTTTCGGTCTTAGATTTGGAACTTTTTATGCCCACAGACAATTAAAATTTGCATATATACTGCTATTCTGAAACCTGCCTGTTTCAAATATAAGAAATAACATAGGGAAAATGAATATGTAGACATAAAGTAGCTATTATATTTTTCAAACAGTGTTTCCAGAATTTTTTTAACTCATTCAGTTCTGAAAAAGGATCCTCTTATCCTCTTTCAACTCTCCCTCTCCAATGACAGATTCAAACTAATCATTCATAATGAAGCTTATATCTGAAAGATCTTCATTTTCTTAAGTTTGAAAAGTGAAAATTAGCATTCTTCCTTTTGTCTGTTCAGTACATTCCTATAAATATTAAACACATGCATGCCATGTCCCACTAGACAGCTCTCTCACAAAATTGTGTAAGTTTGGAGCCACTGCTGTTAAGTATGTATTACATCACTGTGACTTTGCTGATAATTAGCATTGCAAGGTTTACTGGTGGGGATGGCACCTTTTATGAGACAAACTCATCCAGTACTGATCAAAAAAACAGATCAGGTGACAGGCACACAAGCTTTCTCTGTATTTCTGAGAAAGGAACAACGGATTAGAAGATAAATGTGTGTGGAAATTAATTTAATTATTCCACTTCCATAATTAAAGACATTTTGTGTCTGCAGGACAGGTCAATGTCAACAAGGTTATAGGAATCTTAGTGCCTGGAAAGGGGCACAGAAAGAGAACGGATTAGCTTTTGCCTCCAGATAGTAATATCTGAAGTGGGGAAGACTGTATTATGTTGACAAATTTTAATACATATTTAAGAAGAAAAAGTAGTGTAGCACACATCCTCCCTGAGTCAGTACAGTGGCTTCTGTTCTCTAAAGCACATTGGTTATAGAAGGGAAGCTGAAAAAAACACAAGCCAATCAGATAATGTCTCCAGATAGATCATGTAGGTAGGAAATGAATCATTAGTCATCAATATTCAGTGTTCTTTGCAGGACACTCCTTTCCCTTCTTCAACAAGGTACAGGTTTCATATGGCACATTCACTTCTGCACCATCCCGGTGACGGCATTCCTACAGACTAATCAAAATCAGCTGTTTGCCTACTAAAAAGGACAGAAAGAAAAGGTCTTGAAAGTTGAATTTTTGCAGCCAGAGGAGATATCCCTTTAGAGATAGGGATGGCTTTGATAGTGATATTTAATTCCTACTTGTCATTAAAACTACCATATTGTTGTCTTTTCCTGGACAGCTACAAGGTTTCACGGTTCTGTTTTGGTGAGTGCATTTAAACCCTTTTTGGCAAACAGCAATGACTTTTTTTCCCTCCAGAAGATCAAACCAGTTTAACTGCACTGTCAGAGGACTGATTTTATATGCAAGCTTATTCAGGAGAGGTTGAAGGAGGGGTTAATAGTGAAAGAAGACACTTCAAACTAAACAGATTCAATTGGGCAACAAATCTCTCAAATTTCCTACTTGAAGCTCAGGAAGCCTTGGCAGGAATGTGCATTTGCTTCCTTGCTCTATGAGAGATGAAGCCAAACAAAAGCCACAAGATAATTAGAAAACATTACCTGACTTCTGCAGGCAACTAAGAGTGCTGAGATTAGAGAAGGTGCAATAGCCCGTAAACCTTCAAACAGGTTACAAATAGTACAGCCATCAGTTATTTTGTGTGTGTGTTATGGAGATGGGTGGAAATAACTTTCATTTTAATCCAAAAACTTGAGAGGTGAAGCCTGTCTCGGAGACAGAACAGGGGACCTAGCAAAGCTGATAAAGGGGCTTTCAGAATAAATAGGAAGGAAACTGTGGTTTCACCGCTTTGTAGCAAGGGAACTGCAATTCTGCGGAGGTATTTTCCAGCAGTGACTTCTTGGGACTTGCAGAAAGTGTCACAAAGCACCAGGATGTTCAGAGCAAGCAAAGGTGCAGTTGGTTGGGCTGAAAACCCACATCTCAAAAAGCTGGGGAGAGACCCAGGATCTGAGAAAGTGGGGAAGAAATGTCTGAGAGTGGATGCAACCTGAGATGCTGTGGCAAAACAGAAAAAGAGACAGAGAGGTAGCCGACATTGCCTTGCCTGTGCAGAGGGGAGCATGATGCACCTCATGGAACTCTTGAACACGGGGTTGGGTCACTGCTGGTAAGAACTAGCCTAGGAACCTGTAGACTGTCTCAGAGCTGGGAGTAGTGCTTGTCTGCCTCTAAGGCCACAAAGTTTTGGTTAACATCATGAAATGCTTGTAGGTGCCCACAGTATAGATCATAAGGTTTTCCAGAGTTGGGTTGTTGCTGCATTTTGTCATGCCAGACACTCATTGAAAGTGACTGGTCACTTCAATTGGTAGCTCAATATGGTGGCCTTTTCTTTATTTTTTTTTTCAGTAGCAGCTTACCTTGTGTCCCTACAAGCAATTCCATCTTTTAATGAAGAAGCACCACTAGTGCGCAGATTTGTTTAAAATGATATGGTATTATCATAGTCCTTAATGTTATGACATCTGTTCAGAAATCTCAGGAAGCCTTGAGACAAAACTTCTAGCCATGAGGAATTATAAACGAGTTGAATGCTGTTAGTAACTTCAAAAACCTCTGTCTTTGTCATTTTCAGCAAGTTGCAATCAGCAACTGTTTCAGCCTTATGGCCCTTGCCTGGCCACCTCAAATTCAGCTTTAGACAAGCACAAAATCCCATGGGAAAGTTTTGTAAACATAAAGCCATACCTCTTTGTTTTTCAACTCAGCAATGCAAGGAAGAACCTATGCTTTGGAAAAAGCATGAGCTATATCTCCCACAACAAGCCTGTGTTTGATGCAATTCAGATGCTGTTTCTGTACTTCAGCAAAAGCATACTTTAATTTTAGATTCCATGTCAGCCTGAAGTCAGGATATTTTTGTATCTTCTCTGATTTTTCCATTAAGCATTTCTTACTTACCCAAATTTCACAATTTTGTATCACTCTGCAAATGAACTGTGCAATGTTTTAGAACTCTTCTTTTCCTTTTGTGTGTTTTGCATGGGGGTTGGTTATCAGAGATAAAAACAGTGTATGCCTTGGATGTAATAATTCATGCATATGGAAAAGGCAGAAGATGATTCTGGTACCAAAGGGTCTGCTAATACTGTGAGCAATCTAAGCAAGAAGTGAATCAAAAGAATAATTACAGTTTCTAAATGGCCCAAATATCACTGGAGTCTGTCCATAGTTGCCCTGCAATAGATAATGAAACCATAGGTGATGATATCAAACTGAATTGTAGGGGTTTTGAAAGCACTTAGAGCCAGAAGTGGTTTATTGGAAACCACTATGTTAACACCATGTTAACACGCCAAGAGATGCTGAAGTGGAACTTATGTATTATTACTGACTTAATGGTATTGCCAAGAAAGGAAGACTAGACATGAGTAATGCCCAAAGAAATCACTTAGAGTATCTGTCAGACTGATTGAAGTAGGCTGTATCAGTATATTGTCTGTTGTGCCTTGTAGTATGTCTCTTTCTTTAAAGAAAAATACAGTGACTATCTGTTGATCTAAATTATCTATGACAGCAGCATTTTGAAACTGTATGTGTATGTTAATGAGAGGAAAAGTCTTCAGCCTGGTCTCAGCTCTATGACATGTCCCACCATAGGAGATCCTTCGGGTACTTGTTGATGTTGCAGGTGTATTCCAACACAAGAGCAGAACAATCATGTTGACACATGGTCCTTCCTTGAGGTACACCAAGATGTTTTTTCTACAGTAACCTCTAACTTGAAAAGTCTGCCTGATAGCACTTGAGGAAGGAAACAATGAAGGAAATTGTGCAAAATGTTCAAAGGGGAGAGCACTAGGCAGGGATTTCAGCAGTTGTTCAAAGCATGTTTCAACTACAGTAGAAGTTTTAGAAGGAAGTGAATCAAAATTACTCTAGCATTCTTTAGATAGTCTGCATTATTTGAGAAACAGTATTTTGAAACTATTTATTTTAATTAAAAATAATAAGGTTCCAGGGAAAGAAAACCAAAACTAACAACTCTGCACCTGAACTCCTTAATCCAATAAATTCTTTACTGAATTTGGAACCCACCATACATACGTGGAAACTTGACATATTTTGCACGTAATTACCCAGTTTAGTACATGTTATACCTTGTGTTTTTGTGCCCACCAGATGTTTACACCATTGCTGCTGACTTCCTTGTGACTGGCAAGGAGGTCACTTCTAGATCTGCAGGTGACAGCTCGCTCTCCTTTGTCCTGATCCTCACCCTCTTGGATGCAGCATTTCATAAATGAATAATGGGTTGATGGTCCTCCTCAAGACTGGATCATGAACTCACTGAAGCCAACAGCTGTTACACCACCAGCTGGGTATGAGAGAAGTGATTTTGGACTGTATCTGTGTAGTTAAAACATCTGCCAGAGTATTGGTAGATTACAAAGATATTGGTAAATCCAGTGGAAGGGAGAGGGACTTTCTTCATCACCTCACACAAAAGCCTTTGCTGTGTTTGGGGTTACTGTTTATCCTTCTAGTGAGAAATGGTCCCAGCTGTGGGATCAGACCTCCCTGTGCTGGATGGTAATTTCCCACTCAAATAAAGGCATTTTTGGCACTGTGATCAGAGGAAAATGCCAGCCTGGGAGTAGTCACAACCAAAGGTGGACATGAAACAATTTCTTGGCAAATTATGTTGCCCAACATCACAGAACTTGAGAATTAGCGAGGGGGGAGGAGGGGGGACAACACACAACAAACAAACAAACCCCCCTCCCCTCCAAAAAAAAAGAAAAACAAACCAAACACAAAACACAACTTCAGTAAGAGTTGCAACAGTTTCCTAGGAGCTGTGCCCCCTTACTGCATGCCAGTGCTGGATGAGGAGACTGTCAATCACAAACCTTGTCTCACAAATATCACTGACTGCCATCAAAGCATGAACTTTCCTGGTGGCAGCATGGTCTCAGTCTCACATCACCACTATGACCACCTACACTCTGTTGCTTTTCATTCATTAGTGCCCAAGTGGCATGGAGTAAATTGTGCAACAGGCCACGAACCCACACCTTCCACCACTTAACCGAGGTTCATGTGGGTAGGCATCCCTCTGGCCATTTCTGCATTGAAAAGGAGAGGAGTCTATTCCTACCTCACACCACAAGTCTGGAAAACATTGCTTTCCTCCTCCCTGTTAATTACTTGGAAGAAGACGAACTGCAGCTAATAGATTGAGGTAATTCACCTAATTCACAACAGGCCTGGAGGCATTGTGATTATGGGGATCCATGTTTGATCCCAAAAGCTGTAAAGAAATCACAGATAGTGAGATCAGAAATCCCCTAAAATTGCAGAGAAAAATTCAGGCTTTAGGCTGGGTAATGTTAATTAAAGCATTTCTGCAGACTGACCCCACAAAATGCATTTTGTGCAGGTTGATCTGTACAAGAATGTGCTGCAACCTTATGGAGAGGATCCTGTTAACTGTGAATGATTAAGTCAAGGACACTAAAAGCAGGTAAAGCAGATATCAGTTATATGTTCCTTTGGTCTCCCCAGATTTTTCAAGTGTCACCCCATTCAAACTCCTGGAGCTGACATTATTCCAAATCACTACAAAATCCTGATCAAGAGCCTCAGGACAGCTAGATTAGTAGAAATCACCCTCAAAACCTTTTGGTACTATGTAGTGACATTCATTCTGTTTTACAGTGCTGAACCTGTAGCAATCACTTTACCCACACTTTTAAGGTTTTTTTCACCACTAAGAACAGTAGAAACTTTGTAAAAACACATTTTCTGGAGCTTCATTTGTGTTCATTCATTCAGTGTGGCCTCAGGCAAACAGCTGCATGAGGCACAGGATGAACAAGAGAAATCCAACTATTTGGTAGAAAAAACACAGGGTGGGGGGCAGAACCCAACAGTAATATAAAATTTTTACTTTTCATTTCCAATTTGAATTTTGGAGTACATTTATTAACCACTTTTGCCCAGTGATGCATGTCCTTATGAAGGCTACAATGGCAGCAGTAATACATAATCTTGTGCTTTATCTGCCTGTGAAGTTCAAGAAAATTTCATGGGTAGAGGGGGGCTCAGAACCCTCTACTGTGATGTCGGAAAGCTGGCAAACTCACCTTTTGTGATGAAAAGCAATCAGCTCAAGGATCAAAAAGTTCCAGGACTGACATAAGACTGATGTTTCTTGATTTTCTGGTGTCCCTATTAGTTTGTATTCAGAGTGAGATAGCCAGGCTATGAACTGATGGAGTGCTGTTGTTGCACATGTGAAAATAAAGGACACTTTTTGAAATGCTGAATTTCGTGGTAAATTTCTGTGAAAGCTTTGGCTTTCACAAGGACTATCATGATTGTTTTAATACTCAGTGCCAGGTTTGTTATTCCCTTAGCCCATTTGATCTTAATGAGACCCACATTACAAAAACGCCACACAACCTGTAGGGAATATATACAACCTTGCATGTTTATTTAATGTTACTTACTTCAAGAGCACTTAGGATGAGAAGAAAGAAGAAGGCTTGGTTCCTGCATGTGCAAAAGTAAAGGCAGATACAAGCTGTGTTAGGAGATTAAGGGCACACTTGGAATTAATTAGTTTCTGCATTGCTTTGAGAATTTTATATGCTGGGCTTGAGAGCGCTGCTGATGTCATCTGCCACGAAAGCACAGCTGGATCGCAGCACGAAGGCAGCAAGTCCTTGAGACAGAATCACACTCCTGGTATTTCAGCCACAGTCACATGCAATTTTCTGGCAATGGGTGCTGCCTTACAGACAAGGAAGTTGGTCTGGAAGCAGAGATGTAGATCTTTCCCCATAGTAGGTGAGCTGGTGTGGCACAGCCATGTACTGGTTCTCATGCACTCAGTCAAACCATAGCCATTTGGGTCTGCCTGTACTTGCACACTGATTTTGGAATAAAAAATGATGAATACTTCTTGCATCAGGGTTACAGAGAAGTCTCAATACCTGAGTAGTATGGAGGTCCCAAAAAGTACGTGGAGCAATAGGATGAGAGTAGCAAAAAGTAGAAAGGTGAGGAATGACAGTACCAGTTTAGGAACAGGAAGGAAAGTCTTTGTCTGAAACGATATCACTACAAGTCCCACATGTTGAAACACAGACTGGGAACTTGAGCTTCAAGTTGTGGTCAAATACCCACTTGGCATGCTAAATCCTGCTCTTTTTGTTAGGGTAAATCCTACCCAAGGAGAGGAGAGAAATATCTGCTTGGCAATGAAGGCTGGATGTACTCTAACTTTCCTGATGTTTTAATGATTTAAAACTTGGAAAAAAGAGAAAAAGGCACCAGTTATATTTCAGGGAGAGCTCAGTATAAGTCAGAATTAATAGGCTTTACATTTATTCAGAGCCAGCTTACGACTGTAAGTGCAGAGCAGTTTTTGCACAGTGCTGCCTCACATCTTGTTGATGAGCAGCACACACCTTTCCATTAGCTCCCTTTTGTTGTGACACTGCTGTTTCCTGGGTCACTGCCTGTGAATTCCATCTTTGTAAGACTGGACTTCCTGTAACTCCAGTGCAAAGAAAAAGCTTTTGCCTAGAAGTCTATTAAGAATGTAGTGATCTTTTCAGATATGGAGGCAATTTCATCCTGCTTCAGCCTTTTCATCTTCTATATCTTGGGCTAAGCATTCTCCATACTATAATGCACAATGCAGTTAAATTCATGATATTGCAAATAACTTTACTCATATTGATGGAATTAAGCTTTCTCTTTCCCATTCCTTCATAAAAAAGCAGCATGTCATCTGCATTTGCACCTCAGTAAATGCAATGTCATATTTCATTTGAAATTTTTCTGCACTGTGCATTGTTTTGCCCTCTTTCCTTTACTGCACCACTGGAAATTAATTCCTCCCCAGTTCTTTTTGGGGTGGGGTGAAGAGTGGAGAGAGAAAAGCAAAACTGGAAAGTGCTTATTATTAAGAGGTAAAATGAAATAAGCTGAAGTTAAACAAAGCAAGTCAGCTTTTCAGGGATAAGTTAACATTTGCGTCAACACTAGACTAGTGGAGCAGCAGTTAAAGTGTGGGGAGCATAAGCTAGAAATGTTGAAATGTCAACAGTTTGGTGAGAAGGGAGCTGATTGCTGACCAAAGGTTTGGGCACAGGTCTGTGAAATGCACACATGCCCCCTTGCACAAAAGTGGGAGGACAGACAGAAATACCCTGCTGTTTCACACAAACTGTAGCTGGCCCCTCATTCACTAGAGATGGTGAAGTTGTGTTCAGGTGTAGTAGTGACTTCCCTCCCTCTCTGGGAACAGGGTAAAATTACAGCTCTCACAAGGAATTTGACACAACTGTACATGATGAGAGCACACCACTTGAAATGAAACTGAGATGCACAAGGCTCCTCCTGAAACACAGCTTGATACTGCAGCTCAGAGCGTGACTCATACACGTCTCCTCCCTGTCACCACCATTAAGCCTGCAGGACAGCTCAGCAGGCAGTGATAGACTGAGTCACCTTCTCCTCAGTGTTTCATGAAGCTTGCAGGGGAAGAAATTAAATCAAACCATGAATCCAGTGATGTTTTATTAGGGTTTTGCTTTTGGAAAGTATGCTGTGGGTTTCTGTTAGGCTTGAAGTTTTTTCCACAAGCCATCTCAACAGTTTCCCTGCTGCCTACTTCCACCAGCCTGCTCATTGCAGAAATCAGCTTGAACACGTATTCTGCTACCAGCTCAGGAAACATAAAGCTTCCAACAAAGACTTTAAACCTACAGCAGAAACCAGACCAGAAAGACAGAAGGACTGTCTTAATTAAGCCGAAGCTGTTTAGAGTAATGTTCACCAGTTGTGAAGACTCATGAAGATTAACCACCTACCTCCTAGTTTCTTTGAAATTCTATATTCTCTCTGCAAGAGAATTCACCTCTGCAAGAGTTGATGGAATGAAGTGTGAGGGGCCACAAAGAATGAAAGGCAGGCTGTGTTCCTTTTTAAAAAACAAAATAGTAAAAACTCGTAGCTTGTGCAAGGCAGGATATGGTAATTAACAGGAGACCCCCAAGGTTACACAAAGCCCAAAAAATACCAGCTCAAACTTTCAGAGGCAAAATCATGCTATTTTCTTCTGTTGAGAGCACATTACATTCTTATCAGGGAAAAAAAATATAGTATACACAAAAAGCCATAATTTTGATTAGGAGTCAGATAGAAAACCGTATCACAGCTCTTTGCTCTTTCAGCAGCTTTTTAGGCAGGAACAATTTTCCTTGAAGTGAATACTTGTTCTTGGATCATACAGTCTTTTTCTGAGTGCATGATGCTTCCTTAGACTTTAGGGAGGGAATGGCACAAGAAAAGGAAGGCAAAAGAGCAGAGTATAAGCAAGAGTCAAACATGAAAGCTTCGTCTAGAAGAGCTGGGTTTTGCCCCGTCTCTGCTGTTTGGGTTATTCCAAGCAGTGAAGAGAGAATTAGAATCTTTAGAAGTCAAAGTCCATCCATCCTTCTTATTTAGACATTCACAAAGGATGTATATTGATTTAACATTGTTTACTTAAAAACACCCACCAAGCAACACTGGCACAGGTTGCTACGTGGACTAAACCTACTAAAGGAGAGAGGAACAAAAGTTGTAAGTACTAGTCTTTAAATAGGTTTACTGCAATGCAAAATTCTTTAATGGTCCAAGAAGGAGGATCATCAGTTAGATCTTGAAAGGAACTGAGATTCTCACTTGAGTTGACTAGACTGTGAGAACATACTGCACCATGCAATGCTTTCTTGTCCTTTGCGCTGGGTGTTCCCTTTGGAACAGCTCCATTCACTCATGTCAAACTTCATGTCAGTCATAATTTAATCTATATTCTCACAGTTATTTATTCCTGAACATATTTATTTCCCTTTTCTCCAGAGCTCTGCAACAAACCACTGTCTTCCATTCATGAGCAGAACAACATACCACAAGCCAATATAGACATATAACAGTAGTCATGACTTAGAAGAAATCTGGCAGTCACTTTGGCAAGCTGTCACCAGCAAGCCTGTGACAGCCGTCCCCTAAATGCCAGTCCAGCAGGAAAGGATAGGTATTTGCTTCTATGACTCATGTGTAACTGTCACACCACTTATTTAGGGCCAGGAGAAACAAATTCACACTGCACTACAGAATGTAAAAATGGCCCAGTGTGATGGGTTTTTTTTATTCTTTACCCATGGTCTTAAAATCCTCACTGTATTTGCAAGAGCTCTTCAGGCCTACAATTTCACAACTATTTCAGTTCTTGTATCATCATCCGAAATAGTGGTTCGACAGGTGAAACGGTTCAGCTGTCACAAAAGCAGAAAATAAGTGGCATCTCCCATGTATCTGTGCAAGGAAATATTTTTCTGTCAGCAACAACATTTCCAGTTTGCTATCCCTGTGTGAGTCCCTCTGGGTTCACCTCCAGTAGAGGGCAGAAATAGACATGAGGTTCACCAAGCACAGATTTGATATCCTGAGGTTTTGCCAGAGATGCTCAATAGAGGTGGGCCCAGGCCAAGATTTTGCATCCAAAGGAGATTTGAGGAAGTGTTGTATATAGAGCTAAATTCAGTGTTCACTGCAGTAGCAATGGTCTAATGAAAAATTCTGCATCCAAACACCAGCCTATGGACATATTGCAGTCTCAGTTTGAACTTGATCCCTGTTATCCAATTCTCTCTCACCTATCCAGTTGTTTGTTTCCAGAGATGTGAAAAGCCTTTTTTTTTTTTAAAGAACAGTGTACTTTTATGTTCTTAGACATAATGTCATTATATGGTTTATATAGCATACTGTTCAATGTCACTTTTTAGAAATATGGTACTTGAAGCATCTAGATCATAGCAGGAGTCAGAAAACAAAGGTGGAGTTATATTTTGGGAAATAGTCTCTGTGCAAAGCAAGTGATACAGGGCACAAGCATTTTTCATGTAAACAGCTACCAGAAAGCAAAGTTACAATACATATATGAGAAACTCCAATTTGAGAATTAGCTATATTTTGAAACCTCTCTTCTTTCTCTCCTTTTCCCATGAGATCTTTTTCCCATGTATCTTTGCTATTGTTTCTTGCCTACTGATGGTGACCCTGTCAGCCTTGCACTATAAAAATAAAAAAGCCCCACAGAAGGTGTTATTTCCACACTTGAGGACCAGTGATGACCTCAGAGAGGCTCAAGATCCAAAAAAGGTTGCAAATTGCCTCACCCTGTTCCCTGAAAAACATTTCTTCTATGATCTGGTTGAAAAATATGCACAAAAGGAACAAGTAATTTGTATCACCTCAAAAATAATGAGTTTGTAAGGAAACTATATTGCTAAGGATACAATTTTCTAAAAGTTTGGTTGCAGTCCTTAGTATTGTGAGTACTCTAGAGTCCTTGTGGCTCTTGGTTTTACCTTCTCTGTGACTTCAGCTTTCAGGCTTCCTTTCACAAGAGCACTCTCTTGCTTAGGCTTGGCAAAATATGGGATGAAAGATGAACCTATGTATTTGCTTTGCAACTTCAATTTTGTGAAAGTCTTAAAAGCATCTGTTCATCTGTGGTAATGGTAGCTAATGAAAAAAAACATTAGCTGAATAATTTTAGCAGCTGAGGGAAGAAAATGCTTCAGACCGGAAGAAAAAAACGAAACAAAACAAAAGAAACAAACAAAAAACCCAAACCACCAAGCAATGAAAATGTAGATTAGTGTCTAAAATAATAAAGGATAGGAATATTTTTCTTTTCTAGAATATTCACTGGATTCCTCAGACAAAATTCAGAGGAATCATTAAACCTTTCAAAAATGTTCTTATTTCTTTATATTTTGCAATAGCTTTTTCTTCCTTGCACACATGCAACTACTCACTGCATATCAATAGCAGCCATTACCCTTAGGTACTTTTCGTTCAACAAAATACCTCAGAAGGAAGACTGTGAGAGAGGTTGTCTTTCAGTCATGTTTCTATAGATAAAAGCTTATTTCTGACAAACCTGATTGTTCGGGGCATTCAGGCTGAGGACTTCCTCTTCTGAAATATTTTAAAGATATGTGTTCCTGAGGACAGCTGCTGTTTGGAAAGGTCAGTGCACAGAGAGGCAGGGCAGGGCTCCCTCATTCCACACATCCTCATCCATGGCTTACAGTCCTTGCTGATTGCAGCCTCCAGTTTTGCCAGGAAAAATGCAGTCAGAGGGAGTGGGGAGGACCATTGTGCCCACACTGGCTAATCTGTTTTAGTGTAATGGTCTGCACGGTTGAGACCAAAGGTTCAAAACTGCAGCTGCAAGCATTCCTACCCTGAGAATAAGCATCACAGAAGGAACACTGATAGAAGAACTGATAGCTAATGTGACCCAAGCTGTTGAGGTCTCAGATACACAAAACCACCTTATGTGGTGCAAAGACTCATGCTGCAGGGTAGCTCTGTGTGTGGGGAGTCCACAGTGGCCTTGTAATAACCACAAGCAATTGTTTGTGAATTGAAAGCTATTCCTTCCTTTCTCCCTCCCTCCTTCCCTCCCTCCCTCCCTCCCTTCCTTCCTCCCTTCCTCCCTTCCTCCCCTCCTTCCAAATTCCTTCCGAATTCCTTCCAAATTCCTTCCTAATTCCTTCCTTCCGAATTCCTTCCTTCCTTCCGAATTCCTTC
>JAWWMO010000096.1:21796721-21811444 GCA_035047845.1 Dendrocincla fuliginosa | reverse complement strand
TTGCCTTGTAGAAACTTTTAGGGATAAATACATGGATGGCTGCAATGTACTTAGATATGAACAGTGCCACCAAAGGATGGCAGGTCTGGGTAAAAGCAATGGGGCAGCAGCAAATCCCAGTATAGTTTTAGACATAGTAATCCCTGAAGATGTTAACAAGAACATTTCTCAAACCTTCCTCAGGTATTATCTCCACAAAAGCAGTGTTTAATAATAAAACGATATATTTACAGCTCAGTGAGGTAAAAGCTATACAGGGCAAATTGGACTACAATTGGATAATGGACCTCAGATTTACTGAGGGCTGTATCCATGAGGCTTCTTAGGGAGAAAATGAAAGTTACTGCTCCCCTGAGTACGTAGATAGCACCCGGGATGCTGAGGATTGCTGACAAAGGAACAAGAAGAGTTGTCAAGCTGCAACTGACCGCAGAACAAAATTATAAAGATTACCACAAAACACAAAAATTGGTGTAAACATAGATAGATCCTTCCGGAGGGGTGGGATATGAGGGCGGGGGGGAGGAGAAAGAAGAAAAAGAGTAACAAATTAAGTGCAGCTACTTATGATAACACAAATTAATAATAGCAACTAGACAGTGAAAAACCTCCTCTCATCTGGAAAAATATTCTTCTGACCTCAGGCTCACTGCATGTTGAGCTTCTCACCAACAGGTACACTGAGACCCGTTTCCTTTCAGAAAAAGAGAAAGATGCAATTCTAAGTAGAATAGTCATCTTTTTCATATTTAAAAGCTTCTAAGAATTTAATTAAAAAGATTAATTTCCTTTTGTATATAAAATTATATTTCCTGGCTATTTTTTCATTAAATATCAGTATTCAATAACTGTAATAATATTGTTGTGTTCCCCAATTATCTTTTTCAGTAAAGATCTTTCAAAGTCAATTCTTCAGAAATTAATCATAGAGTATTTTGGGAGCAAGCAAAATTAGTTTTATCAGTAAAATAATGAGGTAGGGTATGTCTGGAATTAAGATTAGTTTGCAATTCATGAAGGTCAGGGCTGTAGAGCAACATAAAGCATGCCACTGCAAAGCAGATCCACATTATGAGAGCAAACACTAGATTTTGCAAAGAAAAAAATAAAGGTTTTGTATCTCTGTTCCTAGAACAAGTATAAATGTAGAAACAGAGTTCAGGAAGCAGCAACCAGTATGCCAGCCAGTAGACTTCACAGAATAGAATCTTAGGTCTTACAAAAACAAAATTAGGAACTAGACTAGGAACTCCATTTGAATGGTTCAACATTAAGTTTCTAGAAGAGACCTGCCAAATAAATGTACTACAAAGCCGCATAATTTCAAGAAATGAAGTGCAGAAAATGAAGCAAACTGTAAAGTAAATGAAAACATTTAAGGCAGAAAGAAGATAAAGGAGGAAAAAAAAAAATAAAGAGAGAGAAGAAGAAAAAGAAAGAAGCCTGCAAGCAGCCAGAGAGCTTTTAAAAAATACTGAGCTAGAAGCCAGAGTAAACTGTGTACCACAGTTCAAAAAGAAAACAGCAAACCAAACCCTTCATAGTTCACAGTCTGTAGGACTTAAGAAGTTTTGAAAAGGGAAACATAGCATTTAAACATTGAAGAGTTACTTAAATGATTACAGGAGTAAAGTTTTGAAAAGGGATTGGGGCAAATCCACAGATGAAAGGTCTATGTCTGTCTATACATAGGTAAGTTCTCCCACTTTGATCTAATGGTATCTAAAGAGCAATGGCATCAGTAAATCCATGAATGAATGCCATGCAATGAATGGCAGCAGTATATTCAGGACAGCAGATTTCTGCGTCCAAGAGACAGAAATACAAATTCTGTTAGGTATCACTGAGTTAAGTCTAAATCTAGTGTTAGTCCAGGTACATTCAAGCACAGTAAGAGCCAGACACATAGAAATATCCAGTATACACATTATGTTCAGTGCAGGATCATGAGTGGCAAAGAGTGGACTTTCATGGTGTTGTTTGTATGAAGGACAAACAGGTTTCTTTATATGACTTCTACTTGCAAACTGTAAGGAAATTTTCCTTTAAAAAACTGGGTTTTGGAAGATACAAGGAGAGGCTGAACAATTCAGAGAATTTTCTGTTCTAAACAAGAGTTTCCTTCCACTACTGACTGATTAAATACAACGGTCACATACGGCAACCCAACTGCTTAGTACTCAAAGATTTAATTAACTTTTGGATAATCAGTTATACAACTGCAATGCATTAGTGATAATTAGCCCTTGGGAAAAAGAAGTGAAGCAAAGCAGGAGGAATTTCCATTCGGTCTCCTGCTGCATAAGGTTCCACAAAGTGAATAAACTCAAGGTCAAGGAAATGTCCATTACAAAACATGCTTACCTTTCCTTGCTATACCATGTTTGTCCCACTAAACCCAATCTGTGGTTTATAGCTGGTGACAAGACTGGTTCCAATGGCAGCTCTGCCTGTTGCTTCAGCACAAGCAGAACTTTAAGTCCTAGGCATGACCCCACTATTCCCTCAGGGTGCGCTGTCTGTATCAAAACAAGCTGACAGAGGAAAATTATCCATCAAGCAGAACCACCTCCTCCTAAAGCCCACATGTTCACCACATGTTTTCCTGCCTCACCCTTTGAAGACCCTTCTGGGAGCATCTGTAAATGTTTCCTGTCTGTATTGGAGGAGGCAATGAATTCTCACATCCTTGAGTCAAACCCTGCAATCTCTGCAAGAATCTCAACCTGCTACTGACTTAGACCTCCAGCAGTAAGCAGCACCAGCAGAAGGGATGAGATAACCTTTCCCCAAAACTATGGAGCTTGTTACAAATGACAGTGTGTTAATGAGTTATCTAACCTGGGGTACTGAAGTGATGGCAAAATCAGTAGGAGAAGCTAACCGTCAGATCCCAAACCTGTTCTGTGAATTTACAAAAAAAATCACTTAGAAATGCCATTTTGTAAAATTAATGGGAAAAGAATAGCAGGCACGCACAGGGAGTGCATCCATGACAGCAGTGCTCTAGCTAGCTGACTAAAAGGCAGTGAAGGAGAGGCTAAAGAGCCACTGTGAAGCTATGGAAGATCACCTGTCAGTGGCTCGTGGCAGAGAAATCAGGAGGTGTGTTTACAAAAGTGTCCTCAAGGACAATCAGCAGACTCCCATTGCCATTGTTTCTGGCAGAAGGGTCAGTCTCTTCTCCCAGGTAACAAGTGACAGGATGAGAGGAAATGGCCTCAAGTTGCACCAGGTTTAGATTGAATATTATGAAAATTGCTTCACTTGAAGGGTTGTAAAACAAAAAAATATTGCCCAGGAAAGTGTTGGAGTTACTATCCCTCGAAATGTCAAAAAAATGTGGTTATGACACTTGAGGACATGGTTTATTGGTAAACAGTGGTAGTTGACAAGTGGACTTGATGATCTTAAAGGTCTTTTTCTCCAACCTTAAAGGTTCTATGGCCCCATAATCTAGCCTTTCTTTCTTTTATGACCACTCCTGAGAATTTGGGCACTGTAGCACATATTTGTGCTATCAAAAGGGCAGAGGCAGTGCCCACACTTACACAGGATTTGTATTGTCAGTGCACACTGACACACCCATTGCAAATCCCAGTATCAATGGAGGGAAACACAGACACATTTTTGAGGAGTGTTCATTGATGTTAAATGCTTTTTACTCCTTCTCAGCAGCCCTTCACTTTTCCTTATTGTTATGAATAACAGCAGGCAAGCTTCTCTGGGACCAAAAGACACTCACTAGCAAAGCCTACTTCAAGTTATTTTGGGAGCTTTGAAAGCCCATGATTTGTTTTGCATACATCTACAATAGGCTAAAGTGGATGTGTCTGGTCTGTACAGGGCTAAGCCTGTACCCCAACTGTTTCCAAAATTTTCCATCCATTTCTCCTTTTACCTCATGGATTGCAGCACTTGCAGAAAACTTTTCAGATTAAACAGAGTTCAAAACTTTTTTCCAGACACCATTGTTCTTGCAATTCTATTTTGGAGCATTTTGACAGTAATCTTGTGTTCTTGATGTTCTAGAGGGATCTCCTTTCTCAGACATTGCTGCCAAGCTCTGCCACAGTTTCTTTTAAGTTGTGGATGTCACGTATCCTTAGCATTATTGCTAGGACTTTTTTGACTGCTGCTCTATTGTTTTTCTTCTCAATTACAACTTGTATTGTTACATTTCTATTGGAGTGATATTAGTGATACCTTGGCTAAGTTCCCATATTTCATTGCATGTTGTATTAAGGTGGAACTAACACTGTTTGGAAGTCCTGTGCCTTTAAATGATTGGGGGATTTGGGGGGGTTTTTTGGTCTTTTCTACCCAAATCTGAGGATGTTTAGCATCTTTGCTTTTGACTGGCCCATTTCCTCTTTTGCATACTGTCACTGGAAGAAGGCTATGTATTTCCCCACTTCACTGTAGTTTCTGCTTCAATCATTAGGTCTTTGCATACTTTTTTTTGCATTGTTTTTCCCTGCTCTGTCTGCTTCCTTGGGCACTTTACTCCCCTACTTCAGTTTTTCAGTGAGTTTTGCAAAAGCCTTCATTGTGACTTTTTTTCCTTTCCTGAGAATTACTTCACATCTCAGCTTCTCCAGTTCTTGCTCACTGATAATACCCAGTTGTTCCACATGCTGGTTGCATTATGCTGTCTCTGAATAAAGTCATTTATTCTTCCAATGTGCCTTTTCTCCTTTCTCTCAAATCCATTCCTCAGTAAAGCAGAAGCTTCTTGTAGCACTGTCTTCTTTTCTAGTACATGCTCTGCCTTATGCTACTGCATCTACCCTGCATTTTCCATAATGTTTTCCTCAGTCTCTAAGTACAGATCCTGTTCCCCAAAAAAGTTGCAGTTGTAAAGGTGCGTCCCTACTTTCAGTCTAAGGAGGTGGTTAGCACAGCATGTTTCTGCTAGCACCTGCTATGTCACTGTACCAAGCAGGTTAAGTTAGGGCCCTTTATATTGTAGGAAGAAGAAGATGTAACTTAGAATAAATTTTAGTGTTGATACTTGAAGCATCTGATCAAACATCGTCCATGGCTGTGTCCTGTGGTGACATTTTTGGACAAAAATTTCAGATTGCTCTGTGCACCTGCAATCTTCACACAGTCACAGCTCACTGGTGTACTACTCACAGACCCCTCTGGCTGTATTTTTAAAGACCAAAAGGTGCAAGAGAATCTGACCCTCAAGGGCTTTTTTTCTGATTTTTCTTTGCAGGAGCCTAGCTGCATTGTTAGCTCAGCTCTCTCTGCCATGCAAAACTGCTTAAAATAAAATCATGTATTTCTGAGAACTGACTGTTCCTCTTATTATGACTGTAGGAACAAAAGTGCAACATGATCTTCTCCGTCACAGAAATTATAATGCTTTCTGGCTGAAGGACAGTTCTGTTTCTGCTTAGTGGGACCTCCTGCCAATGTTGTTTGTGCTGAGTAGTGTCTTGTTCAGCAGATTCTCTCCTTGAAACAAAAAGAGGAACCTCAGAATGAAGAAGGGTGAAAAGATTGGTCTCAGTGTTATATATTTATTACTAAAGCTTTTGCTCAAAGTGCTGGACAATCTTTGCAAACCTTAAAGAAAAAAAAAAAAACAAAACAAAACAAAACCAAACCAAAAGCAAAAACAAAAAAGCCAACACTACACCAGAAACCAGAGCATTAAGGCATTAAGAATCTGTTCCATTAGGAACTCAGCAGGAAGGTGAAAAGTTTAAGTAACTGAAAAACAGAGTAACAGACAGCAGTTGGAGATTGTGGTGCAGATGCGTATGCACAAAAATATTAATGTAGTATGCTGTCAAAGACATAATACCTCTAGTTCAGCCATATGTAAACAGGCACAGTTCCAGACGAATAAACCAAACTTCACCCACTTAAACTCTGACTTCATCTTCGTGTGAGTCTGTACACAGAATCTGGGTTTGAGAAAGAAGGGATTTTACTCGTGCATGTTTTGATACATATCAAACATAAAATCTTTGGGTTTATTTCTTTAAGGTATATTTTTATTTTCTTTAATCAGAGCTGGGCAAAGTTTGCACAAGTCCAGTTTCTTCGTTCTGGCACTTGGGAACTCCGAGTCCTGTTTTCAGTTGCTAACTGACAGCAATTACATGCAGAGCTTTGAGAGAAAATCACTATATCCCTCATTTCTTAATAGAGAATGTAACTCTTCCTCAGAGTCAGTAGAAATAGTTTCCAGATCCACCAGCAAAGGACTAAGATGCAGTGAAGGGTAAACCAGCAGGTGAGCAAGAAACAAGCAGTTTAGCAGACATGAGTCACAAGAGCTTTCATGTAATCTACAGATAATTCAGTACCAGGCAAGAGCTACAATGTTTAAGATTAAGCAAAAGAATTGAGATGTGTCATTGCTTCTTGATGGGTTTGATTGTTTGGGGTTTTTTTTCCAATGTAGACTTAAGCCTTTAAACACTGCTATGTCTTGGGTTTATTTATACATTTATTTGTTGTAAAGGAATGGTAGTTTTTCCACCCATGCTGATAATGATCCCTTCTATCATGGTCAGTACTAACTACTTCTGTCAGAGCACAGTTCTCAAAACCACAAGAAGGTGGTCTTGTCTGTAAACAGCCCTAAATAACTTATTACAGGAGATATTTAGTACGACAGGAATGTTTATCAGGCTTAGCCTAGAAGTCTTTTACACAGACTAAACTGACTGGCAGTTTAAAGTAGACACAGATGAAGTGACAAAGGAGGTCAGGAACTATGTGTACTTTCCAAAGAAGAGACACGAATGAGAAGAAATAATGTGTGTCCTTTGGCATGTACATTTCTGCTTCAAGCAGCCTTCTCAGCCTTTGAATGCCAGCCTGCTTTTTTTCACTGAAATGTTCAGATACTTTAACCATGTGTTGATCAAATCTTACAATGAAATTTAAATCAGTCATCCTTACAGGACAAAACATGTCTTTTGTTGCTGGCAGGAGAGGTGAGAGGTTCTTTTCCAAATTTATGACATCACTGATGACTGTAGTCTTAACAAAAATGAAAGAGAAATATGGTTGCTTTTAAAATATTCATCTTTGGTGAGGCCTTCAGGTATGGTCAAACCTTTTTTTTAAAAAAAAAGCACAGTTCATTTGTGCTGCCTCCGTGTTCCTGCAGCATATAGATGACTAGAAAGAGCCACAGTCCTTGGACTAAACAGATATTTTGTCTTTTCTCCAGATAATGTTGTTTGCAAGAGGAAACAATGAAACCCATGGGATGACATTGAAGACAAAAGGCATTTTATTATTATTGCATTATGCTAGACATTTGATTTTGTCAAACTCAGTTTTCTTCCTGTTTTTTTTAAGCTAATCTCTGTTCTATAATCTCAGAACATTATACAGCCTTTCAAGATTTCTGCTCTATGCCCAGTCTTTTCACTCTGTGTAATTCAACCAAATGTGTCTCCTTAGCACAGTTTTTATAAATGGTAGCAGCCAAACTGATGGTGGTGGAGATAGAAGGTTTGATAGCCAGGGCTGCATCATTGGTGTTGTCTCTAATACCAAACTATCCATATCGCACATGCTTCACGGAAAAGATAAGGAGGAATGTTTAGGCTCAGCCGGTTTTCAGATTTGCTGCAGTGAAGAAGGGCAACTTTATGGGTCACAGCTGTGCTTATCTGAGGGTTTCCTGGCTTTTTACATGTCTGCCACCCGTAAGCCATCAAGACATCATTGCACAGTGGTGACTTTACAGAGCAGCTCCAGGGTGTGACATGATCATTTTAAAATCCCAATACAGGCTTTGTCTTGCTGTAAGAGACTGGACTCATTTTGTCACAGAGGCCTCTATTTCACCTCAGTGTTCTGCACTTTCGCACTGCATATACTGTCTTCTGCATTGCTGAGGGCAGGCCTGACTTTTCCACTGCCAATTAGCAAAACTAGTCTCATGCCTATGATGTCAAGGAGCTCCAATGCATGTCTGCATTATTATGGCAGTGAAATGCTAGTTTACAGAGCTGAAAGTGTGCAGCACAGAGCGAAACTAGGCCAATGTTTGTATCTGTAAATGTGGGTAGCAAGGTGTGTGATCAGTAGTAATGATACTTTATGCCAACATACCTTTTATGTCATATGAAACTCAAAGCCAGGAGTCACATGCTTCCAACAGCCAAAGATGTATGGGGTAGCCATTTTTGTTATTAAACTATAGCACTTGAGGGTTCCACTCAAAGTTGATGTTTCACTCTGCTGGGGATTGTCAAACCCTAGTCTCTGTCCCAAAGAGTTTACAATCCCTCTTGTTGCTTTGAGCAAATTTTGCATTAATGCATTTTAATGGAGCATTTGAAATGAGACTAAAAGGCATTATAAATATTTTGACTGCAGTTACTAATTTCGGAGTTTTCAAAGCTCCCCACTGTACCCCGTACTCTGAGGGACTCTGTTCTCAGTTTCACTCTCATTGAAACCTGACATGCCTCAGAAATCCCAGGAGCTGTTCTGGATTGTAGCAGGTGCCCAGATCACAGATGGACCACAGAGCTGCACATGCCATGCTCCTCCCCCATTTCTCCTCCCTCTAGCCTAATTTCCCCCACTCCTGTGTTGATGGGAGTTTCTAAGGATGGTGACTTTTTAGAAAACAGATGCTTTTTTTACAAGTGACCATTCATTATCTGCTTGAAGGCAACCCTCTTCCAGATAAAATCCATGTGTGAGTAGAAGAGAAGCAGTTTTATTGTTCTTGGTAGACTCTTGGAGGCACAGTGGAAGCTAGAATGAGATGGTACACAGAGAGGTATATGCTTATCATGCCAAGGATGCTGAAAGGAACACATCCTGCTCTGCACAGGCAGCATACTTACTCTGAGAGATATCTGCTATTTCTTTTACCAAGAGTATTTTATACTTTCCTCAATGTAAGGCAAATAAATCTTCAATGTAACAAAGGCCAAGCTCCTGATTCAGTAGGAAGCAGAACAGGGAAGTCCTGCTGCCTTTTATTCTTAGACTTCATCCCAGGGAGAACCGGTATTTGTTCTGCTGAATGAACAGCGTGAGGAGCTTTGCAATTTGGGGAGTAGCACTAAGCACAATCCTTGCTTGACTGGCTAACCAAAAAAGCATCTGGAACTCACCCATTCTGATTTACAAGGAGCACATTGCTTCAGGCTTCCCAGGGATGTGCTAAAATTCAAGGCTGTACTCCAGTTTTGAAGATGACAGACAGGGTTGTGTTGCACTCCTTTCAAGTACTATTGGGAGTCACAGGCAAACCTACCTAGGTGTGCAGACACAGTGTGGACCCCTTTATATAAAGTCACTTAAATTGTTAGCCCCTTAGTGACACTGAAAACTTGATTTTGACCGCGACCATTAACTAATCGCTGACTATATAACCTATGCATTTTGTGGTAGTAGCTGATTTCTGGAGCTCACAAAAGTTACACATGTTGCTGTGTGAGTGATTTCATCATCTTCTTGTTAGGTACTAGCTCCACGAAATGTAATCTTTCACTTACTGCAGTTGGTAAAAGCTTGTCTGAATCACACTAGGCACAAAGAATGAGTCACAGTTCAAAAGGCAAAGAAGAATAATAGGGTTCAGAAGAGTTTCGCTGAGAATATATCCTCTAATGCAAATAAAAAATTTAAAAACTATCCTAGCAAAGGTCATAAAGGTGTAATATAAATCATGGTAATTGAAAGGCTTACTCAGCACATTATACAGATTGTTATTTAATATGTAAAGACTACATACAATGCCAGTCCTCTCATAATTTTTTTTTAATTATTTTGCATCAGGATTTTTCAGATTGGTTATACAATAGGTTACTTTACTTATTCAGTGCTTACAGGACCACAAAAACTCACCTTATCTGAGTTGCAAGAAGACCTACTACCATGCCCCTGTGTTTACCCTCATCTGAGAAGAACCCAGGATGAGAAGTGGATTTCACTTCAGTCATGCAGATGCTCATAGTCCTAAAATGTGCCTTGAAGAAGAGAGATAGATTCTTTGCATTCACATAAAGGGAATCCTTCTTTCTTGCCCTTCCAATCTGGTATTTTCAAACACATGCATTTTTCACTGTGTCAAAAATAAGATACACCAGTGGCATGATGGATCACTGACCATGAGGCAAGTGCCTCAAAATGGTACCTGGAGGATTTTGACTGAAAAGGAGTAGATTTCTGGTCTTTTTCAGGCTATGAATATTCCTGTAGATGCCAGCTAAATGGAAAGAGGCACGGATGCTGATACTGCTTTTTCCAGTGATTAAATCATTACTCCGCCTGAGTCAGGAGTTCTCCCTATGACCACGAGATTGGGTCAAATCCCTGACTTAAGAAGTTCTTCCCAACTAGAAGAAATTCATAACCTTCAACAGAAAACAGCCTAAACATTGCAGATTTGTAAACGTTTACCTTATGTATTTTAAATATGTGGCCACAAGTGTGTGCAATTCAGCGGTAAGGCTTAAACAGCCTTTCACCCTCACCTACTTCCTCCCATTCAACCTCAACTTTTTCCAAACTTGAAGTTTTTGCTGAGAAGTGAAAAAACCAAATAGTTTCAATACATACGTGTAGGTGCTAAAGACCAAATTTCTGGTCAAGCAATTTAATAATTTGTTTTTTTAATTCCACATTCCTGTAGGACAAATGCTTCTGTGATTCCCATTAACCTTCACAGGGTATATGGATCTACCTCGAAGAAAGAAAAAGGGGTTTTTTTCTGCCTTCATGCACAGCTTATGACCTGGAGACTAAATTTTGGCTCAGGGTCTTCTGTGAACACGTTCCAGAACAATTTGAAGAGATCAGTCTTGGGCAATATGCTTATAGTTTTCTTATTACCTATTATTTTTGCATCCATCTAACCATTATGTAACTGTTATATGTTTATCTTCTTTTACTATACTACAAAACAATTTTTAAAATCACATTTTAAAAATTACCCTTATTACACAGATTTTAAGCTCAAGCACTCAATTCGTCTGTAACTCCTATGGAGAAAAAAAATACCTATTTTAATCATTGTTAATACAACCCCCAAACTACTGAGTACCTTCCTCTATTCTACTGTGTTGAATAGTAGTAGTGGACAAAACCATACAGCATGGCCTGTTTCTAATTACACTCTCGTGTTTACTCCTAATGAACAAAAAAAAAATCTCCATTTTGTGCATTGCCTGTTAACCTCTGAAAAGGTCAGTGCCTTGCTCCTGTAAATGCAGCACACTTTTCCCTCTTCCATTTAGCATAGTGATTACTTTCTGGAAGGTAGGATGTTTCTTGCTTAGACTCATGGAGAATCAGGCTTGCCCTTTTCATTCAACTTCTGTATTTGAAGGTTCACGGAAAAGTAATTAAGTCTGACCATGAGTGTAATAGCTGCCACAGACGTTGCCTTGGCTACTTATCCTTTATGTGCAAAACTGATGACTGATACAATGTGTTTTCCATAAAAAGATACACATACTCTTGGCTTGAAGATCTTAAGCCATGGTAGAGCAAGGATTTGCATTCAAGTATTACTAGTTCTAAACAACCTTATGTTGATTATTTCCAGCGACCAAACTATAGGAATCAACACCACACCAGACAACTTCTTTCTGTCATGGGCTGAAAGCCCCAGATTTGTGACAGGAAATTTCGGCCAATTTAATCTACTGACAATTAACAAGTTGCTAGTTACTGATCCTGTATTGAGAAACAAAACAAGTAAGCAAACATATAAACACCTCAGCTTTGCTCCTCACACCTTTCCTGCTCCCTTTTTGCTGTCTTTGCTGCACTCAGCCCCTTCGTAGATGTGGCTACTGACACAGGGGACTTGGTTGATGCAGCGTTGTTCCTTTAGTTTTGCTTTTCTCATTTCTGATTTCACTGCCCCAGCACTGAGTCTTCCACAGGCTGATGTTCCCACAGAGCTGTATGCCCTCCTCACTGGGCAACTCTTTGTTCTATGCTGCCTAAGAAGCCCCTGAAAGCAAAAATTAAACCCCAAAATCTGAAGGGGCCCTAAGTTTGTTTTATGGCACAGCTCAAAAGCCAGAGCTGGAGCAATTTTTTTCTTTCTTTAAGCACTGAGGATTCACCATCAGGGCAAAATGTGTCTCCAAAGAGTTACCATGGTAATTACCAGACCTCCCTTGGCACTTTGGACATCTTCCTATTGAAAGAAAGGAGAAATGGCCATGTAGAGATCTTGGAAAACCACAGTCCAAGCCAGTCAACTGCTGGCAGCAGCTCAATAAAACAAATGTGCCATCAGGGAAGGTGCTAATCTGTCAAAAATATGGGGTTAGACTTTTATCAGGTTTAAAGTGGCCATAGTTGATGAGGTCTAGGAGTCTGTTCCCCCACTCCACTGGCTTTAAACAAGTAGCTTTCTACTTGTTTCCCATTGTAGCCCTTATTGTGCCTGCCTTGTGAAAGCAGCACGCAGGAATTAAGAGAACATTTGCAAAAAAATGCTGTGAATACTATGTGTAGGTTTATAAACACAAGCAGGGATTCAAACGTAAATGGCAAAAGGGAGTAACAGGCAACCAGGTCTTCAATTATTAACTAACAAGGCTGGACTGACCCCAAGGTTTTCCTCCATGCTTATGAGGCAGAGCAGGGGGATTTCACTGAGTGCACAGCCATCAGCCTGATCAGAAAAGCAGCGTTGTGGCAGCCAGCCAGCAGAGCACTCCTAAGGGTACAGCAGCTGGGTTTCTGGATTACACAGGTTTTGCTCTTGTGGAGGTGAGAAAAGCCTTGAGATGTCTCTGTCATCCTGGCTTACTCTCTCAGGGTGGGGAACTGAATCCAAACTTACACATCTGTTTCCATCTGGGATGCCTCAGAGTATCCTTTCCTCCTATTCCAGAAAGGCACAGAAGGGCTTCCTGCAGCTTCCCTGTGTACTCAGCACCTGTGGGAGGGGTGTTAGATGCCCTACAGTGTCCATAGAAAAAGTATATACCTCACTGGGACAGTGGATATCAAGCTGGAAATCTCCCCCAGTCTCCAATGTCTCTGAGACATGATGCTGAAATCCTGGAGAGGCAAATCTCACACAGGACAGAGGAAAAACTTGTGTTTTTCTGAGGGAAATGGCATGCCTAGAAACATGGACTTCCACCTGTATCACCTGGTATCCATGCCTGCTGCCTTCATGCTAAGGGGAGTGGACACAAAAATCTTCCCCTGCGACCTGACCTCTCCTTTCTTTGTGTGACTCTGCTTCAAAAAGCTATATTTGAAATAATTAGTCTCTACCAACATCAGCAGACATTTGGGGAAACTAGGAGAAAAAGGAGGCACAGGAGCCCCATGGAACAGAAGAAAGTAGACTGTGTTTCCAAGGGTCTTGTGAGCTGTCTTGTACACACTCACTGGTTTCCCTTTCTTTTAATCCTATTTTTTTGATTGTTGGTTTGGTTTTTACGTTATTTCTAGCTTTCTCAGTAAGTATAACCTTTAAAGAACAGAAATGGAAGTAAAATAAGAAATAAGAGACCTGGTAGCACTTCTGACACTAGGGATTGGGGCCTTTCCAGCATCTTAAAGATGGGTGTATAGCAGAAGCTCAGCTTTGGTAGAAAGTCTTTGCTCACTACTAGCCTAATAGTTAGGATTTGATTTTTTTTTTCTTTTGCCCTGTCCACGAGGTCTGTTCAGACATGAGCATCAGAGATAAGCCACAAGAAACAGAGACATGTTTGCCACCTAACTACACTAAGCCTATTTGTGACAAAGGGTGGTCTGCAGAGTCACACTGAAGACACAGCCAGTGTTGGAGTTGAGTACTGGACCGGAGAGCAAGTTTACAAGAGGAAGTGTGTAAGCCAGAAAAATGAATCTGCCTGTGGTAACATACACAAGTGGATTCCTAGACTGTTCATTTATGAAGCTTGGAGACCAGAAAGGTTATTGCAATAGGAATTATATTTAATGAAGGAGGCATCTGCTCTGGAGGAATAGTGTATCTCCTAGTACCAGACATTATTCCTGTATTTGCACATATCTGGAAGGAATTATACCCTTTGTGCAAACTGCTATGATTTTCTTTTATCCTACGTATTCATCACTGGATAACCCCCTTGACTCTAATGGAGCATCACCTAGAATGAATTTTCCTGTGCCTTGGAAGAATATATTGTGCATGCATCCTGCATACATTATTTAAACAGAATAACTACAAAAACACCATGATATGTATTCATCAGCCTGACTGACAGAGCTGTTGAACACCTACAGGTCCTATTTATGGTCAGTGGAAAGTGGGGACAGAGACATCACCTCTTTTACATTCTGAGGAATTCAGGGGTAACTGAAGTGAAGGTTTTTAATGGTGCAATCAAATCATTATAAACAAAAAGCTACAAAATCAAAACAATGAAAGCATCAGTTCATTAATGGAACAGTTCCAGCCATCTGGTATTCATATGTTCTGCACTGGGGCTGTTATTGTGTAGCTATAAATGACCCAATCTTACCTTCCAGCAAGAGCTTTCATTAACTAAATATATCCAAATTTTTTATTATTCAGCTAATATTACAGGCCTTATCCTGTGTTTTGAAAGAGGCCTTTTTTTTTTTTTTCTTAGAGTTTTGGGCAGTAAAAACTTCAGTCCCACAGTACTTCTCCTTTGGGGATGTGTGTATTCCCCATCCCACTGTAGACAGAGAAGCCCTTGGAAAAGTTTAAGTTACTTGTGCTGCTGAAGCTCTAGTAGAGAGAGAAGGGG
>JAWWMO010000096.1:21775082-21785320 GCA_035047845.1 Dendrocincla fuliginosa | reverse complement strand
AGAGAAAGACTGATAAATTCTCAGGGGGAAATAGCTACATAGCTTTTAAGTGTGGCAAGTGTTGTTTTGTCTGGTGCAAAGAGGTTTTGATAAGGGGTCTCTAGCCACTGGATTTCACTAAATGTTTAGGCATTGATAGTGCAGTCTGCTTTTGACCTGTTGTAGTTGTTAGACCTGCAAGACAGTGTCCTAAAGCCTTGAGCTGTTGCTGGTGACAGAGTGGGGGAACTGGGATGGCATTACGTAGCTGCAGTGTGAGAAGGGTGGTGTACCTCACTCTTCTCTACCCTAGCCAGGCTGTGGGTGTCCACAGCCAGGATGCTGGTGCAAAAAATGGGCTGAGTTTGTTTGCTCCTCATTTCCAAATCAGCTTTGCTGGTCTCAGATGAGGTGGAAGGGCTGATCCTGGCCCTGGGGACACCACCTGTGGAACAGTTCCTGTCCCTTCAGTGCACAGCACAGAAGCCCAGTGGGTGGTGGACACCTCCACTCTCCAGCTGCTCTGGGGCACAGGGAAGCAAATTGTCAAGCCACAGTATCTGCAGCAGCTTCTTCAAGAAACCTTGACAGGCTAGCTGGTGGCTGCAGACCTCGGTACAGGGCTGTAGGTTAGTACCTCAAGCCAATGTCTGTGCCAGGAGAAGGTCACCTTGCCCCTCAAAGAAGTTGCTTTGTACTAGAAGGGACTGTGGTGGTCAACGTTGTGGTCAGGGTGCACTATTCTTCCTGTTCATGTGCATGCATCAGGTTCTCACTGACTTTCTTGGTGGGAGCTGTTTTCTTGTGGTTATTGTGTTGTTTCCAATCTCTTACTGCAGCGGTGAGGTCCTTTCTTGAGTTTTAAGGTTTTGTCTTTATGTTACTAACCATTTTCACATTTGCTTGTAACCCAGTACGAAGAAGTAGCAAAGGCTGGAGGTGTGTTTGCTTGTTCGCTGTTCTGTCTGGACACTTGTTAGCTCTTTCATTGACACTTCAGCTAATAGAAGTTAATTGTACACTTTTCGTGCATAATTTAGTTGATACTTCCATGCCTATTGTGAAGGTGTGTTTTCAGTGGTTCCCTGCAGAGACTGAATCAGTAGTTTTACAAGACACATGCAGTTGTGAGATCGCTGCAGTGGAAAGACGTTGCTTTTATGTGGTAGTGAAGCTGTAATGTATGATCTAAAGGGGAAATCTAGCTACTTTGCCTTAGGTTGTACTTACAAGATTGAACTTTTTTGCACTTTTCTATATTTGCTTGCAAGTTTTGAACACACAAAACTAATTATTGCAGTACTCAGAATAGATTCAGAATGATAATGATAAACTTGTCAATCCCAAAGGAGCATGAAGGACAGTAAATTTTGTATTCATAACGTTGCATGTCATTGACTATTGCACTTGGAAGATGTCTTTGCAAATGCAAGCACAGCTCTGCTGAAGTGTCTGATTGGAAAATTATTGGTACAGGAGATAGCTTGAATGTTCTTTGGGTCCCTGCGGAGAATATCCCCAGACATTCCTATTGTCAGGGTGAATGAGCCAAGTTAGTAAGAGCATGTTGTCCATATGCCACAGTAACATCTAGGATGTACTAGGAGTCATGTTTGAGCATAATGTTGACCATCCATGTTATCATTAGATTTAGTCAAGGAGCAAAGCCTTGGCTTTCTGTTGAAGGACTCATTGGGGTGTTCAGCCATTTCTATCCACATGTCCCCTTGTTTACCACTACAGGGTAAACAGACACAAGTCCAGTGCTTCAACAGGTCACTGCTCTCTCATTTATCTTGTCAAGGGAATGGGATCCACCAGTTGTTTTCCTGAGATGTTGCAGTGGGTCAGACAATGTCAGGGAAATGGATGTCTGGATAGATACCCAATATTCGAGGAGTATTGTCCTGAATGTGACTTGTACTGGAAGGATACCACCATAAATGTCTATCAAAATTTCTTGGTCTTTCCTTTTCGTTTCTGTCCCTCCCAAAATGTGCCAGATATGGAGAGCAATTCTGTGCAAATGAGCCAGGGTGTCTCTGACCTGCCCTTAGCAGGGTTTTTGTGCAGGGCTGTGAGAGCTGTCCCAATGTGACCGGCAGTGCATCAGGATCATTTCGTTCCTCCTAAAGCTTTGGACAGAACCAGTGAAAACTTTACCTCAAAGCTGTGTATTTCCCTATATAGAAACCTTGCAAACTAGAGAAGACTAATCTGAATTAATCCTGTAGTCTTTTAGCTTCTTCTTTACAGCATCCTTAGTTACACTTAGTTACAGTGTCTTATTCCAAATACCCAGTGCAAGTAGGACTGGAAGCTGCTTGAGACTTTAGGCTATTAATGTGAACAAAGTAATTCTGATATTTAGTGAATAGACCTAAAATAGGTCTCTAGAGTTGTTGCAATTTTGCAAACACTTGATAAGAATAGCATAGCTTAGTGCCTGCCTCTCTGAGAAGTAGTGTGTTTTCTGTTCCGTGCCTTGGGTTGCTTAAGTTTCACATGCAAAAGCCTCGTAAGAGTTTCAGCCTAAAGGAATAAAAAATCAGAGGGAGATGTGCAAGCTGATGACAACCTGATGACAGGAGGGAATTACATGATTACAGAACACATAAATGCCTTTAAAGTAATATATCTGAATGAACACTTCTGCTGTGATCCTGTATATTTCCATCCTCGGCATCTCCTCCACAAAGTTTCTTACAAACAGAAGCCAGTTTTCCCGATTTTAATGACAAAGTTTTGTTTGGGAGACTTGGTTACAGTTTTTCAGTTCTTTTCTCTAAGTTGTTCTTAATATGCTGTGAAGACTCTGTGAAGGGACCCTTGGTATAATATTTGTGATAAGAGTTGCTTTTTCCTTCAGAAAGGTATCATAAAAATGCAGGAAAGGCTTTGGCAATGAAGCTGCACCCTGCTCCTTTGTAGTTCATCATTGCCAGGCATGTGGGAAAGGTGAGAGAGAAAATGCTGACTTTCCTCAGAGCTGCCAAGATGAGGTGACATTTCTTTGTTGGTAGAAAATTCGAGTGTGAAGGTGCTGTTCATCTGCCTTCTGCAACTGTTTCAGAAGTCATTCTGTGCCCTGTATGTCCCTCTGACTGTTCCTCTTGTGTTTTGATTAACTTTTCCCCCTCAAGACCCTGCACTTGGGGTCTCCTGCTGATATAAGCTGTGTCTCCACTAGAGGGGGATGCCAGTATAGCCATACTGGGAAACTTTCAGATTTGGTAAGTTTTAATGCCTTTCTCTTCTTCCTGGTTGCTTGTTGGGTTTAGTGGAATGTCCTCGGAAGAAGGCTGCTGTAGGACTGAAGGCAGCAGCTGACCAAGTAATAGGCATTGGGTTTCTCCAAAACACTTAGTTCTGCCAGCATGCCATGATGCATTTTTGTATAGATTCATAGAACAGTATGGGTTGGAAGGGACCTTAAGGATCATCTAGTTCCCAGGATCCTGCCACAAACAGGAACACATCCCACTAGATCATGCAACATAACCTTGAACAATTCTACATATGGGGGATTTACAGCATCTCTGGACAACTTGTTCCAGTGCCTCAGTATCCTCACAGTAAAGAATTTATTCCTAATATCTTATCTAAATCTACCCTTTTTCAGGGTCAGTTACCCCTTGTTCTATCACTACATGCCCTTGTAAAAAGTTCTTTTCCATCTTTTTTTTAAGCCCTCTTTAGGTACTGGAAGGTGCTATAAGATCTCCCTGGACCCTTCTCTTCTTCAGGCTGAACAACCCCAACTCCCTCCATCTGGAGACATGCTCCAGCCCTCTGATTGTTTCTGTAGCCCTCCTCTGGACTCAAGGACTCCAGAGCTAGGCATAATACTCTGGGTGGGGTGTCCCAAGAGCAGAGTAGAGAGGGAGTATAAGGTTGTCTGACCTCAGAGAGGCTGCTGAGTAGTGGAAGACTGAAAATCAGATCCAGAATGTCTTAGTGGGCTTTGTCAGGGAGGAGAGTATCTGTGCATGGGCCTCAAGCTTTGGTGTCATGGACACATCTGGTGTGTGCAATTGTGGGATGCCTAAAAAATCTGTTTTGTGGGTGGATTTCAGTACGTTCTCCTTTTGTGGCCTAGATCCCTTGAACTTCTTAGTTTATTTCTGCGGTCACGAAGAAAGAGTCCTAGTGGTTCCCAAATAATGCTTTATGGCTTATGCTTTTGTTGCAAACTGTCTTAAGGAGGCTTTGAAATGTATGTGTGTTTAATGTTTGTGCACGAAGTTCCAAGGGGAGAACTTGAGGCAAATTACGATTTAATTTTGATTTTTTTTTTTGGTTTAAGAATAATCCCAGTTGCACTTTTGTCCAATAGAATTGCTTTTTCTCCTTTCTTACTCTTGAGAGGAGGTGCAAGAGACATGTATCTGAAAAGTATGGAGACAAACTCCTTGGACACAAACCGTTGTCATGTGTTAAGTTTCTTTTGGTTTTGTTCTTGTTTTATACCAACTGCATTCTGTCTCCTGGCTTTTTGTTTTCCCCTTACATTTGTGGCATCGTCCAAATATTCTGATTGAAATACTTGTTGTTTCTGTTCATCATTGTGCATACTGAGGACCTAGTCAGAGAAGGTGAATAGTCACTGAAGTATGGTGTGAATTTACAACAGCCTACTTAATTCATGTGACCACTTGTATGCACTAAGAGCTTGTCTGCTAAATGCAACTCACAGTTAATCCAAGTCAATTCTTAAAGTGAATTAGTCAAGCTGTGCACTAATCCTCTGTGTTTACCTGCATATTCAGATAGGCAGCCGCCTAAGTTGCTTTAAACTTCATTTGATGATTGAAAAGGGAAGGGTCAAAGGGAAAGGTGACGAAGTCTTGATTCTTTTCTTCATTTGTCTCCTTTCAGGGCATATTTCAGTACTTCTTTGCATTTATAAACCTTGAATTTGTGGAATGATCAGCATGAACTACCTGAGGCCAAAACCCAGTGCTCTGCTGTAGTTCTCTGCTATGCATCCCTGACAGCTACAGCTTGTCCCAGGATATTTTGGGGAGGGTGTTATTTCCTGATCATCCATAATAGATGTTCCACAAAAAGTCTAATTGCTTGAGTTGAGATGCTGTAGACAGTGGGGAATATGATGCAAGATGTGAGGATAAGCAAGCTCTGTTTACCTCTGTCAAGAAACTAGTAATCAGCCCTGACTTTACAGCATGGGCTCACAAATTCTGGCTGCATTGTTCTGAGCACACCAGAGACTTGCATGATGGGCAAGAAGTAATTCCCTTTCATTTGTCAACATTAGGATTTTTGTTTTCTTGAGCTACTGGGTTTGTTCCCCTTCCATCATGACAAGATCAAAGGTAAGATCTTATTTCTGGGTCACTGCTGTCCATCAGATAAGTTTGTTTGTGGCCTTGGGAAAAAGCAGTGATGTGAGAATAGGGAATTTAAACCCTGTCATTAAGATAATTCTTTCTTATTGTCAATTCTAAGTTCTTTCAAACTTAACTCAGGTTAACTATGCAAAATACAGCACTGCAGAAATTGCCTGGAGAACACTCAGTTGAAATGATGCAGATGTTGCATAGACATTTCTGAAGGAGTATGATTCTTATTTCTGGTTTGAGGGGTTGATGAAACAGCTACTGTGTCTGCATTGGTGCTGGCCTGAACCATGTTAAGCTATTGCTTCACAGTCTAGTGGATTTTGGCAGGAGTGGAGAGAATGGCTGGCAAATTCCTATTTCAGATAAACTGAATGAAACTCCTGTTTGTGCCCCATTGGTCATGGTGCACATAGATCTATATTGGGGTAGTGCATTTGTAATTTGGATTTGGGGTTTGGCAAGCTTAATTGTGGACTTCCTTGGTTTCAGCATTTTCAGATTATTGTATTTTGTGGTAGTTCGTTCTGCCTGAAGGTTGAACATCTGTTTTGTGGATGCTGGGGGAAGAAGGAAGTATTTGCTTTAGGGCTGGCCCCCCTCAATGCTGTTTAGAGAATTGTGACATTTTGTTATCATCCAGATGTTTTTCTTTATAACTAGTGAAAGGATATTGCCCAAATGTTTAAATACAAACTTGTTTCAGAAGAATGCCAGCATAGTACTATTTTCTTTAGTTCTAAACAAAAGGTAGGGTTGAAAAATGGACTCTCTATTGCTGATTCATTGAAGTAGCCCATTGTTATTTCTTCTTGGAAAAAATATTAAAAGGGGTTTTTTTTAAGTTGTTGAGAAGACAAGTTCAGTGCTTTTCCTGCTGAGAAGTGATAGTTGAAAAGCAAAGCATCCTGATGCCTAATATGGTAATTTATACCTCGCTGGAATCATAATCATAAAATGATTGGAAGAGACATTCGTGATCATTTAGTTCCAAGACCTCTGCCGTGGATGAGGACACCTTTCCCTAGACTAGGTTGCTCAGAGCTGCATCCAACCTGGCCTTAATCACTTCCTGGGATGGGACATCCACAACCCGGGCAACCTGGGCCAGTGCACCACCCTCCCTCACAGTAAATTTCTTCCTAATGTCTAATCCAAACCTGCACTCTCAGTTTGAAGCCGTTCCCCTTTCTGTCACTACATGCTCTTGTAAAAAGTCCCTCTCCATCTTTCTTGCAGGTTGCCTTCAGGTGCTGGAAGGCCCCAGTTAAGTCACCCCAAAACCTTCTCTTTTGCAGGCTGAACAATCCAAATTCTCTCAGCCTTTCCTAACAGAAAAGGTGCTCTATCCCACTAATCAACTTGGTGGCCTCCTCTGGACTTGCTCCAACATTTCAATGTCCTTCCTATGCTGAGGATCCCAGAGCTGGACTTAGCAGTCCAGGTGAGGACTCAACCAGAGTGCAGTAGAGAGGCAGACCCTTCTTCCTTGACCTGCTGGCCATGCTGATTTTGATGCAGCCCAGAATACACTTGACTTCCTGAACTGCAAGTGCATGTTGCTGGGTTATGTCCAGCCTTTCATCCACCAGGACTCCCAAGTCCTTCTTTGCAGGTCTGCTCTTGATCTTTTCCTCTCCCAGCCTGTATTGATACTGAGGATTGCCCTGATTCACACTCAGCACCTTTCACTTGACCTTGTTAAACCTCATGATATTCCCTTGGGCCCACTTCTGGAGCAATCCGAGTGTTCAGAATAGTTTAATGAGCAGCTCCTTACTCTCTCTCTTTTTTTCTTTTTTTTTAAGTAATGGAAGAGGACAAAAGCATGCACATACTTCTTTTACACACACATGCACACGTGATTCTGGCAACAGTTAATGATGCATTGTAAATGACGAGCTATCTATGGTGACTTTGAACTTTTCTCCCTTTTAGTTAACTTCTTCACATTTCATGTCTTCAGTAGAAATAAACGATTTTAAAAGTTCCAGAAACTGTTTTGAAATTACTTCTTTTAGAAGTATTTGGTACTATAGAAGTCAGTACAATGAAAGTGTATATTTTAAAAACAGTCATATGACAGCAGTTTCATTGTGGTTGTGGTATGAGAGACTATCCAGGTTGTAGTAACTTGTTTACATAAGCCTGAGCAGATTATTGTTATTTTCCAGCACTTGGTGTCTAGCTGTACTTTTCCTCTTTAATTTGTGGTCATTTTTTCTTGAAGTTTAAAGCAGTGAGATAATGTTGAAATTAGATAATTGCATGAATTATTACTCTGGAATCTTCCTAGCTCATGTTTCTTTGACTTGAAATAGGGAAATGAGAAATTCTCTTTCAGGGATATCTTGTTGTTTCTGTACTTATCAATTAAAAAAACATTGTAGAGCTGCTTAAGTTGTTTCTTGAATATGGTGCTGTGGTTAGGAGAGATGTTTTAAAACATCTTTTTTTGTCTGTATGGTTTGGTTATATTACACTGACCTGATCTTCCTGTTGAAGAAGCTCCTAATATATCTGAAGAGACATGAATCTACCAGCCAGTGTCTCTTACATTAAGGCAGATGCTCACTCTTTCCCCCAGTTTGAGTGAGAAGAGGTTTTTCAGCCTTAATGAATGGCAAAGGAATGATCATCTCTAAGCAATTCTTAAGAAGCAAACATTAATGGAAATTATTAGGAGAAAATGGTAGATAAGAACTGAAATAAGTCTGGCGGTGCTGGATACTCATGGAAAGGCAATCTGATACGTTGCCTTTAAAGGGAAAACTGCAGGAAAATGAGAAACTGAAGAAGCCACGCAGAATTTTCTTGAGTTTTCGGACAAAGCTCAGATGAAGCTTTTCAGAGAAGTGGAAGGCTTCAAGGAAAGATGAGGTATCATTCTGGATTTAAAAAAACAGCAAGAAAATGCTTCCCAAGAGATGGGTGTGGAATAGAAAAAATATGGAAATAATCAGGAAATGAGGTTGAGTAAGTGAGAGTATTGCACTGGATAGTGCAAACTGACCTAGGTCAGGGAAACACAGAAAGGATTCTTAAAAAGGACAAATACATAAAATAAATTGAAATTTTATCTAACAGCAAAGAAGATTTCAAGTACCTCAATGTATAGCAGAGAAAAAGTATCCTGTGTTTAACAGGGAACAGGTGCATGATTCAGTTGTGGAGGGCACTGTGGTGACGCTTTTAGCAAAAAGGTTGAGATGTGAATAGAAAAGTAGGAGCACATGTCCTTTTTTCATTATGTCCATAAATTTCATTTCATCAGTTTGCAGAGAAACATGTTATGCTGCTGCGTCCCTTGTGGGGGATGCTGCTGATGTAAGTCCAGTTTGTATCATAATTGACATGACTTAGACTGAGTGTGTTCATGATTTCATGTGTTACAATGCCAAATACTGTGGGTTTGTCCTTTCAAAATATGTCTTCTGTCTATTGGTAAAATGTGACATTTTCCTCTTCCCCTAAAAGAACCCAAAACAAAACAACATACACAATGCCAAAACAAAAATAATTTCTGAAAGAATAAACAGCTTGTAATTTTGTAGCAATCTAAAGATTGTTCATGGTTGAACATCTGAAGGCTCCTTCTGGGGTTGAACATGAGGGCAGGTAAAGGAGAAAGACAGACTTATGTAGCTTGTTTACAGACTCTTGAACTGTCTGTCATTTGGTGGAACAAAGTGCATGACTGTGGTCAGTCTGCCTTTGTCATCATCGGAACGGGTATGGGGCTGGGTGATGGGTGAATTGGAGTGGCATATGGAAGATTTCTCTGTAAGATAAATGCTTCAGGATATTACACTATCTACTGATTTTGATTTTTTTTTTTTAAATGGGAAATCTATGAAGAGGGTTTTTATTTCCTTTTAGACATTCAAATTGATTTGCTTTTTTTCTGGGCTGGTGCTCTAAGCATGCTGTGGTGGGATGACTGGGAAGATATCTCTACTGACCCATGTGTTCTTTGTGAGAGCAGATGATTCCTTTGAGGGAGTGCAACTGCACAGTAATACTATTTTATTGTTGTAAATTAGTTCAGTGTATGGTAAATGGTTAAGGTGTTAAATTGTCTCCGTAATCTTACAGTGGGGAAGGAGTACAGTTTCACACAATGCTGCCTCTGCAAAGGTCATGCAGCTATTTAGCTTGGGTAAGGAGGTTCCACCTGATGCTTCTTTTCTGCACACCTTCCAGACTGTGTTCTGTCATGGGAAACTTAAGCAGCAGTCTTGTAGTACTTGTATTATTAATTATTGAGGGTAGAACAATGATGTTTCCCAAATTAGCCACAGAGCTCCTATTCAAAAAGATTTGACTGATGTAATTCTTTTTTTTTTTTTTTTTTTTTTTTTTTTTTAAAGCACAGGCTGTACTGTGGATGCAAATGACATAGATTTGAGATCCTCTGTTGACCATTGTGTTGTGGAAGAGTCCTGCTGAAGGCAAAGGCAGATTTCTAAATTTATATAGAAATAATTTCCTTTCTAGCCTCCAATCACTACAGAAATCTTCATCTTTTTTGCCTACATCAGAAAGACTAATAGCTGTATTGTGCTCCTGAAAGTGAAAACTGAGGCAGTGGAAACTGTAAGTCTTTTTTAGCTTCAGGAAGTTGCAGACATCTACGGAGCAGCTTTTAAAAGCACTTTGAGGTGTACAGGTGTGAGATGACGGAAGGCAGAAGGGAAAGTAGGAAAGATGAATTCCTTTCCTTTTTTTGTTTTTTTTTTTTTTTTTAAATTAGTAGCCCACTTTGGGACTTCTTCATTTTAGTTTGATCTTTGAGTGGGCTCCCTTATTCCTGTTTTTTTGTTTTGGTTTTTTTTTTTTTTTTTTTTTTTTCTTTGTACAGTTATTGTCCATCTTGGTGCATATGAAAAACCTTTTACC
>JAWWMO010000096.1:21751852-21765800 GCA_035047845.1 Dendrocincla fuliginosa | reverse complement strand
AGCTGCTGCAAATGGTCCATTGTTCTTGGGAAATGAATAGAGGGGGTAGAATACATAGCTTTGATCACCCACACACAATGATAACTGGCCCCTCCTGCTGAACTAGGACAGAAGGCTTAAGAGGTGGAATATTTCAGTTACAAAATGAGATGATGGAATATACTTGTCTTCTTTGTTTCCCACAAAGCCTGTTACTCATGTTTGGCTAGTGTTTTGTGAAGCTCAGCTTGTCAGGTAAGCTTCCCCAGAAAAAAATGAAGCTTGAAGAGCTTTGCAGAAACCCTTTATGTGACACTTGGGCTCAAGTATGCAATGTGGGCACACATATGCTTTTGTGTGGCAAAGCTGATTAGATTATTTTTGCAATACCTCCACCTTACAGTGGTGATCTCTCTTTGAGAGAAGCTTGGAAGGCAGAGATGGGTGACAGGGAAAACCCAAATCTTTGTTAATCAAAGTATATAAGTCATCCTAGCAAGGTAAGGGAGGGTGTGATGAGTGTAGAACTGTGCCCTGATCCAAACAGTCTTCATTTCCTTCTCAACTGAAAAACATTCATAAAAACATGTATGCAGTACTTATGGGGGATGCAGCTCACCTGGAAATGCTGGATCTGTGTAAAAGAAGCAACAATAAAACTGTCTGAATTACTGGGCAGGTTGTGGACAGGTGAATTTACTAGCTTATTGTTTGGTTGGGTTTTTTTTTTGTTCTTCCGTTCTTCTAGCTTTCAATTTCATAAATTTTCTTTTGCTTGCGGAATTCTGCAGTGAAAGATACTTCATGTGCAGGTGCATGCATACTTCTTTTCTGCAACATAGACAATGGAGAAGTTGAAACCACAATGCTGGCAATCTGGGGCCCTGTTGGGCCAGCTCAGTATGCTCCTGACCATCAGTGCTTCTCACTAATGCTCTTGTGTTTGAATAGGGAGTTGCATGGCTTCTGATACATCTATCCTCTAAAGTTGTAGGGCTTTTTAGAGGTATTTGAGACCTGATAGTTAGAGACTGTGGCATCTTCAAAAAGAAAGGCATTTTTAGAGTCAGCTGGACTTCCTGATCTGGCACATTCCTTTTTTTAACTCACGGAAGCTTTTTTGAACTGGCTTTTATAGTAGTCAGCAGTGAATAAGCACTATGGAAGGTCAACCATCTCCCTGGTTTTATAGCAGTCTGTGGAGGTTGTAATCACAGTTTCCAAAAGGATTTGTGTCACTTGTGAATTAAACCTTCCAACGGTAAAATTGCCGCTTTTTCCAGTGTTGTTGGTGACTGGGTCTCTTTGCTACACTGAATGCCTAAATATGCTGAGTTGCCCCTTCCAGGTATAAACTGTAGGATACAGAGAAATTCTCAGTTCGTTTTCTAGTAGTTGTGACCTTTGTCAGCTCTAAGACTCTGTAGTAATAAAGCCTGGTATAAAAGCATCCTAAAAATTACTGCATATGCTAGCTGTTGCCACACGATCCATAAGTGACTTCACACTCTATCATGTTGTAACAGAGTTAAAGGGATCCCCTTGCAGAGAGATTAATTTCCTTCTATCTTTTCAGCTATGTGAAGGGCAAAATGAGTCTAGTGAAACGAAGTCATGTACTGTAACAGAACCACCACATCTTATCATATAGGTTTAAGTTCATTGAGCAGTTACTTGGGGAGGTGCAATTGTGAAGAAGAGGAGCTGTTTTATATTGGTGGTAGGGTTTTATACTTTCATTGTGCAGATGAAAATACATTTGTTCATAAGGCATAGTAAGCATAAGGCTGTAATGCATTAGGACCCTTGTGACTTTATGATTTTTGACTTCTACTTTTGTCTTTAAAGAAAACATTTTTTCCCCTTTATTTTAAAGCTTTTCCTTCTTTTGTGTTCTGCAGTTTAAAAAAATAGTTTATGTTTTTCATTAGTTAATAAAGAATTTTTTTTGCAAATTGGGGCTTTTGTCTCATCTGTTGCAACTTTACTTTCATAAAACCCATGTTTGGCAGTTGTGGATTGAGAAAGTATTTACATATTGATTCAATTTTCCTATACTTACTTGCTTGCTTATCCTTATTTTAAAGATACTAATTTATACCCTTCTTTGAAGATTTTGAAGTTGGCAGTTCCCTGATGTTTTTCAGCTCTAGCCCTTCTGTATGTTGGTAAACTTAAGAGTATTAACCTAAGCTGAAAGCCGTGCTACTGATTTTCCATTCACTGCTGCATTAAATGTAAAGATGTAAGATTATTATGGTTTTGTAGTCTTAGTTTGCCTTTCACGTATTAGCCAAATAAATTGTTTTTCATCTCCTCTGTGTTCTGAGTAAGAAAACAGCAGCATGTCGAGGTTAATTCAGTAAAGAGGAAAAAAGAGAGGAGTAGAGTGTGTTTTGAGAGCTTAGGGTTAAGATATTTTAAGAGTTTTCCTGGATATGGACTCATTTTTGTGGCCTACAAGTTTGAAAAATGCTGTAAAAGTCAGACCTTAGTATTCAAAGAATGTGCAGGTCTGTTTCTCTTGACAAGAAATAAATGCATACAGGGAGGGGGAGATGGGGGCCCTTCTCTTTATTTTTTTTTCTTTATTTTTTTTTTTCTGTTAAGTGGACTGAGGAACTGTCTAAACTCTCAGACTGCAGAGTGCTTTTTAAACTGATCATTTGCCCCTCTGGCACCTTGTGCTAACTAAACTTCATTTAGGCAGTATTAATCAGTAATGTTTGAAAACTTTTTTGTGTTTGTTTTTCACCCTTAGTATCTCTCCATACACAGCCCTCACCACGTGGGCTATCATCCCCAGCTGAGCTAGCAGGATCCAGAGATCCTCCCTCACCTTCCTGCTCCAGGCAGCCAATGTTTTCTCCAGTCTGGTCTCCTTCCCAGGAGTGGTAGGGAGCAATGGGCTGCTCACCCATCAGCATCCCATGGTGAAGCTACCCTATAGTGTGGATCCAAATCCTCACTCTAGGCTGTGTTGGAAAGATGGGGCAGCAGCAAGATGAATCAAGCACAAAACATGGGAAAGTTGCTTACACAGGGTATTCTTCTCAGTCTCCCCACTGTTACCACAGTGGTGGGATCCCATACAAACAGAGGAAAGGAGACAACCAGACAAGTATAGCAAATAGTGGCTTAAAAGGTTAGGTTCTTGTTGTTGGATGACTACTTGCTGACTGTAGAAGAGTGTGTTTTGTTTAATAAGTCCTGGTGCCAAATTTCCTGGTCTGTGCATACTGTGTTGTGGTTATAACTATGTCTCAAGATATTAAGAGATTTAACTCCTTGTACTTGGGATTTTCTTGTTCTTTGGTTTGGGACAACTGTGTCTTGAGTCAACTTCATATGGCGAGAGGAAACTTTACTTTTAGCCTGCTTTTTGTCCATTTTATTTTATCTGTCTTGCTGGTTTATATCCAAGACGTTTTCTTTTTCTATGCAGATGTGTCCTAGAGGGTTTAGTTAACATGGACAATTTGCAACTCAGTTTGTTTTAAAGTTCTGTTGAGATATACTGAATGGATGAGGTAAATCTCAGGGCACCACACATCTGGCTTACACAGGCAATGAAACACACTGAGTGAAACTTCAGGAAATTAAAATATAAACTTCCCTGCCCCTTTTCCTGCAGGGGCAGGAGAAGCGATGGGGCTGCCTGCTTGCATATGCCTTTGTGGTATGTTAACACTTTCAGTACTGAGAGATACATTGCATTTCCCTCCTGCTGGAGCCTTTCCAGTCAGCATCATGGCTAAATGTGATGCCTTGGGATTTTTATGTTTGTGACCTGGGAGGTCAAAACCTTCCTTTACGATATATGCTGGCATCTCAGAAGTCCCCTGTTTGAACTTTTGCCAGAAAACTGTCTCTTCTTCTGCTCTTCTTTCCCTTGGGAGTGGAAAGACTATTTTTAAAAGAGATTTCAGGTTTTAGATTAGAATGTCCTAAAAACAAAGCTTTTCTGAAATTCCTTATGTGAACACAGCATTTTGTTTTTCTGTCTTCAAAATGAGAGAAACAGCAAGTGAGTCTCATGCTAACTTCTCTGAGATTGCTCAAGTGCTCTCATGCTTTTAAATTTAGCAAGTCTGATTCTGTAGCATTTTACATACTCTCCCATGTGTTGCATACATTCAGCCCTGGCTTGGCATTTTGTGAATGAGCCAAATTATTTTATCATATCTTGTTTCAGATTTCATATGAAAATGTTGAGGAGGATATTACGAAATCTGAGAATAATGCACATTCTAAACCCATGTGCAAAACAAAGACAAAAAGAAAAAATGAGAAAAAAAAAGTAAAAACATGATACCTACCACATTTTAAATTTCTGAATTAAAAATACATGTTCTTCCAGGTGTAGCAGGCTGCTTTCCAATGGAGCAACAGTGGAGCAGGAATCATTACATATGGGCAACTGATGTCTGAAAGAAAAAATCAGATTGACAAATATATAGGCAAAACCAATTTGTTCAGGATCACAAAAATTCACTAGATCTTGCATCCAGGTATTCCTACAGAAAGCAAAAAAAACCCAGTGCGTTTATATAATTAATGCAGATGTTGGCAAGCTTCTATAAGGGCCACTAATTCATGCATATGACTTCCTCTCTCCCTCAAGGGTTCTTTTACTTGACCTGTTATTACTACGAGGTCTTTAACCAAAGAATTAAAGCCAGATGTCTTGTAGCTAGGTCTCCTTTTGTTAAATATCCCTTATAAATCATTTTTTTTTCTATGCAACAGAGACATCCTGCATGAGAACTTTTAAAAATTCTTCAATAATTAAGGCTGAAAGGCTTCAAACCTAAGAGTTAATGTATCCTAGAGGAACAATAAAAGTTTTATACTCACTGTGCTGAGAAATAGTATTTACTTTAGCTTTTTATTATCCTGGGCCTGCAAATGTTTCTGATCAATGTTTAAGTTGAAGGTAAAAATCTTTCTAAAAAGACCTTTTTCTTTAACATAAATTTAAATGTCATGTAATGCATTTGGGATATATGTGGAAAATTTTGTATATTGTTTTATATTGAAATTAAAAGAAAGAGAAATAGTTTGGGGTAATTATAAGGAAATCTTTATCAGACAGTATTTTGACTAGAGTCCAATTACTAATTCTGTTTCCCAGTTCTGTCCACTTTTGGTTTTAATGTGATGGTTAGGTTAGCTGTAGCACTTCCTGCAGAATGACTGGAACTGTCCAAAACTTGGTGTAGTTTGTATGTTTAAATGGGATGAAATTCTCATCCTTTTCAAATTGTTGATCTGTTTTTTGATTGGGCTTATTACCTGGGGTTTTTTTGCTAAAACTGGTCCTCTCTGTGTAAAAATCCAAGTTTAGTCAGTAGAGTTTCAGAGCCATAAAAGCAGAGAGTCACAAGCAGGTCTCCTGAGTCTCATGTAGAAAGAGATTTTTTTTGACATGAGTTTCTTGGTGTATTTTTTGTTTCTTGGTGTATTTTTTTCCATTTGTTTGTTTTTTAATTATTATATTTACATCCTCATTGTATATGTATGCTAAACAAGGAACCAGGATGTTATTTAGCAGAGTTTTGTTTTCTAAGGTTTGTCTTTTAGGAATTGCACCTTGATTGTAACTGAGAAAGGAAACTCATTAAGCATTTTCTTGTGAGCCAACAGTTTTATGCAAAACTTCCACATTCTGGTGGAGTGTGGGGCTTGTTTGTTGCACCCGTAGCTGTTCTTGGCAGAGTAGTCTGAAAAGAAAATTAATCATGTGTTCACTGACATAGTCATAACAATGTTTAATGCAAGAACTAAGGTTGGATGCTTTTAACACTAGTAAGCAAAATATTGCTTTTCTTATTTCTTGGCTCACTCCTACTTCAAATTGGAGTAAGTCTGTTCTGGTGAGTTATATTTAAAAGCATGGTGTATTTCAAACTGTTTAGAAACGTGGCTGGTGCTTATAGAAGTGCAGTGTCAAGCTTCTTTTATTGTTCGTAAAAGCGCTTCATACTTTATGGACAAACACAGCCGCTGGCAATTCACAGTCCCAGAGCATACTGACAATCTTAATTTAGGGTGTTCTTCTGACTTCTTAAGACAGGGCAAGAAGGAATGAACCTGATGTGAAACTGAATGAGTTAAAACCTGCTCACAAATGTAATCCACTTTTCCTTCTCTTTGAGATGTTCGTTTAATACCACTACAGTCAAACAACAGTTTTATGTACTGATAATGTACATAAGGTGTCCTGTAGCAGAGTTAACTTTTCTTAATTACAAATTGCATGCCTTTCCCTTTAAGTGAATCTTTCAGCAAGTCTGCTTGACCAGAAGCTCATTTTCTATGCAATTTACGACTACATCAGAAATCATCCGGGCTTCCAGAGCAGAGGGAAGCATTTCTGGTTGTTTCTAATCTGGTTGCTGTTACTAGATTCCTTAGAGCAATTGTTTGCAAGTTGTGGAATGCCATTTGGTCTGAAAAAATAAATTTGTTCTGAAGCATGTTCCCTTCCTGTCCCCCTCCCTGTTCTTTGTGTATGTCTCATCCATGGAGGCAATCATATGTTTTCAGTTCTGATGCCGTTCTCTTTTTTTTTTTCTCTCTCTCTCTCTTTTTTCCTTCTTTTTTCAGTCCACAGCCATGAGTGAACCACAGTGTTACTACAATGAAACCATTGCCTTCTTTTATAACCGAAGTGGAAAATATCTAGCCACTGAATGGAACACTGTCAGCAAGCTTGTAATGGGACTGGGGATTACCGTCTGCATCTTCATAATGTTGGCCAACCTCTTGGTTATGGTGGCTATTTATGTCAACCGCCGATTCCACTTTCCTATTTATTACTTAATGGCCAACTTAGCTGCTGCGGACTTTTTTGCAGGGCTGGCCTACTTTTACTTAATGTTCAACACAGGACCCAACACTAGAAGATTGACTGTAAGCACCTGGCTTCTCCGTCAGGGTCTCATTGATACTAGTCTGACAGCCTCTGTAGCCAATTTGTTGGCCATTGCTATTGAGCGGCACATCACAGTTTTCCGAATGCAGCTGCATACTCGGATGAGCAACCGCCGAGTGGTCGTCGTAATTGTTGTTATCTGGACTATGGCCATCGTCATGGGTGCCATACCAAGTGTCGGATGGAATTGTATTTGTGATATCACTCACTGCTCCAACATGGCACCGCTCTATAGTGACTCCTACCTGGTCTTCTGGGCTATTTTCAACCTCGTCACTTTTGTGGTCATGGTGGTCCTATATGCTCATATCTTTGGGTATGTTCGCCAAAGGACTATGAGAATGTCCAGACACAGTTCTGGACCCCGCAGGAATCGGGACACCATGATGAGCCTCCTGAAGACTGTGGTCATTGTGCTTGGTAAGTGCTTACTTTGCCCACCCTGTTCTCCCCACTCTGTTTCTTATCAGGTGATTTCAGTAATACATGTCCAGCTTCTCAGAGGTCAGAAGACACCAGAAGAGGTGCAAACAATAAGAATCCCCAGAGTTCATAACTATGTTGGCAATAACAAGCTTGTTTATGGAAGTCGATGTAAGAAACTTGGTCACTCAGTCCTGTAGTATGAAACTGATGAAAATCCAGAACCCCAAGATGTAATTTGGTAGGGTTTTGCAGCAATGCACAATTAAAATCTCTTGTAGCGGCCTATCCTATGCAGTGTTTGCCCTTTTGCTTTTGAAGATGCCACATGGTTGCAAACTTAAAATAGTACAGGAAGTCTCAATCTTCCACTGAAGTACCTCTTGTCTCCTTTTTGCCACCCAAAAGGTTGTATCTGTATTCATGCAAAACCCCAGTATCTGGAGAGCAATGAGCGGCTACAGGCTATTCATGAAAAGATTGTGTGGTAAGCAGGACTGCATGTATGGTTCACTCAGGTCTAAAATGTTCATCACATACCAGTATCTGCCCATTTGCTAATACACAGAAGTAACATTTGAGGCACTGATGTTCTTCGGCACACTGCTCAAGAGGTGTCTAAACTTCAGGGCTTGAAAAACACAAGGGAAATACACCTTTTGGAATCAGGAGGTTCCTGAATTTTTGTGAATGACTATCTGGGTTTTGTCTGGGGCTCTGTTTGCTTATGCAGAAGCACAGCCTGGGTGTGGAGTGCCATTGCGTGGTGATGTTCTTTGCAGTTGGTTCTTTGTTGCTGCATGTGACAGTGAGCTGAAGGTGGCAGGGATGGTACAGGTTGTCTTCTTGTCCCAACATGTGCTCCCACTTATTAAGTCTTCCAGCATAGTACACGGGTCTCTTAAGATCCCAGTACCAATGAACAGGTTGCCCTATAACTCCATAAATGCAACAGTATTCAGTTTACAAAGCCCATAACTTAGCCCCATTTCTCATAGCTTTATACTGTGACTTGTGCTTTCTACCACAATGTAATGGAATAGTTGCAGAGATTTGATTGAGTCACTGTGCCAACTCACATGTTTAAGAATTTACACGTTGCAATTTGATTTAGTGATTAGCTTTGTAACCGGAGTATGAACTGTGCCATTAACTAACCTGTTCAGCCATTTATAAAATGTATTCCTGCATGTCCTTCTTTTCAGAGAAAGAATATCTATGAGTTTTACAAGGGAGACTGTAGTGGTGGGTGAAACCTCTCCTTACTTCCTGGTGGTTTGGCAATCTGTTGCTCCCCACCTCCCTGATCCTCCTGGCAGAAGGCAAAATGAGGTTAAGAACACGAAGAAAATTCAGGTTTTTCAGTCTTCTTCAGAAATATGTCCTTATTTTTGCTCCTGAAGGAAGTGCTATTCATACAACAGTGTAGTATTTCCTGTGAGGTGACAGACTGGCTCAGATTTAAAAAAAAAAAAAAAAAAAAAAAAAGGTGGGTGGAAAATAGTAAGCACTTAGGCAGAATTCTAGGAGTAAATAGTCACTGAATAGGTAGCAGATGTCAGCTAATCCCAGGCATGTGTGAGACTAGAGGTATGTATGCAGCTGGAAGGGTAGGCAGTGACTGTCTTTCATTCTCCTTATGAGCAGAGGTCAGAGGGAAGATGTACGGGCTGGCCACTGTGACCACAACAGTACAGTTGTACAAGGAACATAAAGTGACCCTTTTTTCCATAATAAGTACCATATTTTTTCAGGTGTTGTTCTGGAAACAGTGGAACAACTTCAGGAGTTAGCTGGCATTAGCTAAACTGAAGGTGACTCCAGTTTACCTGCAGATGTAGTTCAGCAATACTTCTGATTCCTCATATAGGCAAGATTTTTCAGGACTGCAGGTAGCACATCTTGATGCTTTCTTCAAAATTCAAGTAGGAACTTATTTCTTGAGTTTGCTGCACTTCATTCAGTGCTTTGCACACACTGTACTTTAGCACCTCTTCTAATCTGCATAAAACACTGTTTACAAAGACTGATAACATATTATTTTAAGTCTGTTTGAAGGAAACAAAGGCACTCCTAGGCTGTGACAGTCTTCATCCTGTATTTGCAGCTCCCACCTTGGTAGTATTTTGCAAAGGGTTTGGGTTTTGGTTTGCTTTGTTTTTTTTCTAAGCAGTGTGGTTTCTTTGACTGGAGGAGGTCAGTCTTAGCGCTGTAGCGTAAAGAAGTAGCAATACTTCCACCTCCTTACCACCTGTGAGACACAGTTGCAAGATAAAGATGTCTGGGAAACAGTTATTTTGTGTGGGGTTGTTTTGGGGGTTTTATTAAATAAATAATATCTTGACGCAAACAATTAGTCTTGAGGGCAATCACTGAGCGTTTAGGGGAGTTAAATGTTTGTGCATCAAGGTGTTAACCAAACTGCTAGATGAACCATAAGAAATGTTCATTGGTTGCCATCAGCTAAGGAGTGCCATCCTATATTGCTGAATTTGCATTTCCATGGCAGGATTGTTTTGTCGTTCTAAGGAAAAAAGCTTTGCATCGCTTCAGAGCGCTGGTTTGGAGACATATCAGTTTGGAGCAGGCGATGTAGTCAGCCTGTTGATCAGGTGATTATGCTGGTGCTCTATCACTGCTTGCAATCTGCTTGTAAGTCTGGCTTAAAGTTTTCAGAAGCAGAAGACTTAGTTTTTAGAGTCATACTTCCTGAGTACCTTCTTGAAAAGGCATTGCTGCAAGTTTATCCTGGAAAGGGCAGAAAAGGTGAGTGTCTTAGGCTGCATGGAACAATTTACTGAACATTTATCTCATGCTATCTGGCTTTTTCTGTCAGTGAACCTCAGTAACACAGAGGAAAAAAACCTCTGCCTTTCTTAATGGTGTGCTGCTGTTTGAGGCAGAGACAGACTTTTTGCAGGAGGTGAAGTTGGGAAAGGAAGCATTTGAGTTTATTCTGGAGAATCTTCTCCCTCCACTCCTGCCCTACAGATGAGTGGGGAATGGAGCTGGTATGCATCAGCATGCTTTATGCAGGAGAAGACAAGAAGACATTTTGAAGGAGAGGGAGAGTGCCCTCTCCTTTTACTATCCAAGCAAAAACAGAACTGGGAGTCTGGGTAAATGTATGAGGGTTGGCAGAAGAAGGCAAACCATTCCTCATTTTAGAATCTTTGTTGAAATACTGCTTAGCTATAAGTAAGCCCCTCGTGAACTGGGCAGCATTGAACTGTTCATTTTACTTTTAAACTTCCATAAATGGGTGTCCTGGAGTTGTCCTGTTGGCTGTACTCCCAAGCCATGCTGCTCCTGCATGCAGAAGAACACCTTTTCTCCTGTCGCCATCCTTGCTGTGTTTTGGGGACAGGAGGGGGAGGGAATTAACACAAGAGCTTCTTGTTTGTGAGCTGCCTAACATGGCCTGCCCTCCTCATGCCTTGCTGCCTTGTCCAAAAGAAGAAGAGCTACCCTAAAAGGGGTGCAGTCCTCCAGGCAGTGACGCTGTCATCATGTGCGGGGAGGACGCCAGCCGCCTCTGACAAGAGGGTGATTGTGTGGGGAGGGCAGTGGCCACTTGATGCTCTGGCTGGAGCGGTCAGGATCTGGCACACTGCGTCATCCCACAGAGCGGGTGGGATGCTGAATCCTAGGAACAAGTCAAAAGCAGAGAACAGATTTATTTTTTTTTATGCCCTTTTGTGTTTTTTTCCTTGAGTAAAATATTTTAAACAGAAGGAAGTGATTTCATAGATGAGCCCTTTTTTCTTTTAACAAGGCTGCTTTTGAAATCTTTCAAAAGTAACAAGAAACATAAAGCTCTTTCTCTAGACCATGCCTTTCCTTTGCATTGGGATTAAGGAAAAGCTGATCTTTATACTGCACATAGCCATAAAATCATGTCTGGTCTGGCTTGCAGCTCAGGGACACTTTGCCTTTCACCACCATCATGTGTTCCCTTTAAATGAGCAATCGAGGAACAGGCAGAAAACTGTGCAGATACATCAGCTGAAACCTGGCATCCTGTCTTCCATTCTCCACTTTTTCTCGTGTTACATTTAAAGACAAAACTAAACTGTTTTTCTGGTGGAGGTCATTGTTGTACTCTAAATGCATTTGGGTAAACCAGATGCAGGTTTGGCCCAAAAGTGGATGGCAATATCTAACTATTGTTTTAAGAAGCAGTGAAAGCATCAAGTGAAGGATTTCAGAGTTCAGGCCTGGAAAACTAGCTCTGGTCTGGATTTCTTTGGCCTGGAATAAGTCAGGAAAGGCTAGAGTCTTTTAAGTGTTCATATATACCTGCCTCTGTAGAGAACTACCAACTTAGAATGTTACTGTTGGAAAGATAGCATGTATTTCTCCCCCCTAAACACTCATGAAACATCCATCCCTAGTTTGTCACCTCTTGTTTATACAATGTGGATAACTCTGCCATATACCTCTATATGCATCTTTGGCCTTTCTTCTCTGTTTAGAATTTAGACTGTGAGATTGCAATACTGAGGTTTAGTAACTGAATTTTAAATAACAATAATACCAGCAACCCTTTCTATGTGTATTTTACTAATCTTGACAATAAGCCTTTTGTGTTGGGCGAGGTCTTGATGGTGCTTGGGCAAAATTAAGCATGCATTTTGAGCCAAGCTTGACAGCTAGCCCCCAGGATGTAGGGGGAGCAAAAAGTAGATTCATAATTGCTTACCCTTTATGTTCCTGGGAAGTAAAAAGATACTTAGGACTTCCCACCTGTAAGATCATCTACTTTGTTGGCAGGAATGTGGTTTACTGTGTAGGACTGGGAAACTAATGTGGGCAAAGACAAAGAAGTGAAGGTTCTTTTTGTATAAATTCTTTTGATTTAAGAGTCTCACTGTGTTTGGAGACAGTTTCTTATTTATTATAACAAAAGAATAAATGCAAGAAAAACGTCTAGAAGTTCAATATAAACATCTGGAAGGGTGGAACTGCACAGTAACAGCTTTTTTCTTGCCCTCTCTGCTGAAGTTATGAATTCTACGAGACTTATTTTTGTAGTTTTGTAGTTTTCCTTTCATGCCTAGGTACCAAATGGAGTTGGAAAGCAGCAACTATGTTAATGCACATGAATGTTCACATATGCTGTAGATACACAGTTAATGCAAATAGAGCGCATTATTGATAGCCTTAACGTTTCTGAGTGATTGATTGATATGCAGTCTTTCATTTCAGGATGAAAAAAAACCCTGAAGTTCTGTCAAAGTGTATTTTTTAAAAGACGTTTTCAGTGTCTGTGCTGTCTCTTTTGACATGAGTTCATCTTTACTCAGTTTCTCCCCTCATGCAGTAAAAACTCTGGATTATCAGTAGAAAATAAAAAGTGAAATAAGTGCTACAACCTGATCAACAGCACATTGTGTCTTGACAGAGGCATGTCTAATGTCTTTACTGCCATACCCCTCATGCATTTTTGGGTGTTTAGTTGAAATGGCTTACCTTTGTTGGCTTCTGAATCATAGAGCTTTGAACTACCTACACCTTATGAAATATATTTCACCAATTAGCCAGTATGTGGTCCTAGACTGGGATGAAGATGATCTTGTCTAGATAGAGCTTGGTTATGGTATCACTCAAACTTTGACAGACTTTTTCTGCCCATGGAAAGTTATTCTTGTGAGTCAGAGCAAGCATCAGCCCTGACAGCACAGTGCAGCTTATAAGAGGATATTTTGGAGAAGCCAGGGTTGAGCTCTGAGCTCAGTGACTGGAAGAAGGCAACTTCACCTATTCACCTCCTCCTTAAGGAGTCTTGCTGGTGTCAAGACAGATGAGTTCTCCAGCAGTGTTTCTCCTGACATGACTGAAAATTGAGGATGTTGTCTTAGCTTGGAGTTATCCTTCCATCAGGTAGCAGTGGCCCCACAGTGGGAAGAGCAGCATCCAAGTGGGTTTTTTCTCCTTGACTGTATTACCTTTTCCTTAGAGAGCCAGGCTGACAGTTACATCAACCTGGAGTTCAGATAAGCCACTTTTTCGTGGCTTCTTCTCTGGAAATGGGGTGGTGTGAAGCCATAAAATATCATGTTACCCTATGGTCAGCAGAGGGGGCTGGTTCAGAGTCCCCAGCCCTGCCTGACCACTGTGTCACAGTAATGTCACTTGTGTATTGATTTAGTCCTGATGGAAAAACAGTACAATAAACTCTGGAACTGGTGCGGGCAATACAAGTCTGAGCATCAATGACTTTCTGTTCTAGTACACAGGGTGCAGTTATGTGCAGTCCCAGTCTTTTCAGATAAGTATATTTTAAAGGTGCGTAAACTGTGAATTTAACCCTACAGTTAAGTAAACTGGAAAATATTGCTGATGACTGTAGTCTAAATGGAGAGCTCATAGAGTTTATAAGATACATTTTTATTACTATTGTTTGGAGAGGAAAGGTTTGTCGTGCTTCCAGAGCTGCAGTATGACAGCAATACATTCAAGCTGTATCATCAAAGACTTGATGAAAAAGTGAAATCTTAGTTGCAAATTGATAAAGTTGGATGAAAGGCTTTATATATTGCATAAATTTGTTAGGAAGGTTCATTGTAAAGTCATTCAGATTTAACAACGAAAAATAGAATTTTTAGT
>JAWWMO010000096.1:21736586-21751183 GCA_035047845.1 Dendrocincla fuliginosa | reverse complement strand
CAACGAAAAATAGAATTTTTAGTGATTCATAACAAGTGGGCTAACATTTTTATGTTTATATATGTAAATGTCTCTTCTTATTTTCTTAATAAATTCAGCTTGATTGCTATATTAAACATGTCTGGCACTGTTTGATGAAAGAAAGATAAATTTTCACAATGAACTATTAAGTATCAGTTAGGTTTTCTGCTTTCAGTTGAAATAGTGGAGGCATGAAAACTTGCCAAGGATCTAAGCTATAATCTGTACATAATTATGGAGTGCTTTTAATGTGTCTTAAGTTTAAGACCATTTGAACTTTCATAGGATGTTTCTTGATTGCTTGCTCTTTTTCATGCCACTGGTAGAAGTGGTACTATGAGTGCTCTTTGACACTTAATCTGTCTTTTGAAATCTCACTCACTGATCATTTTTATTGTCACTTATAGTCCTGCAAATGAATTCTGGTGAATCTTTTCCCATTACTGCTTGGCTACTGAGGGTACTGAAAAGAAAAAGACTAAGGAAGCACACCATCTGGAAATTGGACTTTGGTCAGCTTGTTTGTATCATAAACTTCATAAGCAGCTTGCTTTTCTAAAACAAGCCCATGCACGCTTCACTGGATAAAGCAGAAGTTGCTGGTGCCTTGCGTTGAGTCTGCTCTTCCTCTGAACCCAGAGCATGGTTGGGTTTGTAGAGAGCCTCGTTCTAAATGTTTCATTTAATTTCTTCACTGACTCTCTCCATTAAATTTATGGCATCCACAGCTGAAGCTGATACAACCTTGGTTAACAGTCTTTTCTCTAAAGTATTCCAGGTATCCCAATGGAATTCTTTGTTTCACCCTGGGGAAACCATTTGAAAGTTTACCCCTTCTTTCTCCCTTTAAGAATAAGAATTATTTATTTTCATTTAGGATCCCTTGCGACTGTGCTTTGAGGAACTTCCATAATTTCCGAAGGCAGGAATGTGGTTTCATTTTATTTTATTTTTTAGGGGGGAGAAAAATCCCTCAAGTAAATACATTCCTTTAAGTATGATGAAAATGAGGCCTTGTTTAATAAAAGTCTTCCCCCACCTTTTCAGGAAAGAAATAAATTAAAAGGGCAAATGAAAGCTCTCTTCATTTTCCTGAGAATAGTCAGAAAGGGGGTAAACCTTAAGCAATACTTGCACTTGTGTTCACCTTTTGATAAAAAAAAATATAAACTAAAAATAATTTTTAATTGCTTGCATAGTTTTTGTCTTGTTTCCAAGAAGCTTCTAAAAAGGAACTACAATGGTAAAAGTAGCTATATTTCTCAACAAGCTTAGGGAATTGATTTTTATTTTTCTTTATTAATAATAGGATTTGGAAATCACACCGTTACCCCAAACAGTACAATACAATGTCTTCTGTTGGATCCAGGCAGAGTAACAAACTGCGGACTACAGTGTGATATACACTTACTGAAAATCCACACCAAAGCAAAGTTAATTAGGAACATGTCTTGCTCTGCCATCGGACTCCACTTAGCAGTGAGTGAGTACTCTTCAGCCTGGGCTTCTCCTAAACAGTGGAGATGGGGATGTGTTATGGGACATTTCCTCTAAACCAGAGGTCTTGGTAAACTTGGAGAAAAGCTGAAGACCCAGGGCAGAAATTGTTATTAAAGAGAAATTTTGAAAATCAGCATGTACAGGAAGACTTACATGTAAAATGCCAGGACATGACCAAGTCCTACTGACCTCAGGGGTTTTGAGATGAATTTTTTGGAACAGAAAATGGGAATCCATCCTTTAGAACAGGCAACAATAATGCTTTTAGAAAATGGCCACTGACAAGATATCATTTTTGTCCTCTAGAAAGCACATGGCTACCTGGGGAGTTTGGTTCTAAATGCTATGCTCATTTTCTTCACTGATTCCTTATACTTCTTGCACCCTCAGCTAAAACTGATACATTCTTTGTAACTGTTAAAGAAAAGCATTTGGAGTTTGGAAGGTATGGGTAAGGTCCATGTCCATCCCCTTGATTCTGTTGTCACTTTTGTGATACCATTTGTCTTCTGTTTCAAACAAAACTATTCAAATGCTAAGCCAAATTTACATCTAGACCTCAGCTTAAGAAATTATGTGAACAAAAATGCCAGCTGTTAACGAGTTGCATTGTAAAACTGCATTCAGTGAGGCACTGAACTATTGTTTGTTTCTACCAGTGGAAAACACTGAAAACAAGGGACTGTTTTGTGGAAGAGAAGCAGTGGTGCTGCTTCTGTGTTGCATCATTGCACATGAGCAGTATGATCAAGTATTCTGGGCTGCTTGGTTTTTTCTGAGGTAATCCATGTAAACAGAAGAATAACAATTTTAAATATCAAATTATTTTTGCCTTTATAGTTTCAATGAAACTATGGCTATTAAAACATGAAATTACTGCTGATGGAAAAACTAGCTGAGACATCTGAGGTACAGCAGCCAGTCAGTGCAGTGGGAAAGGGTCAGCACTGAGTGATAGCTTTCATACAGCAGCCTTTGTGCCCCCCTCCTTCTAGTCTCAGCATGAAAAGAATGGTCAGTGAAAAGGCTTAGTTTTGTGCATGTTTTTTTAATAATTGTATTTTGAATCTGAATGTGAAAGGGAAACATGATTCCAAGCTCTTCTGGTGCTGGCAGAATAGCTTCCTATTTTCCTGTTTCATACTGGTGGGGATGCTGTCACTGAGCTTACAGGTGAACTGCTTTCTCCTTTTTTGTTTGTTTGTTTTGTGGGTTTTTTTTTCTTTTTGGGTTTTTTTTGCAGCCCTTTCTCGAGTAAGTTTCTCTTACACATTTGAAGTTGTGGTTGCATCTTTAAAGCTGGAAGTAACAACAGCAGCAAAAAATTGTGATGCTTTCTGCAGTTCTCATTTGGGAAAACTTTGTGTCACACTTCCACTTTGCTCAGGCTAGAAAAAAGGTTTCTGAAGTTCATTTTACTGTATCCACATGGAAAAATGCTGATATTACATCCAAGCGTGCTTCATGTGTAATGTGGCAGGTCCACTGATGGACACATATCCTTTCCCATCAGTGCCTAGAGAACAGCTAAAAATGCTCAGAGCTTGTATGGAAAGTCATGAGACTTCAGAAGCTATGACATCATTTGTAAATCTGAGGCATTTAATGTCCATGGTCTAGTGTTGTCCATCAGTCTGTGCTGTTTAATGATGTACTGGAGTAAGGGGGGCTGCTGTAAGCAAAAATCTTTGTTTTCCAGACTCACCGATGAACAGGAGGTGTTTGAACATCCAGGGATGAATGCTTTGAAGTTTATGAATAGGGTGACCTTAAGTTCTGCAACAGGGAAAATGAGAACTTATTCTGTAAAACTGTCCCAGACATACCTGCCATGGGGGTGGCCATCTGCTGCTGTGGGTTTATGTTAAGAGAGCAGCCGCTGTGCGTTGCAGAGGCTTAAACAGTAATTCCTTGATGTTAGCATTAAAAGCCTAGAGGTTACTTTAAAAAAAAACGTTCAGACAAGTTTGAGGGGAGAGGGAAAGTGCAAGTCTGTTGCATTTCTTTGTATTGGATTAAGAGCTATGTGCTTGGGTCTTTCTGTTTTAATAAAGTACTTGGTGTCTGATTACAAGTTTGTTAATACAACCATAGATAAGCAGGAACAGTTAAGATTTTTGAAATATCTTCCTTCATAAAAGAAGTCATGGTCTCCTGAAGAAGAATGGGGGAATTCAGCTGTTAGAAGGAGAAAAAAGCTGCCAAGCTCCTCTGAACTCAGTACCTTTCTTGTTCTTCTAAAAGCAGTTTTGAGGGAGCTGTTTCCCATCTTCTGGTATTGATATAACCTCAGAAAGAACTTATTCTGACATATGGCATTGATAATTCTCATCGTCCCCTGTTTGAAGTTGTTTTAAGGTGCCCACTTTTTCATTTTCTAGAGAAGTACAAGGAATAACTTAAGACATGAATTTTCTAGGCAAAAGTTGAGTGTATAGAGAGTTAAAAAAAAACCCAAAAACATATAGAACAATTGTGTATTTGTAAAATGGCTGCCACTTTCATCTCTTAAACAGACTAAAATTGAAACCTGTGGTTCAGAAAAGGAAAGGTGAAAGGAAAATTTTTAAACTATATGAAGTGGGTTTTAAATCAAGGATTTCCTTGGTGATTTGTTGGATTTTTTACAAAGTTGGTTACCTTAAGTATCAAAATAAACATATATAATGACATATTTTCTGTTACAACTGTATCCTGCTTATATAAGATAAAAGGATGCACCTGAAACCATGCTCACTTTTCCCATGTTGAAACAGTTGTGCTAACACCCCAAAACAGACCGGGGCACCACAACAGGGACCCGATGTTGCCTGCCGTTCTCCCATGAGACATGCTGCTCCTCCCATTCTGCCTTCTTAGGTGCTGGTCTTATAGCACATACATTTCTGTGAGCTTCCATGAACTGGGAGGGAAAAAAATCTGCATAATTAAAAAAATTAATAATTTCACACCTTAAGCATATGAGAAGGTGGCTGTTTTTTTGTTCTCTTCAGCTGGCAGGTAGAATGGGGAGTGACCAGTTTAGTGAATAACAGTATTAAAAAAATAAAGTAGCTGTTGGTGCTACAAGGTCTGCTTTTGATATGGATAGGTCACATTTGAACATTTGCTAATACAGCTGTGAGTTTGGGAATTAACTTAAAGCTATGAGTTGTCTACCTTCCATTTAGTGGGGAAACATATGTCTTTCAATACCTCATAAGAAACTGTTAACTATGAGTGCAAGAGGCCATCTTTCATGCCACTTAATTAGTAGGCAAAGAGGATACAAAGAGTAACTTAACTCTAGGCTGTGAGGAGCCTCATGGATGGGTGTCCCTTGTTCTGGCGAGGAAGACTTAATTTTTACAGTAGCCAGGAGGGGCATGGCTAGGACGACCTAGACGTTATTCAATATCACCTTGTGTCATTGCTGGTGGCAGGGGAAAGGCACTTTCCCTTCCAGGGAGAAGGGGGTTCCTTCCAGTCAAGCAGATGTGGTGGATGGAGTGATGGGATAAGGCTGGGGTTCTGAGCAGGACGGGGCAGTTTAGGTGGCAATCGTTCCCAAGCTGGAGGGAGCACTGAGGTGTTGTGGCTGTGGCTGAGGGGCAAGCTCTGTGGCAAGCATTTTTGCCTGTGAATAATTCAGAGAATCACAGAATATGCTGAGATATGGAGGATGTTTCTATAATTTCAGTATAAGAAAAATCTTGCTTAATCAGCTGCACTTCTCCTGTAGTCTGTCAAGCACGTTCTGTAATAAAGACACAACGTCAATTTAGTAACTGCACTAGCTACAAATGCGATTTTAAAGTTACCTCAGTTGTAGGTGTCAGTGTTGAAAACAGAAAGAGGTTTGCATTGACATGGATTCACCTTTCAGGGCCAAGGAGGATACTTTTTGAAGAAGGTCTTCAACCTGACTTGCCAGAAATCACCTGAAGGGTAGGTTGTGCTGCTAGAAGCCACAGAGGTGCCAGTCAGTTGCTGAAAGGACTTCCCATCTTAGCATGGAGGATGGACATGGTAGGTGGTGCACAAGCTTTAAAGGCTAAAAAAAAATCTCTAAGATTGACAGTAATAGGAAGGAAAGCCTTATATTGCCCTCCCTCCCCCCACTCTGTGCTCCCTATTCAAGTTCATTCAAAGTGGCATTTAAGAAACTGATCATTTACCAAGAAAATGGCCTGACTGAAGTTCTTGTTTTGAAGATGACAAGTCTCAATAATTACTCAATACTTACATTACTCAATAATTACTGTTTGAGAAAAGAAGACAACTGTGTGTGTGAAGTGAGAGTAGAAGAGGTGCGGTACCTTGGTCACTGAAGCTGATACACTGCATATATTGTGAGATATGGAAGGAACTGGCATTTCTGTTAGTTTCTGGAACTTGTGTCAGTGGTCCATGAAGACATACAAATTTATTTTAACAACATATCTTTTGGAAGTATCTTTGGACTATATAGCAGTGGAATGTATTTAATTGTTCCTCAAAGAGGTCACAGTTGGATTTATTTCAATAAACATCCTTGTTATGTAGCATAGCAAAATGGAATCGAATTGGCTTTTTGCTTGCTCTGCATTTGCTCTGGTGGAAGAATATAGGGTGGTCTGCAGGATTTAGCTCTGAAGTCAGCTCCATGCCTCAGGGACAAGAGGTACATGAAAAGGCCACCTGGATAACATCCGTCTCCTGCTCGGCCACTCAACATCATTCTGCTTGTCCCTGTTGGGCAACTTTGCATTTTGCAACTCATTTCCCAGAGAGGCCTTGCCCGGGATAAATGCTGTTTTATGGGACGTAGCTGTAGGGCACCGAGCATAATCATTTGCTGCTTGCTTGCTGCCTGATGCTCAGCGTTGTGGATGCATTTGGCCTTTTAATTAAATTTTGTATTTACTCTCCTTCAACAAGGAGAGAGTAATATCAGAGTACGTTATAGCTTAGACCCTTGCTGTTGTTGTTATACACATACACACGCACACACAAAATAAGGTAAAGGGACTGCATATTGATTAATAGGCTATATGGCTTCTGTAGAACATGGAGTTTGAAAATGGTTGTTCATTGAGGGTAATCTGCATCGGATCGCTGTGTGTTTGGCCAGTATTCTGCACAAAATTAGTTGTGCAGGTTTCTGTCTTTCCAGCAGGAAGTTTGGCTTGGTTCTCTCGAGGGGGAGGAGGGGCTAATTTAAGTAAGCAAACAAAGCGAAGTGGGTAACTTGAAATAAGTAATGTAGCATTCTTTAGATGAACACTTCAACCTTCAGCCTATTCATCCATCAAATGCATGAGTGCTGCATTCACCCTGTGCTCCTGTATACTACTGTTAAAGAGCAGAAGGCTTTCATGTACACAGCACTGGCCTTGCTTGCCCTACCAGCTAGTGTGAGAGGTGTGGATAAAGCTGTATGCACTCCAGAAATGTGAGCTTTTAAGCACATTCCAGAGAACACAGTAACTGATTGATGCCGTTTCCTCTGAGATTTTCCTTTTCTTTAATTTCTTTTTTTTTTATTCTTCACTCTCCTCCCTCTCCCCTCCCTCTGTTCCTGTCTCTCCACTCCCTCTCTTTATTTTTAACTTTATCTTCATGGCCTTGCCCCTGTTCAGCAGGCAGGCAGGAACAGCACCTCTGAAAGCTAGCCCAACCACCAGGATAAGACGTGGGAGCCTGAGCTGTGGGAGGATGTTGTGAGGCCATCACAGTTGAGACTGCCCGTCCTGCAGCACTGGGGGCCCCATCTTGCGTGCCTCTGAATAGGATCAGGCTGCCAGATTCTCCTGGCTGAGAAAAGCAATTCCAGACCTCTTTCCAGAAAATAAAGTGTAGCCACCTTCCTACAAATCCTTATCATAGGCATAAATATCCAGTATATAGAGATTTACTCCTGTAAGAAGAGCAATTTTTTTTTTTCCTGAGTTTTTGGAAGCAGGTTGTGAAATAATAGAAGCATCTGTTCCATTTTTACCCTGCCAATAGAAATACCATGGGTTTTTTTTCCAGTGTGCATTAAAAATAGATGTATTTAAACCACAAGACTAGATCTAATCAAACTCTTACTAGAAATATGCTTTGAAGATTTGACCTCTTGCATTTCTTTTGTGGAGACTGATGTTGATTTTACAAGCCAACATGGTTTAATTAACAGGGTGCTCTTAATTCACTATGCTTTTGCTGAATTGTTTAGGGGAGGAGGGTTTCTGGCCTTTCAAATGCTTTTTAGGGTTTTGATTCTTCATTTTTATTGCTTAAATTGCCTGTTTCATACCCTGCAGCCCATCTGCAAGTTGGATACATTTAGAAGAAATTCTGAACTCCCTAGAAACTTTGAATTGCTAGGAACTGAAAAAAAATCCCAATCTGTAAGAGTCCCCCATTAATTTTAGATATAGAACTTTTTTTTACCCCTTGGCAAGTTTAGAAAATAGTACAATTAGATATTCACCATTAATGCCTCTCATTGATATATCTCTCTGATTGAAGGAGAGAAGTACTTCAGCAGGAGGAGTATTGAGTACCTTGCCTGCTGGCTAGGCAGGCATTTGCTTCCCAGCTTCCCTGGCTGTGATGATCCAAGAGAGAGGGTCACCCAGGTGCAAAAGAGCCTGCTGCCCTTGGCCAGTGTCCAGCACAGGTCAATTTACTGTTGCTGCTGATACTTTGGAGGGCTAAGCATTGGGTTTCTTGCTTTGGGTAGTTCTCTCTGGGTCCACTGGAGACCACAGAAACCAGACAGGGCTGGGACTTATCCTCTGGTTACTGTTGCAAAGAATACATGTCTTTTCAAGTTCCTCAAAATTGTCATTGTTCTATGGAGACTATAACCTCTCCTCAGTGTTCTGGGAAAATCAACGCCAAAAATTTAAAACATTATTTTAACTTAGTTGTCTCGTACTTTGAGTTCCTAAGTTCAGGATCCAACTGATCATCAGTAATTGAAAAAGTAGATTGCACAGAAATAATGGCCAGTTAAGGCTTGATCCATAAAGAAAGTCCACCTGTTTGAATATTTACCATCAGGAAGGATTATCAGCCACAGATACAGCAATTTTCCAGGATACAGTGCATATAATAGTGCCTCAAATTTCTAACACCTTCATTTAAAATGAGTGGAGAGAATTGGCTGAAGCACAAGTTCTGCATTTGCCTGTGTAAACACAAGGATTTCACTGCAAATATTGTTGAAATCTTAGCAGAGACATGAACCAGATTTTCAAACCTGGCCTTGACCTTAAAACAGTGATGAAATATATTAAAACTCTGACTGTTACCCATTCATAAGCTTTGTACTTTATGCACTTCACTTTGAAACATTATGCTTTTCCACCCAGAGCTTGCAGAGTTGTTTCCTGGATCCACAGGTTGACTGTAAAAAGTTACCCTTGACTCCTGCAGTAAAGGGAATCTTGCAAAGTATCAGTTACGGGATGTTTCCATGGCACATTGGACTGTTGAGTACAGATTTCCCAAAAATAACAAAAATTACTAAAGAAAATATACTTTCTAGAGATTTTATTAGAGAAGCTTGATATCCTTTTCACGTGAAGTTTAAGTTCACTGCCTCTTTTTGCTGAGGCTACTTTCAAGCAGATGAGAGAGATATGTCTAATAGATGCAGCAGTTCCATTGAGGATTTCTTCAGGTGTATGTTAGAAAGCAGAAAGTACAACAAACAAAAAAATCAGCCCAAGCAGAAGGCTTCTTTTACTGTTGTAAAGAGTTAAATTGTTTTTTTTAAGTAGAAAGTAGTGTTAGTACACAGCATAGAAAAGGCACTAGTATCATGATAGAATTACCTGTAAAGGTACACATATGCAGTTCTGCAGGCAGCATTTTGCAGTAGAGGGATATAGTGGAGATCTGTGTGTGCTGAAATCTGTGATAATAAGAGCTGTATCTTGTCGCATCTTGAAACCATCTCCTCCACTTCTGTGACACAGACTGACCACTTTCAAAAAAAACCAGAAAATCCACATAGTATATTTTCTTTGTTTAAACACCTCTATCTCTCATGTCTCACGAAAATAAAACACAAAGTACTTGGAAATGACAGACACCTTGCCAGCATTTTAAAGAGCTGTGAGAAAAGAGTTTCCAGGCTAGTAATAGGTTTGGAAACTTCATGAATGAATGCGAGAGATACCAGTAGCAGAAATATCTGGAAATATTTAATGATTTAGTAACTCGCTTCATGTACGAATTTTTCTTTAATTTAAATGGAGGAATTGTATTAGAATATTTTCATTCTTTTTGATTAAAGGGTATATAGCAATTTGTACCCCTGGAGGGAGGCTTTTCCAGGGGGTCCGCTATTGCTGTAAGAATAGCTGCCCTCTTTGTGGCAGTGTCTTCTGGCTCCAGTACTTGGAGTTCATGAGCACTCAGGAGCTGATCAACATGCCTCCATGATGCTCTCACATTAAGAGTAAGGCAAATTTTTCTGACACATAAGGAAATCTAACAGAAAATAAACCCCCTTGTGTTCCAGCTGGCCTTCAGATATCAAAGGGGATGGCAGTGCCTGGGCTTGGTTTCTGGGTTGTAGCCAATTCAGTGCTAAGCAATAGAAATATGGATCCCATGCAGCACTCTTAAGTCCAGTCTTGTTCAATAAGAACTACCATGATTACAGATTCACGAGTAGTTCAATACTATATGATACACTACAAGCACCCAGTGAACCCTCGTGGCCAGAATAGAAGCATGGTGGCATTCAATAGCTCTCATAGCTAAATGCAAAATAATGTAGTTTAATGAGCAACAGAGATGCAGGTTCTCTTTGGCTTACTCATGGTAAATACACTCCCTGTGGAAGCATGCATGAATCCCTGAAATATGAATAATATGGCAACAAATGCATTAAACTGCAAGATGAGTTTATCTTGCTAAAAGTATGATGACAGAATGAAGCTAGCTCTTTGAATTTCCCAAAGAAGAACTTAGCAGAGCTGAGTGTTCAAGTCTTACCCAATAAGCATCCCTATGAGCGAGGAGATCACAGAATCACAGAACATGCTGAGTTGGAAGGGACCCACAAGGATCATTGAGTCCAACTCTGAGCCCTGACAGGACCATCCCCAAGAGTAGTAGTTTAAGAAAAGATGGTAGACTGATCAATATAAGCAGTGAGTGCTTATTTTGATAATGCCTGTTTTCAGAAAAATATGTGCTGAAAATACCATGATATCACCAAATTTGCAGTATGTCAGTTTGGAAGTTCTTGACATTCCCTGTTCACTGTCCTGTATTCTCATGTGCATAGATGGAGCATTAATGAATACCGTTACACTATCAGTTTGGGTGACAGAACAACAGCAAGAACATTGATGCCAATTAAGGTGCTTGTGATGTCACTGGATGGATAAGAAAGCTTAATACTGATTAATTTTGAAGGGCAAGTAAGTCCACATACCCCTAGTTGCTTGCCTCTCCTAGAAGGTACCAGAAACAGAAAAACATGTGCTCTTCTTTTCCCTTCGTAGTTTCCAGAACAGCTAGTAAGACCCCAGCAGATGTGAAGATTGTGGTGCGGGTTGACTTGGCTCCTTATTATTTGAGGCACAGCTGCGATGAGTCTCCAGGCTACAAAGCCTGCCTGTTAAAGACAAGCAGCTGGAGGTGAAATGACCCCTCTGCCTTCCTGAATTCATGTCTAATTTTACTAGCCTGACTTTGTTACGGCCACTGCTATGAGCTCTGTAGAAATATGAGGAGAAGCCAGAAAGTATCATGAGGAGCTTCAAATGAAGTCCAGCAAAAGCTGATCCAAGTTTGCCTGAAGGCCTTTCCTTTGTGTATCTCTCTTATGCACTACTGCTGTGTTGGAGTTTGCCTCAGTGTTGACTCAATGTTCTTTCCATTGTTGAACCACTCTATTTTTTTAAAAGTCACCTCTAATCGGCGCATTCAGTACATTGCGGAATAGTTAAGTTAATAGTTAAGTTAATAGTTACTAGTTTTTCCTTCCTCCTGACACAGGAAAAAAAGCTGTATATTTTATTTAGAACATCAGAGGTACTTCTTGGAAGCTATTAATTTTCTGACTAGAAGGATTTTTTTCAAGCGATTTTCTTACAAAGTACTGATAGCTTTTTTATTATCTTTTTTTTTTTTTTAACTGAAAAGTTCCTCAGTGAAGGGCCTTTTGGCCTGGAAGGTCTCAGATTATCTCTTGCAGCTTCCTGTTTGCTTTAGGTGCGAGCCCACAAGCATCTGCTAAAAAAATGCAAACCCACAGTCAGTTGCAGAAGTCTTGCAAATTCATACCATCAGTATGCCTGTCCCAGAATAATCTGACTTGAACTACTGTGAGCAATGGTGAATTAAAACACTGGAATGATCCCACTGGTACAATTTTGTGTGTATGTTGGAGGAGGAGTACTAAGTGTAGGTGCTTTGATTATCTGGCATTGCAATAAAACAATTTCCTGTGTCTCCAGGTTCTACCTCCTGGGCATGTGCTGATACAATTGAGCACTGCTAGTGAGCACAGCCTGTCTGCTTGGTGCTGTTTGTTTGGGGGGTTTTAACACAGAGCAGTGCAAAAGCTGGCAGCAAGAATTTGAGGAGGATTTTTGATCCTCTTGACCCTGTTTCACCCCATCTGCTAATCTGTCAATTTACTGCCTCCTCAGCCTTGTATCTGAGCTGCAAACATGTGCAGCTGCTGAAACTAATGCAACTGGAAATTGCCTTTATGGTTTGGTAGCAGTCTTAGTCCTTCAGGGGACAACTCTCTTCCATCAGGGGACAGCTGATCTTACACTTGTTTGGTTTTCTATTTCACAACTCTGCATCCATGATCACAACCCTGTACTGTTTCAAGCAGAAGGATGCAATACAGTAAATGGCCTAGGCATACTAAGAGCTTTCTTTAGGACTGAAAACCTTGCCAGAACTTCTTGTGGTTTGCCACAGAGTTTGGAGAAGCCTTTTGTTTTCCTGTTAGAGGCTGGCTTTCAGTGCTGCTGTACCATTTGCAACTGTTTGTTTTTACAACTGCTTGTGGGAATCAGTAGGGTTACAGTTTCTTTGGTGTCTGACTCCCTGCTTGAATGCTCTCCCTTCTCTTGGAGCAGACATCCCAGCGCTGCGCCTAGAACCTGTTCCCAGAGAGCGATCAGGGCAGCAGTGCTGCACAGGTGTGGCTGGTGAAGGGTATGGCATGGGGAGTCAGTCAGAGAGGATTGGACAGCTATAAGGGCCATCAGACAACACAAAACAAATTAGGCTTGTTTCTTGGATGCCACTGCTTTGTCGTTGTCTGCATGCCATCTCAGGCATTCCAAGTGTGAAGTAAATGCTTTCACAGGTGCCTTCTGTCTCTAGCAGCCACTGGTGTGATCTGCACTGTACATAGCTGATCTGCCACATCTGATGGAAGTGTTATTTTAAAAATTCAAGTTGTATCCTGCCATACATAATGGTGAAGTGCATTTTTATCAGATCATCTCAGTCTGCATCTTAGAGAATTGTTTAAACTGTCTTTTGTATTTTGAAAACTTCTAGATGGTTTCATTTTCAGCTGGCAATGATTTTACATTGGATGGCATTTAAATCCCTTATCCCTTGAGGACTGAAGTCCCTGGCAAGCAGATAGTGCTAAAAGGGAAGAATTTTTAAGCTCTTGCCCTGCAGAAGCAGCATGTTCACCAGTAGGTCAGTGGGGAGCCCTTTCATGAGTGCAGCCATGACCAGCAGTTTGCCTTCTCTGTGTCATTTGAGAGACAAGCCCTTAGTCTGAAGACAGGTGACAGAAGAAAATAATTACTGTTGCCTTTGACAGTCTCACTAGAGAGGCCAAGAGTTCAGTGGGAACAGAGATGGCTTGCTTATGCCCAGCAGCAAAAGACCCAGGACAAAACTGGGCTGCAGGCAAGGTGTGCTACAGAGAAAGCATCAATGTTAACACCTCTGTCTTCCTTGCATGGCAGATAGAGGCCAGATTTAAGCGACCTTTGTCTGGCACTTTTCATGAACACCTCTGAAAGAGATGAAGGCAGCTGGGAATCAGCCCAGTTTTTTGCATACACAGTTACTTCAGTATTCTGCTGCTAAACAGTTGCTCCTTCATGAGTGGGTGGGGCTAAATGAAAGAGAAGACTTAGTGCCCTTTTTTTCTTCTTCACTGTTGTTGTTCCTTTTTATCGTAGCCAAAATTTACAGTCTTTTATAAGGACACTAGAGCAAACTGTCTGCCAGAAGTCGAAAGGGTCACATCCTCTGAAACAAGCAGATTGAGCAATCTTCAAAATAGCATGATAGTGCTATTTTTTTTTGCAGATTCAGAGGCTGTTTGTATAGAAATCTTTAAGCCAGAGTAACTGAATATATGGTGCTAACACGGTGCAAACACTATTCTTGGATGCTTTTAGGTGCCATACTTTTCTTAGCAGGGTTAAATTTAGAACAGCAGAGGAGACTGCCAGAGGTAGACGGCTGTACCTGTAAGCCAGTGGAAACACAAGGATCAGTTCAGTATGCTGGATAAAATTTACATCTCCAATAAATGCAGTGATTGTGGGTGGAGGACACATCACTCATCTAACCCAGAAGCAGTTTTAATGGCTAACCCGCTAGGTGAGCGAGACTGGGCTTCCCTCATTTGTAGTGATGAGTATGTAGCTCCCTTGCCAGGACCTACACAGATGTGTAGTGGTGAGAGAAAGAGCTACCTGAAGATGCACCTTTTTTTCCTCACTGTAATGCACAATTTGGCAATGTCATTCTTGATGCTATGAGTTGAAATAGAAGATAAATTTTATTAATGCTCTCTTCTGTGTTTGCCTGAAAGCTTTAAAACAGTACAGATTCTGTAATGTTAAATAAAAAAGGAAATCACAGAGAAGCTGCCACTGGAATCTCTCTATTTACAACCAGCAATGAGGAATTTCCAGTCCTGTTCACTGAATTTCCTGCTTGAAGTATAGGAAATAGTGTTGTTACCACAGTGAAATTATGTGCTGCAGGACAGCAAACACTCTTCTGATGAGACAAAAAGTACCTACTGTATGCTTTTGCAATGCTTCTTTCTGCATTACAGTATTTTTAATCTTCTCAAATGCTCACTGTAAACACACTGAATG
>JAWWMO010000096.1:21725409-21736486 GCA_035047845.1 Dendrocincla fuliginosa | reverse complement strand
CTTCTTTCTGCATTACAGTATTTTTAATGAATCAGAGACTAGCTTCATAGAATTTGATTAAATAATAAACTTTCATTCTCTCTAAGACCTAAGTTACAGAATGAGGGCATCTTGCAGGGAAAACCAGATGTTCATGGGGAATCCAGAGACACCTGTGGGAACCAAGAGGTAGCTGCATCCCTTTAAACTATGTCTCATCTTTAGTGTAGAAATATAGACTAAAAACTATATTTTCTGCCTGAATATATTTTCAGCCTCATCTGGATAGCTTTAAACAAGTACATTTAGAAATAATTACTAGAACCTGGAATTGAACCTTCTGATAAAGTATATACTTACCACAATCAAAGTACAGCTAGTCCTTCACTTGGTGTTTCTCCTGAGAAGTGCAACGCTGCGTCTGCCACTACCCCTCATTTATCGTTGCTGTTTGTAGATGCCTCACTGGTAATCTCATAGCCTGAGTGATGTCCGTATGACCCTGACACTGCCTGAGTGGTGAGGTGTGCAGGCAACTTAGTGTAGTGCCCTTGTTCATGCACAGTCTCTCCAAGTCTGCTTCTATCCTAAGGCAGTAGTCTGATTTGTTAACATTCAAATGAGGAATAGGGAGTTTCTGGGGGGAAGATACTATCCTAACATATCCTAAGACAGGCAGATTTTTCCAAGAAGATTTACCCTAGAGTGGCATTCTCTTTTGCATTGTTGGCCGCTTCACTCTAGAGCCAGAGAGACACAGCTATCACAGTGGATTCTGCTTCTTAAACCTGTTTTGTGTAACTGGTCTTAATGCAGTTCCATCAAGGGTTGTCTACTGCAGTTTAACCAGATAGCTATAATCAGGTAAATGTCAGTAAGGCTATATAAAGATAAAAGCACATGCAGTTTTCCTGCAGGTGAGACAGAGCTGGTGTGTAATACAGTCATTTTCAGTGTTTCCACCCTTTGGTAACAGTTTCTCCTATTCAGTCCAGTTATTAGCATGGGAGAAACAAATTTTATTCCTATTAAGGAAATAGAGAGAGGCTAATTTTTTTTCCTAATATTATTAGTTTCATCTTATCTAAGAGTCAAAGGCATCTTTTACATATTAAATTGCATCCACCCATGCTTAATTTGGAATCTTGTGTTGCAACTGGAGCTTATCCAAACATCATATCAGTAACAATGTCCTTAACAACAAAAGAAAATACAATTAAACAATCTCATGTAACAATCAAACTATTGTTTGAGCATAGCATTCTGACTATGCCTGGAAAAGAACCAAAGTACCACAGGGGTATATGGGTTTCTGTTGGAAAAGGTAGAACAGGGCTTTTTCAACATGGTTGTGAATTATTTTTCTGTGATTGGAGACTGCAGCTACTAGAGAAGCAGCAAAACACCCAAATCCCAAGCACTCTAAACATACCTTGCAGAAGCAGGAAGAACAGAGTCCAGTCTGTGAGCCCTGTTTGCAGAGTGCCAGCTTTTCTGCTTCTGCCTGAGATGACCTCTTGCAGTGAGCCTTCATTTTTGCCGAGGCACATTCACATTGCCACTGGACCTGGTCTCCTGCAGCTGCCCCATGCCTGGGACTGGAAAGTCTGGCCGAGACCCCTCAGAGAGGGATCTTGCTGTTTAGGGTTGGGCCTGTCCCAGGTCATGACAATGAGCAGTTAGGGCCTCTAAAGAGCATACTAGCTGAGTTTGGACTACAGGATGAAAACAGGTTGCCAGGTATAGAGTGGAGGTTGTTGAAACAGATCTAAAGGAGGACCACAAAGATGATCAGAGGGCTGAAGAAGAGGCTGAGAGCATTGAGCTTGTTCAGCCTGGAGAAGAGAAGGCTCTGGGGTATGGTATGGCAGCTGTCAGTACCTGAAGGGGACCTACAAGAATGCTGGAGAGAAATTTTTGACAAGGACGCAGAGTGATAGGACAAGTGGGAATAGCTTTAAATGGAAAGAGAGTAAATTTAGATTAGATATTAAGAAGAAATTCTTTACTGTGAGAGTGGTGAGGCACTGGCACAGGTTACCCAGAGAAGTTGTGGCTGCCCCTATCCCTGGAAGTGTTCTAGGCCAGGACTCTGAGCAACCTGATCTAGTTAGTGACATCCCTGCCCATGATGGGATTTAAGGTGCCTTCCAGTCCAAGTTTTCCTGTGATTCTATGATTCTTGCTTCTGGTTTTCCCCAGATGTCTCTTGACTGCTTTTCTTTGTCCTTTGTCATCATGACCCAGGAAGACAAGTACCAGGAGCCAATGATGACGACGATGATGACGATGATGTGTTCTTTTTCCAGCCCAGCTCCCAAAACTAATTTGGGTCTATAGAAGTATCTTCATTCAAAATAAAGCATAGCAACTCGTGTAAAACACTCAAAAGTTGAAAGAACTCTGTATGTCAGGTTTTGTGGCAACAGAGAAACTCCACAGGGGCCACTCTTTGTCTTTATGCAGAGACTAATACTCAGTGCTTTGACAACAGCCAAACTTTTATTCAGAAATTAGCTTCACATATCTTTATGAATTTAGAAATCAGTTGAAATCCTGACCATTGGCTTCTCATGATTTCCTGGTTTTGTCTAAAATGCTTTTTTATAGATAAAACGCTTAAGTTTCTCCCTTTGCAGGGGTGCAGTGCACCATCTCTCTGCTGCAGTCACTAGATCAGAGGTAAATTCCATTTTTCTTTATTTGAAGGATTCAGATGGATGCAGATAAATTGCCACGGGCTCTAGCTTTTGCATTTCCTTTTAGAAAGTGTTTTGTGCATGCCACCTTTGAAAGGTGTTCTTTAAAACCATTACAAGTGTATGTTCAAAACAAGGGCTATTCAAACACCTTTGTTTTGCAGCTGTCAGTTAAAAAACAGTCCTGGTCTCCTCCATTTGCATTAGCACTTGAGTTCCCCTTCAGCGATGTCAGCCGTGGAATACCTGGGGGCAGTTGAATCAGCTGGCTGGAGACCAGTGAACCCATTTTACAGGACTGCAAGCATCAGGCAGGGAGTGACATCAAGAAACTTAGCCTGGGCTAGAGTTTGATGAGCACCCATGGAATAAACAGGTCAGTTCTGACAGCTTGCTACTGCCCAGTCATATTTTCTCCTCAGTCTTGTTTTGTTTTCAGTCCTCCCCAGGCTTTTCTGTTTATTTGTAGTTTCAAACTTCAAAAACCTCAGATACGGGCATACGCAAGTGCTTGGAGACCCATGTGGTATTGGAAACATCCACAGCTAGTGCCAAGCTCCAAAGAAAGGCCACTTTGCATCCAGGTAGGAAGACATCCAGCAGACAGGACCTTCAGAAGGAAAGCCAAGAGGCTGAGTGTCAGCATACCCTTTGTCCAGCACATGGCAGCAAGCACTCAGGACAGTAAGCACAAAGTGCTGCTGAGGGCAAGCTCACAGACACCCACAGCTGCCATTGATGAGTCCTACTGAGGGAAACCTGCTCTTCATCACCTATGGTCTGCAAACTGAAGCAGGAAGAGAAGACGAAACACATTGGCCACACCGAGATAAGGGAAGACGTGATGGCTGTAGATGCAGCCTCATTGACCCACAGGCATTTTCTCTCTGAGCATCTCCATGCTCAGAGATGGTGGTCATGCAGCAAGTGGTGTCAGTGGAGTTGCTCACTAATGGTTGTTAGTACCTTGTGAAACTCCACAGTGAGTCAGGTGTTTTTTCAGTTGGCCCCATGAGTAGCAGACGTAGGTGCCAAAGCGTCTCTGGTTTAAAAAAAAAAAAGTGCTTTGACCTAAAGATTTAACCAAGGAGTTTTGAATATTTAAGTGATAAATTATCAGGAGCAATGTGGAGATGTGAGCATTGCACGAGAATTGGTAGAGCATAGGCCAGACCCATAGCCTTGTCTGTGCACCAGCAAAAGTATCAGTTGTGGTCAAGACTGTATGTGCATTTAGAAAGAGTTTTTTGCTTTGTTTTTTTCTGAAAAAAAAAAAAAAAGTGATGAGAAATTGACAGATGAACAGACACGGGTGAAACACGAAATATTAGGGTCCAGAATGAGGTGATGCTAACATACACTGGACTTCACTCTTTGTGGTCAAGGCTTGCTGCTCCTCCCAGCCCAGCCAGGGCACAGGCAGAGCCCCAAGTCTGCTTTCATGTTAAGTCATTTACATGTTTTAAATCAGATAAATGTTTCAATATGGAAGCAGACAGGTTCCTCAGAGAAGTGGTGATTTATTGACAAAGATAACTGTGCCTTGAACACCAAATAAATTCTGTGCACAGAAGTTCAAAGGTGAAGACAGATGTTGAAGGCAGACACATTCTGTATTCCTGCTGGGAAGGGGAAATACATTCTTGAGCACAACATGATTTCTCCATTCCTACATGATCCAGATATTATTATTGTGCAAAGTCTGACCAAACTCGACAGCTCAAACTGTCAGAACAGGATTCCGGAAGAGGTTGGACTGTGTATGTGCGTGGAGCTATGCAGAAGGTATGAAATCAGGGATCAGATGCAATACTGGCAGAAAGAGTTTCATTTAAAATCTTTTTACAAACTATGGGTGTGGTAAACTCAAAAATCTGGCAAACATTTTCATGTGGAGTTCAGATACTTGGTAAAGCTGAGGTCAGGATTTTATCTGTAAGCTGCACATTCAGAGCTGCTCAGCTCATGGGAGACTAGAACAGGGATTCTCAGGGATGAGGCACCTATAGTGTTACTAAAGACAAGCTGATGGCCCGTACCACCCAGGTCCTTCCATATGCCACCTGTTTCTGTATTTTCCCTTATATGCTCATGTCCTCTTGATTCAAATCATCATAGAGAACTACATGTAAGACAGTGTTGCAAGAATATGAATGTAAATTTAATTTACCTTTGCTTTATTTCTCATTTCCTGTTTTACACTGCTGGAGGTATCCCCTCTTTCTTTCCCACGCAGTCCCACCAGAGAAACTTCTGAAACTCAAAGGCACCCATAGTCTCCCAGACATATGTCAGAGAAGGCAGTGTTCTGTCCTCAGTCAAAAATGCAGGAGTGTGCTAGGAATCTCTCACTCATTCAGAATTCGTACAGTTTCCTTAAATAAAGACACCTTCAATAAATGAGGCTGTTTTGATATCACTGTTTCAACAAGGCTGTTCTTACTGATACCCTGTAGGCTGCTGTCCCCCACCTGGGGTATTTTTCAAGGATTTTCCATTACTGTTATCCTCCTCAAACGTTTTGCTATCTGTGGATGGAGAGGCAAGCCTTTCATGTATGACCTTCTGCAGAATTTGCCAAGTTTAGCATACGATTATCTTACATTTATTAATCTGGTTCATATTGTGGTATTCACATTTTTTTTCTTCACTTGAAAATTGCATGGGTGGAAGAAACATTACCCAAATGTTAATTATTTCCATCAGAAATTACAAAAAAAATCAACATCTGTGTTTTCATCTGCCAAGAACTATAAGCTGTATTGTAGTAATGTTGTGGCAAAATTGGGGAAAATTATGTCAGACTAGAAACAGAAGAATTACTCCTACATTTGTATGTGTACAGCATGGTAAACAATCTTCATGATCTTTTGCATATATAATAATTCAGCATTCATTTTAGATTTCATGCTCTAATATTTGAGTGAAGGGAAAACAACACATAGCTGTAAATAAGCACTATTGTATCTATTGCATGCAGTACGTCTCTCTATTCATGCCAGACACGAGACAATGCTTAGTGTGATAAGGAGGATCATTGATACAGCTTACAGATGGCTAGGACATGAAGGAGCGCAGTTGTGTTGCCAGCTGATGAGCTTGTTCCTCAGCTAGCATAGCAAGTGGCTTTTCCTGCTGAGGGTGGGATTGCACCAGGATGCAGAAAATGCCAGGCATTTTTGTAGCCCTTTTTTAGCCATGGTTTTGTTGAATGAAACAAATCATCCAGCCATACCACTGCTTTCAGCCTGCATAAAAAACATTCTCCCTGTTGGTAACTGTGATAACAGTGATTCTCAGTGTCCTTTCCTCTCTCAGTCAATTTTCCCAGAGGAAGAGGTGGTGCAGCTGCCTGCCACAAGTGCCACTCTAAGGGCAGGATGGTATTTGGAGAGAATAGCAGGTGGACAACAGCAGGTGGGCAACAGTAGCAGATTGTAAATATTCCTAAAGTTCAGCTGGAATGGATCTTTTCCATCTTTGATATGATAGTGCCTTATCCTGTTCTGTAATCTTAACAAAACTGCAATCATGTGAGAGATTTTTTTTTCCTTTTCTACTCTCACTCCCTAAAAGAGGCTCTTTTAATATTTTTCCCCTCCATGCAGACCGAGGAATTCATAGGGGGAGTGTAAGCCCACGTGAGAAGTCACTAAGTCAGGGTTAACACACAAGATAGATAGAAGAGGGCACACGAAAGGGACACAATATGGTCAAGCAGGAGTAAAGGAGTGTTTCAGAATAGGTATATATTAACAAGAGCTGTATCCCTCCAGAGCCTCCGAGGGACAGCGCTGTGTGACTTGGCAGAAGCAGAAGTGCTTGTTTTATTTTGATGTTTTGAGTTAGAGGAAAATAAATGTTCATGGAATAAACACGGGCATAAGCTGTCCAAGGCAAAAGACAAAAAAAAAAGAAAAAAGGGCACTGTATAGGAAGCATTTTGCCTGCTAACCTAAGAAGTTTCATGAGTAGCCAACCAATTTGGTATCCTAGTAATGAGTGACTAGTTCATCAGTGTTTATTCTCATGTAGCTTATTCTTTTCTGTCACAGGTTTTTGCAGTTGTTTTCTCTCTTGTTCTTCTACTCCTTTTGTGTGATTTATCACGGTTGGTTTCATATGCCTACTGCCCACAAGAGTTTTTACTCTCTTGCAATCAAATCTTACTGTGAGGCCATGTCACACTTACCCAGAGGTTTCTAAGCATCCAGCTACTATGGAAACAATCTGCACTGGTGCACCAGTTGTGGGTTCAAGACTGGTGTGATGTAGTCATATCATGGTCATTGGAAAGCCCCCAGTGAACTTCTGCCAAAGCTCTTCAAGGCAGACAGTGCACAAGAAGCTGGAGTTTTAGTCCTGGGTCAGAGGTATCATACAACAACAGAAAATTAGATTAGTGTCATAACTGCTTTCTTGTAACTCATATTTCCTGCTTCCTATACTTCTCAGTCCATAGGGACCCTTTTCTTCTTGTGTCCTTAAATCTTTTAAGTGCCATTTCTCTGGTTGCCTGAAGCTTTCCTGTCTAAAGTCTAGCCATTCACCTCTCCACCTCATGACTTCCTCACCCAGCCCTCTGTGGCCAGACCCTCAGGGCAGACCTTGGATGTGCACCATAGGGGTATTCCTCCTACTACAAGTGAACAGCTTGTTCAACTTCATGCAGTGCCTTCTAAGGACTGCCAGGGTTGAAGGTGACATCCCAAGGTGCTCTCTGTCCAGGGAACAGTGCTTTTCAGCCACACAGGGATATACAAACTGCACTTTTATTCATGCATGTTGGGCTCTCCTAGTGCCATGGTATAACAGTGGCATATCCACAAAGATCTAATTTACTGAATGCAGGATTTCTGCTTTGTATGTCTTTGTAACTTGGGTTTGACCAAGTCTGTAAAAAGTTAGGATTTACCTGGAAACTACTAACACTGTATTTTGGGCTGCTGTCAGTCCTGTTTCTGAGCAGAAAAATACATCAAGATTTTGATGTATGCCTAAGGCTTTCCAGTGTATGACAGCAAGAAGCTTTTGGATCTCACTATTTTATTAAACGTGGTATTTTTAGATCTTCATTCTTGGTGAAATCAATGCACAACAGATTTCTGGGAGGGGAAGAATTTAACCTCAATTTTCGCTTACTTTGGCAAATATTCCAAGTAAGAAGTAAAACCAAACAAAAAAAAAATGTCAAGGTTTGTTTTCCTGCCATGTTTCACAGATGAACTTTCCTAAATCTGAGGTAATAGGAGCCTGGCATTTTTGTGTTTCTTGCATTGTACCTGACTCAAACATGCCCTTACCATGAGTGATGCTTTCCAGTATTTTACAGGGTACTAACAGTTACATAACAAGTGAGCAAACCTGAGGCATTTTATGTGTCACCATTTGCAGCACTCAATAAGCTACTGGAGTCACTAACAGGGTGGGAGGCTTTGCTAGTGATGTAAAACCCACTGGACTGTGTGGGGCTGGCTTCAATGGCTTTTGCTTCCCAGTAACAACTGAGCAGTCTGTTCAGACAGTTGAAGAAAGCCCTGTTTGTACAAAGATGTGGTCCTGGGTGCTGTGTGTTCCTCTGCTGCCATTGCTGTCCTATGGAGGAAACTGGTTGGAAAGTCAATGTGGTCTGAGGCTGAGGGTGAGGGCAGTGGAAAAGCCCACATTACCCAAGCAGGTCTGGAGCTAGACAGCATGGCCTTCTTGACCAAGCTAGAGGCCTGGCATGAGCTGCAGAATGACAATTTGCCCAACAGTGACATCTTTCCAGAGCTGGGTGGAAAGGCAACCCGGCAACCCTTTTTTTTTTTATAATTTTTCATTGTAGCATGAGTTGCTTGCTCAACTATAGTCCACTTTTTCTTGAGTGCAGTCAATCAAGCCCCAGCATGCACGTTATCAGACATATCTGAGATACCAAGGTGCCCAGAGAGGCTCAGAAACTCCACCTTAGACCAGTAATTCAGTGCAGTGGGTTGAATGTGAACTTTTCTTGATGATTTTAGGGCTTTTTCAGGAGCAAATTCCTGTCTGCCTCAACCATACAGATTCTTGTTGCTGTTTTTAATGTATCAGAAATTGTGTGAACAAAATGTTCTGTTGTTTCTCAACAACAGATTTTTTTAAAAAAAGAAGCTGGAAAATTGGAAGCTTTCAATTGCAACTTTGAACAACGCTTTGAGAGCTTTCCTGTCAGCTCCATTGTTCCCACATTGGACTTTTCTGCTACAGGCCTGGTGAGGATGCTGTCATTGCCTTTTGTCCTTGAATGTAGATTGTATGACTTGCAGTGTTCCCGTCTCTGATGTTGTTTTCCCAAGGCAGCTTATAATGAAGAAAATACATGTTCAAGCTAGAACAAAGTCCACCGCTGCCTCACTAGCTAGGAGGCTGAACACAACATGTACTATTTCAGCAGTAAGTGGCTGAATTTGAATGACTGGCTTGGTTTCTGGAGAAACCAGCTCAGCAGAGCTTCTCAGTGCAGCGGGCAGACTCTTTATGAATACAGGCAATCCTGCAAATAAAGAGATGCAGTTACCTCCTCTTACAGGAACAGTTACAAAGAAGGGACAAAAGACTTTAGTCCTTTACATGGGTTTCAGGTACTCTTTTCTAGGACTGCTGGAATCCAAAACAGCAGCCAGCGAAAGCTGTGAAGTGGATTCATGTGTTCAATGCCACCTCGGTGTGGGAGAGTTTCATCCTTCCCATGCTGTAAAATTGCTGCCAGACTCTAACAAAGTCATTTGGTCAAAAGCTTCAGTGTGTTGCACAGGCAGCTGGCAGTTCACCTCCCAACTTCTTTTCCTTGGGTAGCTTTGCTGGTCAGCAAAGTGATAGGCATCGAGTGGCACTGTGGCTCCATTAGTTGTGAGCAAGCTTACTGCCTAAACTGAAAATAGCACCTTCTTGGCAGGCATGGCAAAAAGTCTGTATGATGTTGGAACTGACTTGAGTTAGCAGCTAGACCTGCAGAGAACATCACTGAATTAAAAACGGGAGCAGTATGTTAACAAATAAATATCACAACGACAGGAGAACCACTTTGAAAACAGTGCCCAGTCAGTACTGCTGGAAGCCCTTGTTGCTGCTGCCTGCAATAATCCTGCTGATGATAGGACTTTGGTTTCCACCCCAGTCAAGCATCTCAGCCTGGAAAAACTCAGGAGCCTCATCTTCATTCTGATATGATTGGTGTGTAACGGCTTCCCCAGCAGTGCTTGTATATAAAACCCCTCACACTTTCTCCCAGTAAAGTACAAAGGCATTTGATTTCATTTCTTCATTGAACTCTGAATTTTGTTCTGGGCTTTGTTCTCCTCAGCTTTGCAAAACAGAGAAAGGAGCAGGGGAGCATTTTAATCAGGGTAAGGCTCTTTGGCTTTGACACTATTGAAGCCTGAGGAGCCTCTGAATTTCAATTGAATAAAGCCCTAAGAAAAGATCTGTTGAAGGACGGCATTTCAGTGCAAGAAGGATGTGTGTTTAGGACTTTCCATTACATAATGAGGCTGAAATGGATTAACAAGACCCAGGCTTTCTTTTTCTTGAGAATTGCTGCCTGCACTCTTTTTCTATTACTGATGCTTCAGTCACAGCACTCACAGTAAGGTTTTGTTGTTATTAGTTTGAGAAGTAAATTGCAGCATTGTTTCTCCTGATCAAGAGATTGATTAGTCAGAGGTTTCTAGCTGAAAGGAAAAAATGTTCCTCATTATCAACTTTAAATGCAAATGTATCTGCCAAGCAGAATTTCAGATGGTGGGGAGGGTGGGGATGGGACATGGGGGTGTGCCTTGCTCTTTTGATGTGCTTCCCATAACCATTTACCGATCTTTGAAAGGCATCCCTCTCATCAGGTCAGTGAAGAAAGAGTGTGGGAAGATGCTCTTGAAAGAGGAAATTAACCATTGCCACTTCCAGATGGATGGTTCTTGTAGTATTTTGACAAGTAATGGTGCATTAGTATATTTGTGAGGTTTGTTGGTTTTTGTCCGTTCTTTGTCTTCCTAGGTGCTTTCATAATCTGCTGGACCCCAGGATTAGTCTTGCTGCTCCTCGATGTTTGCTGTCCCCAATGCAACGTCCTGGCCTATGAAAAATTCTTCTTGCTCCTGGCAGAGTTTAACTCTGCCATGAACCCCATCATCTACTCCTACCGGGACAAGGAAATGAGCGCAACCTTCAAGCAGATCCTCTGCTGCCAGCGCAGTGAGAGTGCCAATGGCCCCACCGAAGGCTCAGATCGATCGGCGTCCTCTCTCAACCACACTATTTTGGCTGGTGTCCACAGCAATGACCACTCTGTGGTGTAAAACCACAGCCAGACACGTGACCGACAAAGAGCAGCAGGCTACTCTGTGGAGCGGGCGGGCACATGGCCCTGGGAAAGGTAA
>JAWWMO010000096.1:21682023-21693576 GCA_035047845.1 Dendrocincla fuliginosa | reverse complement strand
AAAAAAAGAAAAAAAAGGAGGTTGAAGATCCTGCCTGAGTCTCTTTCAGAGAACTATCCTGTCTGGTAATAGGTTTTTGGTTCCTACTCAGATGCTTATGGGCAAGTCTCTGTCTGAACTTTTATGCTCAGAGAGGGATAAACTGCACACACCCTTATGGCAAGCTCTGTTAAGTATTCTCACCTATTGACTCCACAGCAGCTCTCAGCAGCTCATACAAAACACACACTAAGGAATAATTACTAGCTTGATCCCAATCCATTCACAATAGGAGTAGAGTTTCTCCTTGCTCACCAACAGGCATACTATCTTATTTTGTATGAGCCTTAAGGAATGAGTTGGCTGTGGTGGGTCTCACAAAATTTCAATTATGCTACTGTGGGTGTATGTTTGATGCCTTTGTTTGGACAGAATTAGAAAAATTGTTTTTAGACAAAACCATGTTTCACTGAACATTGCTGAACAACTCACCATGGCTCTAAGGCCATTTGTTTGTTCAGGCTAGAGACTAACAGGAAAAAATAACTGTAAAGTTGGACTTGATGATCTTAGAGGTCTTTTCCAACCTTAAAGATTCTATGATCTCAAGGGCCCCAGCACCTGTTGTCTGCTGGGTCTCCCATGAGCCTGGCATTATACCTTTGATTCAATTAAGTCCCGGGGATGCTGATTTGCCTGATTTCACCCATGAGTTACAGCATGCCCCTTCCCACCACTGCAGGTTTAGGTGAGAAGGACATGACCTTGCACAGTGTTTGTTTTCCCCATTTGCTCTTCTGCTCTTGCACTGATCCACATTGTGTCACAAGCACTTGAAGGCAGGGGACTTACACTACTGTCCAGCCATTTTGACTTGGGAGACCCACAGCATGAATTTGCGCTGGAGTTGCAGCTTACCAGAAATATCTATATCTGGAATTTGCCAAACTTTCTGGATCCAATCTTAAATTTGTCGCCAGAAGATCTCTAGTTACATGTGGGGTGCTGCCAGGGGAGGTCAAGTACAGGTCATTCTTATATAACTCAGCATGAACATTCAGCGACTCAAAATGATGTGTTACGTGATCAAAACTGCCTGGATTCACAGCAGCATAGATGTTATAAATCTTTGCCTTGCATAATCACTGACATTATGAAAATATTGCTGTCAACAAGGAGGGTGGCATTTTCAAACATGTTCTGAGCAAGCCAAATTCTCCTGCTGGTGCCAAAACCAGGGGAAGTCCAACTTCAAGGGCCAACAACCAGCACTAACTACACAGGGGAAGGGTATAGGATGAGTCTCATACTTCTGCCCCATTTTTCCTTCCACAGGAAATTGAGTGGATCAGGAAATGATCACTGCTATTTCCCCCCATGTCTGTTACTTGGTAACAGCATCAACAACTTGCTGCTACTTGGCTAGGACAAATTGTGTTCCTCAGAAGGACGGAAAAGCTACCCCCAAAGTAGTCACACCCATCCTGGGGTGCCTTACAGATGTTGTCCTGCAGTATCACACTGTCTGTGCAACACGAATTTGCATCACAATGAATGGTGTGCCCCAAGTCCTGTTCCTTCTTACCACCCAGCCAAGCATTGAGCCTGAAATAAACAGCAAGAAGCATCTGCAAATGCAGAATTCATGCCAGTGCTGGGGTTCACGTCCTTGCTGGAGCAGCAAGACCTGGGATTGCTGGTTTTCTTGGCTGTAGGTGGAGCTGCCTTCTGATCCAGGGAGCCATCTGTGGATGAATCATGGGTTTCCTTGGAAAAACATTGGCCCAAGGGAAACAAGGCAGCCAGTTACTTAGGTTGATGGTTTCAGGGTTTGGAACTGGAAGAATTGCATTTGGCTGCAATCATGTGAAACTGGGGGACTGAGAGCTGTTAGTGACTGGATTAAAGAGCACTTGCTAAGAAGTGCCGCTGCTGATACTGTGTCAGTGTTTTACAAGTAGTGGCATTGCCAAATCTGCATGAAGAATATTATTACATGATCCTGAAATATTGGTACACCAAATCAGTTCAGTGCAGGGATTGCCTTAGGGACGCAGGAGGACTTCAGAATCTGGTGGAGTGTGCATTCAGCTTTTAGCACATTCCCTATGGCTTGCTCAGAGATGAGGACTCCAAATGTAGGTTTTCTTGATTTTAACTTGGAAAATGGCTGTGTGCAATCCCTGCTGGCACAGTGGGATCATAGAGTCAGAGTCCCAAGTGCAGGTAGGGCTTCAGTCCTGGAATCTAGCAATTGTTTCTCCAGATGAGCTTGGCCCTTTGCTCTGTATCCTCTGTCTATTTTTCATTATACCTTCCAGTTATTTCCCTTCAATGTTTAGTACAGTTGTACCTCTGGCAGCTGGAAATGTGGTGAAGGCTTCAAAAGTCATTGACATGCAACACTTTGAGTTACACTAGGAAGGTTTTTTTCTGATCGTTTTAGCTCTGCAGATGCACACAGGGCATTTGCCCATTGAAGAGTGCTCAGGTGTTGGTTCAGAAGACATTATAGCATTATCCAAGAGATGCTAAAACACAGCACACAAAACTAGAAAGTTAACATTTTTTCATCCAGTTGCATGCCAGTGCCAAGGTCAGACAAAAGGATTATCCTTCAGATAAGAGACATCTGTGATCTGAGCCCAGATTTTACGACTTTTTTGCAAGATTTTGCACTTTTGCGACGGAATCTCACAAAAGCAGCCATAAACCAGGCATCCAAACATTTGGTATCCTAACTCCAACTCTCATCAGCAGATGTTTTGAGAAAAACACCAGTTCCAGTCACACCTACATCCATAAAGTAACTTCTTTTTTCTGTGTTCCTCTAAAATATCCTAGAAAACAGCACTGTAAAGTACTGAAACCATTAAATTTAATGAGAATTGGCAGGCCTTTCTTGTGTGAACTTGTCTAATCTCTGTTTTGTTTTCTTTTTTCTTCAAATTTGTTCATACTTTCGGCACCTGTATCTTCATGTGCATGTAACTGTGCCCTGTGCATGATTTTTTGTGTCCTTGTTGTTAAGTTCATTCAACTCCTCATTCCAGTGTTGGGAGAAGTAGTAATAATTATCAGCCCCACTAAAGTCTGTGTAAAGTTAGAAGGATTGCAAGTGAAGTCAAAGTGGATTTCAGAGTCCAAAAGGATGAATTGTGCCTATTTTTATTGTAGACAGAGATACTTTTATCTTGTGTGCAAGATTTTAATCTCAAGTTACTTTTAAAATCTCCTTGCTAACAGATAACCCTTTGTCTCGATTGGCATAAAAGGGCAAATGTGTAGTAGAAGCTACTTCATTGCATGGTAGTTGTCCAAGAAAAATATTTTTGCAAGTCTTGCTGAGTCAGGGTATGTTTCCGAATAAGTAGTGTGTCCCTTTCATTGACAGGATTTATCTCATGCAAGCAAAATCCAATAGTCTGCTGTCCTGTGCACTCAAGGCAATAGTGCACCTTGTTTGCAAAAGAGACAGCAATCCCATTCAGCACAGTGTATAAGTATCATAGTATTTTGTTTGTATATGATGTGTTACACAGTAAAATAGATGGGCCAAAAATTGTATTGTTTTGTCTAGATAGGTGCCACCTGGTGCCCAGACAGTATTTCACAATTTTTCACATCTGAGATTAATGAGAAGACTGATCATTACCATGCTTTGCTGTTGACTTGAAGATCTCACATGCAAGACATACCGATACCAAGTTGTCTTGTCCATTCCCTGCCAGTCCACGGCTGTTGGACTGCAATGTGTTATTGACACCAAGCTATAAATCAGAGCAGTTTCACTTGAAATGTAGCCGAGCAGCAGCCTAGCGGCATGCAGATCCTCTTAACAAAACTCATCAGGGCGAGTAATGACACCCAAACCCAGGTGGCTTTTCATTGCTGGAGGTTTTGATCTGAACATTTTGTACAGTTCTCTTCAGGAGCTCTTTCCAAACAAGATGCAGCCTCCCAGTCCTATAAACACTTGCAGCTGTATGACAGGTCAGGTACCCACCATGGGGGATAGTGCAGTCCTGGTGCTGCCCACAGAGAGGCACCTGTCTGGACTCTGTGATCAGATAAAAGTGGTATAACGTTAGGAGGAAAGGAAGGGGAGTAGGGTTGTCCTTGCCTTGAGAAGAGCACAAGGCATGGGGAGGTCAGGGGCTGGGAGTACCAAAAGAGCATATTGTGTTTCAGGACAGAAGAAAAAATAACCAAGGCACTGCAAGTAAATCCCAACCAAATCTGAGTGAATTCAGCATGGGACTGTCTATGCCCCACTGCTGTATCCATCAGGAAAGAGGCCCCTCTCCTTTCCACCATTTCCATGCAGCAATTCTGTGTCACTCTGCCTGCTCCCAGCCAGCCATGGAAAGTTCTCCATCTTCACAATAACCAAAACCCTCCTGTACTTCAGTCTGCTGCTGTGAAGTTAGCACCACTTTAATAAGAAGTTATATTTAGCGCAGCATGAGCTCAACATCTAGAGGGTGAATAACCCCCATTCATTCATCTGACATGCCTCATTTCTGCACAGATCCCCTCTTCCATTAAGTTGTTTGTTTACATAATAGTTCGCTAGCCTATACAAACTCCCAAACTGTAACATCTCTTTTACATAAGAGTCATGGGGGAGGGCAGATAAACATACAAATGCCTCAAGATGTTCACTCATGCTCAGTAGAAATGTATAGTGTGGTTATCTCAAAGTAAATACACTGGTCTATAAATGGTATGAGATTTAAAGCATACCAGCAGACACCAAACAAAAATTCTTCAATAAATATAATCAATTAATTAATTGATTGCATGATGATTCAAGTCTGCCATAAAACATCCTGTCTAACAGTCGCTGATGAAACTTTTATTTACTTAATACTAAATTTGTGGGACATTATAAGATGCTGTGTTAGCACAGAAATATATCAGTGGTAAAAAGTATGGTCTTCGCTAAGAGCTACCATCTCCTGCACTGAAGAAAATTATAGGTAGTGGTTTAAAGGGCAGCTCTAACTCCTCAGATATTACCCTTTTCACAGTCACAGCTGCCCAGTGTGTGTGAATCACCATATGGAGAGATGCCTCTAGGGAATGCTCTTGGCTACATACAGCAAGACTGTATAAAAGTATGAATTTCTAAAGACTTTTCAGTGAATGAGTGTGCAATTTCTCTCTTAAGGTTGAGAAACTTGTAAAATATCCATAACATCATTACAACAGATTCTGTGTCTTTGATGGAGTTGGTAAATTGACAGGATTTTTTCCCATTTTTTACTCTTGTTAATAAGAAAAAGATCCTAGTCCTGCATTTGAATACCACTGGAAGCCCCCAATTTCTTTATAAAAAAGGAAAAGCTGCTTCGCATTACTTCAGAGCTCCATACCAGCAGCAGAGAGGGGCACAATTCCCACACCACTGTTATGTTAGAAACTTCACAAAGGCCTCTTAGGACCTCAAGTTTCCTTTGAGGAAGTGAGATGTCATTATGTTCAGCTAAAGATGTGAAGCTTTAAACTAAAGTAAAGTGGTTGAATGTTTTGAAAGACCAGGAATTTGCATAGAAGGCTAGCTAAAGTCTCTTTTGCCCTCCACATAAAGCATGCTTCCTCACTCTACCTCTTCCCAGACATACATACACAAACACAAGATATATATTCACAAATAAAACCCAAGGAAAATGAAACTATTACATGCTTCTGCTCTCCCCAGCTCCTTGTTACTCTCATTGCTTCATGAAGGACAGCTGATATTACTGCTGAATTACCCAAAATACTCAGGGTGACTCATGGCATTGAGTCTGCTTGTGCTGTCTGGTTTGACCTTAGAGGAGGTTACAAGGGACGGAAACCAAACAGAGACTGTACTGCTGAAGACAACAGGTTCTGTCATAGGGTCAAACTGTTAGCCAGGCTAAAAAAAGTTTTTCTCAGCAGATTTGGAAACCATTTTTTGATGAGAAATGAGGGTACCACTTATCTTTGTGCCTTGAAAAAACCTGACATGTAATAGTCAACCCTTTTAATATGATTCAATCTCATTGAAAGAGTAAAAAAATAATTATCTTCCCAGTTCATTATAGACTTTTTCAGTGAGGAAAACATTTACAAAACACTTTTTTTCCTAGGATTTCTAGCAAGAAGATTTGCAGAAAACACTTTACACTGTACTTGGGAAAAGAAAAAAAATGAAGGCTACTTCCTGGTTTTCCTGGCTAATTGTAGTTAGAAACTTTGGTTTTATTCCCCATTTCTGATTGTTAAATAGTTTCAATTATTTTAAAATAATTAAAATTCCCATACACTTAGTGAGTTTGTTCATGTTCAAGGATCATGTGCAGAATATACCTTTTAGATAAATCCATCAATAGGAAGCTTTTCTCAGCTGTGTTCTACAGACAGCAAACTCAATTCTCTTTTGATTTTATATCAGACCTTAATTCCCTGCACATCTAGGTGTGAGATCAGAACACAGGCAGGGAGGTATATATCATTCTCACCTATGTGAGACATCTTTCACATTGGGAAAGTGGTCAAGGGACTCCAACTCACATTGCTGTAAAAGCATCCTCCTTTCCATTGATCAGTCTTAATGTGTTCTCACAATGGCCTATCAAAAACATGTCTTTGAGCATACATAGTAAGTTGACTTTTTAGTGCAATTGCCTGCAGTATAACCACTGTGATATTAAGGCTGTAATAAAGATACTTTAATAAAATTAAATGCCTTCATTCTTAGAAAACAAATCAAAATGGAACTAAACCATGCTGGAAGAGAACAGAACAGAGAGAAAGAATCAGTATTATACGTTTTGATACTTCTTTATTTTAAAAAATATTGCGCACATGAGTTACACAGGTTGAGATGAGAAATGTACATTTCTGCTAAGGATGTCTTTCAAAGCCATCATTCATGAAATGTATAACACACAATCATAGAATAGTAACTAGTATACTACCCTTGGGGAAAGGAGATGAGCTGTATATAAGCGTATTTGTATGTATATGTGCTGCAAATGCTCTAAGCAGCACACTTGCAGAGGGAACAGGTACATCGAATGTGCTGCAAATCCTCTTCTTCTCAGGGTTCCCACCAAGTGCCACTGGCTGCAAGGCTCCCTCTGACATCAGCAGGAATGGGAATCAAAGCACCAAAAATGTTCATTTTAGTATATTAGCATGGCCCCGACACAAGAGTAACATGCAAATTCCTGAAGCATTCCATATTTGAGGGGCCAGTCCTGGCAGGGCTAGATGTAGAAAAATACTCTACAGTGCAGCACGAAAATGTTCAAAAATTAGCAGAAAAATGTTCATTTTTGGTTCATCTTCTTTATCTGCATGAATTATAAATCCAAACTACAGAAACAAACTATTTTTTTTCCAAATAACTTTTTGAGCAACAAATTTTCCTTCCTCTTCTACTCTCTCATAATCCCTTTGTTTAGTCCCATTCAAAATAACAGTGGTACAGAAAATGTGGAAGGATACAGAGCAGCACACTACATAGCACAGAATGAAGATTACAGAAATCTTGAACAAAAGGAAGAGAAAAAAAAATCTGTGAAAGAGGGCATGTCATGAAAGCAGTTCAACCTCCAGCTTTTAGCAAGCTGAAAAGTGTACAGGAGGAAACAGTAAAATCCAGCTACATGCCAAGTGGAAGTTCTGCCTTCTATTTAATCCTCAAAGGACACCACCATTTAAGTGCTAAGCCCTCCTGGGGGATCAGTACACAGAAGCAATTACCATTCTTGAAGAACATATTGCTGAGAGCCTCTCTATCTTGAAATGATCTCTTTCCTCTTGTAATGCAGGAAGTATTTTCCACCCTGACCTGCAGTAACTGACTACCACACACTTCTGTGCCTGCTTATAATGCAAAGGCTGGAATGCTGTACAAGGAAAACCAAATTTACCACTGTTGTCCTGAATATGGGGTCACTGAGAGAAGGGTTTGGGCTAGGAAAATGTGGTGAAAAGGCCTACCATTTCAAGTTTGTGTGAGTCCTTCTTTCACAAAGAAAGTGAGGGAAACTTCCAAGCATGTGACATTACAGTAATCTAACAAGAAGACTATGATTGTGGTTTCAAAGTCATCTCACTGGGAGAAATGGAGGGTGAGCCATTGAAACGAGCACTGAGATCCTAGAAGGCAGAAAGGCAGAATGTCTTCCAGACTATGAAAGGGTATGTTTGTATACATTAGCACATGGTGAAGGTTTTGCGACCTGTTACTGTACTTTTCACTTAGTGTAAGAACCATTCCAGATTAGGCAGAGGTCCTACATACCTGCACTCACATGACTACACAAACATAAGGTCTGACCCTGCCCTCTGTAAAGAGAGTGACAAAACGCCTGCTGCTCCAAGCACTGCAAGGATCTTGAATGCACACCCTCCCTTACAGAAACGTAGCAGGTGCTGGGCTGCACACTAGGGCTCAGCTCAGCAGATGCTAAAGGCAAGTCAGCTGGGGATGCCACTCACCCCCCAACTCTCCAGGCCTGCCTCCTCACTCTTGCCCCCAGAACACAGAGCACAGGCATGTGGCTAATACAACCTAACAGATTTTAATGCTGTGCACGGTGAGGTGGTCATACTGTGATAAAAGGAACTACATAAGGAACTCCAGTATCATTTTATTTAAATCTAAGTCTTCAAGGTTTTCAAGCATATTTGTTTTTACCATCGAAACCTCAGTAAACTATTGTGTCATAGTAGCATGACTGCTAAATGAGTAAGAGAGCGTTGGTCATTTTCTGCTCACTGTGCAGATGTCCAAGCCCTTTTAGCAGTTTAATATTTTGCAGCCCAAACTTCCTCTTTCTTCCCACTGTCTTTGGCAGTTGGAAGCTTTTTGCTCCAAGTGAAATTGACACCAGCAGTCTGAAAACATTAAACTATGCGCTTGTGGCCACAACCAGAATGAGCTATGGTTAGTTGTGGGGAGAGAGGGGACCAACAAACAGAAAAATTAAAAGAAAAAGTTAAAAAAAAAGGAGAAAGAAAAGAAAAGGGAAAAAAAGAGAGAGAGGAAAAAAAAAAAGAAAAAGAAAAAGGAACCAGGGGAGCAGCAGAGGAAGAAATATTCTTTCCAGTTTTGTTTTTCATGACAGTTGGCAGAGCTTTTCAAGCTTACCTTTCTGAAATCAAGGCTTCTCCCAGTAGCTCCAGAGATGGCTGCTCTCAACAGCTGCTTTTTGGATAGACTCAACCAGCATGTCCCAGGTACAGAAGCCACACTGAACTCTCACTCACTGATGCTCCTGCTGCAGCCATAGTGCACATCCCTGCCTTGGACTGTATTTCATATCTGCAGTGAGGCTCTGGGACAACTGCTCCCCACTTGCCAAGGCACTAAAAGGTAAAACCTGTACTCAGAGAAATACAATTTTCTCTGCCACTAAAGTACCCATTACAATTTGGAATACTTTTAGCAGAGAAACATTTGGTGTTTGGGAGTTCGTTGCAGCCTGTGTAATTGAGCCAGTCTCGTCTTTGCTCTGCAGATGACCAGGCTGTAACACTTCTTGTGTGAAGTGTGAACTCCCACTTTTTCCACCTTCTCCTACATGGCTAGGTGTCTCTGAAGACCACTGATGGCAGATGTCCACTTTCCTTACTTCTGTGTCTCTAAACTGTGTCACAAGGAAAGGTGGCTGGCAAACATTGTAGTGGAGCTTAGATGCTGCTGTCAGGAAAGCAAAACCACAAACAAGAGGCAAAGATTGGAATGGAAAAGGAGAGAAATAATTAACATAACCTGCCACATTTCTGCAAGAGGGACTGTATTTCTCCCTGCTTTTGGCACAGTGAAGACTATACTGCATGAAGTGGCAAGTAAGTACACCTCAGATACCTGTGAGGTGCAGAACCAGGTTTTTGCAACAAATTTCTCCCTCAGCACCAAGTGGCTTTGTTGCTGCAGGGGAAGGCAGGAAAGATGGGCTGCAATGCTTGAGGAAAGCTTTTGGGTGAGACCTTAATAAACATGAAATGAACCTCACAGTGGATTTCCACTTTTGAAAATGGAAGGTTTCATGCTTGGCAGCAATTTGCTCATCTGTGTAACATGAGATGCATGTGGCTGCCAATGGTCCTCCAGGCTCCTGCTTTAACTCTGTCAGTGTCACTGTCATGTGAGAAGGTAAAAGCTACAAGAAAGAAGAAAGTGGCCTATGGCTTCAGAAACATCCTTTTTCTGCAAAAGATTAAGTACGCAAAAACAAAATAATAAAGAGTGTGCAAAAGTAAAATAATAAATGGTATCCCCAATAAAAGATAAAATGCTGAATCTTTTTTTTTAAATAATACTTGAAAGCACATGAGGAAGGGAGGAAAAAGACAAAAGCCAAGAGCACAAATGCAGAAGGATATGGAGACACTTCTTAGGAAGGGAAGTGCCACCATTGAAACCATGATTTTCTTTCTCTGTGGATCTCGGTGCTCCTGGAAATGCTTGATATAGGTACTGAGTCAGCATGGCCTGCACCTTCACCATCTTAAGGAGTCCTGACTTGGTGGCTAGAGGTCAGCCCTGTTGTTTTGGAGGTAGAGTCCCACCCAGAGAGGTGCATAAGGACATGCAGTCCACAATTCATGCTTGGTAGGAGAACAAGCTGTGGGACTTTGTGTAAAACCACCATCACGCACAGGCTGGTCCAAGTCAATCTGGATAGGTGCACACTGGACACAAGGAAGGACATGCAAGAAGATGCATCCCTCAGACAGACATGTTGGCGACAGCCCTCTCGTACATGCGCTCCAAGATGCGGTGGATGCTAGCAAAGCCCGGCCGGTCCGCAGGCAACTTGCTCCAGCAGAGGCGCATCAGGTTGTAGAGCTCCAGGGGACAATTGTCGGGGCAGGAGAGGACATTCCCATCCCTCACATAGTAGATGACCTCTTCATGAGCCATCCCATAGTAGGGCTGCATACCATAGGAGAAGATCTCCCACAGCACTACCCCATAGGCCCACACATCAGACTCTGTGGTGTATCGGTTGTAGAAAATGGACTCAGGGGGCATCCAGCGGATTGGGATGGCGTCATTCTCATTTGCTTTGTAGTAGTCAGCCGAATACATGTTCCTTGAAAGACCAAAATCGGCAATTTTGACCACCATGTTCTCCCCCACTAAACAATTCCTTGTGGCCAAATCCCGGTGGACAAACTTGCGCTCAGAGAGGTATGCCATGCCAGCAGCAACCTGCTTGGCAATGCAGAGCTGGCTGGTGCAGCACAGTGCCAGGGGGTTAGGGAGACGAATCCTTGTTTCCAGACTGCTGTGTGCCAGGCTGCAGAGGTTGCGGGGCGAGCGGTCACGCAGGTACTCATTTAGATCTCCATAGGCCATGTACTCGAACAGCAGGCACATCGGTTTCCCAACAGCACACACACCTGTAAGAGGATAGATACACTGCACAGCAAAGTATATTTTTGGGTAGCAAAGAGAGATGTGCAAAACCCAAAAAATCAAAAAATACTTACTCAAAAGAGAGACTTTAACAATGCAAGAAGAGCCAGGGAAAAAAGTGACCATGAATATGCCATCAAGTTTCCATGCATCCATCATGCATG
>JAWWMO010000096.1:21653280-21676623 GCA_035047845.1 Dendrocincla fuliginosa | reverse complement strand
TATGTTACATTAAAGCTTCCAGTGCAGCTCCAAAGTGGCACTTGGTAGGAAGATCATCTGCCCTGCTTGCACACCACAGCATGGTGAAGGCTCCTGCTACATAAACTGGAAGATGGTGCACCACAGGGCACCCCAAGCACTGTGCTGAGGCTGGGACAAGAGCTGCCCTGCTGGCACACAGTGCCCCAAGCACAGCTGTTGTGCAGTTTCTACAGTTTTGTTCTTGTTTCAAGCTCAGATGCATTCAGCCATCCAGGCAACAATCAATCACAAGCTAAGCATCTGTGACTTTCCCACTGCGTGCCCTTTGAACTTTGTTATTTTTAGCTCTCTCTGTATTAAACAAAAGTATGCCTGCATTTCTTCCATTAGAAATAACTTATCCCTTCATTAGAAAAATAAATCCATCACAGCTAGTGAAATTTTTCCCAGCTGTAACACGTTTAACTTACTTGTAGCTCATTTCCTAGTAGATATGTTAACAGCATAACTATAAACATTAAAAATGTTGCATTATGACTACTTTTTGCAAGGAGAGTCCTTTGTCTTTGAAGTCAACGGAAGCAGTTTCACCAGAAAGATCTTGGCTCATGGTGGGACTCTGATACTTCCCTGGGGATTTTTTGAGGGCATCATACAGTACTCCAGCTACAGCTACAAAATCAGCCACATCCCCTACTTATTAACTGTAAAAGACTGTCCTGAATAAGCATGGAACTAGATAGTCTGTAGACTCTTCTTTCAGAAATTTGTGGATGAGACTTTATGAGGAAAATAGTAAAAAGATTGTCATGCAGAAATTATGGATTCTTTCAAGACTAACAAGACACCTTCCATCCACCACAGTCTAGGAAGAACTGGGTTCATCTTTGGGTTTGCTAATTAAAGATTTTTCACATTTGAAGAAGTGCATGATATCACCTCCCAAGAGATTTAACAGAACTGGAATATCATCTAATATATTAAATTTAAAACAAGTAACAATGGCTGCAAATTCCAAAAATGAAAAATTAATAACTAAAGGGGACACCTTAGAAGCCTAGAAGATAAGGGGATTAATGTAGGTCTCAAACAACAATAGCCATATAGCTATGGAGCCAACAAAGGATTGTTGTGGCTGGAGAAGGGGTCTATATGGAGGTAGAGCAGCACTTTTTTGGGACAAACATCCTTGTTCTAGCTCCTGGAGATAAATACAACACAGTACAGTGCAGGTGCAGGAATGAGGTCAAGTAGGGGAGGAATCAAGAGCATCAAAGACCCGAAAAGCTCTCCAACCCATTTCCAGAAGAAAAAAGAAGAAAGAAGAAAAAGGTCTAGAAGAATGGTCTGTGCATGGTAACTCATTTGCATAGAAGTGAGAAACTTATCTCCAGGACAGGGAAACTTATCTATAAAAAGGTACCCCCAGGGAAAGCCTGTGCACATGCACCCTAAGACACTAAATGTCCCATCAGCTGAAATGATGCTGGAGCCAGGGCTGGTAATCTTTCTTTCTTCCTATCTTTCTCTTTTCCCCTCTTTAATCCATCTCTCTCTCTCCCTCTCTCTTCCTTTCCACACTACCCCTTTATTCAAAACTCACTATTGTAGGGTTATATAGAAAGTCAGGGACCATAACTTAACAATTTCCATGCCAGCTGTGTAATATACTAGTAAGAACTTGTAAGCTTTTGTAAACCCTCTAGCTTTTGTTGTTATTTTCAACCACAAGCATCCACAAACCTTAGGTGTGCCCTTCCCCTTGAGATTGGGACACCACAGACACACAAAAACTCTGATTGGCCCAGCTGGAGTTAGGTTTCAGGGCATTTTTGGTTTGGTTTGGCTTTGTCACTGAATCAAATTGAAACTGGGTCAGGACTGAACTGTAACATAACACATTGCTTTCTGTGGTAATTACTGGTCAGTGTTGGTGTTATGATGGAGGTCACTACACACACTTTACAAATAATGGCAAATGCAAGAATGTCACAATAGCTCATATGTCACAGGCAATATTCTTGGCAAAAAGAGTGAAGATAAATTTAGCTAAACTTTTACACTGCACTTTGGTACGTGAGTAAAGCATTACATCTACTAGAGAGTAGAACAAGAGACTAATTTGTGACAAAAGTTTAACCAGTATCAACAGACAGCAGAGGACAACAGAAACAATAATTCAGGACTGAGTGTACCGTTTGGTACACGTGCATTTGATCTTGGTTTGAGTGAAAGAATGAATAAATGAATGATTTCCAGTGCAAATTTGTCACAGGCACCTCCAGATAAAAAGGACTCCCACAGAGACAGCTTACCTGGCTTGGAAGACTCTCCCAAATGCTCCTTCCCCAATATCCCTCACATATTCAATATTGTTCCTGGGATACTCCAGGCTAAGCAATTTTGGATTGAGGAGAAGAGGCATGCGCTGGTACATTGGGTTGGGGTGCAACCGGTCCAGGAGTAGTTCTGAGGGCAGAGTGGTGAGTGTTGGTGTCTCGGATTCTCTGAAACAATGGAGTGATTTTCGGTCAGTGTGTGCACAGCTTTCAACCAGGACATAACTAGCTGCCTCTTCTCCTGGGCTTGTTTCTTCCAGGATGGAAAGGGAAGGTGCAGCAAAGCTACTGTAAGAGCCTTGCATGAAGGTGCCATGCCATGTTGCCGGTCACCGGGCCACCTTCTACTCTGGCATAGGTGTTCTCCAGAAATTGCACTGGGCTGCAATAGGCAAAGAGAGGGCTGCTCCTCCCTACCAGGTATTTGCAGGACATTGCTTTCAGAAACAGACAAGCCCTTTTTCAAAGCACCATTTTAAGCACTGAATTAAGTCCCAAGGTTTACCGTTTTTTGGTTTTCCACTGCTTTCGGTGACGGCAGCAAACCAGGATGACAATGCTGAAGATCACAACCAGAGCAAAGCTGGAGATAATTGAGATGATGACAGTCATGGAGTACGTAGGGGAAAAGGGAGGAGCAGGGGGAAAATTTAGCATCTCTCCATTTGGTTTTGTTGTTCCTAGTGATAACAACGCTGTAATGTAAACAAAATCAAAGGGTTATGCCTCTGCTAGTTTATAGAGCTTTCTATAAGAGGAATTTATGGAATCAATCTGATGTCCTGGGAATTACTGACATTACAGACACAGCTGTATGACCACATGAGAGAACAATACTAGGGAAGCCTAGTTTTCAGGAAGCAAAACTCATTTGTGCTTGCCAAATGTGAAAATCCAGTATCTGGTAAAGACCAAGAAATGGATCCAATTAAGCTGGGAACACAGTTTTGTTATGGAATGTTTGCAGGAGTTATAGATGAGAGATCACATTTGATGGTCTCAACAGTATTCAAATATAGTTATGTCTGCAGTGGGAAAGATCAATGGTCTACAATGTGAACCACAATGTATCATGTGTCTTAAAAGGAATCTGCAGGGAGGAGTGTAAGACGAAGTAAGTACACAGTGATACTTTCCTGAAATACTCCTTTACATCCAACAATTTGCATCTCAGTGTCTTTATGGGGCAAATATGGAAAGCTAGTTTAAAACACAGTTGGCTGTATCGTTAGGGGACAAAAAATCACATAGCTACCTGCTGAGTACTTTCTGAGACATTCTAGAAAATGCTACTCTGTACATGCAATGATTGAGAACAGAAAAAATTTAAACTCTTCTTTTTAAGGCCAGCTAAACTGAAAATTAGGTGTTCACTTATATCCATGAAACCCCTGTACTGTGTGCAAGAAGAATTGTCTTATTTCTAAGCACTGAAATCCATAAACAGTGACTCTTGGATGAAATATCTTTCAAATATTGCTCTATTATTTAAAAATAAAAACAACAACAACAACAACAAAACAGTAACAGTTTCAACATCAGAGAGGAAAGACGTTTCCATCTTTTTCAGACTTACTTTTAGTTAAAATTGGCTTTTATATTATTGAAAAAAAAAATCACCCAAAATAAAGCAACTTTGGAAAAGAGTCCAAAACCCTACCTTCGAAACACAGTATGATAAATCCATTTTTCAGAAATAAGCAATCTTATTCCATCCTTTGTTGTCTATATAACCTAGAGCAAGGTGTTCACTTTGCCTGTCTTCATTTTCCCCTCTTTAAGGGCCAAGATATACCTTCTGGTCAAAGATGCTGAATGAATCTGAGGACACCCAGAACCAGCTGAATCCAGAAGGCAGAACAGATCAGTATACCCATGATGCAAAAACCTTGCATGGCCCCGGAACAACCACAGTGGCAATTATCATAAATTGCAGTTGCCTACCATCTCCACAGGGAGACACGCTGCAGTATTCCCAGATCACAGCTGGGTCCTTTGTGTAGCACCAGGGACGTTCGTTCTCTCCTCCTGGATTGCGGCAATAGTTCTCAGCATCAGACAGCTCAGGAAACACCTGAGGAGTCCTCCTGTGCAAGTGGGGAGCCTTGGGGGAGGAAGCAAATTGGATTAGTGTTTAAGCACAATTTTTCCTGCCATTATTAGTAAAATAACAGCAAATAAAATAAATGAGTGAAGAAAGGCAGAGCCTTTCTTGAAACAGCCTGCCAGAACGACAGAGAATATGTCTTGGTACATGAAGGGGAACTTGCAGAGTGAAATGTGACGAGGTTATGAAACACCAGTGAAATCAAGAATAAACACAACCTGTGCCCTGCTCAGCCCTTCCACTGAGCCTGGGCTGCCTGGCTCTGGGAAACATTGACACTCACTTGGTCACTCCACTTCTGGCAGGGAATGCCGGAGGCCGTAACGTTGACCCAGCCCTGGTAAAACTGGCCATTGCCACTATAGCAAGTCCCTGGGAGGTAAAAAAAATAAAACAAACACACAAAAATAAACATGTGGTCAAGGCATCTCAGACCAGGTCCTGCAGCAAGGACTAACAGGAATAAATTTCATGTCCTTACATGAGAGTATGTGGCAATTAGCATCAGATCTGAAGCACATAATGGGACAAGACAACTGCAGGCCAGGTACTGCTTAGCCTCTTGTTTGCACTTAAATGGATTTTGAGCCAGTGCATAAGATCAAATCTGGTAAAACTTCAAAGAAGAAACTGGAGCTCTTTCAGGCTGAGGAAATAGGCCATATGCCTATGATGGTAGAGCTGCAACCACCTTGTGCACAGCGCTTCCATCCAGAAAGGGCAGGCAGAACCACACCGAACCCACCCAAACCAAAACAAGGCAGAAAGCAAACTGAAGCACGAGTTCTATGATTCACAGCCTGCACTATTACAGGGGCACTAATAGGAATACACCCATGTTCCTCATGTAGGTAGCAGAGGGCTGGAATTCTTGCTTCTATACAGTGCTTATCTGCTTTGACTATTTGGAAACAGCCTATGGTTTACAGCGTGTGTGGAAAATATACACTAAAGGCAACTATGATCTGAAGGAATAGTATCAGTAGAAAAACAGTGTTCTTTCTAATGAAGAATGTGTAGTCCACTTTCCATACACAAGGCTTGCTCCAGCTGCAGAAAAATTAAGCAGAAAATCTTGAGAGGATTTTACTACAGGAATAGATATAAATGTAAATGCCACTTGTCTTCATAGGAGAGTTTAATGCACACTGGCATAATCTAGGAAGCAGGGGGACAGAATAGGAGATGCAGCCTTTCACACTTCAACACATGGTAGCTAATCTTTTGTAAACTTGGCTGAACAGGGGCCCACATTCTGGCTGGTGGCAGGTCCACTGCATTATTAACCTTGTTAGACAAATTAACAAACCAGCAAATACTGTTGTCATAATTTAATTTTCTGTTATGTTCGTAAACTTGCAGCTCAAGAAAAAAGAAAAAAAAAGACAAAATCTGATATGTTTTAAAATAATTATTTTTTTAAGCAAATATTTTTCAGCTTCATGAAAGCTCTTTATAAGTTTTGATCTAAATTTGAGACCAGGCTATGTGTTCTAATTTATCCTTGCGGATTGTCCTGTTTCTCCTCCAGAAGGACCATAGTTAATGCACCAAGATGACTATCTGCTCCTTTCATATTGAATCACCCACTGCACTCAGGATTGCAATTATATTTTGTTATAGAGCCTTAGCTTTCTGAAGTTTCACCAGGCAGCAGGCACTGCACATGAGTAGGTAGAAAAACCACCATTAAAGGGTTTGATCCGTGTGAGTGAGCTTAAGCAAAGGATCAAGTTCCTGTTATCCAAACAACTCAGTATAGGAATGACTGTGAACTTCATAGGAATGCTTAAACCCATCATAAATACAAAGTAAAATAGTCTAGTTGGACTTCCTTGACTGATATGTAAATACCATTTATGACTCACGTCTGCAACAAGCTAGCAGCCCCCACATGACATAGCTCTGCAGAGGTGTAAAATCTTGTTAGTCTGCCATAATACATACTTGTGTGCCTGAGCCCAGCATTTTACATATCTCACATTCAAAGGCAAGGAAGGCAATGCCTGAAATATGCCTCATGATGGAACTAGTAATGAACATGAAAATCTGTGCAGATCTGAAGTAAATGTCAGTGTGACACCTTAGAGGATCAATGCAGAGAGTTTTAGGGGTAACAAAAACATTAAGGAAGCACTCCCGAGTCCTTCATATTCTGGAAAATGCACATGCATTCTTAGATGGTCTTGCTACCATGAAGGCAGGGGGAATAATATAGGTGGCCAATTTACCGTTTAATGAATTATTTGATGGCAAGCTAGAAGACAGTTTGTTTCATGCTCCCCAAAACTTTGTGCACGTAACAGGGGCTCTAAAGTAAAAAAGAAGGGGCAGTTTTACTAAAATTTTAATGTTATGTCTTCCTGATTCATGACTGAATGTTGCACATCTGTGCAATGCCATTCTGGGAAAATGCTGTGAAAAACAAAAAGGTCATGCATTTACACAGGAGACAGAGGCTATGTCCTGAACTTGCAAACATCTAAGGGGAGGCTGAGACCATCCCATGAATGCACCACTCATTTTCCAGCACCCCTTTCTTGTGGTTTTCCCCCAGGCAGGGGATGGTTGCACCTGCAGGCTGTAGGCATTGGGCAGTGATGCTGGAGTGCCCACAGAGTGCTGAGGCCCTTGTCTCCCAACTATGCATCACCAGGCACCTAGGGCTTGGGTGGCCAGGTGGAGGCAACATCTTTTCATGAAAGAATAGTCCCCAGAATTCTTGATTTCCCTCTTTTTTTTAATTTCTGTCTCTATGCAGAAGGTGCCTACCCCTGCCAGATTTGCAGATCTCACCTGCTTAGAAGCATAACAGGAGAGAGATTCTTCCTTTTTCCAATGGGGCAAGTTCAGTGGCTGAGCTTGAAACTGCCATTACATGTCAATGGAAGTGCTGGATGTATTTCAGCCATGACCAGCAGCCAGGTAAAAGGCTGACAGAAGTCATAACAGCCCCACAGGAGGTGTCTGGGTCTCACCATTGGTCATGGGGAGTCACACAAGAAACAGCCAGACTTCAGAGATGATTTGAGGAGAGTGCTGGGGCCTTCTGGGTATTAAGGTCTTGGAAGGCCAGCCTGACATAGGTAACCCGGTGGGTAACAGCATATAAGGCTGGAATAACCTCAGTAGCATTATCAGAAATATCAAATATGGGTAAAGCAGAACTAGAAGAAATTGGTAGAAAGAAAAGGAAACAGCTGGAGAGAAGGGTACCACCTAATACCACCACTCCTCTCCCATCATGTTCAAAAGTTACCAGCCCACATTCTCTCCAATCTCTGAAGACCTGGAAATGTGTTTCCCCATGCCTTGGATGTGGAAACTCAGACATTCCCTGGTAATCACCTGAATTCAGCCAGCCAGGACCAGAGAAAAATACAAAAATACTGTGCAAACTGCATCTTCAATGAAGAATATCATGGCCACCTCTAAAAATATAGAGCCTGGAGCAGTCTACTTACTGGTTATATTCTCCTTCTTAAAATCTGTAAAAAGACAAGACAAGATGTAAGGAGGGATTGTCCAGGATGTGATGTAACTGTATGCTTACATAGGAGCCTGTTATAGGAAAAAGTTCTCACCCTAGCTGCGCTTAAACAGCTTGTTTCTTTGTAAAGGCAATTTTGCCTGAATGGCAATTTTGCTGTCATTAAGACTGTTTTTTGAGATTGTTATGAGCTTCTCAATAGAGATACAAGCTTTATTTACTTGAGGGGTTTTCCCACATCCCAAGAATGAAACAGGCAAACACCTAATGCAGCTGACACAATTCCATGCACAGGTAATGACAGGATGGAACCCATCAGTGGCTTTTACTGTAGCTGTAAGTTATGGATCTCATCCTTCCCACCTCCCTTACCAAGAACACAGCTCTCCAGACAACAGGCAGCATGTGCCACCTTACCAAAGAAAGGGATGTGGGTGCAGGAGCTAGGGTCCTCATGCAGACTGGGCAACCTGTTGCATTCAGGAAGAGTCAGCAGCATCAGCCCTGGTTTGTAAATCCCCTTCTGAGAGTTTTCCTCCATTGAGAGCCGTTCCTTAAAGCAGTAGAGATCCTTTACAGCAAGGCAATTCTCTCTACATTATTTTGCAAAAAACAGTGAAATACAGCAGTCAATGATAACGTTTATAAAAATAGCTGCACTTAGCAGTAATGTGCAGGGGTTATGCAGGCTGACAGAAATCCATTAATGGGGTGACACCTCTTTAAAGCCAGTCTGTCTGGCTCATAAACCATAAAGGAAACCAAGAGCTTCCTTTAGGAAAGAAACAAAGCTACATTTTTAATGAAGCAGGGTTATGCTCAAGACAGAACACATATCACAGTCTGTGAGAAGTTCATTCCCATCTTTGACTACAGATTTTTTGATGTTTTCTACTAATAAATATCAGAGAATCATAGAATGGCTTGGGTTGGAACAGACCTCAAAGATCATTTAGATCCAACCTCCTGCCATGGGCAAGGACACCTTCCACTAGATGAGACTGCTCTAAGCCCCATCAAACCTGTCCTTGGACACTTCCAGGGATCAAGCATCCACAACAACTCTGGGCAACCAGTTTCAGTGCCTCACCACCCACACAATAAAGGCGTATTCTTTGAATTGTACATTAACATGTCATCTGTTAAAAATAAGACGCGAGCTGCAATTCTTAACCTTCTTAAATTAGATATTTGCTTGTATTTTTAATGTCACTGAATCACTCATTCAATTTTCCTCTTTTCTCCACAGACTTTCAATCCCTTTTTTCTCTGTCAGCTGTCTGTGGCAAAAGCTTCTGAGTGCCTGGTAAAAGAGAGACCTGTTTCCCACCTAATGTATTGCCTTTATAACAATGTGAAAATTCACTGACAAAAAGTGTTTTGGATGTTTAAATGGGCCTTAGATTAGAAACTGTTTGTGAAGAAGGGCATGGCAAAAATATCTCTTCTAGAAAAAAAAAAAATAGAAAGAAAATGCAGCATACTGGAAAGTTTGTGGATTTGTTGCATTAGTCAATTTATCACTGATTTGCTTATTTATGCAGTCATTCTTGAGAGCCCGAGTTGCAAAACCAGCTTTGAGGTCATGAACAGAGATTACTTTTACTGTGTTCAGCCGAAGTCCTTCACAAATCCACAAGTTTTCCAGCCATCACAGAGTAATGCAGGAAGGCAGAAAGGTACTGCTGGGATCTGTGATGAAGGATTTAGCCTAATTCATCACCTGTTGAAAAACAATAGTTTTGGCAAGAGCAGATGGCCATAACATTTGGTAATGACTATCAACACTGCAAACCCTCTAAAGCACCTGAAGGATGTAGGACATTTGCAATTCTACCAGGGCAACACCTTTCCTGCAACACTAATGGATGCCCTTCAAGTCTGCAGACTGAAGTCATCAAAGCTCAGCTGCTCTGTGCTTGGTTTTAGCCAGTGCTGTTTTATTCTTTCCTCACTTCCATGGAAACCAGAATGCAGCCAAATGGCATAACTTATCCTTTTTTATGTTAAACAACACATGAAACAGAAATGACCTTCTGAAGTAAAGAAATGCTTAGATCGGGAAATGAGAAAAACTTTCATTTGTAGCACTGGCTGAGACTGGGAGATCTGGATTGAATTAGCTCTGTTCACTCATGGAGCTTGAGCATCCTTAAATAAGCCCTTTATTTGGTGTTCAATTGCAAAACACAAAAGACCATTCCTCTGCAATGCTGTCTGCTCTGGCATTAAAGGAGGGTTATCTTCACCACAACTCCATCCTGGAAGCATGGTAAGGAAGCCGGAGGGAGGGATGGTCAGTCTCCTCTAGCTGGGTTCATACCATTGTTGTAACACTTAATGCTGAGCAGCGAGAGCTTGATGAGATCATATGCAAAGATTACTTCAGATTATAATTAGAAATTTTATGTCATGTAAATGACAGATGGACAAATAACAGTAATGGCAGAAGAGAACAAGTGTGCCAGTAGTGATTTTAGGGACCACAAGAGACTATTTAAGAGGAGGTGGGGACACATAGGCCCAAACAAAGTGAGACATTTTCCAACACAAGACTGTTCCCTGCAGCCTGGTCACTGCATATCAGCAGTGACTGAAACAGAAATTGAGATTGTTTCTTTTGCTATCACAATAGTAGCCAGTGGCAAAAAGAAGATGTAATCAAGAATTATGAAATGAGACATCACGTTCCTTAAAAACTGTCATTTTAATCAATTTGCATCTTAATTTACATGGAGTGAAATTTTTCTCTTCATTTTTCTGTTTCATTTCATCTTCTTGTACCCCGATCACTTTTATAAAAGCTTTACTTAGTCTGTCAGTTGTTATTGTTGCTAGTTAGCTTCCAAACCAAAGTGAACATTAAAAAAAATGACACAGAGGGAGAAGAAGTAGTACGGAGAATAAATAACAAGACAAAAACACATGAAAATATGTCAAGGAAAATATGTGCCTCAAAAACTGAGAGAGTTCTGCCATCTCTGAGACAGTTAAATTCTTATTCAAGAATTACTTCCTCTGAAAACTTGTGTAGTCTAGCCAGTTTCTTCAGAGAGGTATAAAGTTGTCAGTAAAAAGTAGTTAAGATAATTGGAAAATAACCAGGGCCATATGAGATGTGTTAAAGAGCCCCCAGATCTCTCTCAGCCATTCAGAAGTACATATTAGATGTTTCAGTTATCAAAATGAGCATTAGGCTAGGGCTTTGGAGGAATTGCTGTCCAGCTGATGTGCTCTGGGAAGAAGAATAGGAAAGGATGCTGTTACAGGTCTTTTGTTATGAAGAAAGCTTAACTAAAATTGGGGGTGGAGGAGGGGGCGATAATTAAAAAAAAACAACACTGATTTATGAATTTGAAGAAAGATGATGCCAGGCAGGTCAATTAACATTTAGACATATTTGCAAATGCTGTACCTGTTACTTCAAGTGCAGATTTACATTTATTTATATCACTCTGACTTTAGAATTCCCCCAGAAGTTCAGGCCTTCAGTCAATCACCATGAGTTCTGGTCCAGCAGGGCCACTTTTGTGTAGGGGTTAATGAAGTAAGGTCCTGATATAACTGAAATGCCTTGTGGAGTATCATGCAAAATCCTTAGCTAACAAATGTGCCGTGCTTGTGTGGCTGAAATATAAATACTGACACACACCTAGAAATATGGTAGAGAGATCGTGTGCCTAAGAGCATGATGACAAAAAGCAAAATAATGAGGTGTCAGGGAGGAGTCTGTCAGCAAAAAGCAAGTTGCAGTACTTGGCTGCATTGTTATATGTGGGTACTTGCACTTACACTTCAGTTGTAACATATATGCCACCACTGTGTTGATAGTGTAAGAGTGAATATCAGAGCTGCCAAATAAAAAACTGAATGTGTAGTCAAGCTTCATTCTGGGATATTGCTCTGTGCCTGTGTTCTAATTAAAGGACAGACAACCAGAAAGGCCCAGATTACAAAAACAACATGCTTCTATTGTCCTAAAAAGTCACTACATAACTGGAAAAATGATTGCCAATAGACTAAATTTGGCCCAAGTCCAACTGGCATTGTGCTTGCCACGTCTGCAGAGAAGACTGGTATTTTAGCTGAGACAGTATAGTTGGGGCTGCTCTTCCGATAAACACAGATAAGAATAAAGTTTTAAAATGTGTTTCAAGGAAGATGAGAACAAAGCACTCCACTTCAGGCCTGGGTGTCAGCTGCCCAGATGAGAAATGGGTAATGGCCAGTCCTCCAGGGACCAGATATACTAGTTAAAAAGAAAGCTTCAATTCTGATCTATGTGCGGCTGTCCTTGGCAAGACATACCAAGCAATTATAACTCCATTATAGTTAACAAGAAGAGAACCTGGACTGGCCAGAAAGCAAGAGCTATGTGCAGAGCTTGGAAAAAACTGTTTTGGTCTAGTCAGAGAACATGGGAAAGATGTAAAATCTCACTGCAAAGAGGAAGGGAAGAAACTCACTCCTGTGGCCATAGTGGGAGAACAAGGAACAACATGCACTGCTCAGAAGGTTGGGTGGGGAGGGAGCAGTGTCTCTGCTGCTGGGATGTGTGCACAAATACCTGTCAGCAGTGGATTAGTCAGAAATGCTTTGGACTCCTAAGAGTCCCTGTCAGCCCAGTTTCAATGGACATTTCTCCGCATGTGGAAGGATACAAGAGCCAGATTGGAGTTTTGGTTTAGCAGGTACAATTACATTGGTAGTGTCTCTGATTTCATCATTTTTTGTTTCATCTTTGTCATAGTGGGAAGTGCTAAATGAGTGCCTTAGCAAGATTTGTTGCACACTCGGGAGCCGTATTTAGTCAAAATTCTAAATAACCAGTTACTTTTGTTAATAATAAATATATACTGACCTAGTAAGATTTAACTGATAACAATATGTTAATTATTTAAACCAATTATGTCATTTGAATGGATACTTCTTTTCAACACACTCTGCTAAATTCATACAAAGGTCTGGGCCTGGAATTCAGTCTGGACTCTAGCAATGAGCACAGAGACAGCTGAATCAGTCATCTCTGTGGGTACAGAGAAGAAAGAGGGAAAACTTATGCAAACCTAGAGGGCCTAACTTCACTCAATGCTACTGCAAGCCTGGACAGTTCTCTGTTGCCTACATATCCCCATGAAATGAAAGTGAAATAAGAGCATTTTTTTCTTCATTTACCTGCACACTGGTTTTGGAGCTGGCCCAGCTCCCGAGGGATTGCACTCCTGGAAGATGTAGTTACACAGCAGAGACTCAGCAGCCGGTTGGCAGAATGAACTCACCATTTTCAGTTCAGTCCAGGCAGTGTGCACAAGCAGCTCTTGGGTCTCCTCTGGGTCAGCATAGGAGGAGTTGAAGAAAACAAGAGCATTCTTCGCCAAGATTGCACTACACACCTCACCTCTGTACGTGCTGCAGTAACCTGCATCACCCTTGTACAGGTTGCTGTTGAGGACAAGAGCATACACACACAGAGTAAGCTCACTGCCCTAAAAAGCTTCAGGCTCACAATGCCTGGGCTCTGTTTCTAAGTAAAGTGGAATGTGTAAGGCTAACAGAGGGCAAAGGAGATGGTAGGTCGTTATAACCTTTAAAACCAGCTAATATAATTCAAAAATGAAACTTCTGCACCCTGATGTGGGCCCTGGTGAACCCAGGGATGAGAATCTGGCCAAGTGTTGTTAACATTATAAGTGAGCAAAAGACTGAGCAATCACACACAACCACGACCTAGCATGGCCCCTCACCCTGCCCCTAGGACCTAATGAGAATAAAAGTTTATTTTCCCTGGAGTAGGCAACAGCTGTGCTGCTTCTGCAGCTCTGTAATAACTCAGGATTTCTTTTCTCTGCTGTCTAACAACAGTTTAATTTAGGATGGACTCAATCAGCAGGAGTCAGGTAAGTCCAACACATGTGCCAGGGAATTTTTCACAAGGTCAGACCAAGCACCTGCCTGCCCCTCCCCAGCTCCTGCATGCCTCCTAACCCTGCCTCACTTCCACACATGTTTAGGTGGAGACAGAAAGGACGAAGGCACAAGCCTCTGCATTTTTCTTCCTAGTTATTCTCTGCAAGGTCCATCTCCTCCTCTCTTCACCGTATCTGCCACTTTGCAGACTCCTGACACAAAGCATGGAGACAGAGCTATGCAGGAGCAATAAAAACCAGTAGAGCCAGCTCCTTTGAGGGTCATTTATTTATCTTTCCTGCAGTTTTCACATCTAGAAGGAGATCCTTCCCTTCCCTGTGGCCATCAAAAGGAAGCAGCAAGGCAAGGGAAATGCACAGATCAGCTGTAGCTGAAGTTCCCACAGTCACCCCTCAGCAGCAAAATCTGAGTGAGGAGGTGCCCTCTGCCTAGGCAGCCTGCGAGATGCAGTGTCTTTGGTGTGGGAGGGGAACGTGGGACAACAGACACCTTGTGTGTGGCGGATGCCCAAATCGGGGAAGGGAGGAGGGCGGGGTGCAGCTGTCCCCACTGGTCATTCAGTCAGTGTAACTGGGGTCAGCGAGTTCAATTCACAACACGCCAACCATTTGGAACAGTCAACAGAGCTATTTGTATCTTTGCCTTTTATTTCTTTCCCCTGCCCAAATAATCACCCATTGTTAGCTCTGGGGTTTCTTGCTGTTTTTTCTTCAGAAAGCTAGAGGTACATGAACAAGGGATTATACAGTATGCTCACATTTCTGCTTTTCAGATGTGCTCTTTGCAGATGACACTCCCTCACCCTGTTTTAGCTACTAAACTTTGGTTTTGTGTGAATTTTTTTTAAATTATACTTTTTTCTGTTTCACATCAGCTAGAAAACACAGGAAGGCACCTAGCCCTTGAGGTATTACCAAAATGGCAGTGTTGCTGGGACACCCTGCATTATCCCAGGCTACAAGGACATGCCTGCATGTGACACAAGTGTCCCCCAGCACACTGTACCAGTCTCACAGCCCATGACATCACCCTGGCACACAGCAGGTTTCCCAAAAGCAATGCACTGCACGCAGCACTGTGCTAGAACTGTTCTTAGCATTCAGGGGTCATATTATTTACATTTTCCTGATGATCTCTATTATGCTTAATCTGAAAGTTATGTCCTTCCTCTGCTCAAGAGGGAAAAGCAGGGACAGGCGTGCATGGGGCTACTGTGCTACTGGCTTCAGTGGGCTGCAGAAGCAGCTTGACAAGAGCCACCAGTGCTAATATTGTGTTTCCTTACTTTTCTAAAAAACACAGGGAGACACAGAACAAGTGCAATGGAGAAGCAGCAACACAGAATTGTGTTTCTCACAATGCCACGTCAAAGAAAGGGAATTCTGTGCAGTGAATGTTGAGAATATCTGTGGGACAGAAGGGCTGAGCATTTGATCACTGTCCCCATGCCTGTCCCACCTGCACAGGTGCAGGTGTAAGGCATAAGTCTGCCATCATCGCTCAGTGGTCACTTAATTACTTACAGACTTCCTAAATCAACCTAGCAAGCTCCTGTGATAAAGGCAAATGGCCTTTGTAGGGAGCCTGTGCCAGCAGACTGGAAAAGCCATTAGCTCAGACTTTCTCAGGCCCTGCTCTTTTCTCTGAGGGACAGAAGTTCCCAGCCCACCTTCTAGGCTAACCTTCTCATTTTTCTTCCAGGCTGGTCTGCCAGTGCAGCATGTAGAAATCTAATGAAAAGAAAAATCCAGCTAAATTTTTCAGTACTCCAAAGTTACTACATAAAAGTGCATTGCTCATCACATATAAGGGGCTTTACCCATGCATATCTGCTGGAACAAATCTAAACTTCTGCCCTAACCTGGTCATCACTGAACCAAATATATCTACTGACTGGTACAGGCAGGACTTTAACTTGCAGTTAAGTTTTGCCATGTAAATTTATAAGGTCAAGTGAAGGTGTGGATCCATAACTGTGGACAGAATTTACTCCAGAATATTCTGCCCACTACCATATTTCAAACACCTTTACTGCTCTGTGATCCATTATTGCTTGCTTGATACAAAATCATCCTTATCTACTCTGCCTCCAGAAAGGAGCTCAGCGTTTCCTTCAAGTGAATGTCATCTGCATGACGGGCATCCTGAAATCCTCTCACTTAATTTAAGCCAAGTTAAGCAAATCCCTTTAGTTCATCATTCGTCTTCTCCCTAGTCCAGAAAAAACGTTTACAAAGCAGAGAAAGTCATTCTTACCTCCACTCTGCTGAGAGGCACCAGATCCAAGAATTGTGATGAACCAGGATAAAGAAAAAATGGAAAAGACATTAGTGACACTTCATTGCCCCCTCTGAGATGTGTGAGATAAGACTTCCATGCTAGGAAATTTGCCTGAGAACAATAAGCTGTACAAAAAAGAAGGCACCTAAATTCTGGCCTTCTTTTTGGTACCTTCTTGTGGGGAATAAATGTTGGGCAACACTGGGCACTGTAAAGTGACAGGGAACGAGGAGGAGGAAAAAGTGGATTGTTGACTGCAGTGCTGTCTGAGGTGGACTGTTGCACCCTAACCCCACATTTTTACCCTGCTCATTTGATTCTTGCATAACCAGCAGATAGCATCCTTTGTTTAAACCACCCATGTACCCCACATTACTTCAGGCAGCAGCTGCAACAGGTATGAAAAACCAGGGCTGGAGATGCAGTGCTGGCACATAGCCAGTGCCACAGGGAGCTGGGCTGTGCCAGCACAGGAGGAGATATTGAGCACCAGCCAAGGACCAGGACACCTCTGCCCTGGGATCCTTGTGAGATGGGACAAAGCTGAAGCTGACTTCTTGTCTCAGGTCTAGGGGACTGTTCCCCTCATGCTGAACACACAGCCTGAAGGAGAGCAGTGCAATTTCTTCCACCAGTCCACCTATCCTACCCACTGCCTTTGTATCTCTGCTTTGTGGGACAGAGACTTGCCTAGGTTAAAAGCAGAAGTGGGGCTGTGAAATACAGCACCAAGCGCTGAGTCTCTTACAGGGCAGACCTTGCTGTTGGGTTTCAATGCCCAGTGTAAGAAAGGGCATGGTTATTTTCTCAACAAACGAGAAGCTAAGGCACAGAGAGAGGAACAGGTGCATGCCTCGTTAAAAGCCGGACTGCGGCTGTCATCCTGTGTCCTGTGGGATTCCTCTTTGCTCGAACAAAACCTCCCTGCCTGTCCAAAGAGGGGAGGCACAAGATGACACCTTGCTTTCTGTGTGCCAAATGCTGTAAGCTAGCTATGACCATTGGTATTTCTCCCCTTTGGAACATACTCTTCAGATTTAGGAGATGTCTCTGGGAGCAGAGATTACTCCAGGCATGGTGGGACACTACTCTGAGAGCAAACTCCCTGCTTTCTGGATACAACCCCCTGTGAAGTTAAACTGTTCAAAGCTATTTTCACTTTGCTGTTAGGTGACACCAATGCTGGGTCATGGACATGACTTCCTTCACATGGATGAATTTACCAAGTGCACTTCTGGGACACAAAGTACAAGACAGCATCAAACATTCAGGAAATGACAGCTGTGACAGTCTCCAAAGTGTAAGAATATATGAGGAAATAGCCCAGTGGGGGATGCACTTGTACTCAGATTTAAGCCCCTACATGCTATCAACTATCCAAGGCTTTCCCTCTTCCTCCGGAGGACTTCACACCCCTTTACTCTTCCCCAGCAGGAAAGCTAAGACTGTGTTTGCAAGGGTAAAAAATTAATGGCCCCTTCTTTCCCTGCCTACCTGAAATGCTGATGGTTGCTGCTGCTTTAGCGGCTCCAAAAGTTTTGCTGTGTTTGTTTGTGGCAAGGCAAGTGAACAGGCCAGGTCGGGTGACGTACACCTGCAGTCTGGAGTCAACCACTCTGTCCATGACACTTTCCGCTATAGATCCTGAGGAAACCTAAAAGAGTGGAAAGCCCAGTGCAGTGATATTTCCAACAAAGGGGCAAACAAGCAAACTAAGGAAAAATCTAAGAGACACAGGCCCAAGCATTTAAATTAGCAGAGAAAGATGTGGCAAGCACATGAAAGTGGCAGAGAGCTAAAGCTGCTGTGGTTACTTTGGTGCTTTCACAGCACCTGACTTCATAAACAAAAATAAATGTTAAAGATCTCCCCTATTTCATTCTTTGGCAATATTTTTACATTTCATTTTCAGAGTCAGAGGGCCATAGTCACAATTTGGCACATATAATTCATCTGGCTAATTACTCCAGGACTTCTTGTAGTATATTGTTTGCCTCCTCATGCCTTAGCAAGGAAGGGCACAAGGTGACTTTGTGGACATCCACTATACAGAGGAAGAAAAGAAAATAGTTTGGAAGGCATTGATTCCTGATTAATATAACCACTGCCACACTTTCAAAGCAGTCATGAACAAAGAAAGCACTCTGGCTCCAATACTTCAGCAAATACCTGGTAGATTTTCTTATCTCACAACTGGAAGTATGGAAGGGGCTGCAAATGGGATGATTTTGGCCAGCTCTTTTCCCAGATCATAAATTCCCAGGTAAAGAAGCTTGGAGCCTGCTGATTTTGGCCAGTTGGTCTTGATTTCCTGCTCATATGGAATTCATTAATGTAGGAGGGCATGGTACAAGAAGACTCTACCTTGCAAGGGCAGTAGGAAGGAGCAGCATTGCCTTTATACTGCTAGGAAGCATCAAATGTAATTTAAGTGAGATGTGGTTGACTGTGGATCCCACAGGTGTGACCTGACTCTAAGAACAATGAAAATTGTCTCCCTGGATTCATCCCAGCAAAGCACTCTACCTATGCATCTAACTGAGAAGATAGAGATATCAATCTGACCCCCCAGGAGGTTAGTAGAAATGTGCTTTCAATGAGATGAAATACTTATAGGTATTAACAGCAATAATTGAAAAAGCAAGAAGGAATTCATAAGTGTTGTATCACATCTTCTGTAAGCCGACTGGATTTTCTCTTTTCCCACACTCGAGCTCAACTTGGAGTTATGGTGAAAGAATGTGAAAGATGTGAAGAAATCACTGAATAACCCAACCAGAACAGTTTTGTAAGTATTGTACTAGGTATGCCAGTCACTGTGCTAATACAGCAACCAGGGGTATTTTTGGCCTTATACTATGAAGTCAGTTCAAGTGAGTGGAAGCTCAGGGGATATTTTTTCACAATTTTCCCTTTTATTACCGTGCTGATTGTGGAGACCCTCCCAGTAGAAATGAGGAATTTCTTATAGGCTGCCTCTGCCTCCCTGCAACCACCTGGGATATGTGGCTGCTTGCCCTGAGCAGCTTTTGCTGACCCAGTCTTCTTTCCCTTCTTCTCTTCAGGCCTTGGGTGTACTATGTCTGGCAGAACTGGACTGTGTCTGGTGAGGAGAGAGAATTGGGATTTTTCCTTAAGGTTTGGGATGCAGAAGGGAGAAGTTGCTCAGGTAACTGCAAGCAGTATGAGCACTATGTACCATGGAAAATCACAGGTGAATGTGTCAGGTAGTGGTACTTAGAACTTCCACAGTGGCCAGCTGTTGTTTTCTCTACTGGGAACCTTAAGATATCCCCTTGTGTTAATTGATTCCCTTCTCTTTTCAAATACATTTCATAAGATTATGTTCCCAGCTGGTCTCTTTTGAGCCTTTAAAGTACCCTCTCAGCCATCACCAAGGCACAGATCTCTTCACATCTTCGCACCTGGCTCATTTATTTTTTGTGGTGTGGAAAACCACATTATAAGGTCCATGAGGCCCTCCCTGTGGTGTGTAGAGGGAGCAAAATGAATTGTGTTCCTATTTAGGTAGTCAAGGCAGCTGCTGCACAGAGTAGTTTCCATCCTTCTCTTCAAGGGCAGCTCAATAAACTCAGCAGAATCCTATTCTTTAAGCCTCTGGACAATTACAGGCCAGTGTTCAGAGACCATAATGCCACAGGCATGCTGCATCTTCTAATGACTCACTGTTGTTGTGAACCAGCCCTCAAATGCACAATCACCAGTCCAGCCACTTCCTGCTGACTTTCCCAGAAACGGACATTCATTAAGGCCTCCTTGCTGTATTTACAATGAGGCAATCTGGACCACTACCCTCCTATGACTGGGCTATGATTTGCAGAGCAGTGATGGGGCAGAGGAGATATGACCAGCCAGGCAGTGCCACCAGGCAAAGGTTGAACATCATCTCACACACAGCTGTCTGCAGAAGCCACACATGGGGAGCTTGGCAGAGCACATGTCTGTGCTCTGGGAATACTCTGCCCCTGTCAGGTACCCCAGATCACTGCAAAATGTTTCATCCCCAATGAGAAAGAAGTCTTCAATAAACACTTGTAACTGCCTCAAATTAATTACTGTCAGACACCAGTGAGCATCCACAGGTCTCTGCAGAGGCTGATCTGATCCCCTTGCTATTCTCCCTACCAACCTTGAGGGAATATTAGCCGTAATCAGACTGAAGGACACCATAATATTTAGAGGAGGTAAGGAAGGCAAGCCTGCTGGATAGCTCAGGGGCCTCAATAACAAATTTTAATACATGGAAAAAGGGAATACAGACTAGTCCCCCTGAAGTAAGGAACTTGAGCAAGAGGATTTATTGGTCCTGTTGGACAAGCAAATCCACAGGAACGGCCATGCCCAGCTTGTAGTCAGAAGGACTTGGGGTTGATAGGGGGTAATGGGAAAAAGCAGATGGAAATAGCCAGCGTGCACTCCACCTGCCTCCACAGCATCCCTGGGGCTCACATAATTAAAAAAGCTGTTGAAAGACCACAGAGAGTATAAAACATGTTCACCATAACCATATGAAGACCAGAGGAAACTCATGACAGGCTGAGGCTGCAGAGCTGCTGTGACTGGTGCACTGCTCACTCCTGTTGAGGCACTACTGGGTGTCAAACAGCTCTTCAGTTCAGCTGAAGTGAAGACATTAAAATGGCCCACATACGGGCATGAAACCCATAAAAATTCAAAGCAAGCACTTACTCTAAATGGTCAGGATCATTAGACCACAAAACAAGTTCCTGTGAGATGCAGTGGATTTGCACCTCTTGCTGCCTGCCAGTGAAAGGCTGTGCCTTTCTTGGGGTCACGCTTCTAGCCAGGAACAAACTGGGGACATAGTTCATTGTGTCCCCTAGATCAGTCTAGAAAATTTCAGATCTATTCTCTTCTGCAAAGATGAGATTCCACCTCAAGACAGTTGACTCTGTCTTGGTTACCGTTATTTTGTCAAATATGCAATTTTGTTATATTTTTTGTACCACATTGGAAGAAAGGAAAGGGAAGATAGCTGCAGAAATACTGAAACCCACAATGAAGTCTTAGAAACCCTGACTTGGAGGAAGGTTGAAAAGGGTCTAAAGTACCCTTCAGCTTGATCTTTCCAGATCCTAACAAATTAACTCATACAACACCATGAGAAAGGGGAAGAGTGTTTTTCAGAGAAGAAAGCTGCAGCAGAGGTGAGGTGGACTAAACCAGATCGTGCAACAAGTTGCTAAGTAAAGGCAGGAATAGAAATCAGTGGTGCTGGCTCCCAACCCTTCATTTTAATCCCTGGGTTTTGCTTCCGGCAGCTAGCAGTCCTCCAGGACCAAAGCATGAAAAGGAGGCACTTACAGCTTTCCCATTTTCCAGCCAGGTGACAGTAGGGACTGGAAGTCCAGTTGCCATGCACCGCAAGGTCACCACAGACCCAAAGGTGATATTTTGGGATTCAGGAGCCTTCAGGATTCTGGCAAACACTGAAAGAGAAGACCAAGGTGCTTAGTTGAAGGATAATGTTTGACTGAGGCTGGTGCTGGCATGGGGGAGTTTCCTCCCCGGCAGGATTTTATGTAAGCCCCAGCTCCATGAATAAAAGAGAAACATAGCACAAACTTCCCATTGATTGACTGTTTTGGGAGAGGAATGAGGAGAAAGAAAGTGATCAGCATGGTTACATTCTTCATCTTACAGATGAAAATTTTACCTCTGGAAACTTCAAATTGATGACTTAGAGGAGATAATGTGCAAGAAAACCAGGAGCACACTCATCAGTAGCATGCAGATGGAACAGTTTACAGCAAATACTCAACAACAAGTTACCATGCTGCTCTGCCAAGGATGACTTCCTGTGAAACATGTTCAAAACCATCAAGGAGGGCCACTAGTGTGGATACATACCATGAAGGTTAAGGGCCAGATAAACTCCTAAGGCTGATGACAATGATTAGGACTTGCCATAGAGTGCCACAAGCAGTGACATTTTTCATGCCACAACAAGCTGCCCTAAGGGGAGAGAGCCTAACATCAAGTTAAGTGGGAATGGATGGAAAAGACTTAAGAAAAATGAGATTATGATGGGGAAAGTAGATTTTTAAAGTGGCATCTCATTTCTACTGCCACTGCTTCTTTTGTGGCAATATGGTTACTGGGCAGTTTGAAGATAGCACTCCCTTGGCCCTGAGAATGATTCTTTTTTTTATTCTTTTTTTCTTTTCTTTTTTTTTGGTGGGACAGAAATAACAACTTAAGTATTTTTGCTGAAAACCGACTTCAATCTGGAAATACAGTTCTGATGGTCTTCACAAGCTGCTGTACTTGGACCACATAGAGGAAAGCAGAGAAGAGATATTTCCCACCTGGAACATTTGAGTTTTGATCCAAAATTTTTAATGGAGATGCCAGAATGTCTGTACAGAAACAGTCTGAATAGATCTACCATTTCTTACTCCAATTTCTCATGCCTAGCGAGCAACACCTTCTGGACTGCACAGCAATGACTAAAAGTCTCCATCAGAAACTTTAATAAGCAGGGGAGCTTCTCTTGGAGTTGTCATACAAACCTGTTATCTTGTTTGCCACTTTTTCTACCTGTATGTTATCAACATATCTGATCATGTCAGTCTTCTGTTTGCCCTATTCAGAAACAGAATATCTGACCCCCCTATTTCAGATGGGAAGGCTTTTCAAAATTTCAGATGAAATGAAAAAAAATGGTATGTTTTCCACATAGTCCTTCCACCAGTTCTGACCTGGGATGGCGCTGATACTTATTTAAACAGAGCCTAAAACCAGATTTTGCTCATGGATAGGCAACACTAGGAGTTAATTTCAGCATGAAAACCTTTTTGTCTTAGGAGTACAGTTATTTAGTAAGCTTCTGGGCAGGGAATTTTAGGAAGATTAATGTCAGTGAAGTAAAAATGCTGAGAGGGTAAACATTATATTGAGTTGTTCTGTGTGCTCCAAGCAGTGTCACTGTCTGTGCTCAGTGTCACTTGCTTAAAGTCAAAGCAGAGCAGCATCAGGCTTCTGCTTCAACACCAAAGACCAGACTTAGACACGTCTTTAACGAAACAGGCAGGGCCTGACCAATCTCACTGAGACAGTTGCAAATGAAGAACCAAATGAAAGTGATCTGACCGCTCCATGTTTCCAAGGCCCAGGGACTGTGTGTGTTTATACTACATGGGAAATGTATTCACTAAGGAGCATAAAACATGATT
>JAWWMO010000096.1:21625688-21638981 GCA_035047845.1 Dendrocincla fuliginosa | reverse complement strand
ATCCGCATTTTTCCACACTTAGCAGTAATAAGGATATATAACATAAGATACAGATATACAGAGAATGTTTGGTTTCCATGCAGAAGTATTGCAGATGAAGATATTTATGAGACGAGCCCTGGATTTTCCAAATGCTTTCTTTCTAGCAACTAGAATTTACAAATGCTATAACTGATTATAGTATTTAACAGACTATCTTTAGCAAATAATTACTATTTCTTCAAAATCATTCTCAACTCACCTTTACAACTGTTTCTCCTTTGATCCATGAAACAGAAGGTTTTGGATTCCCCATTGTAGTGCATGGAAGAACAGCCTTTAAACCTTCTATTATTTCCACATTTATGGGTGGCCGGGTTATTTTGGGTCCTGAAATTTTATAAGTAAAAAATTAAAGATGAAATTAGTGATACTAGAGTGACACTAGAAAAAGAAAAATTCCAAAATTCTGCTGCTTTTTCAGTATATTGCTGAAAGGTAGAGCAGTCTTACTTGGTCATGAGCAGCCCTGGAAAGAAAAAACTTGCTTCAGCACAGCATTCAGTCTCAATTTATGGATACAAAAGCAGCTCACTTGCATGGGTTATTTGTTTTCCTGAGTGGGGTTTGACAGTCATTTAAATTAGGGCCTGGGCTAAAATCCAAATTCAGTTAGGAGTATTTCCAGTATTGAAGAATGTTTGCATTCCAGGTTTTGACATTTTTCACTATATAAACACTGTCTTGTATGAAAGTTCAGATCTGGATTGAATTGATTTTGAAATGGTTTTAACCCAGGCTTGCCTCTAGCTCAACAAGAAGGCAAGTAAACTGAATTAACATCCCTATTGAAGGATTTATAACTATGCTAGTGAAAAGGAGGAATGATCCTTAAAGAAAAAATCAAAGTCCCTTAAAGTTAGTAAGGGATAAATTTTAATTTATTTTACCAAAAGAAGAAAAGGGCCTAGCTTACTCTGAGCAGAAAGTAAAAAACATCATCTCAGTATTTTTGGACACTGGACATTTTGACTCCCTTGCATGATACTAAACCAGCAGATAGGCAAACTTCAAGACAGCCTCCCCTCCTGGCCCCCACCTGCAAGTGACTGCTGTGCTGTAGATCTTCAGAATTACCAGACCTGGAGGGTCACACTCATTAGCACAAACAAATCCTTTCCTACAAACAGATGCTTTAACCACAATATCTCTGCTGACCTTTAAACTGTTTGTGTAAATTACTGAAGCCATATGAGTTCAGCTTCACTGAATTCAGAATGTATATAGTCCTTTGCAAGAACAAGTACTTTGCCTTCCATGTGGAATGATGACATTTACTCCGTGGTGCTTCAGACCGTTCCACACTGCTATTGAGAGCATCTGAACATCATTTGCTTGCTTTTGCAATCCCCTGGCAGAAATCTACTTAAAATTCACAAGTGATTTATTCAGCATTGCCATGGAGGTCTGATGTATCAAATTTTGCCTGTTTTATGGAGTTTTGCACAATAGACATTCTTCAAAGTATTGGGTTTTATCCCCTGATTCTAGCACAAGTGTGTGTTACTCAAAGTGAATGATCAAAACTGCACTAAGTTAGGATATAATCCAATATGCCATGTCTCTGCCTCAAAGGACTGTACCCAGCCTCACAAGAACATGGGTCTGCCCTGAACACAGATCCCTGGGGGCCACAGCTGGGGGTGTGCTCAGGCTTTCAATTAAATACTCACATGGTGTTAGGAAGAAATCACATTCCCACTTACGCATTTTCACTTGGAGAGCCCCACAGCTTTGTGCAGCTACTCCAACCCCGTTATCCGCTGTGCAGCAATACACCCCATCATCGCTGTCCTCCACGCTCAAAATGGTCAGGAGCTGCCCGTTCCTCTGTATGCTGTACCGTGTGTCAAACAGCCTGCAGGGCACAGCACAGATCGTCAGGGGTGGGAGCACAATAAGGGACAGAGAGGGGAATTGCATTTGAATCTGCAGACCACTGTCACCACTACAAATGGCAATAAGCTTTACCTTTATGCTCACTGTAAAGGAAGGACTGCTTATACAGGAACTAGAACTGGCTTAAGTTGTTTAAAGAAATCTTCTTAAGATTAAATTAAAAAGTTTTTTCATTAAACAGATAAAGTTACGGAAGATTTATACTGTAGTGAAATAGTCTCAAACCAAAAGCCATGTATTTTTGTGTCTACATCCAGAAATGGTTTTGTATATTTTTTTTAAACAAAAAAAAACCAAACAAACAAATGTGCTGGAGCCATTTGAAGGTTTGAGTATACAAGGATAGCTATAGTTTTAACAACAGCAGACTTGAACCCGGAGACTTCAGAGCAGTCAATAGAAGCCCTGAAGCTGGATGTAGGATATTGTAACAAAGTATGTGGAGCAAAGACCAATTCTGTATGTGAGCATGATGGGGGACCTGGGAGGAGCAAGGGGGGTGTGGGTGAGAGCAAGAGAAAAGCAGAAAGTTGATGAGGAGTCGGAGGACTAAACTTGATTTTCGTTGCAAAATTACAAAAATATATGAAAAATTCAGTCAAACAACATTTGCAAAAAATTTCACAAATTCTATTGTTTGATTTTCACACCTTCATAGATGATTTTTGGAAGCAGTTTCATACAATTTGACTTTGATTCTGATGAACAGAAGAGTTCTGACCTCAGGATTGTCTCCCAAGCTATTACAAATACCTGACACCTAAATACGTCCTGTTTTGTCTTTTACTGCTAGAAATTGTACTGTAGCCACTGAGTAATCTGAATGTGCCATTTACAATGTTATAGGCATGCATGTCCTTTCAGCAGCCTTTCACCTTTCAGTCTTATAACTCCCTCTTCTTTTTCACCATGGGAAGAAAAAAGTGCCATGAACTCATCCACAGTATAAAAGATGTGCTGACTCTATTCCCTTCTTTCCTTGGGGAAGGCTCATTGTGGGCAGTCCTGTCCTGGAAGGTGAGACAGGTAACCATTTTACTTGGCACAGGGCACCTGCTTGTCTACTTGCACAAGTTTTGATGCCAACAGGAAAACCTTATTCAGAAGACTAGTGCTGACAACAGGGTCTGTCCTGGCCCTATTCCCATTGAAGTTGATAGTTTACACATTGTTTTGTTTTGAAGGTTAGCCTAGCTGTCTATTCAGGATGTTAGGACCTTGACAAGAGAATAAAAATTCATAAATAAAATAACTGATATTAATTGCTTGCAATAACAAGGCTCTTTGAAGTTTGATATACACACAGAGACACAGAAACATATTTATATGGGTTTTTTCAGAAAAAAAAAAAGTGCCCACTGATGTGACCCCTTTCCATTGTGCAAATACTTTCATCTGAGTTCTTAGAAAGTAACAGAATTATACTCAGCTTATCTATTTCCCTGCCTTTGGTCTGAGCTTTTGTATCTAGCAGTACTGAATATTAATGGCACACAGTTTTGTGAAAGTGAAATGGCTGCTGCTATTAATGTTGCTCCAGAAGCCGCAGTAAAGGAATGAAGCAACTGAACTCTCTGACCTAAGCAGCAGAGGTGCATTTATCTGTATCTTTCTTCTTGGTCAAGGCTGTGGAAAAGGCCCTGTATCTCAGAGAGAGTAGGATGGCTTTCAGAAAGTTATGCTGGGTTTCTGGAAGTGAGGATGGAGGTGAGAAATTATCTGGTTTTCATATTATCTTAGAACACATAGACGTGACCATTTAAAAGATCATGGGGAGAGAAAGGCACGGTTCTGCATGAATGGCTTTCTCTCTCAGCTTTCAGTTTCAGTCATGATCTCAGTGATGGGGAAGGAATTAGGAGAAAGGTGACCTAATTTGGAAGTAAGAGTCATGGAAGTGCAGATGTTCAGGCTGCAACAAAATCAGGGACAGAGGATTAGGACTTGGGTTTTGCTGAGGTTACAGACAATGCAAAAAAACCCCAATTTCTGATGGCCAGTATGTGTGTAATTTTCTGCTTTCCATTCTAAAGTGGTCTTCCAAACAGTAAAACTTCCTTATGCTCCTGACTTATTTGGAGTCTCCCAAGCCACTGCTTCAAAGGCAGGCAAACTGCTTCAAGCAGGATGCTTGACCACAATAGTGAGAACCATGCTTCAGGTGACCATCTGCGTAACATGGACATCCCTTGTAGGGAACAGGCATTAACCTATAAAGGGTGTGCTGTTATTTTCCTTTACAGAGGGAGTCACTAACAACAATCTAGAAAAAGAAACTCGTGTGAAGACATGTGGCAGATGTAACACGATTTTAGAAGAGGAAGACCCTATCTAGGGAAATAGAGCAAACAATAATAGCAACTTCCATAACATGTTTCCACAGCTGCCTCCTTTGTCAGCATCTTGATGCCTGAAAGCATAATGCTGAAAACATAATGTGAAGACACTTTCTTATGGTCAGATACAGAACTAGAAGCAAAAAGAATAGCTTAGCATGATCCCTTCCGCGCAAAGTTTCCAAGAACACTGATATGGGAAACAAGTCTTACAAAGCTCCTTTTAAATATTATATGGCATCCTTCTACTTCATAAATGCACAAACTGAGGAACAGAGCAGATTGAACTCTCTGAAGCTAGAAACTAAACTCCTTGCATAGCTTGCAGAGGAAACCAACTGTCTTCAAGCACAAGAGACTGAAGTTGCAAGAGCACCCCACAGGTGCTCTTATCACTCTGTAAAGAATACAAATTCCTATATAATTACAGCCACTCATCCTCTTCCCTGCTAGAGACCCATTTTTATATTTTCAGGTATCTCCTTTATCATGAAGGGAAGCACTGCCAGTTTTGGCAGGAGATGCTGTAGAGGACTGGGTCCCTACCTGATGGGAATGCTGTTGCGTGTCCACGTAATCTCTGGCTCAGGGTATGACTCCACTACACAGACAAACTTGGCCTCGTCCTCTACCAGTGCATCCACTGTTTCCAGAGGAGTGCTGATCAAGGGAGCTGTGTGAAGGAAAAGAAAATGAGAAAGCCTTATGGTGCCTCCTGGAGAGAGGCACATGGACTGCCAGACACCTTTGATGGAGGCAGCCATCCCTCAAAACCATTTCACCTGGTGATCTCTCCAAGGGACGCAAAAGCTACAACAAGTCCAGTGCATCCTGTGTCTCTAACACTCCATTCCAGCAAGGGTCGCAGCACTAGGTGGCATACTGCAAGGTCATAGGTGAGGCCATCCCCCTGCTACAAGGGTGACATTGCTTGGGCTGGAAGTGTAAGCAGCAATTGAAGCCCAGCTGACTTGTCCCTGAAGTGGGCAGAGTGCCTGCTTATTAAGGCATAATACATGATATTTGTGCTTCTTTGTCATTATTACAGGATTTGTTCCACTCAACTATTTATATTAAAAAAAAAAAACCACACAAAACCACCAAGCCTGTTATATAGCACTGTATTTTTTCAAAGCCAGGCTCACAAAGGTCATTCAGGTCTTTCAGATTTGTGTCACGACTAGCACATATTCTCTTTTCTACATTTTCTAACCCAGTAGTACAAGAGTTAGAAGTCTAATAACTATGTCTGATACTTATTATCATAGGCCTGTTATCATACCTGTTGTGATACTTGAATGTATCTTTAGAAATACTTGCCGTCACTCTGGTAAAAGACTTGAATCACAGCTGGAAGGGATTAGATCATAAGCCTAGTGAATCATTTTCCCTTCACAGGATATGCGTTGCAGCCACTGCCTCCAAAGACACTTGAATGACTTTTAATCTGTGGCTGCAAGAGATACACATCCGTATTTGTTGAACTGGATTCCACTGATTTCTGTACCAAGATAAAGTAATTTCATACCATATTCCTAAAAACCATCTTGAAAATGTATAAAGGATGTAGGAGTCTTCCTGTTTCTCACTGACTGTAGCAATATCTGGTCCACTGTTTGTCTTTTCACAGGAGAATCCCAACTGCTGTGTATCTGCTGGCCCTCTGATATCAAAAAGCAGCAGACGCAAACTTCTTAACGCCAATTTGTAGGTGTTAAAAAGGGAATTCAGCATGCTGGGTGTTCAGAGGATAGTTCCTCTAATCAAACATGTCAAATGGCTTTTTATTACACGTACTGTTTACATATTCACTTGATGTTCTTACTTAATAAACATTCATTAGCTTTCTTTACATAGTCACACCCTTATTTGGAAGTCCTTTTGGTCCTTCCAGGTCTTCTTCGTCATCTTGACCTCAGTTCTTGAGCAGGCACAGTGTCATAGTATTTCACCACCAAAACCTGTAATGTTTGTTCTTTATCTTATTTGGGTACACAAAGCTTAGTTTACATCCTGTTTGTTTGAGTTACATCCCTTATCTAATTCTCTAGGACTTCTCTAAGATTATATTGTTCCTTATTTGGGCATTCCGGGATACTCTAAGTAAAGTTTCTATTTCTCCTATCATCTTCTTTGTACAATAAGATTAAAATTCAGGTAACCCCCCCTCCCCCCAACAGCAACAAACAAACAAAAACAAAACAAAACAAACAAAATCAGGAAAAAAACCCAACAAAACTATCAATTTTACACTTTCCTCTCTAAGGAAAGGCCAAAATAGAAAACACTCAGATTTCAGTGACTGAGAATAATAGAAAGTCTACACCTTAACTCTTGTTCAATTTACATAGGAGTCAAAGTTAGAATGTCTTTGGCTTCTGCCAGAGTGAAGCTAGAGGAAGAAAGGATCAGCTTCCACTATCAGGTTTATGTAAAAATCTAAACACTTTTGACTTTTCATAAGAACAGATCTGCCTGAATAATATTTCTAGATTATTTAATGCCAGGCTGCATCATTCAGTAGCAATAATGACTACACATGTAAATCACAAAACTATAGCTATACTCACACTAAACATTATATTAAAGAAAATTTAATTAAAACAAGTCTGTGAGAGAGTCATTGTTTAAGATCATTGCTTCAAATTGTATCATGCTTCAATGTATTGAGTCATTTTGAGTTATACTAGATAGAAATAGTAATCTGTATTTCAGCTCAGATGAATCCCACACCAGTGAAACCAAATGGAAGATTTCCATAAAGCCTAAATTTTCCTGCTACTGAAGGTTGTCTTAGGAGAATAACCCGCACCAATGGCTATCCTGTCTACTTCAAAAGGGACATTGCTATTTCATGACAGAGTTCATTGGGTTTTGATGGCGTTAACCCCGGAGTTTTGCAATCTAATTTCATACAATATGTTTTTATTTTTCTTGTCCACATGCCTTGGTCTCTGGGATACTTATCTAACCCTGAGAAATGTAAATTTTTACAGTAATGATAATTCAAAGCAGCCAGTTTTATTACTGTTATCAGGATAAGTACAGCCATTCTCACAAGGAATATTTACGTTTGTACTAAGAGACAATATGCATAATGGCAGTAATTTATTCTTTTGAGTAAACAAGTGCTGTCAACTTTGAATATTAAATAAATTATTTAGAAACAGTTGCATATTTTTATGGTGTTTCTTTAATTCTGTAGAAGACAGAATATTGCCTACACCTGATCTGATCTGGAGTGTCCTGAAAGCCAGCATACACAGAGTTCTTTGGGCAAAATTAAGCCTCATATTTACAGATGATATTGTCCAAACCAACAGCACAAAGGTAAAAGGAAAAGGAACTTTTTTACAGATGCCTCCCCAAAATCTGAACCCTTGAAGAGCAATCATGACAAGCAACAGTGTCGTGGCATTTTCTTGTATGCTCTTTTTTATGTTGCAATATTAAAATCCAGTGGAGACAGCAAGCAGTGGAGTATGATGCCATTTTGTTGTGAGATGAGAACAGAGACCCAAAATGGCTGAGATAGTCCTTGCTTTCACTTCTGAAGGATATCCAAACTGCTCAGGTGTTGCTGTCAGTCCATGTTTTCTTCAGAAAGCACTCAAAACTTATGATGCCTGCATTACCTGATTTTTAACATGGGAAAATAAAAACTGAAGAGTGTGTAGACATAGCTATCATTATATAGAAATGGAGCCAAGCCTTTCCATGCACATCCATTTGGGCTTTCTGACATTTTTAAGATAGCCCTGTGGCTTTAAATAACATTGAAATCAATTAACTTACATATGTGTAAAGCCACACAGGTGCCCTTTTTCTGGATGTCAGCTGTAGTTTCCCGAGATAGCAAAATGACCTGAGGCTGATCACAGGATCATGAGAAAGCCAAATCACCTCCTATCCCCAGACCACCAGAAGCTTCCAAATTGCTTGGCTTCAGATTTGAATTCAAAGCAATGCAGGAAGCAAAGCTAGTCCCTTCTGCATTGCAGACGCCTAGAGAAACTGCAGTTCCTCTGGTCAAAAACTGCTCAGTTGTGTTTCCAGCTAAGACTGCAAAACACCTATAGGGCAACACTGGACTATAGTCACCGTTTGGCCTCTTTCAGGGAACAAGACAATTCATCCACCTGATGCAATGTTCTAGAAAAGGGTATGTGTCTCTTCATTGCACTGTGACACCAGGAAAATGAAATCTATTTTCGTCGTCTTTGTTTTCTTCTTTCTTCAATCCTGTGTTAATGCACCATTCAAAAAGACTAGGGATCACCGACTTATTTTAATGTTTTAGGAAAATACTAAGATTTTTATTTCAAAAGGTTTTTACAGAGAAGATACCTCTTTTTTTTTTTTCCATTTTGAGAACAATCTGATTAACAATTCTAAAAGCACAACCCTGCAAGAGCAGCAGTGTTGGCCTAACGTGAATACTGGTATCTCCCTTAAGATTTTATTTTCTTTTCCTGAAACTGCAATGTTTCTAGTATGCATTGCATGGCTTTGGATAATCACGGTGCAACAAAAATTGTTGTCTACAGCGTTATCAGATGGTACTTCCAAAAGACCACAGTTGACTTGGTACCTCAGAGACTTTTCTAAACAGGTTTTTTTTCCGTTTCTTTGCTGGCTAAAAGTATGTGTGCATGTGTCCATGTGCATGTGTCCCTGCGTGTGTGCACACAAGATAGGAATAAGGTGTAATAACTTCTACATTATATGCTATACAAACAATGCACATTTGTATTTATAGAAATATGCTTTGTAAATAATCATAATTTTTACTTCTTTTGAAGATTTATATACTTATAAGCATACACAGGCACGCCAAACACCACAAATCTTGGGCTCTGCAGCAACAGTTACTATCAGCCATTAACTCTTCTGAGCTCCCTTTGACATGACAAATATACATCCCACCCAGGCTGAACCCAAAGATCTCATGGCCCATTACAGTGGACTACGTGCCCTTCATGGACAAAGAAACTTCAATTCCATACACAAATATGAGAATATTTTCACAGCTATCCTTCTAAAAGTAGCGAAGTGACCAGTAAAAGCAGAGCATTTTTGGTTTTTTTGAGAACACTACAGCACCACCCACCCTGCCATTAGTAGAGACACCCTTCCTTTTGCAAAACCTCTTTCAGCAAGTGGCAGAAGAAAAAGAGCAGGGCAAAAGCCCCTCTAACCAAACCTTTCAGGAGCGTCTCAGCCAAGCTGAGGGCTGCCAGGGTGAGGACGTGCACCAGGGGCACCTTCAGCAGGTCATTCATATTTGATCCAGAAGGCATCTGGCTCCTTCAGGCAAGGCGTGTAGACCTTCCAGCCGGCTGCATTTCGGAAGCAGTGCACAAGTAGAGCTTCTCTGCTAGTGACAGAGTGGGGTCTGAGGGATCTAAGTATAATCAGGAATTCTCCCACCCAGCGGTGATGATGGACGTGGCCAGCTGGTGCTTATCCACTTTGGTCAGTGTGAAAGCGTGGGGCTCATGAAACAAGAGAAAGCAAATCCCTTTTGAATTCCTTCTAAGCAAACAGAGCAGTACAATGGGCAAATGCATTTCTAGGGCAGTACCCCACCTCAGTGCTACAAAGTCCTGGTGCTTTATCCCAGCACCACGTAAGTGCAGTAGTGAAAAAAATGCTTGCCAGTAGATTTTCCTTCAGCTTAGTCATCCTCTTTTCCATTTTTTTCTCCTCTCCCTCTCACATCCCCTCTTATTATAACCTTTCAAGATTGGCTGCAATATGCCACCTGTTGTCCTGCTGATAGTATTTCTTTTCTTAACAGATGCATTTGCTGGAGCAAGAGAGGTTGGCATTGGTAGTTGTAAGTGCTTTTCTTTGCCAAGAACGTTAGCAGTGTTTGAGAACCGCTGTAGTATGCTGAAAAAACAAAGCCTTGTGCTGGAAACAGACCCCAGAATATGTAAATATTCACAGCAGAAATGAAATTTATATCATAGGAGAAAAAAAAAACCCAAACATTTTATTTCAGCATCAGCAACAGCTCAGAGAAATTTGGCATGGGTAGGGAAATTGCTGTAGGGAAATAAGACTGCTGGGTATTAATACTAAATTTCAGAAATACCCTATAAACCACCTAGCCTCTGCCTAAGGTGAAAGACTGAAAAGCAGTGTTCATTTTCTAGGAAGATTTATAGGACCATCAGAATGAAGGAGATCTCCTGACTCACTCTGTCTTGCCCAATCATAACACAATATCAAGTCATTTGTACTGCCTGTTTTTCCAGCAAATATATTTATATGAAGAGCGTTCACAAAGAGGCTTACCACTTTGCAAGACTGGTGTGGAGGCAACGCCTGCATGAGCAGAAGATAAAAAGATGGATAATCAAGCTGGGAGGAACATAATTTATGATGATGCTCTTGGAACATAGAGTCAAATACTTTTCATCAAGTTATAAGCAGAGTGGACAAAAGGTTTACACTAAATTACACGGTTTGAGGAAAGGGAATGCATAGTCATAATATATCACAATAAAAGGTACTTTGAGACTTCTGAAATTTCCTCTATTTGCAGAAACTCTTGATTTGAACGACTGCTTAACAGTTGTTTCTGCCATGAACATATATAGTTCTGCAGTGCTTCTTCTGAGGAGCAAATGAAGTAAAAGTGGCCAGTGCTATGATTGTGTGAATGCCTACGGTTAGGCATGGCTTGATAATGCCAATGTTACTTTGGGGACATGCCATGGCTCTGGAGGTGAATACAGCTTGAAAAACTCACAGATGATGTTAAAGCTATTCCAGGAATTCTGAAGCTAGTAAGGACAACAAAGCTAAACTGAAGACAACAATGAAACAATGATTATCCTACCAGGGAACTGATTCACGGCTGAATTTACAAATATTTCTTTTATTTCAGGGCAGTCATATCCAATTAATCTGCTACATAGAAATGCAACTTGGTCTTTTAGGGTAAAATTCTCGTTATGTTTTGTGAGGATGCCTGTATCTGAGAGACCAGCAGCCTCGAGGAGGGAAGCAGCAAGGGTGCACCACATATCAGGTTAGTGCATGCAGGGACATGTGCATGCATGCACTTCAGGGAAAGAGCACACAGTACATCCTTTCAGGCTTTCTGCTGGATGGAAGAGGCTTGGAGCTGTGACATGGGAGCCTGGGATTTGAGAATCACTTGTCTTTTGTGACTGTACATCTGCTACCTTGGCAGGTTAGGGCACGCTCTTTTTCTGACTTGCCTTCAGCAAGGCACAAACAATCTACAAGGTTCTTCAAAAGTGTTGAAGGTAACTTTCTGATACAAGAGGTGGAGAAGCCAGTGACAAAGGGTGTAGAGTTTAACCTCATATCAACAACAAATCTTTGAAAGGTTGTGGTGACCAGGAGAGGTGCCTGAGGATTGGAAGAAAACAAATGTCACTCAGTCAAAGGGCAAGTAGGAGAGCCCAGGCAACCAGCAGACAGTCAGCCTCACCTCAGCCTGAGGTCAGGCAGGTCAATCACTGGCCAGGTTGGGTTATTGTTGACTTGGATTATCTCCAGGTGAATCACCAGATGCTGAGTGACTAGGGCCATTGCCAAAGCAATTTCATCAAGTCCCTCTGTAGTACAATTTTGTTCCCTAGCTGGACAATTTTTGCTGGAAATACCTGTCTTAGCCTGTCTACTTCAATGAACATCTAGGTCTACCTGGGGAGAACACATCCCACATGGTGAAGTAGGACAAAAGGCAGCTTTCAAAGGATCCAGTGACATCCAGTCATGTTGCATTAACATGTAAAACTGTCAGCCTTCAGCAGAATACTTGGAAGAAGGAGGGAGGTGTAGAGAACTGTACAGAAAAAAGGTCCAGCATGGTCCTGTTCTGCAAACAGTTTCTGCTCATCATTTTGGGGCAGATGCCAAGCAATTCATTGATTGCAAGACTGAACTAGTCATCAAACTCTAAGAAATTATTACTTTCTTTGTATTTATGCATTGATTTTAAAAGACTGTATTTGCTAAGTCACTCTGCAAACAGTTTGCAGTTGAGAAAAAATGGTAGGTAGGTAAATTAATACTCAAGCACTCCTTATCTTTGTGTTCTGAACTTCATGAACTTTCTGTGGAAGTGTTTGCAGTGCAGAGAGCTAAGCTGTTGCAGAAATATTTGTGGGAACAAAACTTCACCTGCAATGTCTGAAAGCTGGGGACTACTACTCATTGTGTAGACTGCTGGGACCTCATATCAACAGGGGCCTTGGAGCATGGCTATAAATAACAAGAGATGTAAATACAATTAGCTGTAAACTAATACAACTAATACAACCTAGCTTTGCTAGGAAAAAACCCCAAACAGAACAACCAGCAAACAGCAAACTCACAACTACCAGGAGTTAAAATTAAAGGAGCATTTTACTTTTGTAAGATAAGCCTGTAATCAAAGAATGTTTAGTGTCACCACTATTTAATTTTCACTGATTTTACTCCATATAAAAACATCTTTCCATGATGGATACAGATGATCACCAGCTTCCCATCTATATTGTGTGTTAGGTATATGGTGTGTACAGCTGGAGCTTGTGCACCTTGTGCACATGTAGCCTCTCTACTCCCGTTAACATGCTGTCAGTTTAGACCAGTGGAGCTCCCTGTGATCCTTAATAAAAGTCATATGAAGCAGAGGAAATGAGAGTTTAGGAGTACTTTGGTAATCTTAAAAATGCAAAGGCATTATTAAAATTTAACAGCCATAGCTGGTGGTGTCATTTCTAAATGATGCAGTTGGCAAATAAAAAGGAAATATTCATTTTTGCACTGGTATGGATGGTGCAGTTTCAAAGCCCTTGTAACATATTCAAAACAGGAATATAGTGACATAAAGGTCTGAGGATTGGGAGAAAGAAAATGTCACCCAGGCAAATGTCAAGTAGGAGAACCTGGGGAACTACCTGCTAGTCATCCACAGCTCAATCTGAGGTCAGGCAGGTAAATGCTTTCGAAGAACCTCGTAGATTGTTTGTGCCTTGCTGAAGGCAAGTCA
>JAWWMO010000096.1:21600736-21614561 GCA_035047845.1 Dendrocincla fuliginosa | reverse complement strand
GACTCCTGATTTTAATTTGGATTCCTAGTCAACCTTCAAATAACCATTGTTACATGTTGTGTTAAGTGTCTTGATTTTATCAAAAAGCTATTGCTTTGTAAAAGCCATTTAATAGGGATCAATGAACATTGCCAAATTAAACTCTTCCAAACACTAAGAAAAATAAGTGAGGCTTTAAAAAGGCATATGCAGTCTGGGACTAATTCCCAGAAAATTTTTAGAATACAAAGCTTCTATTATATTAAAAGTACTGATTAAATGTACTAATTCATAGGACTAGGTCATGGATAATCTTCTTTTGATTTAATTACTCTTCTATTTATAGTAACTCAAATCTAACTCTGTCTGGACTACTAAAATATCTGCATGGGGTTTTCAGGTTTGGAGAAAGACAACAGGAATGGGATGATGTGGTGCAGTGCCTGTTTGCTGGTCTGAAAAATACCGTCACTTGGTCCAACATGCAACATCCCTGGATAGGCTTTAAAGCATAGTCCCTGGCAATGGCAAGTGCAAAGACTAAAGTGACTCACTCTGTGTACCAAAATGAGACAGCAGTTCAGGTACGTATCTGAAATTGTGCACTTTTTTTTATCTCCAGTGAGCTCACTCTTTCAACAAGAAATTTCTGTGGATGACAACATCTGAATTTCTAAGGACAGAGGCTCATGAGAGCATATATTGGGTAGGTGCAAGTTACTGAACTATATACCATTTTAAGAAAAGTTGAGGGTGACCTTGAGAAGTTACAACCAAGTCAAAAGCAGGTAAGAAGCTCAATTGTGATATAAGGTCATTTTGAAAGTGAAATTCTGCTTATATGCAGAAAGACCCATTGCTGTGCGAGTTCCCTCCTGAGCCTCTATGCCGACTAAAGACACAGAGGCAAAATTATCTGCTTCCTCTGTGCACACTTTCCACTAAAAGTGCCGGACCAGGCCTTGGACCTTAACCAATATTAAACTCCCAAGAGTAAGACATCCAAAACAGTCAAGCTTGAGATAGTTGAAGACATTTCATGGGGATCACTCATACTTGGTCACATTTTGGTCCCTTGTTGAGGATAACAGCCCTTAAGAAATAGTGTTCAGTGATGTGAAATTACATACTGTCTAGTGTGTGTTATAAATCTCTGTTTTGAACATGCAGTCTTAAGACCCATCAGTAGTCCAAGAAACTTGTATCTGGCAACTGGATAATACTGGGCATCCAGATACAATGATTAAATCAAAACTACTAAGATAATAGCTCTGGGGCTTTTTGTCTCAGAATTGCTCATTATTATGAAATTTCATTAAGAAAGTCTGTTTTCCTATGACAATTTCTTTGTCAGGGTGTGTTCTGTTCGGTTTTTTTAACTGGATGATCCTGAATACTCTGGTGTGAAACCACAAGGAAATCTGTTCACAGGCTGTGGCAGATAATGCTGTTCCTCATGGCTGAAGAGCCAGGGCACTGATAGAACAAAAAAATGTGAAAAAACCCTCACAATCTTGCACATCTAATAGAAGAAAGAAAATGTTGACTGTTGGGACAACAGTTCCTCCTAGTCTGCCATTTTAATAGCACACAGAAAAAAATGCAGGGTTGACTTGGACTGGAGGGGTCCTATTCATACAGTCTCCACCTGTAGTGTGCCTGAAAAACCAGATCACAGCCTTTCTGACACTGAAGATAATGATGATGAAAGCCTTGTGCTCACTCACTCACTGGTATTTTTCATGAGCTGTTTTCATGTCTCCATCTCTGATTTCCTTCACAAGGCATGATTCTGTCAAGGGCAGAGATGGGGGAAAAGTCCATTCTTTCAAAAGCAGGGAATCTGGTTTGTTTCTATATTACTGTTTATTTTATGACAGCATAACAAAGCCTGTAAATGTTGTTAAGCCAGAGTCAGTATTAGCAATGGAAATCATTACTACTGCTTTAACTGACGTTTTGTTAATATTACTGTAGCGCTGCCTCATGAGTCATGACAGGATGGAAATTAATTTGTCACTGCTGTAGGTCTCTTTCTTTACTATAAAGCAAGTTTCTTCTCTTACATGCATCTGCTCTAGTGTCTGTAACAGAACTAATAAACGAAAAACGTACTTGAACATCCTTGTACGTGCTGCCTTTTCCATGGCCAAGGCATTTTAAATGTTGTTTTGCTTAGGTAATGGAACAGTCATGTGAAAACTGAGGCCCTGGAGAAGGCATCTCTGAAAGTCACATAAAGGCTCTGAACTCCTTCAGCCATTGAAAAAGTATATTCTTACAGTCTTCACAAAGAAATTTGCTTCTGAGGACTTCGTGATATAAAAGTTGTGCCTCCTGTTAATTCACAGCACAGCCAGCTGTCCTCTGCCCAAACTCACCTGCCAGCATGGCAGTGTATCAAGTTCATGTGATCCCCTTGGCAGCCAGCAGCAAATTTTTGTTTCTTCATATCCTTTCCAGAATGCCACCTTCTTGTGATTCAAAGGCTTCTTGACAATAAACTAAAATACAGTGAGACTATATAAAGAATAAGCAAGAAGTTGCATATTCTACCCCATGACCACCGGAGGTCCTTGCAGCTGTTAAGGCTGGAGCATAAAGCATATAAAGGAAGGCAGAGGGTGCTGGACTGGTTCAGCCTGGAGAAAAGGAGGGGAAGGATGGACCTTATGTTTAGTCATTATGTGGTGTACAAGAAGCAAGAGGACATAATTTGCAAAAAGAGTAATCCTTGTTTACCTATTAAGAAAAGTTTCTCATCATGAGAGTGGTCCGTCATTGGAAGAAAGGCTTGGAGATATAGCAGGATCTCCAGTCTTAAAAATACTAATTTTTTGATGGCACAAGCTACACAGTAACCAGTTCTAGCAAGGCCTGCTTCATAAAGGCAGTCTCACACAGCCAGAGGTCCCTTCCCAACTCAGTTATTCCATGAGTTAATGAAGTCTTCCAAAAGTTTGTTGGTTTCTTTCTTTGTCTGAATAACTGGTTTCTAATGCCTGTTAAGTTTCTAGGCCTTGGATTTAGCAAACTCACGTTTCAAGAGAAATCTTTGACCAGTTTTCTATATAAAGGCTTTTATTCTAAAAATTCCAGGAGAATAAAATAGATAGATTCTGAGACAAAAATATTTAAAGAGGAAACTCCTCTCCACTTTTTCTTTGCCTGTTAGAACAGGAATTTTTTCTACTTCTGCAACCATTTTGCCACTATCTGTGGATATGTTCAGCCCTTTCTTCAATATACCCAGATTGTAGCAGCCTTTTCAGTTTTTAGCCAGTGGCATAACCTGTATTTTCCAGTGCGGAGTATGACTGAGATAGCTGCAAACTTAGCTGACTTCATCTGCCACTCTCCAGATTTGCTTCCAAACTCTCTCAAGAGTGAATAAGTAGGAATGCCAATGCTAAACTGCTTCTAAAGAAGAGAATGAAGAGTTTTTTCTCATTTTTAGAGCTCAAAGAAGCCTTTCTCCATGGTTAAGGGATTTTTATTTTATAAATTAAATTTTACTGACACTTGAATTTGTTTTAAGTTGAAGGAGTGTACTTTGGGGGGGGGTTGTGATGTTTCAATGTCTGAAAGTGACGCAGTCAGGAAAGCTGGAAAAAATTAGACTTAAAATGAAAAACAACTTTTCTTGAAAACAGACTCCAGCAGTGAGGTCTGAGGAAGCCTAAGGCTCTCATCCACATGTGCGAGAATCCAGCTTTGTCCCTGGGAAAGTATGTCTATTTTCTGTGACCGATGGTGAATCACAGCCAATAGATTTCCTGCCTTCTACTTGAAGAGCAAGACCTGAGCCCACGAAACACCTCCATCTGCCCCTGCACCCAGCTTGGTGCATGGCTCCATGGCCCAGCTGTCCTTGAGAAGATGGCAGTTCCCTTTCAGCACCAAGTTATGTTTTCATAGCAGATTGCATGTATGGCATATGAATCCAGCCACAAATGGACCTGTGGACATAGAAAATGTCAGACTTCTTTTCAAAGACTTCAAACATGCACTTTAACACTTAAATGTTTCATTATGCCAGGATCTGCTTTGACAATACACAGAGGAAATAACAGTGGGATTTCCATCTGCAAACTCCATTTTTTCAGGTGAAATTTCAGCTCTTGAAAGCAAATCCTACTGTGAAACCCCTTCCAAAGGACTTTCTGTGAGCCTGATGCAAATTCCTTAAGTTCTGAAAAAATACAATACCTCCTTCATGACACAGGTAAACTAAACCATTTTTCTCATTTCACCATGGCTGGCTGGTTTTAAGCACCACAGCAATACAGATGTGTATTCAAGACTTGATAGAACAGAACACTGACAGCCTATATATTGTATTGGTCTACAGCAAGGCTCTCTCTTGCTTAAGGCAGAACAGTCTTATCAAAGAAGGATCTGAGGAGGAAAACACTGACTAGTACATGACAGAGCTGCCCACCTTGGGGGTTAGGAGAGATTGGAGTGACATCTTTTTATTCCAGTAGCAGTTTCACTTAATTCTGTTCTACTGGCAAATGATTGGACCTGAGGGTTTGCTCCCAAAGCTGGACCAAGTTTCTCTAACCACTGCCTGACAAAAGCATGACCATCATACCAACAGTATATTTTCATAGTGTCCACAAATTAAGACCTGAAGAGCATTTTCTCAGATTTACTGTGCAAGCTGACAAAGCTGGTGGAAAATTTGAATAGATATCATGTCCTGTCTGTTTCCTATCTCTTCCTCCCTCTCTCCAATCTTCAATCTCTTGACCCATGACTTTCACAGCATATGCCTGCATATCTTTTCCTAAATGAATAGGTCACATCATTAGTCAAAATATAACACAAGTAGAGGAAAGCTACAAATTTCTTTCAATAGATGTTGCATGTTAGACTTGTCATGGGTTGAATGCCATGCTGCAGAGCTGATAGAAACCAACAGTGTACCTCCATAACACATGAAGATTTGCTCAACTAAGTAAAATGAGAAAACCTAGATTCTTCTTGAAAGTCACAGATTATTTCTGTTGACTTGACCTGAACAACAAAAAAGAGCTTTAAAACAAACAGGATTTGGCTTCTAATACATTATTCAGGAATACATCATCTTGCCTTCTTCAGCTACAGAGATGTTTAGCCACCCTTATAGACTGAAGCAGTAGAGCTGAACACATTCAGCCTGAGACAGTTCCTAAAGCTCTTGAGATATCTGTTTTTCGAATGTGCTTTACTTTGCCATGGGTGTATAGATGCTATCACTGAATGACATATGGAAGCTGCCCAGTGTATGGTTCAAGCCAAGGAGAGCTCTCTTGCAAGTTTAGTAATACAAACAACTAACACCTCTTTGTCACTGTTATCTTACTGACTTAGTAACTGTTCTCCTGGGTGGCAGAGAATGGGACGACTGCCTAAGATATAAGGTCTGAGATCGTCCCTACTGCTTCCTCAAGCCATCTGTAAGCAAACAGCTTGTTCCTTGTGACTATTACTTCTTGATTTCTTTTGCACACTTGCCTTGCGTTTTAGCAGCACTGATTTATGAGATAGGGAATATCTGTTCATGGGCAATTCCATGGAGGTCATTACATCAAAGGCACAAAAGACTTGTCAAATGTTGACATCAGCTCTGATTTTCATCTTTTCTGCTAGTTGCTCTTTACTAAGAGACCCTTCAGGGAGTTTAAGCTACAGAGGGCAGGAAAACTGGTATATTTTGGAAACAGACTGCTGCTGCCTTTGTCCATGAGTGAAACACAGCTACAGTTGTGCTAGTAGCTTTCCCATGTGAATATTGAACAGTCTTAATTGTGTCCTAAGCCATGTCATATATAGAAAAAATATAATCTAAATATTAACTTCTTAGGGGAAAATAAGTTTCTATTCCACACAGTGTCCAGCACAGCTCAAAAACACCTTCAGTGGTTTGTTCGTTGTGAGCACACTGACATCTCGTGGTTGCATTTGCAACTGTAACCAGTTCATGTACAGAAACGTAGTTTCTGCAAGGACTGGTTTAATATTTTTACATAAGTTATATTGTTTCGTCTGATTTCAGGAAGGTAGGCCACTGGTAGAGAAAAAAATCAGATGCTAAAATTCCAAAGCCTAATCTTTGCTTTTAAAACAGCTGTTTCTAAAGTGGCCAGACAGACTCTGAAGCCTGGAGCATTGGAGTTCAGGATTTCAGTTTCTGGCAGAGCCACCAATGGTTGGACTCAAATCTGTTTCCACCATTCCCTGTACTCTCTGCAGAGAGAGGAAGGTAAAGTGATTGTCTGGGGGATGCTGACTTAGTCTGACTGAGCCTTGTCCTCTTGCCAAGATCCCTACAGGGCCACTTACACATGCACTGACCTAGACCACTGGTGTGATCTTGCATTCCTGGAAGATCAGTTCTGGTCACGCCAGAGAGCATTACAAAATGTTGGCTAAATCAAAAGTAAGGGCGGGTAAGTAACGTGTGAAATGCAGGCCAAATCATCTCTTTTGTCACTGAAAATCTTAACTTCTCTAGACAAGGAGTTTTAACAAAATCTGTGTTTGATATGTACAGGCAATTTTTACTGTGGTCGTGGGACGTCTTAAGCAAAACCAAACCTCCTGACTGAACACCCAAAATGATTCATTCCAATATACTGGAAGAAGAATGGTCTGACTTTTTACCGTTCCTTTTCTTTCCACATTCCTCGCAGCAGAGCTCTTACTAATCTTTAATTGCTTTTCTGATAAGAAAAATGTCCAGATTTTATAGCTGCTTTGTTGTATCAATTTATTTGAACAGTAAATACATTCAGTGTCTTAGGACTTAGTGCTAAACTTTCTAATTATGTCTGACTTGGGTACATTTTCTGTGATTCTAGTCAATTAAATTCTGTTACATAACAATTTAAGTGAGAAGAAAGTGAGAAATGTTATTAAACAAACCAACAAACAAACAAACCAACTCTCTGCAAATAGGGGAAAGCCGTATACATGTAGCTAGTTCCCAGCCATTCTGCATAAGATATACAAAGCCTAGAGTGAGGGCTGAATCTGAGCTCACCAAGGCATATTCACCACCTGTCTGGTGAAGGACACTGTGGATAATCTTCTTGTATCTAATTTCAGTTAATTAATCTATTTCAAGAAAATTTTGAAGTTGATTCTTGATCTTCTCCTGTATGTGTGAGGAGGTATTATTGTCCTTCTCAGGGTCCCAGTGGTGCTGGAGGCTTGTAGAGAATGAGGGAAGACCAGGATGGCTTTATCTGCTCCCTCCGCATAGTCAGACATAAGCAGAGCTGGAATGTCGGGGAGGGCTGAGCAGGGCAGTGGGAGTGATTTTGAGGCTCTACTACAGGCAGAGCCTTCTAGTGAAGGGTTTTTCACTAAAGGCCTGAAAAGGAAGACCTCACTAAAAGGCCTTGCAAAAAGTAAACTTGGGAGATTATATTCTCTGTGTTGCTGCTGACCCTCTCCCAGACATAGTGCTGAGAAAGGCATTTTCATCGAGCAGTGATGATCCCCAGAAGGATCCCATGGATATGGCCAGACTTCCCTTTCCTCACCCCTTGGCAAGAGATGAGTTTCCACGTCAATCAGAAGTGCCAACACAGCACAGTGGAAGCTGTTATAAGAGTGAATAGACCAGGATGTGAAGGGGAGACTATTAATTTGCCATGGAGCTACTCCAGCTCAGTCATACAAGTTGTCTCTTCTGGGTTTTATGGAAAAAAGACCTTTTTACCATGAAAGTGGTACTTACAGGAAGCAAGGGAAACAAGTAACAGGAATGCTTTCAATACCAGCAAAGATTATGTCATCAATTTCTACCTCTGCCAAGCAGTGAAAAGTGGACCAGGTGTTCCCAGAACAGTCACATATTATGCATGCAAACTACCTATAACAGCAGCTGCTGTGTTCATGCAGGAACCTTGTGACTGAACAGGGAAGCACATGGCAAAGGCCAAGACCAGAATGCCTACAGCCCCTCATCATGGGGCACAAAGGTCTGTGTGCCCTACGCATACCAGCAAACTGCTGCACAGGCAGCTGCCTTTCCCTGGCTGGCCTCCATCACTGGCCCCTGGGGAAGCAGCCTCTGAAGCATACAGAATCAAAATATGTTCATCTGGAGATAGGCTCACATTTCTAAACCCTCCCTCAGCTTGAGACAGGAGGATGGTAACCCTGTTAAGAAGGTGACCATCTGAGCATGCAAAGAACTGCTGAGACAGAGAAATTTCTGTCCCTTACAGTCTTTCTTTAGAGACTCAAGTTTTTCCTTTCCCTTGAAACAATCATATTGATGTATCTTTTGGACAAATTATCTAGAGTAATTTCTGTGCTTATTCAGCATCACTTCTTTCTTCTTCTTTCATGTAATGTCTAACCAAATCTATGAATGCACTGGGACCAGTCACTGTGCTAGGGAGCAGGTCCAATATTCATCTCTGGCCATCAAAACATGTAGGAATGTCTTACCTAAAGCCAAGGTAGCCTTTGTTGGGAATTAGGTGTGAGGATAAGTCTGAGTCTCAGGCTGTAATTGTCATGCACATCCCTGTAGTTATGCCTGTTGCACTGCAACTTAAATTCTCTCTGAGAGGCTCTTGTTACTGTAGGGGACGTGGTGAAGGAAGCAAACTGCATGATGCAGGAGGGTTGTAGAGTGTAGTACAATGGGGGAAGAATTGTTGTTTCCTCACTCAAAGCCTCCTGGAAAAAAACAACAACCACAACCAAAAAAAACCACCACACAAACAAGCAGAGATCTTGTGAGGGAGGCTATTGCAGTTTTCATATGTGCTCACAGATAATACTGTATTGAATGGCTATTTACTTCTTTCTCTAGCCACAAGACATTGCCTCTTTCCCCTGAAAAGAGCATTCCAGCTGGGCGCTGCTAAAATTAACTTCATGACTGGAAAGCTGAAATGATTTACCCAGAAAAAAAGGCTGTAGACTGTATTTCTGGTCATTCCTATCAATGCCTAGGGTGCATGGCTCTCAACACCAGCCTTTCAGGAGCTCTGAGGAGCGTTTTACCCTAAGACCAGTGCGATGACCCAGCTCATGCTGGTTCTGCTACATTTTAGTTATTTTGGAATGAGTTCTCCCTCAGGAGGACAAGAACTTGCAGGCCCAGATAAATGTGAGCAACCTTTAGAGTACAGGAAGGTTTCCCTCAAAAAAATATGAAACTTAATTGTTTACAATCTCAATTTATAACGTGTCATAAAATCCATGCTGCCGCCTCCTCCTGGCTTTTCCCAGCTTGGCTGATCCTTAATGATGACCACAAGAGGCTCTGGCAGGGTGCACGGCCACCCACAGCAAATGTTGCCGTGTGTGGGCTCCTTTGATGTGGATGGCAGGCAGGCTTTGTGACAGAGGAAGCAACAAGCAAATGTCAAGCTGTCAGCTCCGGCCAGAAATAAGCCTTCCAGTGAGTGGAGTGCACAGGCGGGTGAAAAGGCTACTCTGCAGGTTTGGTCTCTCTCAAATCTCTGAGGTGTTCTGCCCAGCTCTGTAATGTAGTTTCTCGTCCTTCTCTAAGTGATGTCAAAGGCTTCTGGGAGAAGGAATCCAAGTAAAGTTACTGTAAAATGTTGTTTCAACTCATAAAGTCCCTGACAAGGGAAAAATAAGAGCAGCTAACAGAAGTCATGCAAAATTGAGACTTGGAAAAGATCTTATCTGTTTCAATGGATTTTGGATCAGCCCTTCAAAGCCCTTCATAACTAGATTTTGTCTTCATCACTTTCAACATCATTCTGTGTCACTTCACCTGAAATTATGTGACACCAGCAATTCTGATGGATGTCTCTGCACATGCATCTACCAGGGCCTCAACTGCAGGGTCATTTCCTGTGGCTCAGCTGTAATGGAAGTGATAACAGATGTTGCGACTGGGCAGACAGAAGAGAGGACAAGAAAAGACAGGGACAAAATATTTTCTTGTCTCTTCAGCTGACAAGATTGTTTATTCTTCTACCATCCTGATATTTAGTGGAAAAAGTCTCAAACTTCTGAAAAAGAGCAATACTGGGCTGAAACAAAAACAAATTATTATCAGTCTTTAAATGAAACTGAGTATTTACGGAGTCAGATACCCACTGGATAAACGTAAAGTGTTGAAATGGCACAGTTTGACAGCTCATGCTTTAAACCATCTATTTTCTTGCAGTCTCAAAGCAGATTAATCTTTCTGCAAAAGCCTTCACGAGGAAATGCCACCTCTTGTTGCCTATTCTGCATTGCGTCACCTTATCCTGCCTCCCAAACTCTGATGATTTAAGAGATTACACCAGCAGGCAGAAGTGACCAGCTGCTTGGTTTATGGACTTCCTTTGCCTCATTTGTGCTGCTTATTTCAAATCATTCATGGATGGAGTAAAAAATGTTTAAGGATCTCCTTGACTGGTGGCTGCTCAGATTCTGCTTAGAGCCCTTTGCACACTAGAGCAGCTTTCAATGTCATTACATCTGTAGTATGCAAATATTTATTTGTAACCTACCTAATTTTAAGCTTTTCTTGTATCTATTGCTGCAAAAAAAGCCAAAACCAAAAACAAAAACAAAACCGAAACCAAAAATAAACAAAAAACCACAAATACACACCAAAAAAACCCCAAACATATAAAACATGTGATACCTTACAAATTCCCCTCTTTTTTTGACAAAGGACAGCTCTGTCTTACTCCTTAGTTTTAATCAATCTCGCCAGGCATGGCAAGCATGATGTGTTCAGCAGAATCAGATGGGCAGTCATAGAAGTTGATCTTTTTCAGGGTTGAATCACATTGTAAGAGAGCATTTGTGCTACAGACTGTCCAAGAAACTGCTATGGCTTGCAATTTGTCAGCAGTTTCACCAGAGCATCACCAGAGGGTAGCAGGATGCTTTGGTGCAGCCGCTGCTCCTGTGTTGCAGTTCTGAGCTTGTACAGACACTCCAGCTCACCTCACCCTGCATTTGTTCTCTTGATCCATAAGAGAGGTTAAGAGTAAACATTATTTACTGTCTTTATTCTTTTGAAAGACAGCACAGAAAATTGGGACTGAAATCCCAAGCAGAAGAGTTTTGGTTGTCACTCTTGCATGACAGTGTACATCGCTGCTTGGAATTGGTGGGAAGACCAGACTCACTCTTTTCATTCACTTGCAGTAGCAGTTACCATTCTCTGACCTTCCAGTTACAAGAGCAAAATCACAGAAATAGGACTCTGTCTTCTACACTTTTTGGAGTTGCCTCTGTGGAAAGCACTTGCTGGAATGCTACTTTCCAGGATGTAGTTTGCACAGCTTTGCACAGTTGTTGCTTACTCGTGAGTACTTGCAGGACCCCAGGTGCCTGCTTCTACACAGCAGTACAGACTTGTTTCTTGTTTTCTTTCTTGGTATTGATGGTCTTGGAGGGCTTCACAGCTAGAACCAAAGTGGTTGTCAAGAAAGTAAGAAAGAGAGTAAAACAGAAAATCATGGAAGTCTCCCAAGAACTTCAGTGCACTTAGAACGGTTCTCACTCATTAGCATAAAGGTAGAGAATAGTGTTCACAGGAGCCCTGGCACGTTGACACTGCTGCCTTTGCTGGCTGAATTTGGGAATGTCTAGGAACAGCTCTGCAGAGGGACAGGACCAGTCAGGATGGAGATACTCAGCTGATTTAGAAACTACTACATCAGTCTGTGCATGGCTTGGCTGGACCAAGTCTTTCCTGGGTAACCTTTTCTCCTGGAAGGAAAGGGGATATTTTCTACTTTGTGTTAAAAAAAAAAAAAAAAAAAATCTGCTATGGCCATTAGTTGGTGTTCCTTAACTGGATCATACAACCATGACCTGTGGTTGGTTTCCACTAGATGATGCTGTAGCCCTTCCAGGGAAGAGAGGTTGTTGCTGTTTAAAAGGGCAAAATACATTCTCAACTACAAATTTAGCTGAATTACTCTTTCTGCTCTTCACATCCAAACCCTAGTCTTCCATCTCATACAAAGGGTACTCTGAAGTATTTTGCGTAAATGACAAGATGTTTCAGCCCAGATGACCAGCCACCTACTTAACAGGATATTCAAACCTAGTTGGCAGCAGATTTCCAGTGCTAGCCTGAAGTTACAGATCTCTTCTATCATCCTCCTTTCTTCAGCATGGAACATTATCTGGGGTATCCTAACATCAGAGTTTGATGGTCTATTTCCACCATATGTCTGCTGCAGTCAAGTAGGGGAGATGTCCAAAAATTCTGCTTCGTTTAGCTGGAAGCTGAAACTACTGGTAAATCGGTGAAGTGGTAGCAATGCGGAGCATAATTTTAGGAATACAAATCTAAATTGTCATCTTTCATGTTGTAGTCATTGGGGGAAAAGATGAGAGGAAGTTGTGTGCACATCCTCTGTGACTTTCTTAATGACCTTCTCATTGAGAGTAACTTCTGCCAAATGCTGTTTACTTTTTGCTGTCAAATCTGTCTGAATTAATCACACGTAACTTGACAGAAAAGTGAGACTTGTTCTCCTCTGCTTGCTAAGTGACACAGACTGAGTGTGAGAAATAGCCTGCCAAGGGCTCCATCAGGAATCCTGTGTGAGTACAACAGCTGAAAAATGGAAGACACTTTGCCAAGTCTCCATCTTAGCCCATGGTCTCTCCTACTGCTCTCCCATGGGTGCAGTTCCATGGCCAGAGAATAGAGAAGGCTTTGCTCTACAGAATTCTCATCTGTGTAGCTGTTCTTGCACTGCTGGAAGATTCAAAAGAGAAATAAGACAAGAATCTTACTACCGCCCAGGCTGGTCACACACAGCTTAGGACTGACAGAAATCAAGCCTGAACAGCAATAGATATGAATTCAGGAGACTGCAACAAGACAGACTGGTGGACTAGGGAGTGGTACACAAGATTAAATTAATTGTGTTCATTTCCAGGATTACAAAAACTCTTGCAGGCTTTAATAAAATTCATGCAGTCTTCATGGGGTATCTGAACTCTAGAAGATGAAGACTCCATTTCTCATCCTGTGAACAGCTCCTTCTCTACAGTGATCTGTCCGATACAAATTGGTGGTGTTTTTTCTGCCCTTAGAGGTTAAATAAGGAATTCTTCTTGCCATGCTTACAGTTATTTCACAAAAAATAAATGCACTCTGAAACACAGTGCTTGTTTCCTCCTCCTCTCCTCTCCTCTCCTCTCCTCTCCTCTCCTCTCCTCTCCTCTCCTCTCCTCCCCTTCCCTCCCCTCCCCTCCCCTCTTTTCTTCTCTAAGACATTTAAGTCAAATGTGTTCACTCTAAAGTTGAAATATCTGATTTGTCCTTGGCCTTCCAGGTACTTCACAAGGAATTAGATCCATATCTGCCCAAGTCACATGGCCAGTACTGTAACTTTCAGGGTCTGATTATAGTTGTGAAGATTTTTGGCTGACAATTATTGATGATGTGCAAAGTCTTTTTGAGCTTGACCAAAATACATGACTTCTCAGTGCTCCAATTCACACAGATGCAAAGCATGAAGAACTCAAGTGAGATACACATTCCTGGAAAAAAACTGTTGACAAATAGGAAGCATAAATGGTATTTTTTAAGTGCAAGAGGAGAAAATTAGCACGTCAAGTGATTTCAGATGCTTCCACATGAACAGCCAAAGCAGTGCTCAGAAAGTCCTTGATATGTAACCTTGTGGGTTACATATGTCTTAGGCAATCACCAATGCTTTTTTATTCCCCCATGCACTTTTTACAGGACAGAGGTCTGTATGAGGATGAATTATAGGAGACAAAAGCTTTGTGCCAGATTCTTTTCACTTGATTCCCATAGGGGGTACATTATTGTTACTGTGTTGTCTCTTCCCTACCTGCCTAACTCCTCTAGTTAAGAGAACAGGAC
>JAWWMO010000096.1:21556532-21576145 GCA_035047845.1 Dendrocincla fuliginosa | reverse complement strand
GAAGTATAGGGGCCAGGTCATGAATTGTGTTTGTCTTTTTGGAATGAATTTTTCTGTTCAGCTCTTTTTTTCCCCTGCTTTTTTTTCAAGTTATAAATGTCCAAAGCAAACACTAAAAAGCCCAGATATTTGGCAGATGTACTAGTCAATAGTGATGTGAATACTTGGTCTGAAAATACATGGAGATCAATTACATATTCAGTAAAATATTTTTGAGTCCCTATTTTTATTATTAGCAGAAGACTGGAACAGTACTAGAGAAATGAAGTAACATCTTTGTTATTTTCATGATGGAAATTGGTCACAGACAAAGAAAACTAGGTATTTTAGTTTTTCAAATCAAATTGAGGTCTATTAGCAAGATGATATTTTGAATATGGCACAAAACGTAGTGGCATATAAGGGCCTCAAGCAACTCTTTGAAGTCCTGATAAACTGTTAAAAGGTTGTATAGCACCAAGAGTTCAGGAAATGACTATGTACATAACATGCCTTGTCTTTTAATGTTCTGTTTAGAAGACCTCAGAATGATAGAACATGAAGGGATATGTATGTTAATTCTTTCCTAGAAACTAGATGCATTCTGTTCTTTCTAGTTAAGAGCTCAAAACTGCAAGCCACACAATTTCAACTCACTAGATCCAACAGTCCTAACACAACTATGTAAACTAAAATTCTGTGTAGTGGCTCCTATTTTTACAAAGCCAGTGGTGATTTTGGGTTCATTGTTTTTTTTGTTCAGATTGCTCAGGACTGTGTCCAGGTTGGGTTTTTAATATCTCCATGGATGGGCATGCCATAAACACTTTGGGAAACCTGTTTCAGTGGTTGATCACCCTTGTAATTAAAATGTTGTTTTACAGAATCACAGAATGTGCTGAGTTGGAAGGGACCCACAAGGATCATTGAGTTCACACCACATGTCCAAGAGTATCTTCCAAAGGCTTCTTGAACTCTGTCAGGCTTGGTGCTGTGACCATTTCCCTGGGGAGCCTGTTCCAGTGCCCAATCACCCTCTGGGGGAAGAAACTTCTAATATCCAACCTAAACTGCCCCTGACACAACCTCAGGCCATATCCTCAAGGCGTGTCACTGATCACCACAGAGAAGAGATCAGTGCCCACCCCTCCTCTTCCCATCATAAGGAAGCCACTCCTCACATGGTTTCCCCTCATTGCCCTCCTTTGGACACTCTCTAAGAGCTGAATATCTTTCTCATATTGCAGTGCCCAAAACTGCCCACAATATTCAAGGTGAGGCCACCCCAGTGCAGAGCAGAGCAGGACAATCCCCTCCCTCAACCGGCTGGTGATGCTTTGCCTGATGACCCCAGGTCAGGGTTGACCCTCCTGGCTGCCAGGGCACTGCTGACTCAGATTCAACTTGCCATCGACCAGGACCCACAGGTCCCTTTTGTGGCACTGCTCTCCAGCATCTCATTCTCCAGTCTGTATGTACACCTAGGGTTGCCCCACCTGGGTGCAGAATCCAGTACTTTCCCTTGTTGAACTTCATCTGGTTGATGATTACCCAGTTCACTCATTTGTCAAGGTCTCTTTAAGTGGAATTTTGGTATTTAAGTTTGTGCTTTTTTGCCTCATGCTACCAAGATTCTTTATGCATCATCTTCACTCCCCCACTCATTAAATATTTAGAAGTATACATGGATATATGTATATGTACATGTAGTATTTATATATATATATATTAATTATATATATAATTATATATAATGCAAATATTTTTATATACACATAGATATATACATTAAACCATATTTTTTCCCATCTGAACAATACTAGATCTGCCAGTTTTTCTTCAGATGACATATGTCTAAATTTCCTGGCTGTGAGCATACCTGACTTTTTATCTGTGTGTTTTCATCCATAGAGCAGCGATGTCTGATACAATTGTAAGATGTACTGAGGTCAGACTTGCCAGTTACTTAGAGCACTATTTAAATATCCAGATTATTTCTATAGACACATCTTTTCTCTGAATTAGGAGGGGACTTTTTGCTAAGGGGAATATCCAAGGAAAGCCTTAAAATGAATTAATTTTGTCTGAGTAGGTAATAGCTCCAGAGTGGCTCTAGAGCTTGTGTAGCAGTGCAGAAGAAAGTGGTGAAAGATTGGAAACCAAAATCTCTAACTGTGTCCTATCTTTTAGTTAATTTCCTGAAAACTAAAGAGGATATAAGATTAATCTGATTGAAGCAGTGAAAATAGCAGTGTTCAAAGACCAAAAAAGAAGGTGGTGGAATAAGATCTTTTAAAGAGGGAGCACAAGAGGTGTAGCCAGCTCTTTTGTGTAAAGGAATAATAACATTTTTGTCATGATCAAGGGGGAACTGTATTTGTTACCCCTTAGCTTTGCGTTACTGTTGTGAGATTGACCAGGTTGCTTAGGGTTGCTCTGGATTCACTGATAAGGTGCTTCATCGCCAAAAACTATTTTTTACCCCAGTATTGATTTTTTTTTCTTCATAGAATATTTATTTACACAAATTTTTCTGCCAGACTTGAACCTTTTTACCTGCAGGACGGATGGAAGTAAAGAAATCTTGAAACAAAAGTTGAGCTTTGCAAAGAGATTTAGCATTCCCATTTCCTTTGTGAATGATATGTAGATCTTCTGAAGCCATCCGTGATAAATTAAGACATACAGTTTTAATATTCTGATGAATATATAGGTCAAATCTATGCAGTGTTTAAGAGTGTATGTGTTGTATTATATGTAGTTAAAGTAATTCTTTAATATTATAAAATGGGAATTATTTCTTTTAAAGTGAATAAGGGATCCTCTGGAGAAAAGGAATCATCTTATTCTATTTAGAAATCATTCCCTTGGTGTGTAAGGTTTATGTTATTTCTAGAATGACAGTGTAAGTGATCTACTGGTATAGTAGAGCTGAACGGCTCTTTAGTGGAGGTCTTTCTGTTTTGCTTCTGAGATGCAGTGTGGTTCTTCCTGACCTATAACAAAAAACATTCCCTTTATAGCCCTTAGGTAGTGTATTTCCTACAAAGTGAATGTTTAAATAATGTTATTTTCAGGGCAAGGTTCTGACTTCAGCCTTTTAAGGCAAGCTTCTCCTGGCAAGGATCCTGGTGCTGTCTAATGTTACCTGAAGTTTAGTTTGTAAAGTGATAGAGATTAAACCATTTCAGTTTGTTTCCCTTTAGACAGATATATTACTAGTCAATTCTACATGGTCAGAATCTCCTTTAAAAGCAAAACACAGAGTGAGGACAGGGATCAGGACCAAGATCATATGTTTTATGTATTAAGTGCAGAAGATATAATTGAGGCAGTAACAAAGAACCTTTGACAACATCATTGCTGTGGTTGTCAAGTGACTGAAGAAGTCTTTGCCCTTGGATGACGCTTATTGCCTAATTTTGTGTTACAAACTCCATGTTAATGTTAAAAACTCAGAAGAGGTTTAGCTGTTTTTGTGACTCTCCTAACAGAATGTAATTTTCTCCCAGAGTAGTGAATTTCTAGAGGAAGATTTTGAACGGCAACTCTTTTGTTGCACAAGACTACATTTTTGAATTCTAAGAGCTGTTATTGGCACAAAAGATTGGTGAGTCTGCCAGATATTTGTACACACTGAGCAGACACTGAACACAATACAGATGGTAATAACTTTTTGCTAATGAGAAAAGAATGTTTTATTTAAGGTCTGGGAGGATTACTGAAGCTGACTGATCTATCACTCCTGTGAAAGAAGTATGGACAAGAGAATAGTCACTAAAATGGTAAAAGAATAGGTATTTCTAGGGACACCATGCAGTTCTTTTCAACCATCAGGAGCACTAATTGTTTGGTTTTATTTGTACTTGTTCCTTATTAGTTTATGGTAGTGACCAAATAGGCTGTGTTCTCAATTAAACAGGTCGTTCACCAACTGTATTTTGAGTCATGGCTTGTGCTCAGTTTCATTTGATGGTAAAATCAGAAGCAGATGTGGATATTCATACCAAGGAAACAGGTTCTCAGAATCCCTTTAAATTCCTAATATGTTTTAGTGGACCTTAAAACTGTATTTACTGAAGATCATGACAATTTATGAAGGAACTGCAAAGCCTTGTCATGAAAAAAAATGATCTCGGTGTGCGTGTATAAGTTTAGGGGTTATATGAACAGACATTTAAAAATATATGAAATTTCTGTTGGGGAAAAGAACAGCTTTCAAAACAACTTTCTGGAAAGGGAAGGAGAGAGGTTTCTCAGAACAGAGGAATGTAAGTCAAGGTTAGAGGAAACAAAAATGAAATCCCACACAAATATTGGAGAGAAGAGGCAGAGTAATGTGGAGTGATACCTGGATTGTCAGAAGTTCTGGATGGTGGCCTGTTCCCTGTGTCACTGTGTCTTCACAAAAAGAAACAAAACACTAACTGGGCCACCAGACATACACAAATGATTTAAAGATAGACTTTGGTCTCCCCTCCACCCCATGCTGAATACTTCTTTCCTTCCCTTGTTGTTTCCTTCTGCTGTTATACAGCAGGGATTCTGTGTCTAGAGTTACAGCTGCAAGACATGAGGGCCAAGCTGTTCAGTGGCCTTGTTTTGTTTTGATTTCTAGGGGAAATATGAGCAATCTTGTCTAGTTGTCTGTCTGTTTCTCTGCTCAAGTCCCCTAATGCCTGAATATTTGAGTTCTTGGGTAGCAGGAAGAGCGCCTTTATGCTCTCTTACTTGTTAGCTCAGCTTGTGTTTGTATGTGACAGAAGTGCTGTCCTGAAGAGGTGATTGCCCTTTTGAGATGTAGAGAACAGAAAAGCTGTTTGCTGCTTCCCTTCTCTGAAGGTCATATAGCTAAGGCATATTTTTCCCTCAGAAATGGTCATTTGCTCATGCTTTCCACTTGCTCAAACACACATCATTTAAGAGGGCTTGGTAGGCAGTTGTTCACGGGATCAGAAACTTTCTTGGTCACATGGAAGGACATGGAGGGCTTGTGTTTCAAAAGTTTCAGAGGGCATTTGTGGCAGTCTAATTTTGTAAAACAGAGATCCCTTCTAATCTACTAAGCAGAATTAAATAGTCCTTTCTGAGATCTCTGTTGTTCTGGCTAGACTATTGGGGCTCAAGCTAGTTTGTTCATTGTCCGTGAAGACATGTCTCTGTATTTAAGGAAAACATGGAAGTTTGATTGCTATCTGTTATGAGTGTCAATTGCTGAACAACTATGGCAATGTGTAATGGCATCCACTGCCTTCACCTGTGAAGTTTGTGCACAGTTTTGTTACACACTGAGGGAAACAGTGCTGAAAGAATATTACAGAAGTTGCAAAGCCACATGCTTTCAAAATTAAGCTTTGTTACCCTCCTGTATGTGTTATGACATAATCACAAGTTGTAGGTGGGACCTTCAGAGAATTGCACTGGCAATCACCATTATGTCTCTTTACCCTGCGTAAGTAGTGGTTTCTTCCTCAGTTACACAGATTCCACAACTTGCATTTATTTAGGGTATACTTTTCCACCTTTATTATATGATTTGCAGATTGAAAGTTCTTTCTTCAAAGCTCAGAGGTGCTGTGGTTGCCAAAATTAAATAAATATGGATGGAACATATGTTTTCCTCATCTTGTGTTTTGAAAAAAAGCCATTTTCACTGAAACAGCTTGAGACAAACATCCTGAGTGGAGAATTTCAGCCTGAATATTTAAGAAGCGGGATAGAAGTTAAGTTTCTTATATTCTTTTTAAAAATAGCACAGTTAATGCTAAATATGTTAATTATATGTGTTAATTATAAATAGCACTACCCTCTTCGCCTGCAATATCACTTGTCTGAGAACATCAGTTTCAAAATGCATTTTGCAATGAGGCACTTGTACTTTTTTCCTAGTATTTGTCTTCATGTTGTCTTTTTTTCTTGCCTTTTGCTTCCTGATTCTTTTCATTATAGCTTTCTACTTCATTCTAGGTTCTCACTTCATTCTGGTTTTCCACTTAAGGAATATAAGGAAAAATAGGTTTGATTTGTGAAGGGTCTTTTTGTCCAAGAGAATTTGGTTTCACTCCCTGTAGGTTTTGCATACAGGCAGGAATAAAATCAAGGCCAACAGCAAAACATTGCCTGACAGTCTCTTAGATCAGAGTGTCAGTGATGTGTGTTTTGCTTTATGGTGCATGTACTTGTTTTTGTTCAGTATCTACCTGAAATCAGCAAACTGCCAAATCAAAGTCAAATTGTCCTGAAATATGGCCTGGGTTACTGAGAAGGGGTGTAAAAGCTCTGAAGGTTATTTAGACTTGCCTAGACTGTAAGCCTTTGGTTGAGCTGAAAGCCAGAAAATTTTACTTCAGAAGTCTTACCTTAAGATTTTGTAATAAAACTACTCAACTCAGTTCATCTCCATTTTTGGAATTTGTGATTGTTAAGGGAGGCTGAAATGTATTTACCTACTCATCATACAGCAACATGATTTCTGGAGTATCGTTCATAGGTCTGTCAAATGTGGTCTTTTGTATTGATTGTATCATGGTGCAATCTATTATCTTCTCCGTGGACACACCCTTGTTGCAGGGGAGAAGCTTGTGTGCCCTTATGAGGTTGTGAGCTGTGCTGGTGGTGGTACATGCCTCCAGGAGGGTCTCCCATGCTAGTCAGGTCTCAACTGAAGGGTCAGACAAAGTGTGTCCATGGGCAGGGTGGACTTGCTAGCTCCCCAGCAACCATCCTAGGAGAAGGACAGCTCCAACTCCAATCCCAGTCAGATGGAGCTCCCTTAGCCCTGTAAGGCCATCCATCTAAGAGAAGGATACTCTAACCAAACCTGCATCCTGAGGACTTCGCTGCCACTGTCCAAGCTGACTTGGCCCTGGCAGATGAACCTTAGGGGTAAAGGGTGGGGCCAGTTCTGCACACGCTGCCCCTCACCTAAAAAATCCATTGCACAGGCTCTAGGGATCCTCTCACACTCTCAAAGCCCTGTAGTGATGGGTGAGAGACAAAACAGCAGGTGATAAGGTGCACTGGAAGCTGCAGCCCTAACCCTGCATGCAGGTGGTTCAGGACATTGGTCTCTTGAGACACCTGGAGATGACAGTCTGGTTCAGCAGCATCCTGAATGACCAAGCAGCCTTTTTCAAGGAGAACACTGCTTGCTCCACATGGAGAGGGGCCAGTTGGCTCGCAGTGGCCAACAGGCATCTTCCTTGTAGTCAAACCAAAACAAAACCAAGAAGACAAAGGCATACACCTGCCTCCAAAGGTGTGTCCACATTAACAGTCGCATGTTGCTTCCATCATCCCCACATCATCATAGGCGAATCAGAGCTTAACTCAGTCCAGCAGTTCAGCTATCCAGGAAGCATCATTTCCTCAGATGGCAAAATTGACAGAGAGATAGACAACAGGTTAGTAAAGGCATACAGAGCTTTTAGAAAACTCCGTAAAGGAGTCTGGTGCAATAAACACCTGAAGGAAAGTCAATGCAGGAAGAACCGTGCCTCACCAGTAGCACCAACGGAGACTTTCCTCTGTGCCTTTTGCAATCGGACTTGCCTATCTCGCATTGGCCTTTTTAGCCAGTGTGCTTGTAGCAAGCATGGGTAGAAGAGCCCTTGCAAATCTTCATTCGCGAAGCCTAGCCATGAAAATGAAATGATGAAAATGACAATCTATTATTGAAATAAACATGGTAGTAATTTGCCTGATACCAAGTTGAAAGTCTGAGTCTAATTTCTTCTACATAAGTTCACAAAGGAAGGAGAAAGTGCACCTTCACAGTCTCTCGCTTTAGGGTTGCAGTCAGCACCTGACCACCAGTGGTAGATTGGCACTGGTCCCTTACTTGCTCACACACTGATGGACAGTGGCTAATCATCAGTGTGAGAACTCCATAGGGTGTTTTCTAGTCCATGGCATGTCAACATTGCATTTTTGCAAGTGCTCTGCCTGTCATCCAAAACCAAATGTACTTGGAGAGTAATTAGGAGTATTGCACTGTTAGATTGGAAGGATGAAATGGGCATGAATCTGCGGGACATGTTCTCACTCAGGCAGTACTAAGTAGTGTCACAAATGTTATGTGTGAAATATTAGAAAGAATTGATCCTCAGTCTGTAGACGGCAACAGGGTGTAAGGGACTACAGGCAGTTTTTGAGGCTGTGATGGACAATCTAAAGTGATTTTAGCAAACCATTTCAAGGGAGAAAAGCACAATTCAACAGGGACAATGGAGAATACTCTACTGGGGTTAAAATAGCCGCATGCTGAATGCTTGTTGGGAGAAGATTAACAATAGATCAGAAGTGGGGTTTATAATATAGTGGATGGAAACATTAGGTTACATTAAAATATGTTAGATCATATTTTGGGTCCTGCACTAGATTTTCAGTGTTTGTATTACCTATTTAAACTGCAGACTTAAAGTTGCTAAAGCAACGGGTCAGAATCATTGCTGTCTGGTGCATGGGTGACTACAAGTCCGTGTGAAAAGTGGTTTGTTTTAGATCGTGCTGTGATTTCTGTGCTTGTGCAGACTATGACCATCTGAAATGTAAATCAGTGGTTGGCCTTCTTTAACCACTGGCTCTACTTGCAGCTCGTTGATCTTTGTTATAGTGGGTGATCTTGCAAGGGCCTAATCTACCTGTGTAATTCAAATAAAAGGAGTCACATCATGGAGGAAGTAGCGTATGGATCAATCGTTAACTCTTTGCTGAGGTGTGCCATTTCGTTTTCTCTTCCAGCAAATATTACGGCATGCCCGTGGAAATGCAACAAAAGTGATATTTCTCATTACTGATGGGTATTCCAATGGGGGAGACCCAAGACCCATTGCAGCATCCTTGCGTGAATTCGGAGTGGAGATCTTCACCTTTGGGATATGGCAGGGGAATATCCGAGAACTGAATGATATGGCATCGCACCCAAAAGAGGATCACTGTTACCTTCTTCACAGTTTCACTGAATTTGAAGCTCTGGCACGTAGAGCTCTTCATGAAGGTATTAATGTACTAACCTCAGAAATCTACAGAGAGCAGAGAGGTCTGAATAGAAAGATCTCCAGTACTGTCTTGCTTTTATATTTCATGTAGTGTTGATTCCCTTTTTTTTTTCTCATACTTTACAGCAGAGATGTTTGTTCCTCTGTTAAAAGGATAAATTTTATTTGATTGAGCCATCATAGACAAAATGTGAATGAAATTCTCCTCATTGATGTATATACTTACTTATATCCGTTCAGCTCTTCATTTTATCCATGAAGAACAGAATATGTTCTTGGCCCAATGTAACTTTTGCTTGAATGGATGAACCTTGTAGTCAGTTAATGATTGCCCTAATGAGGCTTAGGACTAGACTTAATACCATTTGGTATCTTACACAGCAACAAACTTTAACCTGCTCAGAACTGATTTAGAACTGTCTGTATAAGAGTAAATACAATTTGTGGTTTTGACCATATACATTCAGTAAAACTGGAAAGAACAAGGAGTAGAATGAGTTTGGACTGTGGTTCTGTACTCTTTTAAACCACTATATTCTAAAAAAAGTCCTTCCTAAAAAATAGGGTAGGTTTAGACAAGCAAGTGAAAACACATGATTAAACTTTTGTTTGAAAGGTTTGATTGAGGCTTAGAACATGCATCAGACTGGGTATTTGCATGTCTTCGCTACAATTTTTAAAAACATGCTACTTTTAAATAAGCACTGTGCTTTACTGTCTTTCTGGTGCTTTATTGCTATCCTGTTTGTTCCAAGTAAGTTTGGATTGGTCTATGTGAATGTGCTGAAAGAAAGATTTCGGTTTTTTTTTTTTTATACAGTATGACCAACTGGTTATATCTGCCATGACCAAATACTCTTTTGATGTCAAATATGGCATCCACCAAAGCTGGGAAAAGCTGTCTCAACAGTTTCTGTTAGGAGTGAGTCTGCATTCTGGCAGTTTGGGACTCAAATGAAGCCAAGTGAAGAAAACTGAGTGCACCATGGATTTCAGTGAGACTTTTTCCAGAATAAGGACCCCAATTTTTGTGGATTTCTTTTTTGTGTGGTTGGTTGGTTTTTTTCACATTTTGAGAATCACAAGGCTCTTTACACTGATATCACTACTACTTAGAACTGGAGCTTAGGGTTTTTAACAAATATTTCACTAATGACATAGTGTGAGGCTGTGTAAGAACTTTTGTTTGAATTTTTTGTTAATAAATCAATACTATTTCAGACCTACCCTCTGGCAGCTATATCCAGGAAGATATATCACATTGTTCATATCTCTGTGAGGCAAATGAAAACTGCTGTGACATCATGGCAAGCTGTAAATGTGGTACTCACACTGGCCAGTTTGAGTGTATATGTGAAAAAGGATACTATGGGAAAGGACTGCAACATGAATGCACGGGTGAGTCTCATATGTCAGTATTTGATTTTCTCTGTGTGCCATGAATACATGGATAATCTAGTTGAGAGTGAAAAGATCTATTNNNNGGATTATGGCAATGAACCTGGATCAGAATACATCCGAGGCTGGAAGACTCTGACTGAAGACATAGAATAATTATAGCAGTTACACTCACCTCATACCTTGTCTTCAATAGCTCTAAGAGATGCACAGGAAAGAGGTAAGAATAGGGCAAATGTTCTGACACAGGGAAACTTCCCTGAAATGCAGCTCATCAGAAATTTGTGGCTAGAAGTTTACCAAGTCTTTTGCGCTCAATTGCTTACAGTATGTATTTCCATAATGAATTTTGCTGATCACATTTTGAGCTTTCATAAACTTTCCTGTTTGGAGAGGGGCTATATCTGTGGATCTTTGCAGGATAAATTCTTGACAGAACTTACAGTCAAGTAAATGTGCTTCAATTCTCTTATGTTGACTTTCAGTTGCTAAAGAGGAAGAAAGCATTTGGGTCACTAAACAGAAACCTGTCAGCACATTTTGCTAAGATTATTTTTGTTACTACTTTTTGGACAAGTCCTTTTGCCAGTATGCATTCAAAGTTTGTAGTTAAAATAAAAAGTTTGTTGTTGTTTGCGGAGGTTGATCAGTTGTATTATACTCCTTGCCAATTAACACATTGTTATTCACTTAATGCCTTTGGAACACCTTTCCTCTGTTCTGTAGGTAAGCAGGAATTCACTGGGGTTTTAGAGCAACATGATTAGAGGAATGTGGTTAAGAATCAATGTCAGCACTGACACTGGATTAGAGTCGTGTTTTATGTAAAGGGGTGCAGCTTCCTTGTGTGCTTAATTAACTCTTACTAAAGATAGACTATTCCTTTTTGCTTATTTTCAATTGTACTTCTGATTCATTTAAGGCAAAAATTGTTGCAGTACTTTTTCTTTTGTCATTAAAGTAAATTTCCTCCAACCCGAGTGCCCTAGTAACCTATTGAACAAAACAGATACAGCATTTCTGCCTCTATCTGTAGCTTGTATCATTATATATTGTTTTGAGCTATTCCTAAAGATGATGGGCTTATCATTTTAGAGTTGTCCTTTCTACATGAAAAGACTCTTTTCGTGGGGTGAGCATACCTTTCAAGTGCCACCAAAAATGGTAAAAGTCAGATTTCTTTTAATGGGTACTTGGCAGCTGTAGATGAAAGCTTAATTTTTACTTCTTTGGCAGGTGCTTGTGAAATAAGTTTGTAGAAGGGGTTGGTAATGATACACTGCAAGTAAGCTGATGATTGCAGCCATCTGCTGTGTATATGAAGGTAATTGCAGTTGCTTACATATATTTTAGGGAGAATTTGACCTGACTAACTCAAACCTATTCTTTATGTCTGCTCTGTTCAACTGTTGTATTCTTTAAGACAGACAAAAGAAAGTAATACAATGTGTGTTCTTTAAAGGAAAAATGGTCTATTTTGAAATCTTTTATTCTGGAAAGGATTCCAATCTTTTTTTTTAACATTTTGCAGCTGAGCATAGCTCTGGATTTGTAAAGGATAAGGAATCTTAAGAATGCATCTTAACTTTTCCTCACTGTATAATGTGCAGGAGAACTTGTGGCAAGTTTATAGTGACAGGACTTTAATTTTAATTTGACTTTTATCTTTTGTTTGGTTAAACATGTACACACTCCACTAGCCTGTGTTTGCTTAATACAGTAAGGGTTTTTTTAAGGAGTTTTCATTAAGATGGGAAATTGTTCTTCTGCAATATATCTGTTATTTTTACTATTTTATTTTCTTTGTTTATTTTCTGTATGCGCTTGTCTTCTGCATTATACCACATTACTGTTGTTTGTGGGTTTAAGTATGAGGCATCAGAATAACATGTAAAAATCACAACAAGTTTTTACTTTCATAATTACTGGAGAACACTCTCTAGAAGGCGTCTATAAAATAAAATAGGAGCCACATGCTTTGTGCCGAAAAGCAGAAATTGGCTTCAGTGTCATCCTCCTGTTCTTTGTAAAACTGTTGATGATGTGCCACAGAAGGAAGAACAGACTGACTGTTCTCTACTTTAAAAAGCAAACCAAACAAAAGCTTCTTGGCCCACACGAGGTGCCTCATGCAGCCAGAGACATCTGTGACAATTGTGGCAAAGGAAGGGAAAGAGAGGAAAAAGGGAGGCAGTATCCTAACCAACCAGTCTCAAGTATTGTGAAGTGCATAAACACCTTCTCTTCAGTAACTCCTCACTTTTTCCTCTTCTTTTCCTTGATTACAAATGCTAAGTTTCAAACTAGAGGCAACCAAAGAAAAATACAGAAATCATCAAAACTAAATCTTGTGATTTTCACTGACTGTTTTTTTCCATTTCACCAATAAAAAGGTGAGCTGTTCAAGTCAACTGCACCTTTTATAGAAGAGTAAAACAAATGTCCATTTTTATCTTCTTCTCTGCCTTAGAAGAATAGAATATATGTCTTTAACATGGCTTTTCACAATTTGTTTTTTGTTATTATTTTTTATTTTGGCAAGACTCTCCTGGGAAAGTTCTAAGATACAAGATGATGCAAAGAAAGCATTATACCCATCATGTTCATCTCATCAGTTACTCCTAAGCACAGCCACAGTTACTGGGGAGATTAGGAAATTGTTTTCTTATGACCACGTTTCTTTTATCTAACATGTAGATTTTATTTTCTGCTTCCATGAAGATGATGTGCAGTTCACAGGGCAGAAGTACTAAATTAATTCCATGTAATCTAGGCTGGTTTTTAATTCTTTTGTTTATATTTCATTCACTATTTTGGTATAATAATTGAAGTGTAGAATTTCACCATATGTATGAGTATTTAATAGGCTGCTTAGGCTTTTATTTAGGAATATGCAGCATATCAGTTATCATATGCACAACCATTAGGTCAGCAGTTTTTTCTTCAAAATGCCACACGGATTACATCTGTAAAGAGCCTTTCCAATGAAACCTGAAATCATATGAAAACTTTTTTTTTTTTTTTTGCAAATTTTGATTTAGAACATGTTCACTAAAGAGGCTTTAAACTGAGAAGATGTAGGTCCAGCAAGGCAGAGGAGATTTGCATTTCATGGTGTCTTCGACTTTGGACCCAATTTTCAGTGGAGGATTTTTTTCCATGAGATTTTAAAAGTTGTTCCTGTTGAGAATGCAAAACAGAACCCACTGTTCATAAAGTGAATAGCTTTCAGTTAGAAAACACAACAAAAAACTTGTGGTTAGTGTATTACTAGCAGTTTTTTTCTTAGTCACACAGGAAGAACTTTTAATTCCAATGGTGATTCCAAGGGCCTAGTCAAAGAAAAGTAAACATCTCTTCTGCCATTCTGTCTCCTTCCTCCTCTCCTTTTGATAGGAGCTTCCCTGCTGGAAGCTGAATCACTGTTTTTCCGTATTTCTTTATGGGAGGTATTTCTTTAGCTACCCTGTGGGAGTTAACTGGCTTAATGAAGCTTTGCCAACTATCTTGAACTTACCACATAGTACTTGGAAATGTTCACTAAGTTTTCAAGATCACTCCCAGTCCCAAGGCACCCGGAGTTAACAACACATATAATAACATACCTGTACTCTTCATTGAATACCTAGAATGCATCTGGAGGAGAATCACCAATAGCACTTTGAGATTCCAACAGACAGGAAGTGAAAGGAAAGCAAGAAAGGGAGCGTCAAAAAGAAAGTGCACAAAATGTTTCCAGACACAATAAGATCTCAGGCTAAATTTGCCTGTTGAATCTGAAGGTTTGAATTAGTTCACAGAACTGCAGATTTTCAAGCTCTTAGAACTTCTTTTCTTGCTCTCTCACAAAGCAGTGCTATTTCACGCTTTCAGTCATTGATTCTTCATCTTAAAACTTGACAGAAGATTGTTTTGATTCATCTCTTCTCCTTTGCTTTTAACTTATATATCAGAAAAATACTCTTCAGTTCTAACTCAGCTATCACTAAAAGAAGGCTCTTCATGAGACCTGCAGTAACTGAAAACTGATAAATTGAAAAACAAGCATTTCCTTGAGGAAATATTTAAATGGTTGCTAGTGTGTTGTTTTGTGTCACATAAAGCGTGATCTTGATAAACAGAAAGAAAAAAGCAAATAAAAATTTTAAACAAGATGAGTTGGAAAAACTTGGATTGGAGCTGTGCAAAGAAGTTTGGATGTACATACTTAATGAAGCATTATTGCACTGCTTGCAAAACCTGATCTGTTTGGAAAGACTGTCTCGAGTTAGTTTCATCTACTGGAGAGACCTTTTTCTGTGTACCACATCTGTCAGTGATTCACTGCTTTTACTGAACAGTTCTCTAACCAGGAACCCCTTTCTGTAATGTTTTGGGGGAAGGAGATAGTTTTTTATACTTTGCCCTTTTATTTGTAATTTATTCATTTTTAAAAACTTACACTCCCAAGTTTAGTCTTCTTTTGTTACAGCCTCTCTTGAATGACTTTTTGTCTGTTATAATACACAGAAGTTCTATTGTGAATATACTCTGTTAAAATGACTGGCTATCATGCAACAAGGAGAGATCTAAACCAAGAGGAAGGATGCAAAATATCCATGACCGAGCAACGGTGAATCAATATCTAATTAATACTGGTAAAAATACTCCTCACTGCCATTCGGTGTGGTTTTTTCTCTTCCTTGTAAATCTTGTAACTCTTTGTGGGTAACAGTTTGAGGGTAACATTGTGGTGGTTAGATACAGAAGAAATGTAAATGTGGGAAATGATAAAAGGTCCAGGAAATTATAAAAGAAATCTGGGGGATTTCCAGTGAGGGTATCATTTTTTCATTGAAGTCTGCTAAAACATGATAGATAAATATAGGAGAAATGTAAATCAATCTGGTTTTCCACTGAGAATACTGGAAGATAAGTGGATGAGAAAGGTGAATATAAAAAACAAGTACTATAGGCAAGGCTGTGGCAATTTAGTAGGCTAATTATCTTTTTTAAAAAAATTAAGACTTAAAACTGTAATGCAAAAATGTTAAGAATTATTGTTTTTACAAAGATTGAGGAAAATGGGGTTTACAAGAATTTTGTGTGCAAAATAAATACATCTAGAAGTATGCAGATGTGCTCTTCCAAATTTTTTACATTTAAATCTGCTTCCCCAAAAACCTGTCCCCTGCAGCCCTGTGTTTCCTGTTTTGGGAAATTTAGGTAGTTTCTCCTGATGGTTGTTGTAGGAAGCAAAGCAAAGGCAGGCGGAAAAAATTATCTGGATGCTGCAAGATTTTTCAAAATGAAACACACCATAAATTCCTTACATTTGATAATTCAAAAGCATAGTGTCACTATATTCGTTATATCATGAGCAGGTTTGGGGGTTTTTTTGTGTAGGAGTGACTCTAACAGAGATGAAGGTTAGCTACATGATACTACAGTAGCTTTGCTGTTACATTAAGTGACTTCTGGCACCAAAGTAATTTGTTTCCCACCTTTACAACTTGCTTTATGAAGATGGGGCATTTCTGGCAGTGGAAGCTTTTTTTGCTGAGTCCTTCAAGCCTTATGACCTTGTGCCCATAGAGTGATACCGAAAACCTTCCCAAGGGGCAGTGGCTAAGAAGTGATAATGGCTTTGTCAGTTACTGAAGTATTTATTATGCTTCTGTAATGCCTCTATGATCTGCTCTTCTCACCAAAAGTCAGTGAAGGGAAACAGAAGCAAAACAGATATTTTTTTTTCCAATTATACATTTTAAATGTAAGTATGAAAAAAAAAAAAAAGGCTGCTGAGGTTGGGATTTTATTTTCTTTCTTTAATAAGCCGGTTGAAGTGGATGAGAGAATTTCCAATAGTTTTAGGTCTTCGGAACTGAGTGACTTGCTTTTCTCTCTTCACCAGTCCTTGGGAATCAGTTTGTATACATATTCTGTTGCTAAAGCAAAAACTGCAAGTAATACAATAGCTAATATGGGTAACAATATTTCTAGGATGTATATTTTTTCCTAACTGTACAGTGTCATTTGCTTCCTTTGAATTTTAAACTGAACTGTAGCAGAGAAAGGACAGGCAAAACCTAAAAACAAACAAACAAAAAACTAAGGAAAAAAGAAAACGAAAAAAACCCAAACCTACCAACGCAAAGGTTTTCTCTGCATTCCTACAGCATTTCTGAGGAAATTCTTTGAAAATGAAGCTTAAGGTGAGGGTGAAAACACAGATTCAGTTTTGATAAATGTGGACCAGAAAAGCAGAGGTGTGATTTTACATGTGTACAAGGCATTGAAAAACGTCCTATCTTTCCAACTAGGTGTCATCTGAGGCTTTAGAAAATATGTTTCTGTGCCAAAACAGACTCCTTTGTATTAAGTACAGAGCTGTTTGTGAAATAAATTTGTTGGAATGTTGGAAAGTGATGCATAAGTTACCTTTTTTGCCTTGTCTCAAAAAGGACTTCTTGTGATCACCTAAGAATGTCATGAAAATAAGCCTCCAGACAAAGTAGATACGTGCAATTTGAGGAGAAAAATTAACAATTTGGAGGGCTTGAGAGGAGCAGAGTCAGTCATTAGAAATAGACATGACACAGAAATAGCTTCCAGCTTTCTGTGCCAATCAGACTTAAGCTCTCCATGGAGGTCCCAAGCTGTCCTTTGGCCAAAAGGTAAACATTGCTTGCGGCCGTCCTAATGAAGAAGGCTCCAAGTGTAAATAAGGCACCAGTTGGGTTTAGCCTTTAGTCAAGTGACTGTAAAACCTTTGCTGTTAAGCCTGGGCTTTGCCCTGAGACTCTAGACAAGATAAAAAGCAGGCTCTCTTACCTTCATTGAGATTTTACATGGTTTGAAAACATTCTTTTTCAGCTGTGCAGTCCTTGAAGAAGTGGTAGTTTACAAAGTTTGCACTAAACATGCCCTCATTTAACTACTTGAAATGTTCATCAGCCAATTTTCACTGACTCTTAAAGAGTTTAGGCTCAAAACACTTTAACAGGACCCAAAGGAATGACCTGAAGCTGTGTCAGGGGAGGTTTAGGTTGGATATTAAAAAAATGTTCTTCACCCACAGGGTGGTTGGGCACTGGAACAGACCCCCTGGGGAACTGGTCACAGCACCAAGCCTGACAGAGTTCAAGAAGCATTTCAACAATACTATCAGGCATATGGTGTGACTCTTGGTCGTGGTCCTGTGCAGGGCCAGGAGTTGGACTCGAGATCCTTGTGGGTCCCTTCCAACTTGGCATATTCTTTGGTTCTGTGAACAGAGGCCTTTGATAAGCTTTTGACTGCTCTTACAGATTTGAGAATCTGTTTCAGGATTGGGACTTACATCATACTGGGCATACTGGCACTTACTGGAATAGTTGTCCATTGAATCCCTTAATGAAAGGTTTTCTGCTGCAACATTCTTTGGTTACCTCTGTGGATCACACAGTGTCATCTTACCTTCACTGCCTTTTCAGAGACACATAGCCAGGATGTTTTCAGAGTCATGTGTACACACATATTCTTCCTGGCCTCGTGCTCTCTCACAAGTTAAAATCAGAAATCTCAACATTCTGTGAGCTTTTAAGTAGCTTCTGTCATAGATGGAAAAAAAAAAAACTAAAACCCCAAACAATTAAATTTTTGAAAGAGTTCATCAGGAACAAAATAAGATAGTAGTATACAGCAAAGAATGTTAATTTTTGAAGTGAGAAGAGAGGTTAAGAGACTTAGAACTTGTTTTAATTAACTGTTTTGTCCACAGTGGCTCTCTAAGGCTCCAAAGCTTCACCTTTGATATAACTTGTGCTACAATTAACTTGTAATGTTTAGTCTTAGTGCCTGTGCCTGTGAGGTTGTGAGTAGATATCAGGATTTCTAGCCCATAAATTTGCTCCCAAAGTCATGTCAAAGTTGATTCATTTAACTAGACTGGAGCATAGTGCTCTTAATGTGATAAAATCAGACATTTCCCATGTCTCTACATTTGGATTTTGATGGATTTTACACAGTGCGTTTGTCACTTAGTCAAACAAATTTTCTTCTTAACTCTCAGAATCAATTTTGAATTGAACATGGAGTGTAGGAATATTTTCATTTTATTTTTAAATCCTTGTCTGGACTCTTGCTTTGTAATTCACTCTGCCCAGGCCAGTGAGTATTGCAAAGTGCTTTATCTCTACGAATGAGTACTGTTCCTTTCAACACTTCAAACAAAATTGTCTACTTCTCTCAAAATATGAAAGAAATATTTTGTGTAAAATGGGATTTGTATCATTTGCAAAAGTTCAGAGGTGGTCATCTGTTATTTGCCCTGGTTTTGCTGAGAGGGAGAAGAAAATACAAAAGCAAAGGTGCACAAAGCTCATCAGCTCATAACCCGTAGCTAAAAAAGTGATTTGTTTGCACATTTTAACCCAAGCAAGGCCTTTCAAGTGATATGTACCCAAAAGGCAATATAGATATTCCTTCAACTACCTTCTTTCCAACTTGCCTACCACCCTCATAAGAGAATAAACACAGCAGTGAGAAGGGATGAGATTGCTTTTCTGTTGCCTCTTCTGTTCAGCCCTGTCCAGCTGACTTCTCTGTACTCTCTGTGGAAATTTGTCTGGCAGGTTCCTCAGATCGTTTCATAATTATTTCAGGGAAGAACCCCCCTCTGTCATCTGCATCTGTGCTCATCACTCCCTCCCTTTGTTCAATCACAGGGGTCCAAAAGTACTTCAGATTCTGGTACCACTTGAGCAAAGACAGCAAGCAGCTAGAAGAGTATGCTGGGAAAAAAGCAACATGATGAAATGGGGTTAAAACCGTACTCAAATTAGAGCAGAATTAAGTCATGTAGATTGCAGATATTCTATTAAAAGTTTAATATATCTGCTGGTTATTCAACAGTCAGAAAGAAGCAGTTTGGTTCACTGTCTTGTAAGCAGCTTCGTTTTCTTCTGTCATTCTAAAATCTGCTGCAGATAGCCCAAACTTCTCACCCAGAAACTATACTGACTGCATAGTGGAATGTGGTCTGGTTCCTTGGGAATGAGAAAGCAGCAGAACAGATCAGTTTCATCAAACAGGAAACTGTTTTCTCCTGGTTATGTTGGTGTTTTGATGAAAAGAGAATCAGGGCTCTGCACATAAATGGGAACTTCTTCAGGCCAAAACCCTAGGGTTTAATTTGTTACCATGAAAAACAAAGTCAGAACAGCAACTCAACACTTCCAGTGCAATTTGAGAAGCTGATTTTTTTTTCTCCCTGGT
>JAWWMO010000096.1:21529899-21555490 GCA_035047845.1 Dendrocincla fuliginosa | reverse complement strand
TGGTCTGTTAAAGCCTGCTGCAGTACCTTTAGTATATCTCAGAAGACAAGACCAGTGCATCCTGGAGCAGCAACACTATGTGTGTTTCCTCTGGCGAGTCCAGTCCAGTGTGGAGGTCTTTTAGTAGAATAAAATGCAGCAGATAACTAGTTTAAATCTTCTGCATCTCTTTTAGCTCTGTGACACAGAAGAGCCATGAGTCTCAAGACAGAAGGTATGGAAGAGAGTTTTATTTGCAGGAGCATGAAGTGCTGCAAAAGTCAGTCATGTAACTCTGTTCACAGGACTAAGTTTTTCTAAATACAAGGAGGAGAGTGGGAAGCTGAGTAGCCTTATTCTGAGGAGTTGTGGTGTCAACACAGAACATAAACAATGCTTGCCAAGCCTCACGGTTATATACCAGAAGAGCTACGTGTAGTTAAGCTGGTGTTTCTTTTGATTTATTTTATCATCTGTCTCATAGAGACATTAGTATGTATAACTAAATGTATTCTGGTCCTTTAGCCCTGTTTCTGTTGTCAGCTTGGCAAAGGATATCACATTTAATGCAAATGTTGAGTTTCCCTCTTTTCAGAGTCTGGGACTTTGCCTCAACTTCATGAAGATCAAAAGGTCCTGTCACTTCAAAATCCCTTCAATACAGTTTTTATGTCACTCTGAATTGTAGAGGAGTAAAACACGTATATAAATTTTGCTCTTTTATTTCAGAATGGAAATTCAAAATGCATTGCCCATAGAACACAACACCCTTTTTAAAACATGGCACTTCTGTGAGCACACGTGTTCTTCCTAATTGGTCAAAACCACTTCAAAAAACTGTCTGAGTGGCAGTGCAAGTGTGCTGGTTAGGTCATGGCACAGGAGTACACAAAGGCAAGGGCACTTGGTCTTCATTAGTGACTTGATTTCAGCAATGAGAGTAGCCAAGTTGTATTCATATATAGCTTTTTAGGTAGACTGGTAGCCCATCTAGTGTCCACAGTCCAAAGCTGCAAAAGCAGAAGTAATGTGATTACAAAAATCGATCTGATGTCTCTTACCACCCTCTGCCAGTATGTCTTTAATGTAACAGTAGCTGGGGGTTACCTTCATTCCAGCCTTTTTACTACTTAGCAGAGATGCTCTTTTACAGTACCCATACAATGCTAGAACCATTTAGATTGAAAAAAACCATTAAGATCATCAATTCTGACAATTGACATGGCACTGCCAAGTCCACCTGTAAACCAGATGTCTAAGTATCAGATATACACGTACTTTAAATACCTCTGGGTTTGATGACTCTAACCCTTGCATGAACAGCCTGTTCCTTTTAGTGAAAAAAATTTTCCTTATATCCAACCTAAAACTACTCTCCGGCAACTTGAGGCCATTTCCTTTCATACTATGACTTGCAACTTAGAAGAAGAGACTGACTTCCACTTCACTGCAGCCTCCTTTCAGGTAGTGGCAGAGAGCAATAAGGTTTCTTCCAAGCTTCCTTTTCTCCAGGCTAAACATTCCCAAGCTCTCTTGAATGTTCCTCATAAGACTTGTGCTCTAGATCCTTTTCCATCTGTGTTACTTTTTAGACATGCTCTGGCACCTCACTCTTTCTTATAGTGAGGGGCCCAAAACTCATCTATGATAATGGCTCTCCTTTTCTAACCGCCAAAGAAATTTGGCCTAGACACAGTACTACCTATACTGTGGCCCCAGAACGCAGTCTGCATGGCTCTCAATTCCAACTGACAAGTGAGATCTCAGGCTCTACCAGCCTCCAGGATTCTGCTGTCTTCACTCTTCTGATAGCACTTCACCTTCACCAGCATTTCTTCAGGTGCTGCCTAAGAATTTTCCATTCTGTCATAGATAAGAAGGCAACTTTGCACCCTGAGAGCATTTGAGAAACCTCTTATTGGTGTCTTGTTCCTTGTGTCTTTTTTACTACCTATCCCTGCCCCGTAACAGATGGAGGTAATGGATTACAGCTGGTACCTGTCTGTTTTTTGCCTCAAAGATGAGGCACAGACAAGTATTAAATGTAGTAAGTTCAAGATCTGTGCATGTGATTCTTCACAAAGCTGTCTGTAACGTCTCAAATTTCACTCCCAGTGATGTTAGACATTGATTTATTCTCATTACTTTTAAGGTACTTTCTAGGGGCCCTCCTACATTGAAATAGAAATTGCAGTGCCTCATACATTCCTACATCAGAGAGTTTATAATCTGTCACTTCGATCCCTCACTGGTTCACAGTCTGCAAAAGTGCAAGAAACTAGCCAAGAACTTTGGCTCCAACTCAAGAAAAGCTGGGATATTTTTAGACAGCATTAATTATCTTGTGATAACTAACTAATTGGAATGAAGTACTGTTTAGAAATAGATTTTCTAGCTAAAAGTCTGTGGTTTAATAATCTTCTTGGGTTAAGTCTTGAGTCTTAAGACTGAAGCAGTGATTCAGTCATTATTGCTGCTTACCTTTTTTTTATCTTTTTACTTCAGGTTGCAGTAAAGAATGTTCCCTCCTTCTTATTCTCCATCTCTGCAGATGTAGATGGTTTTTTTTATGACAAAAGAGCTTAGAAAGAGGGTATGCAATTAGAGGAGAAGGTAGGATCAGAAGTGTGGCAGACCTTTTATCTCCTAAAACATGCAAAGAATCTTGCTGCCCTTTGCCTCTTCAAGGTGAAAAAAATTACCTTTGAAGCTGAGAAGAGAATGGAGAAGGGGAACACAGAGCAGAGTTTCACTTAGGTGTGCCAGGAGGATGAGCTCCTGACAGTTCTACTGCTTCCCAGCTCCCTCTGTGGGAGCAGCAGCGGGGTGTTTCATTCTAGTTTAAACAACCACCCTTCAGTAAAGCCGTTGGATGTTGCTACTTGAGCACATTTGGTCAATACTGATAGCAAGAAGAGACCTTAGAAACACATGACTCACTACCCAGGGATTCCTTCTTTATGGGAGAACACCTGCATTGTAGAAAATCACTCTTTGCAGAGTGGCTAAGGGATGGAGACCAGTTTATTGCTGTCTAAGTGGGGGATACAAAAGTACTGTTCAGAAATGTTTTAATGGAAGTTCTTCACAGAAGGAATCTTCATTAGACTGAGGTCTGAGGATGTGTATTTGGTTGAGATACTGCAACATAAACTTTAACTTTCTTTTACCATAGTTTTTGAAGTAGTAAAGTTCACTTTGTTGTCAGCCACAGGACTTTGTCTTCAAAAACCATTTCTTCTGTTCAGGTGTGAGGTGACCCTTTTTCTTGCTGCAGACATTGCTTTAGAAAGAGTCAGATATGTTCTCAAGAACTTCCTTTATATCTTGCAAAGGAATGAGAGTGAAGGACAAGGCAAAAAGGGAGAAAATGAAGTGAGAAGCAGTCACTTTACCAAATGCTTTTTGAGCAAGCAGCAGTTAATGGTGAGCATAATGATTTAGCTGTTGTCTCAGTGCTCTTGCTTTCCATAAACAAGACTTTATTTTCATCTACATACTTAGATAATATTAAAAGAATTCAGGGGATCCTGTCAGTTTCCATAAGCATTTTGCTTGAGGAATGGAGAATGGGATTTATGGCATTTTTCACAGTAAATCATGGGTATCGGTAGTGATTCCAGGAATTAAGTAGAAACTCTAACATCAAGATTACAACAGTTTACTGAACTCTACGCAGGAATAGCTGGGCTAGTTTCACAATATCTAAAAAAATAATTGGCAAACCCACTACTTTTTATTGCCTGATTACTGGCCTGAGCCATTGCATGGGCTTCAGCCATCTTAAGTTAACCAAAAGCTTTGTTTCCTACCCCAGGCTGCTAAGTAAATAAACATGGAAATAGTGACATATGTTCTCCATCTGCACAGTCATGTGCTATATCTTCAGTGCTCAGAAATGTTACTTAATAGGCATATAATCACTGTTGTTGAAAAGTATATTTAATGATAAAAATAAAGGATGTGGAAAAGAGGCCAAGTTTGGCACCTAATGCAGTAGTGACAGTTTATTGAGGGTCTGGCAGAAATGGCTTCACTTTCCTGTTTATAATAACTTCTACTTGCTGCATTCCCCATCTGTGATTGAGCAACTGAACTGACTCTGATCTTCAGAAAAGAGAGGCAGAAATAGATGTCTGGCTTGTTGGGATTTTTTTATGTCTATGGTCATATGCACCAGAAGCTGCTGGGAATGGGTGTTGGAGGCAACAGCAGAAAGGGAGCATTTCACATTAGACTAGTAAAATGGATTAAGAACATACAGGGCTCTATTAATATTTTGCCAGAGAGAAAATTCGAAATTTTTACCTGAACAAGAAGGAGAAAATCTGACCATGTGGAGTCTCTTGACTACTCCTAGATTCCTCAAACAATTTGCTGCTCTCAGGAAAGCCAGTTTGCTAACTCACTTTGATCAGAGAGTACTTAAGTCCCAAGAGTCACTGAACACAAAACTGTTCGAGTTGCTGAGTTGGAGAGCACTGTGGAAATGGATCTGGAACCATTAGGCACGTTCTTCACTGCAGGCACCTATAGTACTGTGAAGCTTCAGGTGCATGCTTTGTCAGCTTCTAAGCCCCAGTCCCTTATTTTGTTTAAATTGAGGAATCCCAGGAGAAGGTGATGTGTAGAATTAGCTGTAACTCTTGCTCCCCACTTCTGGAAGAAAGTGTAGGCTCTGCTGAGCAAGTGTTGTTGTGATTTCAGCATGTCCCAAGGGCTGCAGGCAGTGGAGTAGATTTTCACTTCTGTCCAAATTCCTCTGGGTGTAGCACATTAGGAGTTGTTAAAGAACAAGGTTTTTCACCCCAGCTCAAACTTGTCTCTTGCCAAGGAGTCCCTCTTTCTAGATGTGGATAAAGGAGGTCTATTTCTTGCTTTTCAGTATGTGCCTCCAGCTCACATGGAAGTTAGCTGAGCAGTGTATAATGCAGCTCAGGGGAGCTTTTTCACTCTGCTGAAGTATTTACCTGCCATCACTTGGGATCTGATCTAGGGATAATTCAGCCCTGTAGGCATCCATCCTGTTAGGAAGGTAGATGATGGTTTGGTGCAAATGTGTTCTTTTCTTGTCCTTCCCTTTTCCTTCTTGACGCAGAACCTTTTCTGAAAGGGTGAAAGGACAAGTGGAGTTGTTTGATACATGGTACAATGGTTGGACCAGGCCTAGAGAAAACTGGGCTTTTGGTGCCTTAAGACAAGGCAGATACTAGATCTCTAAAACAGGTATTTGCTTGCCTTTGTGTAGCATAAACTAAACAAAATGTTTGTGTTCTCTTTAATGAGATTTGCTTTACATCACCCTCTCTATGTTTTGTTTTTTTTAAATTTGCTTTTCTAATAGCAGAAGTGTGACTTCACAACAAGTATGTCAAAATAGCAGTTAAGTGCACTTAGGATAGAATGGTGTTGTTCATTTTCAGTGTTTATATATTGAAAAAGCAGGAAGCTATCCAGGGCACTTAGAACAGTACTGTTTAGAGTAGCATGTGCTGTCACATCAGCAGTGATCGAGGTTTGCTGAGGAATGTGTGTCTGTAATCATGGTAAAGGTCATGTCCAGAGAAACCTCCTGTACAGCAGGGCTGCTCTGGGGAAACTGTTTTCAGAATTTGTTTCGTTTACCCTTTTAAGTAAGGGTCCAATGTACGTGAAGTAAGGGTATGTGAAGTTTTAGACATTAAACCTTCACTTGCACATAAATAAATTCATAAATATTCTCTATTTGCATAGCAAACTTTGCACAGTTAACTGAGTTAATTTCCCAGAAATACCTTTTTGTTGTTTTGAAACTTGTTTTGCAATTTTAGCACTATAACTTTTACAAATACACAGGGATATAAGGACATAAATGAGTATCCAAGCTCTAAAAATCAAAAGGGCTGGCATGAACTGATACCCTTAACTGATAGGCATGTTTATGTTTGCTTTGGATATCCCCTCTAAGTGTATCACCAAGGCTAGATTTTACGTCTGTGCAAACAGCAAACCCGCAAACTGCCTAAAATCCCACTAAGAACTTAAACTGAGAGCTTCATCAATACATGAGTGCCATTTCTGTATATATATATTTCAGAAGTTGTCAGGATTTGTCCTGTGAACTTGTAGCTTGAATAAAATATGGGAGGCTTCTTCTAAAGTTACAATACCAGCATGGAATCAGGATTTTGGTTTTTTATTCTTGAGTAAGCTACATACTTTGAAACAGAAAGGAAAGTTTTGTAAAAGTATATAAAATAGTCTTTATTTTTGCAATTGTAAGACATTTTAAATACATCTAACAGTTCTGTGTCCTTGCAATGCAAGTGTGGTTCAAGTATGAATCTCTTTAAAGCACTCACCATGCTTCTAACATGTAATAGTTGGTCTGCCTTTTTAAAAACAGTCTTAAAACTGGGCATAAATGGGTTTTCTATAAATTCTCAGTACTGCCACGACTGAGGATATTTTACAGTCAGAATCACTGCTTTGCAGTAATCTTTTCTAAATGTGCTGGCCACAAGCCTAACCAGGGATGCTCAGCACAGTTGTGGCTCACAGCCAGACCTCCCTGTGGAGATAGTCCTTGTAGGTATCCTAACTTTTATAAGCAGTGGTAGGTCTTGGGCTTATATTCTTCAAGCAGGCAGATTGTTCTCCACATTGTGGATGCTTATGGTACTGGGACAGGGTGTTCACCCGAGGGACTGCATCTCCTTGAAGGCAGCTTTACAGTTCTTCTGCCCCATGGGAGATGATCCAAGATTCTAATTTTTATCAGGAGTATTTTTTTTCTTCTGAAAGCTTTTTATGACTGAAATGCTTAAAGATTTAGAGCTAGAGAACATCTCAAAGTGTCATTCAAATTGTGCAAATTCTTGTTGGTAGTGGAATATTGCAGTTTGAATGCCTGTAAACCAAATTAAAAGGTTTGAATGAATCCCTCCTTATATATCATGTATGGAACTAGCTCAGCTTCTGACTTGTTTCAGCCTGCTTCCCCTGATTGAGAGGAAATTTGTAAATCTAATAAAGAGATGGATCATAATACATCAAATGGGAACAGAGACGACTTCTAGCTCGTTAAATTGCTAATCATGTTGCTGTGAGAAGGATGCTTAAGGAATACTGACAAAGAGCAGATGGATGAGCAGGTTCAATGCTGTCTGAAATTAATGCAGAGCACATGCTGGGGATAACAGGAGATATTAAAGAGTTGGAGAACATGCTGAGACTTAGCAGAAATCTTTCCCTGATCCATACACATAAACACAAGCCCCTGGTGCAAATTTCCTTTGCAGTCTTTTTACAAGTCATATGTGTCAAATAGCTCACTAGAGTCACTTCCTTGCATATTTTTTGTAATGCTAGCATGCTCCTGCCTTGTTTTTATCAGAGTTTTTTTTATGGCATCATACATGTTGCAAACTGCAGAAGGGTGAGTTCCAGTATCTGCTAAAGGTTTAGATTTCTTTCTCCTTATCTTTCTAAAGGTGTTTCAGGAGCAAAATGTGGCCAACTGAGAAACCTACCATATAGAAGATCTTAAAAAAAAAAAAAAAAACTTTCCCAGGTAATTAAATATGACAAAAAAACTGTGATTTCTGGGGGTAGTGTCTCCGATAGAGACCCAAAGTGGGCAAAGTCTTTAAGCAAGCTTCAAGGTCTTCAAGTGCAGGTCCAGTAAGATATATTTCAGAGGCCATTATGGTCTATTTTTCAGCTAGCCCAAGCCAGGGGTGGCTTGTAAAATAATTACAGCATCAGGAATAGTGTGGCCAGCAGGATGAGGGAAGTGATCCTTCCCCTGTACTCAGTGCTGGTGAGGCCACACCTTGAGTTTTGTGTTCAGTTCTGGGCCCTTCAGTTCAGGAAAGATGTTGAGGTGCTGGAGCAGGTCCAGAGAAGAGCAACAAGGATAGTGAAGGGACTTGAGCACAAGTGCTCTGAGGAGAGGCTGAGGGAGCTGGGGTGGTTTAGTCTGGAGAAGAGGAGGCTCAGGAGTGACTATTCTGTACAACTCTCTACAACTCCCTGAAAGGAGGTGTAGCCAGGTGTGTGTTGGTCTCTTCTCCCAGGCCACCAGCACCAGGACAAGGGGACACGGGCTTAAGCCCTGCCAGGGGAGGTTTAGGTTGTATATTAGGAAAAAATTCTTTACAGAGAGAGTAATCAGACATTGGAATGGCCTGCCCAGACAGGTGGTGAATTCACTGCCCCTGGAGGTTTTTAAGATGAGACTGGATGTGGCATTTAGTGCCATGATCTACTAATCACAGTGGGTTGCACTTGATGATCTTGGAGATCTCTTCCAAGCCAGCTCATTCTATGAGTTATTATTCTATGAATTAACAGCCAAGAAGTATCCTTGTGAAGTACATGGAGATGGCATAGGACTGGGGTGTATCATGCAATCGTGGCTTCCAGCAGTATGCCTCCCATGTTATTCATATTCTTCCCTTGCACAAATGAACGGTGCAGCAGCAGCAGAATGTTTTTTTGGACACAGGAAGGAATGGCATGCCAGTACTACAGCACATGCCAGACTCATCTTCTGCTGCAACAGTAGGTGTGAAAGTGTCAGGAAGTCTGTGGCTTCATGGTGTGGAACAGGAATTTCCATTTCACCTGTGACAGCATGCTTTATCCTTATAAAAGCATGTATTCCTTGAGGCAAATTTAAAACATGACTGATGGCAAATGCATCTACCACAGCACTTGTTTCACATACATGAAGTTCAGGGTGACAAATTTTCTTGTTTTCCTTTTTTGGTTCATTTTCTTGGAGTGTTTTTTTGTTGTTCTTTTGGTTGGTTGGTTTTGTTGGGTTTTATTTGGGGGGGGATGTTTGTTGGTTTTGGTTTGGTTTGGGGTTTTTTTATTGTTTTCTGGGTTTTGTTTGGGATTTTGTTTTTTCTTTTTCCACCGTTGCCAAGGCATAGGAATCTTGGATGAAGTAAGGCAGTGGGAGAGAGACACCACAGCTTTAGGCTGCAGTTCTCCTCCAAATGTGAGTTAGTTTGAGGTTTTGCTTGTGGAGCTTCCACAGAGCTTTCAATAAATGAATAAAAATACAAGACTGTATATGTCAGATCAAAGACCCACACAACCAAAAATCTCCTGAATACATTCAGTGTTCATTGCCTAGAGATTCGCTAACCAATGAGTTGCATTGTTTTTTACGCACACCAGCAAACCAAGTAAGAACAGGTATTCATGGAATACTCTGGTTCTGGGAGAAGTGTTGAATATGTATGCTTGTAACCAGTGTCATAAAAGTAATTACTATAGCATAAAACCCGTTTAAATGGAAAACTAGGCTTTCTTTCCTCCCTCATTAAAGAAGCTAGGAGCTATAAAGACTATTTATGGTTTGTATCAGGGTGTCACTTCGTTTAGGCTCTGCACTTAGAAGGAAAAAATTAGAATTACAGACTACAATCAACAGAGTAGCTGTGTACGAATAGAGCTCGGGTTGCTGCAGGGGAGAGTAGGATATTGCCTGCTGATTCCTGCCATGTCCTGCAAAAGATAAACTCTTAATCGCATCCCTCATTAGCATAAAGTGTGGAAAAACTGGCTCATGTCAGGGATTGCTTAGTAAATGTAGTTAGTGGGAGAAATTATGCATTGAAGAAAATACAAAATCCCTCAAATTAATCTTTGAAATACATGGAGTTTGACTCTCCTCTCACTTAACACTAGGATAATTGAAGAATAATTCCATTTCAATGACTTAGAGCACTACTGTTGTTGGAGAGGAAGCTGAGTTTGCCTGCACTCCCAGGATTTTAAAAGTCTTACATTTTTAAGGCAGAATTGTTTATCCTTAAAATTTGTCCTTGTATCTTAAGAGGAAGAATTGTATCCTGTGTCACAGAGTAGAACTTTGACATGTGATCTCCACCTCTTTAAATCCAGATTCTTTATGCCATTGTGGAGGTTCAATACGGGTTGGCTTAACTTTGCTGCTGACTTTAGTATTTGCAGTTTTAAAAAAGCCAAACTGAATTATAAATGTTGTTTGGTGAATCTCTGAAATATACTTTGGTTTATGTTGTCACTATTACAATATTAAATTCTTCTTGTGTGAAGATTAAAATGTCAGATATTTCTTTATGGTAGGCATGCAGAAGAGGATTCCTACTGAATGTGAAAGTCTGTCTTTTAGTTTTTTAGTGGACTTTCCCAGCATTCTGCGTTCATTGTTCAACTTTAAGCAACATCTTGTCATATAATTATGCTGTTAGTACAGTTAGTTGACTGAAATGTTTTTATGTCTGCCCTATGGGTCTTTGTTTTCTAGCAAACCTATGTCATATTTCCTTTCTAGTGTTTTCTTTTCTATGTGCACTTAAGCATAAGTAAGGAAGTGTGTTCCATTGTTGGCCTAAGATGTCATCAAGCCCGTTAATGTTCAAAATCAGAAAAGGCATGCTGGATTTTCATACAGTGTTTCAGTTAGTTGCATACCTAGGATAATGTAGCTGAGGAGGAGAATGCAAGAGCGTTCTGAAGTAAGTGTGTATTATTTTATTATCATTTCTGGTCAGAAAGTTTATTGCACTGTCATTACAACAGGCAATAGAATCTGCTTGTGAATGGTTCATGAATATCTACTATTTTATGAAAGCAGATTGTTGTTGATTACAACTTCAATGTGAGCCATCTTTGTGTGCTTGGAGAGTTTGGGTCTTGTGCTTGTTTGAGTTAGCACACTAATCCCTGCTTCCAGATACCCTTTAAAGAAGTAATCCTCTGGTGTATCTCAGCATTCACTATTCTCAAGAGGAGAATTATATTAAACAAAAAGTATTTCCTTGCCACTCCCCTTGCTTCTGAGCAAAGAACAACATGGTGCAGATACAGAAAGTAATTAAATCTTTTGTGGGGCAAAGCATGTATGCAGACGTGCACATAAGTTTCCTCTTTGTTTAAAGCTGATACTGTTAAAATTTATTCCCCATTTTTTGAATTCTTGCTGTTTTCAGCATCCTTGGTAGTGCCAGATTGGTGCTTATTTACACTGAGGTTCATTTGGACACTGTTTTGAGGCTTCTTATGCTGTGACATTGTTGGAAAGGGTGAGCAAACTTTGAAAAAAAAAGTTTAAATTATTTTTACAGAATAGTACTGGAGATTATGATGTGTCCCTACAGTCAATTTTTGCCAGTATAGAGTTGGTGAGTTCATACTGGTGGACTAGAATGCAACAAAAATTTGGCACTGCTTGATTCTTGGAAGAAAGCCCAGAGAGATACCTGTATGATCAGTCATGGATTGAGCTATGTGTGCTCTTCAGATGTGCTTGCTCTTCAGGCTCTCACGTAGCTTTGAATGCATTACTGTGTGTAGACTTGGACTATGCTCTAGTGCTGTCTGGAGCAGGAGGTGATGGGTCTGCAGTTTAGCTCTGTCAAGTATGGGCAGTCTAGAACAGATGGCCAAAGGTCTGCTCAGCCACAGCTGATTTTGGATGGTTTTAATGTGAACTGTGGCTAGGCTAACCTCTGTGACTGCGATGAAAATTCACAGTGTGCTTATTCTCCATTCTGAAGCCACCTCTTTGGCCTCACAGGATAGACTGTGATCTCACACACTTGGAAATAGCTCTGTAACCTAGTGTTATCTTGTGAAAAGTCTGAATGTAATTCATACAGAGTTTTGTATTTGAATATATTTAGGGGATATATGGGATCAATGAGCAGTTCAGGGACTCAGACTTGAAGAAAATTCTATATAACAAGCCAAGACAGGATATAATTCAACTTCCTGTAAAGGCAGTGATAAGCATTTGAAGCATACAAAAAGAATCAGAACATTTGAAAAGTGTTTTTCTCAGTAGAGACATTAATAACCATTTTAGTAGTGTTATTTACCTCCTGCTGCTTCACTGGAAAGAGCAAATTGTGAGTGTGATTTCAGAATTAATAATTTTCTTCAAAGCCAGAGTGATTCAAAGCTTTAAGCAAATTACTGGGTTTATTGTTTAAAATGCTCACATTATGGAATGGGTGATTATTTTTATCCCAGAGTTCGCAAAACAGTAACAGAAAATTGTTGTGTCTCTATCTAAAGTGAACTTGCAAGAAGGAGAAGAGTTAGGGCGAGGGTTTGTTGGTTTGTGGTGGGATTTTTTTTTGGAACAAGATGTTTAGTTTAGATGTTGTTTTATATGCCATGTGAGGAACAGAAGAGATTAATTTACTTCTACTGGCATATGGAGGGCAGTTTTGTCATACAGCAGGTCCCCTGTGATGCTTAATTTTCACTTTTTTCTGTATCCTTTTGGATGAACTGCATCACTTTGTACTGTATACAGTTTTAAAAAGGATGCACAGAGGCTTCCACAAAGTGCCAGATGGAAGTATTTCAGAGATTTTAGAGTAATACCTCTGATACTTTGCCATTTTGAAGGTGTCATCTGAAGCATGAAAGAATATTTCAGAGTTGTAATGTCCAAGATGGGAGTTTCAGCACAGAAGACGTGAAAAAAGCAGTAGCAAACCAATGTCTTGCATGGGAAGAGCAGGTGAATTATAGAAAAGAGAATTTTTCCAAATGCTTTTCTGAAAGTCCCAAAACAAAAATGAAAAATTCCCAAGACTAAATCTGGTTGGATTTTTCTGCCCTATTTCCTTCCTGAAATGCTTTGGTTTTTATTTATATCCTCTATTGCTTAGGCACTTTCATTGTCTTCTTAAAATTGAGTTTAAAATACAAATTTGTGAATCCGATATATGGCACCCAGAGTTGCCTCTTAACTGTAAGCCACTTAGTCACTTTCTTCAAAATAAACGTACAAAGTTTTCTGAAAAGCAAACAAAAGTGCTTCCTCTGGAAACTATTCAAAAGAACATGCTCATTCTGGAAAGAGTAAGTGACAACTGTTCATATGGGCTGATTTTTTTGAGGTATATTCCATAAAATTTGGCTTATGAGAGTAAATTCTCTCATGACAGAATCAGAGGATCTTAGCACCATACTCTCAAAAGAGACAGAGCTGGTCTAATATCTACCAAAGAAGAGACTGATTCTGCCAGAATCTCTAAACTTCAGGAAATACAGCTCAGTAGGAGAGAGTAGATGCAGAAGTAGGACACACCTAGTTATGTAACGAGGAAGGCACTTGAGGGTGTTTATGGTCGTAAAGTTGTTTATACCATTCAGAGCTACATCAAATGGTACAAACTGACTGTACTGAGGGCAGAATATGACAGCCTGCCTTGCAGTTTGAAAGAAGTGTGGCCATTTTATTGACAGTGAAATTAATGGAGTGACAGCTTTTTTGGATGGGTTTTAGTGTTAATATAACATGACTTTCTCAGAATATTTCCTGAACTTTTCATTAGTAGTTACGTTTTTCAGCACAAGTATCTTTGAGTTCTGTTTCAAGTGGTAATCTGAACAATCAAAACTCACTTGAGCAGCACCAGTTGATTAGTCACTCCCCTACTTCACACATCATCCTTGTTAAATAGATTAAAATAATTGTGGTTATTTCCTGAAGAATAGAATTCAAGGCAGAGAGCAGAAAGACCCTATTTCACCAAGTTCCTGTCTTTGAAGGCATCTCCTGAATTTTTTTAAGGCTTGTGCATGTAGGTGCATAAAATTAAAAACATGAAATACAATATAAATTAGAACAAAAGATCCAGGGAGCAGTTGCTTTGATGAATCGCTTCATTGTTTGTGCCTCATACATTTTAGCACATATAGTGTATAGATCATATATAATCATAATGTGTAAATCAAAGGCAGGGGGTTTTGCTGGCTTATGTGAGCTTGTTACTGCCAATCTGTATGCATTAAACTTCTGTGTAGTCTTGAATGACAAGGATTTAATCTGAACTAATTTTTTTACACTTGTAAATCAAGAATGTCTTTGTGAGGTCTGCGCACGTGTTTTCAGTGAAAATCTGGTGTGTCTTCTGGGACTGAGTGTCTTTTAAAGATGATTAATCGTGGACTTATCAGTCCCCAGATATTTAGTGTAGGTAACTCCACCAAGTCTGGTAGGTGTTAGCTCACACCTGTTAAGAGCTCTGCACTACTTTAAGTGGAGAATGCTTCTACCCTAGGTGACACTGGATGTATGAGGTAGAAAAAAGCAATGTAAAAGAAGTAAATCAATATACCTGAAAAAAATATGCCATGTGAAAGTTAAATATCCTGAACTCCTTTCTGCCATGTTTTCTTTTGCCCCAAGCTTGTCCACCAGGAACGTACAAGCCTGAAGGTTCACCAGGTGGAATCAGCACTTGCATCTCATGTCCCGATAAGAATCATACTTCTCCACCAGGAAGTACCTCCATTGAGGATTGTACCTGCCAGGAGGGCTACCGTGCTGTAGGACAAACCTGTGAGGGTAAGTGTTGCCACTCAGGAACAGAATACCTCTGGAATGCACAATGCAATGCTGGAACAGTTCATTGTCACAGTGGTTTTACACGTGAAGGACATGTCAAATTACATGCAAGATTTTCTCTGTCCAAAACAGCAAGCCACAAGTTGAGTTAGTAATTTTAAAATGCTGTTTTCCTTAAGTAGCCCTTTGTATTCCATGCATAATTCTGTTGTGGTTGTTTAATTGTTTAGTTGTTCACTGCCCTGAACTGAAGCCCCCTGAAAATGGTTACTTTGTCCAGAATGTCTGCAACAATTATTTTAATGCTGCCTGTGGGATCCGATGCAAAGCAGGATTTGATCTCGTGGGAAGCAGCATCCGACTTTGTCAGCCAAATGGCCAGTGGTCTGGATCAGAGGCTACTTGCAGAGGTATGGATGTCGTGTGTTTTATAAGTTATTTTTCTGTTGAGTTAGTTTGTTTTTAACAGCGGTTTTCTCTACACACTTCTTGGGTGTGCAGATCTAATCCCGTTAGCACTTGGGTGACAGAAAGTTCCAAATGTAAAATCCTATTCCAATCACTCTGTTTCCCTCCTTCCTAAAATGAAAGGACAGCATCTACAGTAGAAAATGCAGAGCAAGATTTACTAGGCTGACTATCTTTTACAAGTGAATGTACACCTTCCTTCCTTAAAGCTCTCTTCACCTCTCTCCACTTAATTTCTATTAATTTTGTATCTACATTATGTAAATCCAGCAAACCTACCAGGTATTTAAATATGTAACCATATTTAGACCTTGCCACATGGCCATTTTGGAACATCCACCAGACTCTTGGCATAGAAGGGCACTGGTTTTAGGAGACACTAGGCATGGAAGAATTCCATTTTGTTTTCTTGCAGTTTCTTCTTATGAAGAATATGAAAGCTTGGGCCTTGAGCATAATTTTCAGAATTTTGAGTCTAATTTCACTAGGGAACAACTGACAGTATCCTAGAAGTTCACTGTAAAACAGTGTCAGCTGGGAAAGAAATAAACAGAAGGTATGAAAGGAAGGAGACATGGGAAAAGGCATCCTGAGAAATCCTTATTTCTGGATTTTCTGATAGGAATAGAGTTTTGTTTTGCTATCACATATCTCTGCCTGAGGTTGGGTTCTTGATGATTTAGAACAAAAGCTGCAATTGCGCATCTCTGGATCTGCCTAGTATGTCTTCCAAGGATCTATTAAAAAAAATAGGTAGCAGCCCTTATGTCCACAATGGCTACAGCATGTTTAACTTGACTTGAATGCACTTGACACCAATATGCTGCACTGAAAATGAGTAAATAAAAAGCCATCAGCTCATTCTGTAACTCTTGCTCTGTCCAAGTCTTCAGAGAAAAAGGCAGGATAGATCCTTGGAGGCGTTAGCACTTCATGCCAGTACAGCAAACACTGCAGTCCTTAAAGAAACAACAAGTCATGGTTCTGAAAGAAGGGATCTGAGCTAGAGATCAGTTTCTCAGGGCATTCCTCCTTTACCAATTCAGTTCTACTTAGATGTTAGAACTGTTCTTCAGATAATCCTGAAAAACTTGATTTTCCTCTTTAGCTTCCCAAGACAGAAGGTGGGAGAGAGAAGCTTTCAATAGAAAATAAATTGTTGGCTAGTACCATGAGGATATCTTGAGAAGCAGGACTTAGAGCTGTGGGCTTTCTGTCAGTCAAAACATAAGCTGAAGATGTAGACTGTGTAGACAGGGATACTGAGAAAGAGCACCTGCCTGTCAAAGTTTCTGTCACGCAGTAGCACCCTGTGCAAAAAGTCTGAGGAAAGCTGCAGTCAGCCACAACGGAAGGATCTTTCATCTTAGTTTCTGTAGAGAAGTGGGAGATTCTAGCATATGAAAATCTTGCTGGAGCATTTAACAAAATTCCCTGATTTGGTATTGGTGTGTGATCTTCCTTTAATAGGGAATTTGGAAGATGGAGGAAAAGTCTGCATTGAGATACAGTCTTGATATTGAGTTAATACCCTTTGAAGCATTGAAAGGATATATTTTTGCTTTTAGTATGCCGTTGTCCATCATACTGAAGACTTCCAATTAAAAAAAAAATAAAAAAAAAATTAAAAAAATCGCACTGTGACATGTACTGGATCTGTTAGTCTTGATTCACTCAGACTATGAAAGGGAGCAAGATCAAAGGCACGGTTTATAGCTCTCTTGTTAATCTCAGGAGTATTTTATCACATAAATTAGGAAGGGAGAGTGAAGGAAAATCCCTTTTCACTGCTTTGGATTTTGACATTAAGTACTCCTCAGTTCTTCAACTAGCTAAAATCTGCTGTGCTATTGGAAAGTGATTAATGCAGTCATGTCATGCAATTAAGGGTGACCCATGAAGAAAACAACTGCAAAGCATATATTTAATCCAGAAAAAATGTATCAGGAGAAAACCCGGAGCAAGCAGAATATACTGTTATTGTTTTTGCTGTTTCCACTGGCTTAATGGAAATATTACTTGGTCATGGAAAATATCTTATGGATAAGAGGACAGATTGGTGTTTAATGCTTGGAACCATTACCAAGATAACATGGGCTCAGTTACAGGTTCCTGCCAGAGCCATGCTGAGACTACTGAGTTAAGTGTGAACATTGAAACAATTGAGGAGGCAAGAACTGTGTAGTCCTTGCAGAAGAAATGGCTAGACTTACCAGGTAGTGGAAGGGAATGCCTTCTCTGTAGGCACATTAACATTGCCAAGAGCCTCCTCAGTGCTCTTAATGCCTTCAGGCTTCCTCAGTAGTAGCATTTTCAGTAGCATTTGCTTCTCTTTACTGCAGATTGTGTATTAAAAACTTCTTTAGAAACCTTAAAAGTAAAAGCATACTCTCTTGTGTATAAAGCTTATGTGATTCAGCTGTAAAAATGTTTTTCTTACACCTTCTACTAAAGTTAAGATGCAGCATATTATGAAGTTTCTCTGTAGCTTAGAGTGCATTTCACGACATGGATATATCAAGATCTTTTTTTAACTTTTAAATGCACTTTCTAGATGCCTATGTACATACAAATGTAGTAGCAGTTCCAGAGAGTAGACGTGAGACAGTGGTAATGTAAAGATATATTTGATTCATCTAAATGGCTTTTTTCCCTTCTATCTTATTCTATACATTTTGCTGCAGACTTTTCCACTCAGGTGCCACCACAGCTGTTTTCAAAAGAGATGTTATTTAATATGTGTTGTTTCTAGCTTTCAGAGGCTACTAAAACTAAAACTACGCTGTAGTTACAGGCATTTATAGAGCTGGTTTTCATTTGAGGGATCACTCAGACTATATGCCCATTTTATTACTTTGAGGATGTGGTGGTGTCCACTTGTAGGGGAAGTTGTCAAGTTTGCTTACCTTTAAGTGCATTTGTAAAGGATATCATGTTTTGTCTCCTACCTGGCAGCAGCAAGGATGGGTTAATTGGTAAAATCAGCTTCCCAAAGCACAGCAGAGAATTTGTCCAGCTCTCTGAAACCACCCACTACCTGAGCTTGCCCTCCTCCCAGCAAGGTCAATAGAAGCTGTGGAAAACAATCAAGGGAGAACAGAGTTCTTCTTGTGAGGATGGTATGAGAAGCTGAGGGAGCTGGACCTGTTTAGCCTGGAGAAGACTGAGAGAGTATCCTATCAATGTATATAAGTATCTGAAGAGGATGGAGCCAGGCTCTTCTCGGTGGTGCCAAGCAGTAGGACAAGAGGCAATGGGTGGAAATTGAAGTTCCACCTGGGCATGAAGAAGTATGAGGAAGAGTTTCTTTACTGCGATGGCGACTTGAACACTGTAGCAGGCTGCCCAGAGGGATTGTGTAGTCACCCTCACTGGATATATTCAAAAACCCTCTGGACAGTCCTGTACAATGTGCTCTAGGATGACCCTGGTAGAGCGGAGATGTCAGACTGGATGTGCTCCAGTGGTCCCTCCCAACATTAGCCATTCTGTGATTTTGTGACTTTAGGCAACTGCACTCTGCTTGATGATATTTCTGAGCAGTCACACTGTGTGCCCCTATATGTTTTCTCTGACAATTTTTGAACATACCGAGTGGTATCTGCCCAGTACCTAAAAGGATCTCTTTTGTCTCAGCAACAGCCTAATTGTTCCTTTTCATCTCTCATGGACCTGATGTATATAAATGGCTTGTATTCCTTCTCCTCCCTCTGTCTCATCCAGCATGATGAGTGACTTGTCTTCTGATTTGTGGAGGCTTACATGCACCTGTGTCTATGAATACATTCCAGAGCACCTGAGAATGTTCCTGAGCCCTGGGACACTGTCATCCTACCTGTTAATAAGCTCTTACTCTCTTCCCTGGTGTGCACTCAGCCTGTACCAGCCTGCCAGATGGAAATGCCCCAAAGAACCTCTCAGACATTGCCTCTCAGACATTGTTGGAGACTAGAAACTTCCAAAGACACATGCTTTTCCACAGGATTGCATTTGCCTGCAGCTGTCCCATTTTGGTGGCTAATAGATGTTACTAACGCAGGCCACAGGTTGGGTGCCAGATGCACAATTAGTTTGTCAGCCAGAACTTATGTCAGAACTTAGGTGAGCTTAGAAGTGTGTGTTCAATCTCATATATTCTGTGTAAGACTGTTTTAGGAAAAGAAAGGCATCAAACCTTTAAAAAAAGTCTTCTCTGTTCTACCTTTATTCCCTAAATTTGTACAAATTACTGTAACTAGTGTACAAACTACTATAACTAGTGTACAAGCCAGTACCTCTTCCACCCCTAAAAACCTGGGCAAACTAGTGTAACCCCAGTAATTCTCAGTGCTGCAGAGTGAACTGGTGCGTTTTTTCCCTTTGCAGTTCGAACATGTCCCAGACTTCGGTCTCCTGAAAATGGACACATCAATTGTTCAACAGCTGATATCTCCTACAAGACAGTATGTTTTGTGATCTGCAACGAGGGCTATGAAATTGAAGGGAACAGCAAACTCACCTGCCAGGGAACCTCACAGTGGGATTCAAAGGAGCCAAAGTGTGTGGGTAGGTATCTGGTCTAACTCTGTGTTCATGTCAGGATGCAGCTTTTTCCGGTGTGCTGTCATGGGTGTGAAATTCTCTATGTTTTGTTGGCTGGTGAAGCTAGGAAAGGAATGAGAATTTGTCTGTGGTTGTTTTATACAGGTCTTATAAGTTAGGGAAGGACAGTGGAATTTGTAAATGAAGAAAGTGGACAGATTTACCATTTAAATCCAGCACAGACTAGTGATAACTGAAAGGTTGTTGTATCTGGTTAGTGTAAAGGCACTGTCACACAATGTGTTTCAGGAAACATGCAAGTTGTAGCTTTATACTACAGAGTAAATGTAGGGGTTTGGGTTACCATCTTAAAGCTAAAGTTTATCTCTAGGCAAGAACTAACTTATGTTACCCAGGCACTATGAGTGCAGACTAAAGGTGTGGTGGTTGTCACTTTTTCTGAACTCCCAGCAGGAAGCAGGAGTTTAGACAAGTTAGGAACTAAGCACCCCTAAGTCAGGATTCAGATGTCACGTCAATTATGCAGGGATAGGTAAGCATATATTACTGTTCCAGAAGAAAAGGGCTGTAGATCTCAGAAGTACACATTTAGGAATAGTGAAAGGTATTAAAATAACTTAGAAAAGATGATAAAATACAGTTGAAACACTTTCAAGTGTAGACTGAAAAAAAAAAAATAAAGGCACAAGTTGAGAGTCCAGTAATTCAGAAGCTGATCCAGTGCTGACTAGTTAGGGTGCAGTAGGTGTAGTATATGCCACCTGGATCCAGTAAACGTGATGCCAGGAGGGTGACTTGGCCTGAACCTGTGTCAATTTTTTTACTGTTTTTTTTCAGTTTCAAAAATGTAGACTTTGCATGAGGCAAGAATTAATTTCTAACTGCAGTGCGTTCTTTAAAATTATGGAAATAATTCACAGAATTAATTTATCAAGACAGTTTTTTAAGAGATCCTAATCTTTCTTCTGTTAAAGTCAGTGGAAAAACTTCAATTAACTTCAAAAGGAAGGGACCCTGAAATCCTGTTGGAATATTATAATTGGAAGATTAACTGTATTCATCAGTTGAATTCATCCTTCCTAGCTTAGCATTTTGATTAATAAAATCCATCTCTACTTTGTATCTGAAGATTTCTTCTCATCAAACAGTATTGCCTCCATTCCTGGATTATCCATGGCAACATCTTATTTTTGGCTGAGTCTAAAACTCTGGTATGGAAGTTACCTTTCATTGTCACAGAGGGAAGACTGTTAGCTGGAAGGCATCTCTGCTGCTTCTTCTTGAGACTGGTGCTTAGAACAAGCTTGCTGAGATTCCGGTTCAGTAGAGATATGTGGAGTTTTATTCAGGGAAGGATGTAAATCAGAAGGCTAATGTGTCCTTCTGAAAAGCTGCTCTTTGTGCTCATTTTCTGAATGATCATCATTGTATTGTCTGTTTATTTTTAGTCTGAATAGCTCCTAACTATTATTTATCATCTGCTGCCTAAAAGATAGGAGAAATTCTGCTGTAGTTAGGCATTTGTAATTGATAATTTATTGATTTCAGCCCCTTCTGTTTGAAAAATGAAACAGAATTGCCTTCAAAACCTTGAACCAGATTTCCTGGACCTCAGACTCTTCTAGCTCCTTTTCTGAATGCCTTTCAGTTTGACTGCTCCTCGGTGCGAAGTTTGCCATATTTGCAAGTTAGCTCACTGAGACTGTACCGCAGCCATCTGTAGCCATAACTGACACTGTACCATAACATTGCCTGGATTGTTTGCAGTCACTTCTGTGAAGTCTGTTCTTATGCATCTTTTTCCAAGAGACTGGAAGTTAATTAAGCAAGTTTGGATATTGCATATGTTCTAAATTTCTGGCTTTTCTATTAGAGATACTGTTAGCAGTGAGCTACTTTTGAGTGGGCTACATATATTGTAGGTGGCTGACAAACAAAATATCTGCTGGAAAAGGAAGCTTGTCATTTGTCCAATTTGAAAAAAAGAAAAAACCTGGAGTCATGTTGTTGCATTTCCTTCCCATTGGTGAAAGTTTAATACATATCATGTTAAATTAGTGAATTTTGCAAGATGCCGTTCTCCTTGCTTTGTTCAAGGCTCAGTAAATAAAGGCAAAAATACAGATGGCATCCAGGGTGTTGATGCCACCTAGCGTTGAAAGAATACCTATCCCACACTTTAATTGCAGCAGGCCAATTCTTTTCCCTGAAACAGTGCTTGCAAGGGAATTGAGGGTAAGATGCATGATTTGCTTTGTAATCTTTTTATTTGCCAGGATATTGAAGTTTCTTTTGATGTTAAGAATTATAATACAGTGTTGTGTTTCATCACAGGTGGTTGTGCATGGAAGCAGATTCTTGTATCTCCTTAGAAATATTTTTCTCTTTATTAATTCCCTATCAATATGACTAATACCATGGATATCACTCTGCTCTTCATGAATTCCAGACTTCTGGATCATCTTGATCAAATTTTGAAATTGAGTACAAGAACAAACAGATAAAAAAGCTGAACAGTACTATTACAGTTGTTTTTCCATTAAAAAACTGTCCCATTTAAAAGGGATCCCTCAAGCTAGATAGACCAAAGTTTATCCTGAATGTTTATCAAACATTTCACGATTGTGCTGTACTAGGATTTTGCTAGGATAGCTGGAAGTGTCTCAAGCAAGAAACAGTGCTGTTCCTGCTTCCCAAAGAGCTGCAGTTTTCTCTCTTTCTCATGCTGACACCTTTCACAGAGTTTCTTCCGCTAGTTCCCAGGGTATTACACATTTTAATGCTTTTAACTTGTTCATTCAAATACTAATTTTCTAATTTGTTTTTATAATTTGTGATCCTTTTGCCATTTATGAGTCACCTTAATATGGTGAGCAACCAAAAGATAGGGTTTGGGGTTTTTTTCTTCTGATGGAGTTGATCCATGTTGCAGAGTTAACAGTGTCTGTGTAGAGGGGAAGGAAGGAGAGGAGAGGGGAAAGGAGAGAAAGGGAATGGGAGGGGAGGGATGTGAAATGTTTTGAATGTGAGTCACTTCTCAGTCGTTAAACTATTGCTAAGAGATGGACAGAGCTTCCCTGCTTCCCTTCTGTATGGCTGGGTTGGGTTGTTTTTTTGTCCCCTTGGCCTACTTTCTTCACTGACAAGCTATAAAGAGTTACAAGTCTCCTCATTGGCTATGAAAAATGGAGAATTTTTCTTGTGTTTGTCTATTACCTGTTGTAAGAAACACTACTGAAAGTACTGAAAGTCTGTGAACTTCATTCATTTTGCCCTCTTTGTTAATGCCTCCATATTTGAAGTAAATATGACATTCTTTGCCTCACACAGTAAAAACAGCAGTTCAAGAATGAAACAAAGCTTTTGTGAACCTGTTTACATACATTATGGTTTTTGCTTGGATGCAATTGGTCTTCAGAGTTTTTAGTGAATCCTAGTAATAAAATGGTTCAAATTTCCATTTTTGACCTTTAAGCAACTATCAGCCCTTCCTGATTTTACAGAGTTGCTCAGCTGCCTCTTATAGTCATCCTGAGTTTTTCCAGCTGGATTTTGAACACAGACAAGATCAAGACCAATTTCATTTGGTTTGGAATGTCATAAGCAAAATCACATGTGATATCCCTAGCCTATAGAGAGTTCGTGGCAGGGTATCCTTCTTCTTTCCTTGTTCTTATTTCAAGATAGAATGTAGAAGCTGTAGAAGGCTCCAGATAGAAGAATATTAACTCTGCCCTGTTATGGTCTGGTTTTCATAGAAGGTAAGGGAATGCCAGGAAGTGGATCTGCGTGAAAAATACCGTGTTTCTATTCCAGTGAAAAGCATGAGCAGGAAAGCAAAGAAACCAATATCCTGAGTGCTGTTTGCTTCAGTCAGCCCTGGAGTACAAAGTTGTGTCAGGTCTTACTGTTTTAATGCACTCATGTCCCTAGAGACTCTTAAAAAGACTGTATATTGTGTGTTATCACTAAGTTTCTGTAGGATTTTATCTGCAGATTTTTTGGAATGTCTGCTTCGTGTATGTCAGATCTAAGTCATGTCCTACTGGTCTCTTGCAGAAAAGCGTTGTCCCATCCTTCAGAAACCAGCAGGTGTGACAGTTCTCCCTTCCAGATGTGGGCTGGAGCCTGCTGTTTCTGGGACTGTGTGCCAGCTGAGCTGTCCCCAGGGATTCGTCTTGTCTGGAGCTAGAGAAGAACTAAGGTGCATGTCATTTGGGAGATGGAGTGCAAACATCCAGGAGGCTCTGTGTAAAGGTAGAGACCAGCACAAAATCATGTCCATGTAAACGTGTGCAGAACTGAAGAGTAGCACACAGCAAATTACTTAATGAGAACAGGTTTGAAGTGTAAAAAGCATGATTTAAACAGTGTGTAACTAGTGTTGCCTGTACTATGTTTATAGCTTGGCCGTCAGATATATTTGTAGCTTGTAATAAAAATGTGAAGTTCAGAGTTCACTTGAGTGTCACCTTATAGTGCTCACCATTAGCTGCCTTTCCAGGGATCCATTTCATGAGTCTGTTGTTGGGAAGCTGACTGCTAAAAGATCTGATCTGGAGGGAAATTTCAAATTTCGAAGTAGAAATGAAAGCTCTTAGCTTAAAGATAGTCAAAGTGGAACCCACATTTCTGGTAAAATAACAGTAATAATAACATTACTACTGTTTTAGCACGAGTTTATGTAAACCCTGTAATTGGAGTAAGTCTGTGAACACTGTGTAAACCCTGGCTGATAGACAGACTATAGAGAAGAAATGTTCATATCAGTTATCTTTGAGCTGACTATGGCTGTTGATGTGCCCCAAGCCACAGTGCACAAGAGTTAAGGCCAAAATTGTCTAACATGAGAGTATTGGCTGGTCCAGGTGTATTGGCTGACCACAGGGTATAAAGATGGGCAGAAGATAGTTACGTGCATTTCAGAATGGTTCTGCCATGCTTGCCCACGTCTTCTAGAAATGACAGGATATTTATATTCCTTTTCACACATGCACAACTGAATTAGAAGTATTTTGGATTTGGATTATAGCAGTGTAAAACCAAAAGTGCAGTTTATCTGGGAATAAGCTGTTCACCTCTTCAGGAACTACATTACTCCTAGAATTATTGATTTTACCCCAAACTGGGGGTCTTGGCAGCCATTGGGTGAACGAACAGTACAGAAAACAGTTATGGCAGTCATCATGCTGGGTCACTACAGAAACTGAAGCTTTTTGCCTCTGTAAAAGCCAGGAAGATTTTATTTCCCTCTTTAAGCATACTGTTTTCCACTCTGTGATGTGCCACATTGTTTTTCTGAATCTTTTATGTAAACCTGTGCCAAACCACTGTTTTTAATATTCGATGGGATCCTAGAACAAGGCTACAAGCTGAAGTGTTTAGATCAAGATAAAGCAGGATGGCTTTTGTTCAAACTTTTAGATATTGAGTAAAGTCCTAAAGTTGGAGGCACTAAGAAACTCTGAAAGTTATTGGTTTTGAGTAAAAATGAACAGTTGCATTTCAATTGCTTTCATTCTTGTTATTGTCTTTCTCAGTTTTGCTGCCAACATATTTGGTCAATTCTTTCCAACTTATTTATTATTAATCTCTTACAGAATTTCACTTTTAAATGGAATTTGCCCCAGCCTGGAGGCTGTGGGTCAAGGGAGTGTGAACCATAACTGGTGGCTATTTGCATTTGTAATAAAATTTTCATCTGAATGAGTTCAGAGGAAGACAAAATCACTTGTATTTATTGCTTTGCATTCTTAATTATGGAATTTAATTGCCTAAGTTATGTCTTTACTGAAACTATTTAGTTATAAAAACATAAGTCATAGCAGTTCTGAGCTGTTTTAAAGCCTCTTGGGCACAGATGAGTTCAGAGCCAAATGTGTCATTGTCTCATGAGTCTAGAAATGATTTATCAAACATCACTGCAGCAATAAAATAACCTGACCACAAATATTTTGGGAGGCCCTGTGCCAGGGAACTGAAGATGTATTTCAAGTTTGTCAGAAAAACCTGAGGCTTAAATGTTGGTGGTGATGCTACCCATATTATGTCACCTATCCTTCAAAACCATACAGCATTGCCATATGTCGCAAGAAGACTCCATTTGTCCTACCTAATACCTTGTAACAGGGGTTTATTAAGGAACATTTCCAGCAGCTGCTGCCCAAATTCTTGCCATTGTTTCTTTAAAATCAGTTCCGCACCATTCTCCAGAGAATTTCAGTCATTACTGTCTTTTCCTAGTATGCATATCAT